>CM060257.1:43505694-44253194 GCA_030684275.1 Acipenser oxyrinchus oxyrinchus | reverse complement strand
TTCAGCTCAGAGCTCTCATATCTTGAGCTATATTCATGCCATGCAGCAATACATTTAATATAAAATATTTATGTGAAGTCACATTAATCCATGTTTCCTTTTGTAATAAAAGCTTCATGGTTCCAATTATGTCTGCTGCAGTTTGACAGATGAGGCTAAAGTTACCGTGGTGATGGAGAGGCTCTCGCAGTTCACATTAATAGGGGCCCCGGCAGCACTCAGAATAGCAATCTCTGCGTCAACTTCCACTTCCACTGCTTCGCATATTAGCAGAGTGTGTCGTGCTTTCATACACGGGCCGAATGGGGATTATCAATTTACTGTCAGGCACTGAGAGAGCAGTATTGGGTGTCAATGACGTTCATCACAGACAGCGACTTCATGCCAACCTTGCTGGTTTAAAAAATAAATAAATAAATAAACATATATATATATATGTGTGTATGGAATGGGTTGCTAAACAGCATTGCTTTTGTGAATCATTGGGATCCTTTAAGAGCCAACTTGAAGTACAGTACTGTGCAAAAGTTTTAGGCAGGTGTGAAAAAATGCTGTAAAGTAAGAATGCTTTCAAAAATAGACATGTTAATAGATTATATTTATCAATTAACTAAATGCAAAGTGAGTGAACAGAAGAAAAATCTAAATCAAATCCATATTTGGTGAGACCACCCTTTGCCTTCAAAACAGCATCAATTCTTCTAGGTACACTTGCACAAAGTCAGGGATTTTGTAGGCATATAGTCAGGTGTATGATTAAACAATTATACCAAACAGGTGCTAATGATCATCAATTCAATATGTAGGTTGAAACACAATCATTAACTGAAACAGAAACAGCTGTGTAGGAGGAATAAAACTGGGTGAGGAACAGCCAGACTCAGCTAACAAGGTGAGGTTGCTGAAGACAGTTTACTGTCAAAGTCATACACCATGGCAAGACTGAGCACAGCAACAAGACACAAGGTAGTTATACTGCATCAGCAAGGTCTCTCCCAGGCAGAAATTTCAAGGCAGACAGGGGTTTCCAGATGGTGCTGTCCAAGCTCTTTTGAAGAAGCACAAAGAAACGGGCAACGTTGAGGACCGTGACGCAGTGGTCGGCCAAGGAAACTTACTGCAGCAGATGAAAGACACATCATGCTTACTTCCCTTCGCAATCGGAAGATGTCCAGCAGTGCCATCAGCTCAGAACTGACAGAAAACAGTGGGACCCTGGTACACCCATCTACTGTCCGGAGAAGTCTGGTCAGAAGTGGCCTTCATGGAAGACTTGCGGCCAAAAGCCATACCTCCGACGTGGAAACAAGGCCAAGCGACTCAACTATGCACGAAAACACAGGAACTGGGGTGCAGAAAAATGGCAGCAGGTGCTCTGGACTGATGAGTCAAAATTTGAAATATTTGGCTGTAGCAGAAGGCAGTTTGTTAAGCGAAGGGCTGAGAGCGGTACACGAATGAGTGTCTGCAGGCAACAGTGAAGCATGGTGGAGGTTCCTTGCAAGTTTGGGGCTGCATTTCTGCAAATGGAGTTGGGGATTTGGTCAGAATTAATTGTCTCCTCAATGCTGAGAAGTACAGGCAGATACTTATCCATCATGCAATACCATCAGGGAGGCATCTGATTGGCCCCAAATTTATTCTGTAGCATGACAATGACCCCAAACATACAGCGAAAGTCATTAAGAACTATCTTCAGCGTAAAGAAGAACAAGGAGTCCTGGAAGTGATGGTATGGCCCCCACAGAGCCTGATCTCAACATCATTGAGTCTGTCTGGGATTACATGAAGAGAGAGAAGCAACTGAGGCTGCCTAAATCCACAGAAGAACTGTGGTTAGTTCTCCAAGATGTTTGGGCCAACCTACCTGCCGAGTTCCTTCAAAAACTGTGTGCAAGTGTACCTAGAAGAATTGATGCTTGATGCTGTTTTGAAGGCAAAGGGTGGTCACACCAAATATGGATTTGATTTAGATTTTTCTTCTGTTCACTCACTTTGCATTTAGTTAATTGATAAATATTATCTATTAACATGTCTATTTTTGAAAGCATTCTTACTTTACAGCATTTTTTCACACCTGCCTAAAACTTTTGCACAGTACTGTAGTTCTGGGATCTATCAGGTACTGGAAACCAGGGGAGCACTAATGGGTCGAATGGCCTTCTCTCATTTAGAACCTGTATTATTTTCTCATCTTCTCCATTCTCCTTTCTCCCCTCACTCCACCATCTCTATCTTATTCCTTCTCTCATCTTTTCTCTCCCCCTTCTCTCTCTCTCCCCTCTCTCCCCCTCTCTCTCCCCTCTCTCTCTCTCTCAATCTGCTCTCTCTCCTCTGAGCAGCGTTCTCAGCAGGGTTTCACTGGCCCCCGACATTTAAAGGAAATTGAAAATCCTGATCCCCTGCTCTGTACTGAGAGGAATGCCCTGCCTCACTGTTATTAGTTTGTTTGATTTGTATTGAATTAGTTGTTTATTAGGTGACGGATTGTTCCCTCTCTCAATCACCCCTCCGGTCATTCAGGGAACTCTCAATCACAACTGGCATCATGTCAATCAATCAATACCACTGCATGCACACACACACGCACACTCACACACACACACACACACACACACGCATACGCACACACACACATGCACACGCATATATCTTGGTGGAGTTCAAATATAGCTGTTTAGTTATCCAATAATGTCTGTTTGTGTTGCTGTGAAAACTGAATATCAGGTGGATCGGAGCTGAAGAACACAAGAACATTAGAAAAGCTATGAATTAGAGTTGGCCATTCGATCCATCCATGCTCATCCGGTTTGTCGTAGCCGATTGACCCCAGGCCCAGAGCAGAGAGAGTCCTGCTTTAACATCTCTTTACCTGCTGTCACTTTCCAATAACTCTCCCTCACCCCTTGACTCCTTCTCTTGCAGTGAATCAGAATAAATCCCCCAATACAGATATTGATTTCTGGCAGGATAAGTAGACAGTGTTCATGGTTCAGCGTCGGTAACTTCGTCCTTGGTTAGTTACTGAATGTCTTCCCTCTCTTTCAGCCTTACCCACTTAGAACCATCACATATCTTCTGTTTAATTTCCAATCTTTAGCTTTCCTCCAGTGTACGCAAATCAGTGAGAATGCCATCAGCTGGATTCAGAATGATGATGACAGGCGGTGATGACAACGTAAATATGTTGACATTATCATGGAAACAAAAAAATACAGATCATAATAATGCAGAATGTGAACTTGGTGGAGTATCTACCTGTTTTCCCATCTATCTTGCTGTCTTGATAGCTCCACGTTTATGAACAGAATTTTATATTTATGCCTATGCATCTGTCATCTGCTGGACTACCCCCACCTGGCGTGCTGGGCCGGTCCCAGTTGTAAATATAATATAGCCAGTCAGACGGGGAATCCTGTAAAAGGATATATAGGTTGGAGTTTCGTTTGGCTCAGCTGACACAGTCACATAGCCCCTGGATATGAAGACTCACCTAGGAGAACGCAGGGATATTATACACTACAGCACCAGAGGGACTGACTGTGCCAGTGCGTTTATGCATTTGTATGTGCAATCTGGATGATGTGTCTGCAGGTGTGTCTTTGTGAGAATGTGTCAGTGTGAGGGTAAGTTCATTACAATATTCCACCACATAAACACCTTATACTATACTTGCATGTGACTGTGTGTGTCAGTGTGAGTTTGTCTGCGTGTGTGAGGGCGAATGTGCCAGTGTGAAGGTGACTGCATTACAGTACTGGATCGGCCAAATCTATAAGACTGGAAATCTAACACACTATGAATAAATATCCTTACAGAAATCTATATCCCATATCTGTCCTCTAATAGAAGAAACCTGTGCTACTTGATAATGTGCAGTTAGTATTAGTTAAAGAAATCTATACTAATAATAATCAGGTGTGCTTCATCACAAGGCAGGGAAACACTCACTGGGGCCAATATGCTTTCCTTCAATTAATTAGCACTTCTTCCCTAAAAATAATAAACTGGGGGAGGTCCTTTTTACAAACAAAAGCAAGAAGGCAGGCACTAAAAACCAGGATGTCTGCAAAGCCATACATCATATCTAACAGGCTCTGAATAAATACAGTCCCGGGCATCTGTGGGGCTTGAAGTAGATGGCAGAAATCTCTGGGGCCCAGATTAAATGTTATAACAGGAATCTAGCTGGCCGGGTGAATACATTTCATAGCAGAGAAATTTAGCAGGCTGTGAACTGATTCTGTACCAGAGAAATCTGACAGACTGTGAATAAACATTGCAGAAATGCAGCAGGCTGGGGACAATCATCTACTATAACGCAGAAAAATCAAACGGCCCGTGAATGTATTCCTTACCACAGAAATCTAGTGGTCTGTGATTAAATACAGCGTGAATAATCTACAGGCTTGTGAAGAGCAGCGACATCTGCACAGATTAGAACAGCAGCAGAGGAATCTGTTGGGTTGTGAATAAACATTATCATGCAGAAATGGATGTGTCTGATCGGATATTTCAGCTGAGATACTGCCATTAAACTTTACAACTGACATTTACCAGACTGTTCGAGTTAAACTGGAAAATAAGCATCCAAGCAGAGCAGCTCTCTGGTTAGAGACCCATCTCAACGACACAAGTGACTTGCTGATTGCCATGGATTAAAAGTTTTGAAGCAACGGACACAACGCCAAAATTAACACTTTGATTAACAGACAGCCGAGATATAAAACCATCTGATGATTGCATGCAGGTCCTCCATAAGTAAAGAAATGATCTTCTTATGTTTCATACAAATATTCGTTTGCCATTTCTGCCATTTGTAACATTTATGGTTACCAGATACCTGTAAACCTGATAACCCTAGCAACATTATCTTTTGGCTTTCCTGTTTGGGGTTAGGACTGTTCACATCCCTGTGTTCTAGCTTCCTGATATAAATAGTGACATCCTTAACCCAATTGAAGATATTTGTTATTGCATTCCGTTATCAAGGGATCAATATCACCCAGACAGGGGAAACACAAGCATGATTAATATAGTGATGAAGGGAGTTACTGTCGAGTTTAACATCCATCACTGCTTACATCATTAAAATAGAGCCACTCATCTTGTCTGTATGTACAGTATGTAACAGTCTCCTCCTCACACCCCCTTACTTGCTTATCGATTGACAGCATTGTGGACGGTTCACACTACTTTTACAGCTTCTTTTTGCTTTCAGAAAAAAAAAAAATCAAATCTTCACAAAGCATTATAAAATCAATCACCCTGTATAAATAGTAACAGAGAACTGTGCTCTGATACCAAAGACATCTATCAGCCTGAGAATTCATATTTTAACAGGGAATTCTAGAGGGATGAGATTAAATAAAGAAAACAAGCCGTCTGTAATCAGATATTATAACTTTGAAATCTGCTGAGCTGTCTTGTGGTTTCATATTGTCACAAAGACATTTTACAGGATGTATTTCAAGGGACTCTCATAGGTAGGGATCCAATATTGCCAGAGAAAGCTGTGAATGGATATTATAATACAGGAATCTATCAGATTAAATATCCAAACAGAATGTGCATGTGTTCCCACACTCCCAGTGCTTGTCTTGTTTCGTGTGACAGCACAGGCATGGAGCACAAAAGCACAGGCGTGGAAAATTATCTTTAAGATACCCATAAGGAATAATTAAATCGTTGGATTAGATATTATAGTGGAAAAAAATACTGTGGCTTTAAACAAATATTATAACTGAATCGGAATGAGAGCTGATATGACAGCAATCAAACAGAATGTACAGTAAGTAAGATATAATGCCAGAATAATCGAACACACTCAGGAATTTAACAGAGAATTATATCAGCGGTTATTAAAGAGCTATAAAATCTGCCACTGTTCAAATGACATTCTGTAGCCAGTTACTGTTCTGTGATCAAATATTAAACACATTTGGAATAATGCATCAGACTCAATAATAGATTTTAACAGAATTTTCAAACAGTGTCATTAGATATTATGAGTGATAAAAAATAATTTAAATTCAAATTCTTTAAATAAAAAACCAGAGGAGTGGAGCTCAGAAGAATCAGGCAGAGTCTGCCATTGTCTGCTTCGGGGTCAAATACTCTTCAAACATTCTCATGCACAGGGAAACTCAAAGAACTCAGCAAACTCTGCAACTGCAAAACGAATTTGAGTCGTCTCAACACAAAAAGCACTTTGAAAGGGGAAATGACTTGTTATTACTGTCTGTCATTTATGGTTCTTTACCAGGACAGCTCATTACCAGCTACCAGCTTACATCAAATTCACAAGTGCAGGGAATTTACACTTAAACATGTATCTGTATGACATAGCTTAACTTCCTTTTTTAATCTGCGCTTAGCAAAGTGCTTTGGATTGCTTCTCACAGAAAGGGAACTGCCCTCCGGAGACGCCAGGTGGAATGCATTGTCTATTGTTCAATACTGTGTGCTGGGGAACTCAAGAGGATGTCAATATACGAATGACTTGGCACCCATGCCCCATGTATGAGCCTGTACTGAAGAGGTTAAATGCTTTATTATGAGCAGAGGAACGTCTAGGGATGTGATTAGATACCATATAAATCTACAAGATTGTGAATAATGAATGCTTAGTTCAAAAATAGTATGATCTAATTTCCTTCACACAGGTGATTTTTGAGAAGATGTGTCGATAATGGTGTTTCAGCACCCTGGACCACAGAGCAGCATAGGTATAGCTGAAACTACCTGGATGTGCTTGGTATAACACGGTGTACAAGAGTCATGTGATATCACTGTATACTATATCTTCCATGTTAGTTCACTCTTTTCTTATATGACTCTCCCAACCCCTGTTGCCAGGCTGAATGAAATAGAGCATCTGGTACAATAGCAGCAAAGTAAAAGTATAATAATAACCCTGCCTGGGGTCAAGGGGAGAGAGGGAAACTGTGAAATCTGGGGTTTCTGTGCAAATGTTATCCTTGTAAGTGAGTGAATTCAACATATCTGAGCAAAGAGCACAGGCAGGCTGAACCTCCAGCAATGGGCCTGCACTGCTTTCAGCTCCTGATTGGTTGACTGGTGTCCACCACATTGAAATAGGAATGTGCCGGTGGTGCATTAATACACAGTGGGTCCCTGTGTTTCACTACATCAAATGGTGAAATATTGAAAGCAATGAATTACTGAAGGGCCCTTTTACAGTAAGATATGGAGTAAAGTTTACTGTCAACATGGCCTAATCTTGAATGAACCCCATTGATGCATTACCGAATTGTGAAACATCACTGTTGCAGTTGCTGTTGATGCTTGGCAACCGGAACACATTTTTACAGAGTTCTTCTTGCTTCTTGTCCCTGTCAGCTGGTTCAGGAAAAAAACTAAACATACAGTGTACAGTAGCAGCTTTACATGGGTAAAGAAAAAACACACACTAAACTCCCTGGGCACATTCGAAACCATTACAATAACAGCAGTGTTTAAAGCCATCACGGGCATCCACGACAGCACTAATTCAACATGCCGAATCTGTACAGTGTTCAAATTGTTCTGGTGGGATATGTGGCTGTGCCTCACTCGTTAACGAGTCTGTCATTTAGGAAGGTGGGAGTAAAAATCTGCAGGAAAGACCTTTCTCCTGAATTGGCCACAGAGTCACTCTTGAGACCGTTCCTGAGAAAAAAACCGAGTGCGACAGAAACTGACTTGTCACAGGTGGTGTAGCTTTAATTTGTTACAGAATAAATAGCAGATGTTTATTTGCACCCCATAGCACTTGAAAACCAACTCAAATGCTAGTCTGCTCCCCTATAAATATTTGATGAATAGCCCTGCTAAAAGGGCACAACTGTTTAGAGATTGCGCTGACAGAAATAACACGGCAGAATCTCGAGATACATAATAAAATGATTCGAGGCCCATCCACAACTGCAGGAAAACAGCACCGACTGCCGACTGAACACCATGAAAGAGATCTTCCGCGGTGCCAGTTGCTTCCAGTCACCACCCTGGTTCCAAATTCATCAGTGGAGGTAATTAATAAATGGACAAATCTGGTAAATAAATAATCATAAATACATAATACATATACTTAGTATCAGCAGCCTAACACTCGATACTGAGGTGGCATTCATAAAATGGTTAATTATTAACTAAATATATATCATTAATAGATGATGTTGCTTTCAGTATAAATGAGTTAATAAACGGAGCTTAACAGAATAATCTATGGGAAAGCTTAATTGATAGTAATGTAACAGGCATGTTTAAACAATAGCGACAAAAAAACAAACAAAAAGAAAACACAAACATGTCTACATGATACACTTGTCGTTATTCCAATAACATGTGCGTATTAATAATACGGTACTTCATGTTAAGAGCTGCATACAACTAAAACAGCAAGATACTGTCTAGCTCACGACAGCCTAATGACCTGTCCGGTCGCCACTGATCAATCACATCGAACTGATGTGATCAGCTTTAAAACATTAGGGGGTCGTATACAATAATACAACTCATTATTATTATTGATCCTATATCTCTAGATTAATATACATAATTACATCTCTGGAGACAGGTCACTCCTTTTAAAATGAGCCGCAGTTCAATTCAAGTTAATTAAGGGCTATATAAAGTTGGGAATGTGTCTTGTGTCAAAGATGTTCGGTTGTATTTGCGTTCAACACACAAGCGCTCCTCGTTGTAGTGCAGACAGAATAACACAGCATCAAATTTTAGGTGTAACCAGCATAAAGCTTATACACAGTGATACTGCACTCAATGCAAATACGTCTTAACTCAAATATGATTTGCTCCCTAATTCGAAAGAATGCATTATTGATGTATACACTCTTATTGATACAACCAGTCTAATATTCTAACCGCTATTTATATTTAAAATGTGTTATACCCAAATTCCAACTGATGTGATGCAGGATGGATTAATGTTGCGGCTGTAAAAAAACTGAAGCTCCCGTACTGTCTGTGGGTAGATCTGCCGCCCTGCGATTTACCATCTACTGCTATCTACGCGTTATTCGACACAACCTTATCTGCATTAATCTTACTTAGCCACCATTGATTTTGATTTATGTGAATGAATCCAACAGATTAAAATTACCTTGACCCCTGTCCTGATACGTCCATATATATACAGCCCTTTGCTGCATACATAATGCGTACATTATAATGGGTAAATGCATTAAGCAAACATACTTAATGCATGCTCAACAAGCCAAATGCCTATAGCGAATCGCAATTCGCGTACTACAACGGCACCATATCACAATACAGAGATATTTAAAGCACATTTGAAGCATTAGGGTATGTATTGTTCTAAGTGGATTCAGTACACTGATTGTAATAGCAATCCCGACTCAATTTATTTTCTTCACACAGCTAAAACAAGGACAATATGTTGCTTTCTGCTCTTTGGTTTTTAAAACATATTAAAACCAAAAAATGAGGCCACCAATAAAAGCTGAAACACTCCACCAGATATACCAGAATCTCTTATCTAAACTCGCAGGTGTGCTGCCTGAACAATGCTCCACCCTCACAGCAACAAGGTAACGCAACTGCTGTTTACTAGATTGTGCCATTGTTTATGCATCTGCTTAGGATTGATTAGACACCTCAGTCATGTTGTCTTTTCTGTGCTTACTGGTATCTTGACTACTAAAAAATCTAACAAAATATTAAGTAACACTTTAACTACATGATCACAGGCAGTATGTAATTCCATTATAGTCCACATGTAGTTAATATGCAGTCTTCTTGTTATACATGTGCAGTTAAATACAGCTCTAAACTGCCTCAGCATCTATAGTGAAATTATAGTATCTAAAGTAACTCTCAACAGTATGGCCCCGTAATGAACTCACGTGTTTTGGTGCGCAGGGGGGGTCGAGTGGGCACGGCGGGCGAGCTCTCTGCTGGAAAGTGACCGAGGGTCCAGACAGCTGTCGAATCGTGAAGGTAGAAGCGCCCTGTGGGCGAGGGTGAAGGCGGGGCTGTGGGCTCCTGGTGAGCCTCTGTCGTTGGGGTTACTGCACCTGTGGGCACCGCTGATTCCGTCCCGGCACTGCTGCCCGTGGTCACTCTGCGGACCGTGGTGCCTCGTGGGGTCACTCCCCGGCCCCCTGGGGTCAGCAGCCTGGGGGTCCGCGTGGTGGTGGTGGTGATGCGGGTGCTGATGCGGTTGGGGGGGCGTGGCGTGAAGCTGCCGGAGCTGGCAGGGCCCACCGCGCCAGCGCTGGAGGATGTGGTGGTGCTGTGGCTCCCCAGCCCAGGTCGAGTTCTGCTGGATACTGTGGTGGTGGCTGTAGTAGTCTCTGAGTTTTTAGGGAAGGCGCTGGGCTTGGACAGGAAGATGGGGTCCTGCCCAATCCCCTTGGCGTCTACCAGGTCCGTGGGGACGTAGTCCTTGACCGAGCCCACCACGATCCACTTGAGCAGCATGAGGCTAAGGCCCAGGCCGATGAAGCCAATGAGCAGGGGCACCACGCACAGCCAGGTCTGCTGCCGGGGCCACAGGGCACAGCTGCCACAGCGCAGAGGCCCAGGCTCAGGGGGGGAGGGCTGTTCAGAACCCTCTCCGGACCCCTCTGGATCCTCCGAGATCACAGCCCCCGACACAGCGGCCGTCACAGCCTCGCTCATCCTGCTGGTGCAGAAAGGGTTAACCCCTGGGGTAGGGGGAAGGGGGACATGGGCAGGACTGAGCAGTGGGGCAACAAGCAATACTAGGCATTGAGGAGAAACAGAGCAAGACAGAGAGAGAGGGGAGGAGAGTGAGTAGAAATAGAAATATCGAATAAATATATTTGAGATGTTTTGTTTTCAAGGGAAAAAAATGATGCCCCAGACAAAAATAGAACACAGTACAGTATAGAAATTTTAGTCCCAGGCAAAACAAAATATATATTTAAAAAAAATATATATATAGATAGATATATATATAATCTGTAAATCCTTCCTCTGGGGGAGTTGCAGTCAGTTCGCAGCTAGACATCGCCTCTACTGAAGAAATAAAACCATTTTAATTTTCTTAATTTTGCTTTCTTGATTTTCTTCCTCCTTCTCTCGCTCCCTCATTCGGAGGATCAGTGGGAGCTCTTTACTGCAGCTTAGATTCAACGCTGACTCAGCTCAAAAAAACACACGTTCACTTTCCACTCGTTCCTACATTTCCCAAGCAGCTCCCGAGTTTCTGAAGATGTTTTTTTTGTCTAATTCCCCAGTAGCAATAGCAGCGGCAACAGCACAGAAAAAAGAAAAAAACAAACAAAACAAAACAGCACAGAAACCAACAAGCCAAGCAGCTGGGGGTCTGAATCCCCCTTTTCTTTCGCGCCTCCTCAGCGCTCTGCCTCCCTCTGCTCTCCTGGTTCTGCTGCTTGGGTTGCCACAGCTCTCCGGCACAGTATGTCAGTCTTTCCATCGACTGTCATTTCAAGAGAAGAAAAAAAATCCTGCCGTACGCTGCTACATTCCACCACAGTGACGGAGAGTGAGAGGCAGACAGACAATTTCCAAGCTCTTTCCCCTTCTTCTTGCTTTGTTAATATTCTTCTGTGATCACCCTGTCTCTGGCTTTATTCCTGTTATCTTATTATTTTCTGCCCTTGTTTTTTCATTTATTCATTTTCCTCGAGCTCACAGATGCTCCAACATCCCGCTGCAAACGCTCATGCCAGAGACACTGCTGCTGCTCAGAGAGAGAAGGGGAGAGAGAGAGAGAGAGAGAGAGAGAGAGAGAGAGAGAGAGAGAGAGAGGGGGGAGGGAGGGAGGATTGCACCTGCTCCCCCCACCAGCAGGGACGAGAGAATAAGAGAGAGAGAAAAGCCAATCCTAGCATTGCTACTGCAGCAACAATATGAGAAGAAGCTATCAGAGCCTGCAAAGCCACAGGCCCAGTGGTCCAGGCGGACAGACAGACAGGCAGAGCATCCACTCTTAACAGTCAAACACTAATCCCAGCAACCAGGAGAACAGGAGCTGTCCAAAACCAATCGGTTGCTGAAATGTAGAGAGAGGGTGTGTATTTAAGAGTCTGCTACTGGCGCGAGATCGAGAGAGAGAGCAGTGTTGATGGAGAATGGATAACAGAGATAAAGCACCTCCTACCAGCCTAATGCAGCTCCTTAATGCATATCCAATAAATAAATGATCCCTCAAGCAGATCCCATCTGAGAGCATTGCATATGGGTGGGTAGTACATTATATAAAAAGATATATGCGCTGTAGATAGATGAGCAATCATAGCTAAAGTACAGATTGACAGAGAAAAAAATAACATAAAAATAGCAAATTCTAAATGGAGCGGAGCTGATACTTTGCCTGCCTACTTGAACACTGGAAGCGGCCTGTTACTTACACACTCACACGCTTACTTACAACTCGTCTGCCTACTTACACACTCCCACCTACATACACACTCTCCCATCTACTTATACACCTGCCTGCTTACTTACACAGTCGCCGATCTACCTACACACCTTCCTGCTTACTTACACACTCGCCGATCTACTTACACACCTGCCGGCTTACTTACACACACGCCGATCTACTTACACACCTGCCTGCTTACTTACACACTCGCCGATCTACTTACACACCTGCCCGCTTACTTACACACTCGCCGATCTACTTACACACCTGCCGGCTTACTTACACACTCGCCGATCTACTTACACACCTGCCGGCTTACTTACACACTCACCGATCTACTCACACACCTGCCTGCTTACTTACACACTCGCCGATCTACTTACACACCTGCCGGCTTACTTACACACATACACTAGCGCTCACACTTTTGATCTAGTTTTATCAACTTTATTATCCAGCTCTTTAACTGAATTAAAAGCATCACCACTACTTCAGCATATCCATCAGCCCTCTCTCACCCTGGTGTATCCACTGTGATCAGTCTGGATCTGATGCCCACTATTACCTTAATCTTCTCTCTAATTATCTCAGTCTAATCCACTACTAGTCCACTACTACTAATCCCTCCCGATCTGTCTTTCATAGTATCTATCTTTCTAATCTCTCAACCTCGTGCCATCAACGCGCGTCACCCAGCAGAGACCTGCTGCTTTTAAACTGTCTGGAAATGGTAGATGTGCAGATTTGCACATGGTTACAGAAAACACTTTTGCATTTCATTCTTTCAATACAAACTTTACAGAAAGACTGCACCAAAGAATAACTAATTCAATAATGTCAGTGTCATATATTGAAAAATGAATACAAATGGGCTCAGATTAGTTGACTGGTCTGTAGTTTTGGGTGGAGCTATCTGCATTGTTAGAAGTTCTTCATTTTTAAATTCTACAGTGTATCTATCTACAGTAAAAATAATGTAGATGCAAACCCCTCTGCTCTTGGGACAGCGCAGTACAATTTTGACTATTATAAAGGTATATGGCAAGGACAGCATCACAGCCAAGGCTGGTAACTGGCAGGTAGAAGACCCAGAGACGGAAGCTGTAGATTAAAGTGCTAATGCATATGTTTATTAACAGACAGTGAAACACAAAACATTTAGGAATTTAACCCCCTCCCTGCCAACCCAATATTACCCCCACACCTGTGGACCAGCTTTCACCTGCCACAAGATGTCATGAGCAAATACTGTTTATTCCTTATTTTTGTACATAAACACCCCTTGAAAGACCGTCATTTTAAACTTACGACTGCTGGGAAAGTAGGGCAACTGAGTGGTTTCAAGGCCCATTCACTTTGTCAACACTGAACACTGTTGTAATAACATTGAGGTCGATGGTTTTGTAGTTTATCTTTTACATGCTGATTTAATGAAGTGATGCAGCAGAAAAAAATCCAAATGTCTCTGATTTGGGTTATGGGGTCTCGACTCATTAGTTAGCTAGCAGGTATTACATTATTGATTTGTATCAATACCCATCTTATTGATTTCAAGTATACAAAGTTTTGCCTTCATCAGTGTAATGGTCAGGTCTTTATAATGGAACCTTCAACTTAGACATTAGCCTTAAGAAGAGCTCAATATTGTATTACTCTCCATCAGATCCCCAAGACAGAAATATACAGTGCTAAGCAATGTTCAGTGATGCCAAGATATTTAGAAGGTAAGGGGAAACGGACACCCCACGCAGTCTTTCTGTATCAGGACTGCTGTACCAAAACTTTGTACCCTCACTTGCAGACTAACGTTGTCTTGAATATTGACTGTTTATGTTTTGTTTTTAGTCTTAACTGGCTATAATGCAGAGTAAAAAAATCACTTACAAAAATGATTCTAATAATTCATTATTCACAAGTTTAAGAAGGGTGAAGGGTGGCAACTGTTTAACCCCTGCAGCCTCTCATTCTGTCTCTTCTTTCTCAGTTGTCTTTTAGACTAGGAGCAATACTGCTGTGAGGGGTGCTTTGTGCAGACTGTGGCTCGAGACCTCTCCCCAGGCTGGGACTTTGCTATCCTTACTAATACTGTTCATAATTACACAGGGCAGTGCAGTTCAGTAGCTGTGAGATTTTACAGGTGTTAACCAGAAAAAATCCTATTAGCTCCCTTTGATTAGAGCTTACACACTCCACCAACACAATAAGCACTGTCAACAAAACTCTGGAAGCTCGTCAAGATTTGTGTGTAAGCTCTAATCAAACAAACACGAAGAACACACCAGAGCACGATATAAGAAATGCTGACCAGGCCTGACCCTTCTGTTGCTGCTTTGTTTATCTTCCTGAGATCTGAGAAGATCACAACCCAGGAAGAAGATCCTCACCAGACTGACCCTGCTGCTTAGCTTCTGAAATCTGGCCATCCTAATTCAAAGCATGAAACAGTGTCAACCAAAGAGAATCATTTCTAGAAGTGAAAATATAGACAGAATATACTACAAATTGCTCCAGTTTCATGCATTTTCACTGTAGTGTTGTCTTTCTGTCTGCGGATGCAGTAGTTACAGTAAGTGGCACATTCTCTTATTCTGAGAACGTTCCCCTGCAGTTCCAGTTCTAAAGTCTAAATACACATCTGATTGCTGGGCTGTATTACAATTAAAATGACAGCGCAATACTGCTTCAGCTACTAAAGGCTCTTGTCAGGAAGATAAAGAGTATCAAAGAAGGTGCCACACTGCCTATACAAAGCAATCAGTTGCTCAGAAATGATGGCCTGATGCCACTGGACTTATTAACTGTTTGGTCTATAAGACAGTTTTTAAAAGATGTGTGGCACTACCTGTGCAAGGCAATTAGCCTTCCAAGAAACTGGTGATATTAATCTTCATCTCTCAAGACAGATGATCTCACTAACGCACTGCACCACAATACAACACTATGAGCCATACACAAATGATGGCTTGCAGGGCCACTGATGGTATTAAATCTACTAAGCTTTGCTTCAGTGAAAATTAGATTTTCAATGAAAAAAAATGATACTTTTGACTCATAAACACTCAATATAAGCGTTGATATTTACAAATCCATACACATTTACTTTTACAAGTTAGGACAACATTAAAAGACTTGTTTTCCTGTAAGAGAAAAACTTTGTGCTGGAAAAAAACACAGTAAATGTGTTTAATTAGACAGAACCATACAGAAAACTACACAGCTCTCAATGTGTAAAGTTACTCAGCACAACCAAAATCTTGTCTTTGGCAGAAATGATTGTGAGTATGATCCTGGCTCAAAAACGTACTGTTATTTAACTTACCTGCTCTCAGATGCTTGATGTTGTGGTGTTCCTATAGTGGCCAACTTGTATATAACCCTGAGTCATTCTCACATGGTTGTTTCGCATAGAGAACAATGGGAAAGTTTATTCTAGTGTTTGTTTATTGGTTGTAAAACCCATGAAGGATTACTGCTGCCCCCTGCTGTTTTATGTACTGAAACTGAAACTGTTTGCACCACATAACATTTTAAATATCCTTAACCATAACATATATGGGACTGCTTTCTGAACTATAATCATGTGACCAAGACACGGATAAACTTGACTTTTTTAATATGACTTTTGAATACTTCTGTGTTAGAAGACAGATCTTTGTAATAAACTGCTGCATTGTCCTTCAGCAACACATTGCATTGTTCTTTGGAAGCATCACCGATTCAGGGTCTCTGCAGATCAGGTAAGTTTATTTGGTATGAGAAGCTCATTGCAAAACATCAGCGCATATCATTTCTCTCTCTTGCTCTCTTTCTCATTTCACACATTTTCAGTTCTCTAAAGATTTCCTGACCTTTTTTCTCTCACTTGCATGCTAAACCCAAACTTGCTGGGAGCATGTTTTTAAAAGAATGTAAAATCACTAATCCATCTTAAAATGTAAGGGGAAGAACATATTGGTTTAGTCACTCTATAGAATGGATTGATGCATTGCAATGTCCTATTGCATACGGGTAGAAGGTTTGATGCATTGTGTTGCATTAGTGCATTATGAGTTTAGAGCTGGACAGTACAGTTCAGTCAATAAGTGCCACAGACCATGTGCTGTACTGCATAAAAGAGTTGTTTCAGTTGCTGTGACTACAGAGATATAAACAGGTCACTCAATAGAAGGGGCAGGCCATGCATTTAAGATAGCATGCTATTGAGTTGGGAAGTGAAAATATATCTAAAATAAACAAACTGCTGGTAAACTACTGCAGGCTGCACTCTGTACAGATGTGCTGCCCTCAGTTTAACTGCAGATCAGATTGTTCTGGTATCAAACTGGTCCACTGGCAGTGCTGCACAGTGAATTCTATAGGGGAAAAAAAGTCTGTAGTAGAATCATTCATTTGGTCTGTGTTCTGCAGCAGGTAGCAGCCAAGCAAAGCAATAATATATATTAAATTGCACACATTTGGAGATCATAAGTGTTAACTAATTCACATTCTGCTCGATTGCCACACATTTGCATACTTGGAAAGAGTTTTTTTTTCATAAAGCAGCACTGTGTAAAACAGATAAGGACATTAAAACCAGAAGAGCTATGATTTCCTTTCAGTGTTCATTTATATTTCAGGCTTTTCATCTCTGAGGCATGCAGTGCATCTGGGGAGAGTGGTTATTACAGCCATCTGCAGAATTACCATACAACTGGAAGAATTCTGTCATTTCTGTAGAAATCTGTACTGTAGTTGGTTAGAGAAATATGTAAAATAAGAACTTTAGTTTATAAAAATTAAAGATTGAGTTCAACAGAAATACATACTGACAGCTGTACCCTGCCAAGTGGAAAGGTTACATTGTTACCATAGACACACTTCCACACCAGTAAGATGTATACCACCGACCACCAACAAACATACCCCCAGCTGGACCTTAAACCCACTGCAGCTCACTTTGCAACAGGAATAGCTCAGTCTAAATCTGTGAAAAGGTATCAAATTCTCCACTCCCAGCTGAACTGCCAGCTCCACCTCATGTCAGCTTGCTAGGAACAAAGCATCTGTGTTTCTGAAATCTGAGAACAAAGTGGTTTTATACAAGATTACAGGAAATTATACAGAAATATCTGTAGTGTTCCCAAGAATGTGAAGCATCCATTTGGAAATCTATTCCTGTTTGTGAGGAAATAAAATGGTATCCCCATAATCATACTGCTAATTAAAAACAATATTTCAATGTTTTTAACATTGAACCCCTTAAGGTACACAAGCAAATGAGCGGTTGTTCAAATGGTTTCTTCTTAAAATACATTTGAAACTCACAAGGATCACAAGGAAACTGATTATTTGGATGACCAGATCAATCTGTCAGTACATTTTAAATCCCATTTCATGCACCTCATTGTAAAAATAAGAAAGTTAGCATCATTTTATTTGTGAGACACAAATGTTAAAGGGAAAGTTCCAAACATGTTCGCCATACTTCCAGAAGGAAACACCATATCTGACAAAAACCTTACAAAGTACACTACTGCTTATAATAATAATACAGGACCTGAACAAGAAAACGCCAAGCAGGATCTGAACTTAACGTTGCCCAATGGGGCGGTTGCAAAGTAAATATCTCTCACGAGCTTTATGACATCAAACAGAATGAGGAGTTAGTTTCACAGCGGACCACAAAACACAAAAAGCTCATTC
Organism: Acipenser oxyrinchus oxyrinchus; assembly: GCA_030684275.1. NCBI lineage: Eukaryota > Metazoa > Chordata > Actinopteri > Acipenseriformes > Acipenseridae > Acipenser > Acipenser oxyrinchus. Next base: position 44,235,118 of record CM060257.1, on the reverse strand, counting down.
CCATCCACCTGCTGTGTGTTAATTAGAGAGATGCAGTGCTTTCAAGTTCAAATTCCTTTTGAAAGAGCAACACTGCAAATCTCTTTAATGCTCAACAAACAATAAAACAATTTAAGTTGGAAAGTAACACCTAAATGTGAGAATGGTTTGTTTTCTCACCCTCAGTGTTTCTCACAATGCTGTCAAAGAAAAATTGCTACAACTTCAACAACAATGTGTGCTTTACATTGGGGAGTACCAGATATAACAGTTAGTGTCACAAATGACTAAGTAGAAAATGGTTGCACGTATTATGTTTGGTTTTCACTAATTAGGCAATTATTTGGACTTGTTTTGTTATGTATGTAATGTGTCTCTCTATAGTTTCTTGGTGGAGAGTTTTTATTATTTTTTATTTGAGTTTTTTTTTTTCACTGGGGATGTAATAAGCGAAATTAGACACAAATGCATTTTGGCTGCCTTCCATCTAGACTCATTGTTGTTAATTAACTGCCCTATAAAAACTGACATTTTGCACTCTAGAAAGAAGGGACACTGGAGCGAGAAACAGATGCTGGAATGAGAAACAAGGCTGGGGCGAGACAGAAGCTTCAGCGGGACGAGAAGCCTGAGACTGGAGAAAGGAACTGGGAAGCCAGGAACAGTAAACAGTAAAAGGAGAACCAGACTGATTAAGCAGAGGGAGCTATTGATACGCAGAGGTAAGTAAAGGCTTTATTAGATGTGTGTAAACAGTGATTTAAAACAGTTACTGTTATAAGCATTTAACTTTTGTTTCTGTTGGATGGGCCAGGGAAGGTGTGCTTATAAAGCATGAGGTTACAGAGACGGTACAGCATTTGTTTATGCTCAAAGTATACATGGATTATATGAAAACCCTTCTCATTGCGATTCAAAGAAAGGCTGAACACTATATGCTTTAATGTTGCTGTTACATATGGTAAGTTTTTCGATTCTCTACAGGCACCCGGGACCGAGGACCAAGGAGAAGTTAGTGACGATTCTACGTTGGGAGATTTCATGGATTACAGTTCTCTCAAAGAGTATTTCGAAAGTGCAATAACTAAAACAGTAAAACCAGTCTCCAGTAAGACCATGGAAGCAGCGAAGGAAGCTAGTGGGAACATTTTCCTGCTGCACGCTGACTTGTTCCATTCCTGATTCCAAAGAAAACAAAATGAGAGTGAAGGGTGGAAAAATGGGAAGGAACATCAATGAGACAAGGTTGGGGTTTGGTGGGAGACTTCTCCATAACTAGTAAACGGCAGGGAAAGGGGATTGGGATCCAGTGTGACCTGCGAGGGCAGGTTACTGAGACCCCTAGTGCTGAAGCTACGATAGGCCCGCTTGATATCCCGAAAGTCTGGGACCAAGATGTTGGGACCTGGCTTTGGTCTATCGAGGGGAAGGAGGTTGAAAGCAGCCGACCGCTCACATATCCTCACCACATTGTAGTCGGGCATTTGCTATATAGAGTATGCCAAGCCACGAGCACAGGGCAGACTGTAAAGCAGTTACTTGTTCCCCAGTCTTTTCGGAGCGAGATCATGTGGTTGGCTCATGATGTCCCTTGTTCAGGACATTTAAGTAGCAAAAAGGCTCGGGAACGAATATTGCCTCGATATTATTGGGCAGGAGTACATAGTGAGGTGACGTGATATGTAGTGGCATGCCCAGAATGCCAGCAAGTAGGCTGGGGCTGGTCCCACTGCCCCTGATTAATGTCCCCTTTGAATGCATTGCTATGAACATAGTGGGCCCATTGAGCCAGTCTGACTCATGCTCATATTTTGGTAGTGTTGGACTACGCGACTAGATATCCAGAGGCAGTAAGTACCATTGAGATCCACTAGTGCATTAGCAATTGCAAAGTTAGTCCAGATCATCGAGAAAGTAGGAATCCCTAAAGAAATACTGACTGATCACGGAACTAACTTTATGCCTCAATGTTTAAAAGAACTGCAAATTCGGTCCATTCAGACCTCCATTTATCACCCGCAGACGGACGGTTTGGTGGAACGTTTTAAGCAGATGCTGAGGCGGTTTGTTAACCAAGAACAGAAACATTGGGCCAAACTCCCTACCTGATGTTTGCCGTGAGATAGGTGCCTCGCAGCTCGACTGGGTTTTCTGCCTTCAAGCTGCTATTCAGGGGACAACCATGAGGTGTCCTTGATCTAGTAAAAGAAGGATGGGATGAACAAAATAAAAATTCCCAAAACAAGACCGTCTGGAATTAGTTGGTCGTTTGGCACAAGAGAATTAAAACTGACTCGGCATTGGCAAGAGCAACAGTACAATAAACAAGCACAGATTTTGACTTTTCGGCCAGGAGATAAGGTACTGTTGCTACTTCCTATGTCAGAATCTAAACTGTATGCTAAGTGGCAGGGACCGTATGAGGTGATGCAGGGAACTGGTAATGTAAACTATGAAATTAGACAACCCAATTGCCGAGATAAAACCCAAATTTATCATATTAATCTGCTAAAACCCTAGAAAGAAAGGGAGGCCCTGTTTATAGACCTAATGACAGTATAGAAGAGGATTTTGGTCCCTCTGTCAATCCACTTTTCCCTGCCGCTGTGGCATTTCCTTGCGCTCCCATTGCAGGAATAAACTATTATTGTAAAGAAGGTGTTTTAGCATTGTGAGAAGTGCATATGGAGGGCTGGGCTTTTCTTGCCAATAATAGCATGCTGCCAAGTTAAGATGTAAATCAAACAGAAAGACTATGTGCTGTAACCTTGAGATGCTGAAAAACACTGTCTCAATGTGTATACATGAATCCTTTATTATAACTCAGAAATCCAATAATTCTGCCTTCAGTCGACAGGAGAATTGCCAGCACTGCACAAGTCATTTTGCTCCCTCTCTTTCAATATATATGTGTCCCTCTCCCTTGCCTGCAACACAGTTTAATAAATGCTTTTAAGGCGCAGACAGCACAACTTATCTAGTTTTCTTTCTCTATTTCTATTTTTAACTTTTTTGAAGTCGAGAGAAGTTTTCAATCACTTTCAAATCCAATACCAGGCTTCTTGATTCTAACTCTGGCCTCTGAGCAGAGATACTGGCTTTCCAATCTCCCTCACACTGACACACACATCATGGTTTTGTGGGTTTACATCACGTGTAATAGAAATGTATTCTTTGAGAATAGTTGAGTGTAAGACAGAGGGAGAGAGAAGGAGAGTGGGTAGATGCTCTTTTGAGGCTTCCTGCTAATCAGTAGACCATGCATGCAAATGATGCCCTCCTCATTAAAGCAAATCGCCTCGCACTGCACGCTCCATAGAGCAGCATGCCTGCCATTCTAAATACCTGTGAAGCTTCTTTAACTTGGCTGCAATATTTAAATAGACATGCTCTGGAGCATTAATTACTACTATTATTGTGCACCATGAATAATGGAAGTGTATTTATAGTGACTGGTCTATAGCCTCAGGGCTCATGTCACCATGCAGCACTACACTCACTCATTATTCTAAAGACAGAAACAATCAGCTACATACAAACACATTTTCCATGATAACTGAGAACTCACAACAGGTGTCTTGCAACTGCTTCTTATGCATCCAAAAAACATTTTCTTTTATTTCTGTTGTTGTACTGTACTGGGGATCTGAGAGCCAGCTAATTCAATATAGTGTAGTATAGAGAACTCAATACTGTACTGGGGATCTGAGAGCCAGCTAATTCAATACAGTCTAGTATAGAGAACTCAATGCTGTACTGAAGATATGAGAGCCAGCTAATTCAATACAGTCTAGTATAGAGAACTCGGTGCTGTTCTGAAGATATGAGAGCCAGCTAATTCAATACAGTCTAGTATAGATATTTATCTTGCTCTTAATTGTATTAATACTTGTACTGTGATTCTTGAAATGTATTTTTGTTTATGACTGTTAGTCGCCCTGGATAAGGGCGTCTGCTAAGAAATAAATAATAATAATAATATAGAGAACTCGGTGCTGGAAGATATGAGAGCCAGCTAATTCAATACAGTCTAGTATAGAGAACTCAGTACTGTACTGGGGATCTGAGAGCCAGCTAATTCAGTACAGTCTAGTATAGAGAACTCGGTGCTGTACTGAAGATATGAGAGCCAGCTAATTCAATACAGTCTAGTATAGAGAACTTGGTGCTATACTGAAGATATGAGAGCCTGCTAATTGCCAGCTCTTGTTTAAAGTGTCACATAATTCACAAATAGCTCCTTTCTTTGTGTCTATGTAGATGTGAGACTGCTGGTCTGTCAGTTCAGCTACTTATTGAAGCCACACTGCAGTATTCTTGAATCGCAGTGTGAATCGGTCTCCCAGGTAGGTGCCCTGTGGTTAGTCTGTGGACAATGCACCAGCACTTCAGCCACAAAGAGACGGTAACAGCAAGATTATCAGTCTCCCTCCAAGGCTGCAGCATTGTCAGAGCTGAACAGAGTGAAACCACAAGACAACAGCCTCTCATTACAACCCAGGTCTTTTTAATAATTAATTTTTTCTACTGCAGGTACAGTAGCTATCAGACAGGCAATACTCTACTGTCTGGCACAAAGCAGTGCCTGATTCTGGAAATAATGATTGTACTGGGAATTGTAGTTTTTAATAGTAACTTTACCATGCTTCCTTCTGCCATTCTTCCCTGTTCTGTACCATGACCCTCTATGCAATACCACAGTTCTGTGTACTATACCATACTTCTGTGTGCTATCAGTTCTAAGAGCTATATGCTTCCTTCTGCCATGCTCCCCTGCGCTATAACATGGACCCCAGTGCAATACTTTACCATGCTTCCTTCTGCTTTTCCATGTTCCTCTGTGCTAACCTAAGCTATTCAATGTTTCCCATTACTGCTATCGAATGACTATACCTACCTTCCCCTTTCCTTGATGCTTATTTTAAAAACCCATTCATACATTCTTCCCTTTGTGTTGTTAGGCCTACAGCTCTGTATGTGCACCCCTCTGCTGTACCTAGTTGCTGGCAGTGATGTACAGTGGTTTGTTTAGCAGGGGTGAGATGTCTTTAATGGGTTTATTCATTTGGAGTTTACTCATTACAAGTAGAAATACAAATAATATAAATGTAGCCATTACTTTTAACATCCAATCTGCCTTCCTGTTATTTTACCTTTACAGATGAGTCAGTAATACACAGCCACATTGTAGGTCCAATGATTGTGTGCTTGTAAGTAGGGAAGACGACATCAGTACCCAATGCATTGATTCATTCATTTAATTTGATAACTCAATCAGACCCATGCCCCCCACAGAACAGCATCCAACCTTCAACCTGTGTGTGTCCACATGTGTGTGTGTGTGTGTGAATGTGTGCACATCTGTCTCAGTGTGCGCAGCGTGTGTCTGGGGTGATTTAATCACAATTTGATTGCTTTTAGAATTCAAACAGTTTACTTTCCTCAACACACCCACCAATGTAATATTCACCAGCATTTTCTACAGGGGAAAAAAAACAATGTCAAACTACATCACACTTAGATAATGACATTAAGCACCACAAAGTAAATGAAATGTACCTCTCCTAGTCCTCCTTAAAACCCTAAACAGAATGAAAGGCAAGCGACTGTCAGTCCTTTGTCCGTCTGTCTGTCTGACTCTGTCTGTCTGTCTGTCACAGGGGCACAAACCCTGCAATTCTAAAACGAAGAAAAATAATGTGCAAACCTAGCAGTCTCTGAAGTAGCAGCAAGCACAGTGTGATTAAAGAGAGTGTTTGTTAAGAATTACATTAGCTGGACCATTTGCATTGCAGTCACATCGGCAACCCGTTAAGTCAATTATACTCATTTAAGAGAAGAGCAATCTGTTTTTGCAAATACACGTCATCAGGAAAAAAAGTGCTAATGCTGCAGTGTGTTTAACTGAAACGGGCCAAGTCAGCAGGGGTGCAGGCTGGCAGGCAGCTCTTGAAGAGGATATATTACAAACCAGAGCCACTAAAGACTTGTTTATAAGTCAAAGAGCTGCAGAGAAATCAACGTCTGCCATAAGAGGCCCGGAAAGTGTCTGCCTGAGAGAGATCGGATACTCTCAGTTACCAATAAAAGGAAAGTACCACATCTTCAGTGAAGATGTACAAATAGCTGTGGCTTAAACCACTTTTTTGTTTTTATTTACTAATTTAATTAGTCTTATTTGCTGTTTTTAAAGATGTAATCCAACTGATTGACACCATTTTCAACTGATAGTCAGGCCTTTCTTTGCAGTGTTTTGTTAATAATTGTTTTTTTTTTTCTGGGGGATCAAACTGGGTCTGGTTCATAGATGCTGAGTGTGAAAGGTTGTAACGAGAAGGAGAAAGAGATAGAGAAGGAAGAGGGACCAGTAGAGTGGAAGGTGGTGTTAAATTGGGAAAGAGAGAGAGAGGAAAATGGAGAAAGGCGTGAAGTAGAACACAGGGAGAGGGACGGATGGAGGGTGAGAGTGATGGGGAGAGGTGGAGGAAGGGGAGAAGGAGGGAGAGGGAGGAAAGGTGAGAGGGAAGGGGTGAAAGGGAAGGATGGGGAAGGAGTAAAGTATGGAAGGAGGTGTTTGAGAAGGAGGAGGGGAGGGAGGGGGAGAGAAGGATGGTCAGAGAGCAGTAAAGTGTTTAAGGTGTTAGCGTGTAAGGGGGTGCAGCGCAGTGACTGGTGTCCAGGGCAAGACGATTAATCATAATCACTGTGTTAAAGGGCAGCTAGCCTGGTCTAGCCCAAGCAGCACATAGAAATTCCTTTACCTCCAGTTAGAGATCCTCTGAAACAGAACTAACTTCACCCTGATAAAGACCTGTGCAGATTTAAAGGGACAGCACCCTGTTTTGCTGCATTTAGCCCGAGACTAATATTTTAATGATATATTCTGCGGAGAGCATCAACTGTCAACCCCATTTATTTGTGTGCTTTTACAATTAGTTACCATCTTTTTTTTTTTTTGAGCACTTTATTATTTATGAATATCATAGTTGCCTTAGTACTGCTGAACAGTTATTGTTATCACAGTGATGAATGTGGGAGTGTGCGCTTGGCTGAGGTCATTTACGAAGCATTCCATAGGAGCTAGTCCATGACCTTCAAACAGCTGCTGCCATGGCAACCAGGAAGCTCCCACCTGGTTGGATGTATAACATATACAACTGCATTGCAAATTTCTACCTACATAAGATGCATTACACTTAATGGTATACTTTATTATTCCTAATGCACATTAGCCTACTAATGTACTGAATTCAATGTTTTCGTCAGTGATTCAACAGTGCGTGTACTGTATGTTCTGTTTTCTGATCAGTCTGATATTATGTGGTCAGTGCGAAAAGGTTCCCCTTTTGCTTTGTGAATCCCTGTGGCAGAAATACAATGAGTTTTGGTTGTAAATCTCCCTCCCGACCTATGAGGGCGCTAAGCAGCGAAAGTAGAGTTCTTTGGACAGGCTGGCCTGATAGTTCTTTCCCCGGGCCAGGAAGTCGGTCAGTCTGGAAGAAGGTGAGACTCCTTTGCAGGAACATATTGACCCGGAAGGGAAACGACGTAGCAGCTACAGATAGTAGAGACAGCTGCACTCGTTTACCAAGGGGTCATGCATGATAGCATAAAGGGGACAGAGAATCACAATCTACTCCTTCACTTGCTTTGAGAGACGAGAAACTGGAAGGACCGGGAGAAACCCCTAAAAATAAGAAAAGGATTTGTGAGTGTTTTGTTTGTTTTGTTGCTGCTAGTAATTGTCTTTTGTTTTTGTAAATCACTAGACGGCTAACACGTCTCTGGAGCTGTAGCCTGACTGCACATTAATTTAATACATTTAAGGTGTTTCACAAAATCTAAATACAGTAACACACTGCATAGTTAGTCTCGCTTCCCAGTCAAGTAAACTGAAGGCTGTGTGAGTTAATATGTATTAAAACAGGCATGCCTGCTGCTCTGTTTCATTCTGCTGGCTGCAGTGGCTGGACTGCAGGACACACATACACTCAGCATCTCTCTGTATTCCACTTTCCACAATAAACTGGAAAATTCAATGAACTACAGTACTGTGCAAAAGTTTTAGGCAGGTGTGAAAAAATGCTGTAAAGTAAGAATGCTTTCAAAAATAGATATGTTAATAGATTATATTTATCAATTAACTAAATGCAAAGTGAGTGAACAGAAGAAAAATCCAAATCAAATCCATATTTGGTGTGACCACCCTTTGCCTTCAAAACAGCATCAATTCTTCTAGGTACACTTGCACAAAGTCAGGGATTTTGTAGGCATATAGTCAGGTGTATGATTAAACAATTATACCAAACAGGTGCTAATGATCATCAATTCAATATGTAGGTTGAAACACAATCATTAACTGAAACAGAAACAGCTGTGAAGGAGGAATAAAACTGGGTGAGGAACAGCCAAACTCAGCTAACAAGGTGAGGTTGCTGAAGACAGTTTACTGTCAAAAGTCATACACCATGGCAAGACTGAGCACAGCAACAAGACACAAGGTAGTTATACTGCATCAGCAAGGTCTCTCCCAGGCAGAAATTTCAAGGCAGACAGGGGTTTCCAGATGTGCTGTCCAAGCTCTTTTGAAGAAGCACAAAGAAACGGGCAACGTTGAGGACCGTAGATGCAGTGGTCGGCTAAGGAAACTTACTGCAGCAGATGAAAGACACATCATGCTTACTTCCCTTCGCAATCGGAAGATGTCCAGCAGTGCCATCAGCTCAGAACTGGCAGTAAACAGTGGGACCCTGGTACACCCATCTACTGTCCGGAGAAGTTCTGGTCAGAAGTGGCCTTCATGGAAGACTTGTGGCCAAAAGCCATACCTCCGACGTGGAAACAAGGCCAAGCGACTCAACTATGCACGAAAACACAGGAACTGGGGTGCAGAAAAATGGCAGCAGGTGCTCTGGACTGATGAGTCAAAATTTGAAATATTTGGCTGTAGCAGAAGGCAGTTTGTTCACCGAAGGGCTGGAGAGCCGTACATTGAATGAGTGTCTGCACGCTAACAGTGAAGCATGGTGGAGGTTCCTTGCAAGTTTGGGGCTGCATTTCTGCAAATGGAGTTGGGGATTTGGTCAGAATTAATGGTCTCCTCAATGCTGAGAAGTACAGGCAGATACTTATCCATCATGCAATACCATCAGGGAGGCATCTGATTGGCCCCAAATTTATTCTGCAGCATGACAACGACCCCAAACATACAGCGAAAGTCATTAAGAACTATCTTCAGCGTGAAGAAGAACAAGGAGTCCTGAAGTGATGGTATGGCCCCCACAGAGCCCTGATCTCAACATCATCGAGTCTGTCTGGGATTACATGAAGAGAGAGAAGCAACTGAGGCTGCCTAAATCCACAGAAGAACTGTGGTTAGTTCTCCAAGATGTTTGGGCCAACCTACCTGCCGAAGTTCCTTCAAAACTGTGTGCAAGTGTACCTAGAAGAATTGATGCTTGATGCTGTTTTGAAGGCAAAGGGTGGTCACACCAAATATGGATTTGATTTAGATTTTTCTTCTGTTCACTCACTTTGCATTTAGTTAATTGATAAATATAATCTATTAACATGTCTATTTTTGAAAGCATTCTTACTTTACAGCATTTTTTCACACCTGCCTAAAACTTTTGCACAGTACTGTACCTCAATCTCAACAAGTGCAGTACTTTGTGCTCTGTACTCTACACTCGAATATAATATGGTAGAAGTGGGCTATATATCCATGCCTCCACCCTCACAGCAGTGTAATAAGAGGCTGCTTCAGTCCTAACGTGCTCTGTACTCTAACCTTCTCCTTCACTCTCAGTCTGTAGTATTATCTTTGTCACAGAAGGTTGTTTTATTACCTGCACTTACTCCAGGTTTTACAATAAAAATGAAATCATATTGGATTCACCTTGAAAAGAGCTGGCCACGGCATTACTAGGTGAGTACAGTTTCATTATAAAAAATTCCAAAATAGAGCCATACTTTTGCTCTTTTTTTCTAGACACATATCTTCTCTTTTTATCCCCTGCAGCAGTGCTGGTATCATCTGGTTTTGTCGTGAAATAACTTCACCTCAGTTTCCATTCACACTGGTTGGATATATTTAGTGTTTTCCTCTGCTCCTCTCCCTAGATTTATGAGCATTGCATCTCTTATCACTCCTCACAGTGTGGCTAAATCCACTCCAGTTCTGGGACACCGCCATCATTTTTAATCAGTTATCATTTTATTGTATTTGCCATGACTGCAGGACTGAAGATAAAGCAATCCATCCATAAATAAATTCAGGTTGTTTCTAAAATGCATTCACTGTCCACTGCACATTAGGGACAATTAAGCCTGCCTGACAAGTCCCTAGTGGTGTAACTGTGCTGTAACCATGTCAACATACAGAACATTCAACTGGAAAGGAGGATCCCCTGTGGGCTTCAGCACTACACTCTCTTCCATCTTTAAATAGGGGGGTGGCACTGGAGGCAGGATTCTCTTAATGATCCAGGTTACATTAATAATTTGTTTCTAGCAAATGACGATCTCCACTGTACTGTACACAATAAGATCACCGTCTGTTTGAAATGATATTAAAATTCAGTTTGCACAGCTGATCTCAGTTCCATCACCATGGCATGGTGCGGATTATAGAGCAATTGTAAAATTAGACAAATGCTTAGGCAAGAATTAGGGATCCCTAATTAGGAGTTGGGCTTCATGTCCCTCAGCTCTAGCTACAGTACTAGGGTACTCTGCTCAGCTCTAATTCAGATCGCCTGTGCTGTGTGTGGTAATCACAGAGATATCAATTGCAGAACTGCAAGGTTCAAAGCCACCGGGATAGAGAGTGAAATTATAAATGAGTGTTTATTTAGATGAATTGAGACACAAAAACAGGCTATAATTAGTGAGGTGCTTCTAACGAGAATAGAAGGATGTGTATCGCAGAGATAAAATATTCTGCCCAGAATGCTACTTGGCACACACACAGACACTGATATATGTACATGCACACACACACATATTGGAAGAACATAAACTGTACACTGGTGGCATAATTGTACTAGTTAACAGAAGCTGCATAGTGCTGACTCTGAGCACACAGTGAAATCAGAGACTTGGTTATGGGTTATTTGAATAAATGAAATGTGGATGAATCCATGTCAAATGTCAAGTAGAATGTGTTTAAAATAATGCAAAAAGAAAATAATGGTTAATGAACCCTGAGTCAATTTCCTGCTGCAGGGAAGCTTGGAACCAAAGAAAAAAGAATAAACATGGTTGCTTTCCACACCAGACAATTACACTCCCACTGTACAACTTGGACAGAGATAGAGACAGAAAGACTGCACTGTAATCATAGGGACTCATTTACGGGGACATGTCCCCTCACTTTTTCAACGACAGGGAAATGTCCCCCTCACATTTCACTTTTATTTCTCAGTAATGTATTTGTATAATCACTCGGCAGTATTGAATCTCCACTAGGACCCAGCGGAAAGGCCAATCAACTGACTCAGCGTTGGCGCACAATGCATTATAAGCGATCTCAAGCTGAGAGGAGAAAGCAGTGCCTGGTGGTAAAGAACTGTTTCTATGAGTTTTTATGCTGTTTTCATTGTGGCATTTCTCAATCTTGACATCTTTTCCAATGTATATGGTCTCTAAAAATATTCTCCCCCTCCTGTCCTCCGAAGGACTTCACGACTGCAAAGATGCCAATCAGAATACAAATGTTTATTTTTAATGTCGTTACTATAGGCCCCAGCTACAGAAATTGTCACCTCCACTTTTGAAACCAAAGTTATGCCACTGAATATAAATGCTTAGGACAATTGGTATGTCACTTTTATATTTTATGTACACTGGTACAACATGTATGTTGGTTAATCTAGATGTCTGTAAAGACTATGAATGGTATCAGTGTAATAAAGTATTGTGGATTACCTGCAAGCCTCTTGTATGGTCCCTTTGTTCCACATTCAAGATACCAGGCCTAGTCTCGAAAAAGTTTTTGAATGCTATCCCTCACAGGCTGTGCCACCGCTCCCTCCCTGGCATCTGCAGAGATGTATGAGTTGTAATGGAAAGGGTCAGGCTCTGCCAGTCGACAGTGAAATCTCATTTCAGCAGCAGGTTCCTCTCTCCTCAGGGAATCCTCCTTCTCTCTTCTCTCCTCCAGCACGGATCTGCTCTCTCTGTCACTGTCATGATGATGGGCTGCCATCCCCTGCGATGCCTGACTACACTACAAGACCAGCATGCTGCCAGGATGCATTCTGAGGATGTGCAGATCAGCACCATGCTGAGGCCACACCCCATTCATGAAGCATCAGTTGCCACAACTTCTATGGCTAAGATCTCATAAACCATTCATTTGGCAACTTTTCAGTGTTTTGGCAACTGAAGGGCTGTATTGTTATTTATGTTTGTCGGCAACAAAATACATTACTTCCTTTTATGAATATTACCCCCACCCCAATCCCAGATGTTCTTGTGTGTTTAGATAACTCTACCAAAATACTGTCAACAACTGACCTCCAGAGCGGGAACACTCTGTACTCAAAGATATTAAGGTGTTGTAGCGACCCTCCCACCCGCTCAGACAGAGACGAATAGCTCATCCTTTCAGACCAGTACTGCTAGTAACTTTTTTATTTTATGATAGTCTGCTAAAACCTGGGTTTCAAAATGCGGACTGTCAATCAAAACCCAAATTTGCAAATCAGAGCTTGACAGATTGTCTATCTGTAGGCGGGACGCAGAGCGAGAGCCCTGACAATAAGTCAGTGTTAAGGTCAAGTGATTGTTCTGCTGGCAGATGTGATCCTAACCAACAGATGGCAAAAATTCAGTATTTAAAAATGACATGCCTTTGGGATATTAATTAGTTAAGTGTGATCATAGAAAATGTTGTTTTTGCTTATTAGTTGTATTGAATGCATTTGTGCTTTGGGATAAGTTTTGAGATGCAGACTTATGCTTTTATATATATATACAGTATATATATATATATATATATATATATATATATATATATATATATATATATATATATATATATATATATATAAACATTTCATACTAACCTTTGTACTTGATAACATTCATTTAAAAATCCAATTGATGCCCATGATTAATACGTTTTTGTGATGAATTTGAAGCTATTAATATATTTCAATATCAACGAAATCAAGTTATTAATCAAATTGATTAATCTTGTTACATAATTGATTTATTAACATGTTTGGATATGCTGTTACTTGATTGATTACTGTCTTGTTCACAGTCATTTTAAAATAATGTTAGAATAGGTTTTGTTGGGAAATAATAAAAATAAAACACACAAAATATAGTTACCATCAAAACTGCTTCCACATTAAATATTGAAGATTGAAATAACTTGTGAATGAAATAATTAATTGATGTTACTTATTTGCAAATTTTCAACGTTTGTTAATTTTCATAATTTGTCTTGCACTGAGGCTTTCTTCCCTGTCTCCTTACCGTTTGACTGGCTGTAGTCTGTAGGCAAAAAAGGATAATATTGGAGTTATAACAACTGTACTTCTCTATCTGTCCTTATCTACAGCTCTCCACAATGCAACACCTGGACTCTTGAGGGGTACAAATCACTACCTGTCAACCTCAGGATGGAGACTGACATCTGCTGAGCTGATGTATTGACCTGACAGAGAAGTAGGTTGGGGATGTGGGGGTGGTGGGGTAAAGGAGAGAAAAGGGAATGGGGGGAATGAGATAAGGGACAGAGAGGATGAAGAAAGATTAGGAAAAAGGGATAAGCCAGGAAGGGGAAGTGATATAGTTTAGCCAATCACTGGTCTTCAGGCCACAACACTATCCTGTTACTTTTAAGTGTGCAATCAGCTATGGCAAGCCAAATGATCATTTACAGATATCTCAAATTATATTTTAAGATATCTTGAAATATTTAGAGATATCTGTACATTCATTTGAGATATCTGTAAATAAACCATTTGGAAGATATCTTAATGTCATTTTTATCTTTAAATAATATATTTTGCTAGCATAGTACGCCAAACTGTCATTTTAAGACATTTCGAAATAACTTTCTGTTAATTTTGAGATAGCTCTAAATGAAGTTAAGATATTTCGAAATAACTTTCTGTTAATTTTGAGATAGCTCTAAATGAAGTTAAGATTTCTCAAAACGACTTCCCATGCTCATGTGTTATGCTCAAGCTGCTTTTAAAGAGAGGGGAGGAGGGAGAAGGGGCAAAGGATATAGGCATGATTGGAAGTGAAAGAGAAAGAGGAAAAAAGGAAAGGGGATGGCAGAGAGAAAGAAATCAAGGGTCACCAGAAATAATTTACATCTTCTCAGAGCCCCACCAGCAAGACCATTGACTTAATACATGTCAGAAGCGCTCATAGTGCTTATAGCTAGAGTGTGATTATAAATTATTAATAATACAGTCGGTCTGGAAATTAAACATTAAGGAAGAGGGGTTTCCCACTTAATCTTCAAAGCCAGGTTGCCAAACAGCCTTCCAATGGCACATTCCTACTGAGGATCACTGATGGGTATCAACAGGTGTTCGTCTTTACTGAGACACAGATAATGAGCTATCCCTGATGGCTAGTTATAATTGCACCTCCTGAGGGCTTTTCCCGTCTGATTTGGGTATTCAGCATCTGACTTACAGCACTGCAGTGCCACCTGATGGAGAGTGAAATCTCAATCACTCAAAGGCTTTTCACAGTAATTTGTGCAAAGTGCCAATAGTGCAAGAGAAATGCAGTGTTTATACATGCTGAAACTCGGATGGCCAAAACAAATAAGGACAAAAGTCTTTTTCAATGATTGTCAGTCATTTCATTTAAAGCTGCAGACTTTGAGGTTGGTACTTTAATAGAGCGGATATTCCCCAATATACGAAGTCTTTATTTATTACAGAACAGCTGAACACATTGGAATGTAGAGTAGGGCTATCCCTGGCGAAAGAGAGCTGTATTTATATATATATATATATATATATATATATATATATATATATATATATATATATATATATATATATATATATATATATAAAGAATTGTAGTTTAAGAGCTTTTTTAATCTTCCGATGTTTAGGGTTAAGGTTTGCGTTTAGGGTTACATGTTACAATTAGAATTTACAGGTTGAAGTCAAAAGCTAAGTACAAAACTTTGAAATTGAAATAAAAATGTAAAGTATATTAACAAAAAATAGTTATTTTCAGTTGTGTGTGTGCGTGCGTGCACGCGTGCGTTATTGTATTCAAACCAACCTCTTTTCTGTATTTAAAATGCCATGTTTCGGTAAATAATCCCATTTATCAAGTGTAAATGCTATATTAAATATTTAATATTTTATATATAATCAGATAAAAAATAATAATAAAAAGAGCAAAAAAGATGTTTACAATCAATATAACATATTGAAATAGTGAAAAAGCAACAGCGAAAATCTTATTTAAAATCACATAACAAAATAGGTATATTATATAGGTATATATTTGTATATGCATCTGTAACATATTCAATACTGTCACTTTTCATTTAGACCATCTGGAAGTTTTGTTTTCAGGTTGCTTCTGCACCAAGTTGCCTCTGCTCTTTTTGTTTGATTTTGACAGCAGTGCCCCTATGATGTGGGAAAACTTCCATTTAAACTTGCAAACTTTCACAAACATAAAACTCTGTTCCTGGAGCAGTGGTTTAATAGTAATATTCTGTTGGTAAGTCAATTAATTAATTCAGATGGTCAATTATACACACACTCTGTTTTTGAATAAATATTTAATCCACCAAAAGAATATGCTATTGTATTTGATGCAATTCCACATGGTATTTTGACTTTATTAAAAGGCAACATAAATATTTTTACAGAGGATGTATCCTTGGCCAGCTATGAAAATGTAATAGTGAGTGGGATTTCTGATTTAGATAAGAAGTGTAATAACTGTTTTATCAGAGACCTTTGTATCAGAAAGGTAATACCAGAAGCCATCTTCTATATCTTCTCGATATAATGTTAAATGGAATAAGGTGTGGACTATCCCTTATAAATATGTATTAACAAACAAGACTAAAGAAGTATCATACAAAATTGTTCATAAGTATTACCCCTGTAACAGTCTTTTAGCTAAATATATTTCAAATATAGAGGACAGTTGTGTTTTTTGTTTAACTGAAAAGGAATCTATTGAACATGTATTTATTAACTGGACTGGTATACAAATCTTGAGTAAAAAAATAGGGGAAAAAATAAAAATACAAGGTGGTGATATACATGTTTTTATTAGAATGATTCCAGCGTGAATGAAGAGGAATTACAATATACTGTATAATGAACCTTTTGATCATTTTAGGTATTTTGGGGAACAAACTTTATTATATTTAATCTGGAAATAAAAAAATATATATAACCACTTTAATGGACATATATATATATATATATATATATATATATATATATATATATATATATATATATATATATATATATATATTTTTTTAAGTAATAAAAACTGAATCCTTATTAAAACATTTTAATTTGATTTAAGTGAGGCGACCCATTATGTTTGAAATACTGTTCATTTTTGTAAGTTGTCTTAAGGAAAGAATTTGTGCTGGTTTTTGTTTTGTATGGTGGATATGTATCTGTCACGTTGTACATGCTTCCTTCACATGTTGTATTGTGTAACTGTATAGTTTATGCTGTATTCAATAAAAATAATATTTTTTAAAAAGCTCTGAAAAAAAGGTTGATATTGACAGAATAATTGCCTTCTCCTGATTGGCCTACACAATCAGCGAATCAAACTGAGACAATACATTATGGTTGTCCTATGTACCTGTCTAATGATTACATATTTTCGTAATACAGGTTTTCATATCAGTCTTTAAAAATATTATATTTTTATGTTTCTCTCATGATTTTTTTTTTTAAACAGGCAGTTTCTAAATAACCAAATAAAACGACAAATTAAACCGGAACTGTCTCAAAAAGGCTTTAGGTTTTGTTGTACTGTAGTTCTCTACCAATGCTGCTTCCCCGTGGGTGATTAAGCGCCATAGACTGGAGATGGGTTTTTTTTAGTTTTGTTTTCAAACTAACCAATCAGAGCCGGAGGATGGGATACGTAATTCCCTCCCCACCCACTTCTCAGCACTGGCCAATCATGAGCACAACAGTCAGCGCGAGGCGGGGAGTGGCAGAGGATTCAAACAGAAAATGGCGGCTTGGAAGGAAGCAGAGAGAAACAAACAAAAGCACAGGTAAAAATACAAAAAAAACAATCACGAGACTAGTTTGGAAATGAAACATAACCGAGGTGCATAATTGTGCAATAATATATATTTTCTTGAAGACTTTAATGGACAAATATCTGGTCTAGTTAGAAATAATACAGCGAATCTATTTAAATCAACTTGTCACTATGTCTACTAGTCTCATACTGTACTCGTGCGATACAGGGTTTCCACGTTTTTAAACTAATTGTTGAATAAGGACACCCGGCTCACCTGGAATTGTAATAATACACACAGCATTTGTGTCAGGCGATGAAACTAGCGGGAAAAATCAGCGGTGTCAGTAGTAGTGTAATAAAGCAGTATTCCTTTAAAATGTACACTTATTTGAGCTGATGTCCAAAGTTGTAAAGCATTTCATCAACTGGCCATTTAGTTTAGTTATCAAAATAAATATGCTTGAGGGTCCCTACCGGGCAATAACATTACCAATACAAAAGTGATTGATTGCATATCTCGAACCTTGCTCATTTATGTGCTATGGAAGTCAAAACATTTCGGTAAATTTATAGGTGTTTTTTTTTAATTTATTTATTTTAAAAGCAGTTTGTAAAACTAGTAAGGATGCCATCTGTATGGGCCAGGTGGAAGCAGGTATTACGAGGCCGTTGCTGTAGACATTAGTATTACTATTCCAAAATATCATCTGTTTTGACTAGTTTTAAAATGTTAACTGCAAAGACAACGTTATTATTTAAAGTTAACTGCAAATTGGCACTTGCCAAATAAAGGTTTCAAAACCAAAATAAATACTTTTTAAATTCATAAGAAAACACATTGAGTGACATGGTATAGAGTCTATAGTTCATGAAAATATTTTTGTTTCAGTTTAATTTTCATGAAATTCTTATTTTTTGAAGATTTTCATTCATCATAGCCTTGAATTTGTCCTCTGGTGTGACAGCACCATTTTTTGATTAAAAGAGTTATAAATATGTAATATTAATAGAATGGTGATGATTTACAGTTTGTATCTGTTGCATTTTCTATATGGATTAGCTATAATATTCACGCACAAGTTCTTTTTCGTCAGAGAAACAGCCAAACAGCAAACTCTTCATACATCGATGAAATCATCAGTATGTTAGGATAATATTCAATTGTACATATTTGTAAACCAACTAGATGACTCAGTCAACAATATACAATATACAACAATATACATTTTTGTGCCCCTTTTAACCATCACACCAAAGGACATAACATAATGAGAATTGTGTTTTTTGACAGTTTAACATCAATTTATTCAACATCTGATTACAACTTGTTTTCAAAACACAAGAACCAAAGATCAATTATAAACACCACCATATTTTCTTCTAATGGAACAACTATTTGACGTCAATTGCAATGAATTTTGAATGTCAGTACCAGGGAAATAAGAAACAACAAGCAAGATCATTTATTTAATTAATTTCTTACAAAACTATAAACATTCCATCTAAAGGACCTAAAAGGCGGCCATTTCTAGACCATGATGAGGTCTCACTTGATGATAATTACATCTGATTGAATAGTACACAATCAAAGTTTGTAAGCTTGGCAGAGCGACAATATTTTGCTGGAAGCTCAGGATTCACTTGAGAATGTAGCTGGCGTTAGTATGGGCAGTAGAAACGCAATGTGGTTGTTTATTTTTTGAGAGAAGGCTGTGTAGTATGTGTACCCTCTTCTATTTGAAACTGGCTAGGTGGAGAAAACATCATGCCTCAGAGAGGGAGAAAATAAGTAAAACCAACAAGACTTAAAGCAAAACACAAAGCAATTTTATAACAATTGTACAGTATTTGGGATGTTATTCAGCAGGATACTCTTTTTAATGAGTACATAAACCAAACTGTAAGCACTGAATTGTTTCAATTTTTTATAGGGATACATTTTGTAATGTTGTCATCAGCCATGAGACCTGTCCACGGAGCCAGCCCATCATCTTCAATCCTGATTTTTTTGTGGAGAAGCTGCGGCACGAGAAACCAGATGCTTTCATGGAGTTGGTTCTCAGTAACATCACACGGCTGATTGACCTTCCAGGGACTGAATTTGCTCAGCTCCTGGGGGAGGTGGATCCCAAACTGCACAGTGGGACTGGGGTGGCAGCAGGGTTTCTTCGCTCTTTAAACTTTCTTAAACGCAAAGGTCAGTGCAGACAAGAGTCAATTACAATCAGTATACCTCAGATGATGAAATGTATTTACAGGGCTGTCGTTATTTAGAAATCTGAAAACGGCAACATCAATGACATCATTGTTTAAGCTTTGGACTTCAATCTGAATATGTGTGTGTGATGACAGATTGTGACACTGTTTCACCCATGTTCCAGGGATGGAAATGAGACACCTACTGCATAGCAGTTTCACTCATTCCAGGTTTTAATAGAAGTTTGATAAGCCACAGTGTGTAGGTAACAAGCTCATGTGTCTTTAAACTCAATAAAACCAGGAATGGATCAAACTGCAATGGTGCTCCACCAGTACTATAAGTTGCACATTGGCACTTGTATATTTTTATTTTATTTATTAATACTGTACTAATATCTGATAAGAGTAATTTGTAGCACCATAATATTTTGAGAATTTATGCAAGTTTAAAAAATAATAATAATTGTGACGCAGTGGTTGTTGGACTGTAATGTTTCTGTGGGCTTGCCTGCAGAAGTGTCTGTCTTTGGAAGAAGCTTAAACAGTAACTGTGTGGTCCATGTTAAATGAAAAGTATGTTTCTTCTAGATAAAGGTGTTATATTTGGAGCCCCTCTGACCGAGGAAGGGATTGCACAAATTTACCAGCTAATTGAGTATTTGCACAAAAGTGAGTTTTTATTTCTTTATACATACAGACTTTCAGATCTGTGCCTTGCTGTCAATGGAATGCATATTGTTCCGATATCACATCGGTTCTTTTCAGGAGTTTTAGGCTGTTTAGTCAAGGCTATTTTTGCAGCTTAATTTTCTTATGTATGGTATGCTTAGCTTTGCTCCTTTTCAATGCTTTTTCCAGTCTTACAAACTACTGTAATGTGCTTATTTTTTAGCCATATTCAAATTCTTTATTGAAACATCATGAAGCTTTTTAATTGTGTAACAGGTTGCAGGGGCTTAATGCAATATTTTTCAATGTATCCTGGGCAGGAAATTTGTATAAATGGCTTATATTTATGGATGAAATGTTTCAGACTTACAAGTGGAAGGGCTGTTCCGAGTCCCTGGGAACAGCATCAGGCAGCAAGCTCTGAAGGAGAGTCTGAACAGCGGTATTGATATAGACCTGGATTCTGGGGAATATCATCCTAATGACGTGGCCTCCTTGCTCAAAACGTTTCTCGGGGAACTGCCTGAAACACTGCTGACTCATAAGCATTACCATGCTCATCTTAAAATAGCAGGTATAGTAAGAATCCAAAAAAGACATTACACAGTGCATTCCTTCATAATCCTGCAACTCTTCACCAGTGTTTCACTGCAGAATCAGAATCAATTGCTGATTATCAAATGTGGTGTATATATTTTGAAACACACTATCAGAAAAAAAGTATCAAGGATTATCTGGATACACTTTGGCATTCTTAAGACACATTCTGTTTTTGACATTGAAAGTTGAGACATGTTTTCATCTTATTCCCCAGGATTTGTCAAAACAAGCAGAATAATATGAAATGTCATTGCAATACATACAACATGGTCTACTGGAAGAGTAAAGTAATGTTTCAAATAAATGCTACAGGGTTTTCTGTAAGTGGCTACACTGTTAGCTACATTTATAATTTATTTTTAGACATGACCCTGTTTGATGAGAAGGGGAATAAGACCACAGTTCCAGACAAAGTGCGTCAGATTGAGGCTCTGCAGCTGCTGTTCATGCTGCTTCCACCTGCCAATCGCAGCCTCCTGAAGCTCCTGTTGGATCTCCTCTACCAGACTGCCAGGCAGCAGGAGAAAAACAAGATGTCTGCCTCTAATCTGGCCCTCATGTTCGCCCCTCAGATCATGTGGCCAAAAAATGTAGGTTGTATTTCAAAAGTCTATTAAGTTAGATTTGTCTTTAGTATAAGCAATAATGGCTTACGTCAATTTTTATATAAAGAATATAAAAAAATAATGAATTTGAGCCACTTGCCAGTACAGGCTCTTGTGGTACAACATGATGCTTTAAATAAAGTAACATTTGTTTCTAAAAACGTGGATACTAGATGCTTGTTTTACACAAGCAAGTGAACCTTTACAGGCCTAAATAAATTCAGAAATAAAGTTTTGTTTCCCCATGTTGATGTTGCCAGAAGGTACTTTTATGGCATGCAATATATGTGTCGAACAAACCATGAAACAAAATGATGATTAGTATACAGGAGCCACGGTGGATACTATTCTCCCTTTTAGTAGACTGTCATAGCTGGCTGTGTCCATATTTAGTGTTTATCTGGTGCAGGGCATTAGTGAGTAATGTAGAATGAAGGCACAGTATGAATGACATCTGAAACCTAATCTCTGATGACAAAACTGAGTTGTTTCTTTGTGTTGAACTAGCTGACGGCATACGACCTCCAAGAGAATATGATGAAACTGAACTATGGCATGGCATTCATGATCAAGCACTCTCAGAAAATATTCCGGGTTAGAACTTTTTTTTTCTTCTTGACGTATTATTTTTGCTCTGGATTTTGTATAGTAGCACTTCATCCATATGAAATGGAAGAGCACATTCTGCTCTAAGAATAAATTGTAAACAGGTCAAACCTACTCTCTTTCAACGTAAGGTTTGCATATACAGTACTGTGCAAAAGTTTTAGGCAGGTGTGAAAAAATGCTGTAAAGTAAGAATGCTTTCAAAAATAGACATGTTAATAGTTTATATTTATCAATTAACAAAATGCAAAGTGAGTGAACAGAAGAAAAATCTACATCAAATCCATATTTGGTGTGACCTCCCTTTGCCTTACAAAACAGCATCAATTCTTCTAGGTACACTTGCACACAGTTTTTGAAGGAACTCGGCAGGTAGGTTGGCCCAAACATCTTGGAGAACTAACCACAGTTCTTCTGTGGATTTAGGCAGCCTCAGTTGCTTCTCTCTCTTCATGTAATCCCAGACAGACTCGATGATGTTGAGATCAGGGCTCTGTGGGGGCCATACCATCACTTCCAGGACTCCTTGTTCCTCTTTACGCTGAAGATAGTTCTTAATGACTTTCGCTGTATGTTTGGGGTCGTTGTCATGCTGCAGAATAAATTTGGGGCCAATCAGATGCCTCCCTGATGGTATTGCATGATGGATAAGTATCTGCCTGTACTTCTCAGCATTGAGGAGACCATTAATTCTGACCAAATCCCCAACTCCATTTGCAGAAATGCAGCCCCAAACTTGCAAGGAACCTCCACCATGCTTCACTGTTGCCTGCAGACACTCATTCGTGTACCGCTCTCCAGCCCCACGGCTAACAAACTGCCTTCTGCTACAGCCAAATATTTCAAATTTTGACTCATCAGTCCAGAGCACCTGCTGCCATTTTTCTGCACCCCAGTTCCTGTGTTTTCGTGCATAGTTGAGTCACTTGGCCTTGTTTCCACGCCGGAGGTATGGCTTTTGGCCTAAGTCTTCCATGAAGGCCACTTCTGACCAGACTTCTCCGGACAGTAGATGGGTGTACCAGGGTCCCACTGTTTTCTGCCAGTTCTGAGCTGATGGCACTGCTGGACATCTTCCGATTGCGAAGGGAAGTAAGCATGATGTGTCTTTCATCTGCTGCAGTAAGTTTCCTTGGTCGACCACTGCGCCTACGGTCGTCAACGTTACCCGTTTCTTTGTGCTTCTTCAAAGAGCTTGGACAGCACATCTGGAAACCCCTGTCTGCCTTGAAATTTCTGCCTGGGAGAGACCTTGCTGATGCAGTATAACTGCCTTGTGTCTTGTTGCTGTGCTCAGTCTTGCCATGGTGTATGACTTTTGACAGTAAACTGTCTTCAGCAACCTCACCTTGTTAGCTGAGTTTGGCTGTTCCTCACCCAGTTTTATTCCTCCTACACAGCTGTTTCTGTTTCAGTTAATGATTGTGTTTCAACCTACATGTTGAATTGATCATCATTAGCACCTGTTTGGTATAATTGTTTAATCATACACCTGACTATATGCCTACAAAATCCCTGACTTTGTGCAAGTGTACCTAGAAGAATTGATGCTGTTTTGAAGGCAAAGGGTGGTCACACCAAATATGGATTTGATTTAGATTTTTCTTCTGTTCACTCACTTTGCATTTAGTTAATTGATAAATATAATCTATTAACATGTCTATTTTTGAAAGCATTCTTACTTTACAGCATTTTTTCACACCTGCCTAAAACTTTTGCACAGTACTGTACATTTTTCAGGTATTATTGAAAGGTAATGTCTTGAACCTCAGATCTTATGATTTATAAAATAAATAATTATTAATAACAAAAATTGTTCCTTTTTTTTAAGGCACCCGTTTACATTCGAGAGCATGCCAGGATAGAATTTTCAGGATCCAAAATTGTTCAGTCCAAGGTAAGGGTATCTGCCAGCCTCAATTTGTGTGTTAGTTTCTTTTTTTTTCTAGACACGCATTCTTGCGCATTCTTCTCATCTAGATGAAAGTGAAAACAGAACAAAAACAACAAAAAACACACGGATTGTATCACTATTTGGTGATTTCTACCTGGTGGTGGTTTTTTAGTCTATTTTAAGAATGTGTTTTATTTATTTGTACCTTTTCTAGGATGACTTGGACCTCTTGCCGTCTCAAGGCTCCAAAGGTCTGCTCCCCTCTAAGCGGAACTGCATCGATCCACCCTGCTCCCAACCAGACGAAGGTCGATATCACACAGAAGAGGCGCTGAAGGAGCTCTTCCGCCATGTCCACAACATGCCAGAATCCGCTAAGAAGAAAAAAATAGTTAGACAGGTATACATACAGGCGATGGCAAGATCTTTTCATATTCAATTTTTCACCATGTTAGACAAAGCCCATTACGAACAAAGATGCATTGCCATACCAATATATGCCCCCCTCCTGTCTAATACTATACTCAACGTTTATCAACGTTTAACATTTGGAACATTGGTATTTAACAGACATATTTCTTAAATTGTTGTCAAATTACAGAAACAATTAGAGAACAGCTTTACACATGCTGTTATGGGCTGCAATATACAGGGTGATTAGAAAGTAAGTTTACCACATCAACACACCATATCATTGATGTGGTAAACTTACTTTCTAATCACCCTGTACTTTACATGGCAGCATCTGAGGCATCTGTTGTATGATCTCGAGCTGTTTTAATAAATAAATACAGACGTTCTTTCTTGATTTAACTTTTCGCAGTTTAATAAGCAGGCCACCCCCAGTACTCCAGTGTTTGACATGCAGACACCGCCCAGGAAGAAGCACGCCAGATCTCGCTCATTTGGAGGACTAATAAAGGTGGTGATACTTGTGTTTTGTTGCTTTGTTATGCAAGGATCTTTTTATTTTTTAATTATATGTAACAGTATTTTATAGGAAGTAGTTTTTTTAACAGTACCTCAGAGTATTGTAAGTACTTGTTTTTTTTAATCTATAGCGATATCTATCTATCTGTGTGTGTGTGTGTGTGTGTATATATATATATATATATATATATATATATATATATATATATATATTTTTTTTTTTTCTAATTTATGTATTTATTTATTTAAACAGCGTAAAGTATTGGGGAACCAATTTGTAATGGAAAAGAAAAACAAAAATGTGACACCAGAAATGACTACTTGTAGCTCAGGACAGATAGACAAAGCGTGTAAAGAAAACATCAATCTCAATGTGGTAAGTGCTAATGCATACATATGGTGTGACTTGTATGTAATAAAACTGAACATTATAGAAGGGTATGTGAGCTGGTACATTTATTGTCCAGAACCAGACGCATAATTACATCTTCATAATATGAATTATTGTACAAGTAAAACAAAACAGATCAAGTGTGTTGAAAAAATTTCATCTAACATTTTACAATGTTTATTGTTTAACACGTTGGTGAGCTTATATTATGTAATGTGTGTCAATTTTGATGCAAGCACCATTCCTTTCCCATGTTAGTATCTTATAGCAGAATTGCTTTGGTAATAGAATTTTGAAGACAACACTGCCGTCGAGCTGTAGGAACATTTGTTATTGAAAGTGCAAAAGTGTGTTTAGCTGTTGCACCTAATGCACATTTAAGAAGTGCCATATTAATAAAGAGAAAGCAAAGACATACAATTGCCATTCTAATTACACTAGGACTTGAAGGTGTTTTATTTATTTATTTATTTTTGCTTGACAGTTGTAGGACTGTCCACAGCTTGGCACCTTAATCCCATCCTGAGCCTCTCTGTTTTCAATTTCAGTTACAAAGACCCCAGGACTCTCCAGCCTTGCTTAATGGACAACTGTGTCCACAGTCTTCTAATGATTACCTCGGCAGAGAGAAGGTAATTTTAATTAATATATTAAAATGTTTATGGAAATTGAACATACAACACTTTATTTCAGAGAGAAGTTATAAAACAGACTAACAGATGAGTCGTTGTGCATCAATAATAAAAGTTTGGGCTTGCGTTTGCCTTCAGAATCAAAAGGAAAGTACCTGGTGTATGTTTTGTGACAACAGAAGCAAGTAGGACAACTGAACATGAACGTACTTGTCACAATTTCCATAAAATGAATGTTACTTAGCTGATCTCACTGATCTTCCTAATCCTCTGAGACACAGCCCTTAGAAAGACACTCTTGGTAGCTGTGCAATGTGGATCATTCATGTTTTGCTTACCTAAATCACATGTTTTGTT
The DNA here is from genome assembly GCA_030684275.1 of Acipenser oxyrinchus oxyrinchus. NCBI lineage: Eukaryota > Metazoa > Chordata > Actinopteri > Acipenseriformes > Acipenseridae > Acipenser > Acipenser oxyrinchus. The sequence goes on along the minus strand of CM060257.1, from coordinate 44,209,015 downwards.
CTTTTTTTTTCTTCTTTTAGGAATCATGCAGTCTTACAAATATCTGTTTTTCCCCAACGCACGAGTCTTCTGTTTAGAGATGGAGTTCACTAAAATTGATCTTTAGTTCAGCTTTGACTGTGAGATATCCTTTACACATTACCTCTAACATGAACTTACCTTATTTTTGCATGGACTACATTATTGAGCCATATAGACATTTCATTGTACTGTATATATGTAAATGTAGTTTTAACTTTGTAATGCTATATTGCACACAGCAGGGGGATGGAACATGAACTTTTAATTTGTATTTGTAAATATATATGTTTGTATTCTCTTGTCTGTGAGGTAATCTTACTAGATTTACTGACTAAGGCTCCTACCTACCTGTAGTTATCAAAGCCACTGCTTTGTAGTTCGGCCCATATAAATTCAGTTTAGTTCCTTCTCTACCAGTACTTCAACAGGTAAGCTGTTACTTAACTATCTATTTGCCAACACCTTATTGCAGAATTCATGTTTTTGCCAAAATATTGTAATCATGCCTGGCTAACTTATTATATAGGCCCACCTAACTCTGGAAGTGCTTAGAGCACAATATGACTGCTCCATCTCAAGAGGTGTGTTTATAAGGAGTTTACTAAAGTATTGGCTTGCTGTGAAGGATGTAGTTTCGGCTAGACTATTTGCTAGTAGTAGAATACATTTGGCACCACATGAAAATTCTACCTGGCTCCGGGGGTTTGCCCACAATAAATTGAAAAAGATGAAACATGAATATAAATCTTAAAAGCTGAGTGTCGGAGGGAGTTTACTAATGCACCCCATATCTACACAACCCTTAACAAAAAAAAACAAAAAAACAAAAAAAAAGAATCATTCAAAACCCTGCTGGAGTGCTCTGTATTTGTGAACTGAAACAAGCGGTTTGTGCAGTAGTAAACGAAGATATAGAACAATTCAGTTCTGTTGCGCATCCAGTAGTTACTCTACTGCCTAATATAGTCTTAAATAAAAAAGCCTGTGGTTTTAGCACATATTACTGCTTTGTTATAGAGCAGGTAGACTTAAAAAGCATGCTTCTCCTTATTTAGTCTGAAAGGTTGGAGAAGGATGTTGGTTTTGGAAAGTGATATAATGAATGGGATTGGGATACTGAATGCTGTAAGGAAGGGGCTGTGTTTTTATTGCAGGTGAATTTGACATTCAAAAAGAAACAAAAGCCAGCTATTATACTCGGAACATGCTCTTGTTATTTTTAAGACAGACATGTCACATCTGGACTCTAGAATTTTATTTTAGCTGTAATTTGGAAACCAGAAGTCAGTGTTTGTTATCCCTTTACTGTAAAATGACCCAGATGTAATATGTGTAGCCTGGATAATATCCCTGGGGTAAGACACCAGGTGGCATAGTAGGAAGTCTTTTTTTAGAGATGGCATTTCATTGGTCCCTGGGATATTCTTTACATGTTCTTTAGTGGTGGGACCTATAATGCTGTCTGTCACTACTTAAGTGATTCTAAGCTCCAGAACCAACAAACCTACTGCCTATTTACTGAATATAAAAAAAACAGCCCCATATAAAAAGACAGAGAAGGTAATATAATTATTTTTTATTTTTTTTAAATGTATGAGAGGTTAAGAGCTGTGGTATGTAAGACAAGAAAGGAATTGGGGTAATTCTAGTGAATTGTGAAAACAGTTTAAAATAATCTGTGCATTGCTTTTAGTGTGTTTTCTTAAAATGAATTTAACTTTTAATATTGTATTTTTACATTTTTTTTTAAAGTGCCTTTGCTGATTGGAGTACTTTAACTTCCATTTAGACTATCAGATGTATATTTTGTTTTAATATGGTTTTGTTCTGTGGCTGACCGATTTTTTTTTTTTTTAAACTTGTGTGGGACAGCCAATTTTACCCTACTTAGACAGTTACTTACTAAAAATATTGGTATCCCTGAATAAATAATTGTCCGAATCTTCAAATATATGCATTATTTTAAATGTCTTTTTTGAGCAAGAAAATGTAGTGTACATTTTAATGCAGAACTGCATGCGTGAGAGACGGTTTGTTAATTTAATTAATTTGCAATAATTTGAAGAGCAGACCTTATGTCCATGGATACCAGGTTATTTAGTAAGGAACTAATGTGCCCAATCCCAAAGCACCACAAACTAACAGAGGTTTAAAATTGGTAGGTCAGCATATTGTGATGGCTACATGACCACTAAATATTTGCCAATCACTGTTACCTTCATTGCCATGGTACCAAGGCATTGCAGAACACCCTGTTACTTGATACCATTCTGGTCCTATGTACTTCATGTTGTTGCAAAAAGAAACGAAACTCGATCAAATCAAAATGTTATTACAGTCACAGGATCCTCTGTAACTTCTGTTTGCATTTGTCTGCTACATTATAACCACTGTGGGACCAGTCTTGCTGTGATATATTCTTTGTGCATAGACTGAAAATGTGATTTTTTTTATTTTAGTTTTTTGTGTTTTTTAATATAGATTATGATAGTAGCACAGGGACCTAATGCTTCTTGGCAGTTCCTGGTTGAAAGGACATTCTTTTTAAAACAATATAAAAAAAATTCTCAACTGAACTGATTTTATTTGACTGTGAAAAGTCCAGACACTGTTTGTTTTTATCTATTGTTTTTTTAAAAACTTGTAAGCCAAAATATGAATTTTGTTTTATTAAATGATGGTTACAAAACCTGTGTCAAATAGACAGCTTTTTATTTTTTTGATGGTGGTTGTTAAATCCAGCACTGGGAGAGGGGTTGAATGTGAAATGTGTTCCTCAATTTCTGTCCTAGTGGATTAGAGATGTGATGAATATTGAATCCAACTCCAAATATAATTAAACGGGAGAGCAACTCCATCATGTGAAATATAAACCAGCTATCCAATGTATTATTACCCCAGGTCTAAAGGTTGAGATTAGTTTTGCAAAGCAACCCCAGTTTATTGTTACTTCAGGGAGCAGATTACCTGTCTTTACCCAGCAAAGTGTTGCATGAGTTTATGGTTCAGCTTATATCTCATTTTGTTAGACAGCCATGGCTAATCACTCGGGGAACTATATCTCTGTCTCTTGCGGAAGCCTAAGACGAGAACAACTATCTAATAAATACCCTCCCAGTGAAAACCTGACTACAGCACTGAATTTGTATTGTTAATAGCCCTTGATCTTAATTAACTGGCCCTGTATTTCAGGGGTAAGCTGCGAGTCCCTGACTTGCCAGGAGGATAAGAAGTATAGTCTGTGTTTTATTATTTTACTAGCTGGTTAAGAGTTCATGGTGAGGTTTGCCAGTACTCTATTTTTGTTTTATTTAGTTATATTGGTGGAATAGCATAATTGTGTTTTTGTATTAACAAAAGTTTAAAATGTTTTTGTCTTTTATATTTTTATGTAATATATAAGATGTTTTGGTTTGTTTTTATCTTGGTTTCAGTTGTTGGATTAAATAGGTTTTACATTAGCCTGTGTCTGTGATTTATTTTGATTTTTTTTTCTTTCTTAATGTGCTGTTTGTTATGAATGGTCTGTTTCCCTGAATAGGATATATATATATATATATATATATATATATATATATATAAGTAAATATATTCCCACCTGCTATGATAAAACAGTTGGAATTATCCTTGTCTGAACAGTATTTCCACATTGACCGATTGCAGGAAAAAAACAGAGACCAGCTTTACTGTAACAGAAGGTTTAGCACTTTTAACAGTGCTGAGATAAGCCCCATTAATATTTATTGAGTGTACTGTATTTTAAACTGTAAACATTACAATATACTGTTTTTTTTGTTTGTTTTGGCTTACATCAAGATACCTAATACAGCTTGTTTAAAATAAACCACCAAAAACTAATAGATCTACAGGGTGATTTATAAACAACACACAACATTAAGGAAAAAATTAAACAAGCAGGACAAAATTGGCACAGAATGTGCAAACATCAGAGCTGACATTCTTGAATAACTGGAATCAAAATAGTTGTGCTCGGTCAAAGGTATAGCTTAATTTAAACATTTTCTGTCAGTATTTTTGTGGTACATTTATACATTCTGTATTTTTATCATTCTGAAGCGAACAAGAGCATTTTATATTGATTGAAATTGAATTTTGATCACCAGGTAAATCTAATGAAATTCACAAACTTAAGAATATGCTGTTGGAATAATAAATATTTAACATATAATATATATTTACAAGGAAAAGTAATGTGCTGGATGTAGGGTGCGATTTAGTCACATAATATTGGTATAGAGCTTTTAATTCAATTTCTTCATTACAAAAAAATAACTTCAAAGGAACACATTTAAATACTCCTTTAGATTATTATTTATTTCTTAGCAGACGCCCTTATCCAGGGCGACTTACAATTGTTACAAGATATCACATTATTTTTACATACAATTACCCATTTATACAGTTGGGTTTTTTATTGGAGCAATCTAGGTAAAGTACCTTGCTCAAGGGTACAGCAGCAGTGTCCCCCAGCTGGGATTGAACCCACAACCCTCTGGTCAAGAGTCCAGAGCCATAACCACTATTCCATACTGCTGCCCTAAGATCATGCATGGCAGAATAATTGATGCATAATAATGTTGCCACTGTCCTACAGGATAATGCCTGCACACATACTGCCCATAAAAAAATATATCCTACCGCAAAAAACTGAAATGTACTGCCTTGGTCTTTTTTTCACCTTATTTAAACTATTTAAAGCATGCATGGGATGATATAGGATGTGCATAAGCAAAGAGCATGTACTGCTATTAAGGGTTTTATAGTTCTGGGTGATCTAAACATGCACTGCTATTGAATCTGTAAGAGTATATGGGATTTTGAAAATTGGTGAGTCATAAAACATCAGAACAATCTATTTCGCTCTCAAGTCAGTAAACAGCGAGCAAAAAAGTACCAGAGTGATCCACAAGGGGGAGTAGGTTTAAATGATAAAAAAAGAAACCAGAGTGTTTTCCACACATGTAGGTGGCTATATTGTTTCTTTCAAAATAGGTGATAGATGTTTTATTTTTATTTTGTCCCACTTTTGCCTATTTCCAAAGTACTACCCCTACTGAATGTGCTCAAATACTGCTGAAGTTAAGTCCTGCTTTCATTGGCTACCTATTTGGTAAAAGGGCTTGATCACTGATTTACAAGCGTTTACATTGCAGATCTCTTACTATCTCTGATTTTAATCCACTTTTAATTATGCTGGTAGAATTTGTCTTTGTATGGTGGGTTTTTGCTCCTCTACACAGATCAACTCAATTCTTAGTTTAGTTTTTCACTTCAAAATGTATGAATATGTTTTACATTTTTAAATTGAGTGGTCTTGCTATTATTTTAAGCGGGAGGTCTTTTTTTTTAATAAAAAAAAAAGTTTCTTAAATGGAAAGTGTCACAGATTGTGACTGATAAGTGTTCTCTGAGTGTTTCTCTGTGCCTGTTTTGTTGATGTGCAATTCAATACATTTAATCTAAAATATCTTCCCGATTTAGAAAAGCTTGACAGGTTGTATAGGCTAGGTTGTTTCTTTGCAAATAAATGGTATGTAAGTGTGTCTATGTGACTTGTGTCATTTCTTTATATTTATTATTTTTAACATCAATGTTTTCGGTGGACTTTAACCAGTAGGGCACACTGGTTGCCAGTCCATCACCCCTAATATCTATAGCACACTACCTCCCAGTCCCTAGGTCTAACTGTTTATCTACACTGCCTACCAGTATCTTAACTTTAATAACCGGGATGCATTGCTAGCCAGTCTTCAGCCTTGTCTGCTACCTTTTGCCATGCTTGAGGAACCAAGGAAAGCATGAAAGGACACACTGTGACTGTTTTACAGGTTGCTGCTTTTTGGTCTGTGGGGGCTGCTGTGAGACTGAGATGAGAGATTGTGAGAATGAGTACGAGTTCAGGCAGGGTTCTGGGAGGAGGGGGGTAGGTAGGAGGAGTCGGGAAGCTGCTATTTGTAGCTCCTTTTGATGGATGACTGCTGTGCGAGTGTGTGTGTGTGCTCTCTCCCTCTTCCCTTTTTACAGCAATCAGATGAAGGCTGGAGAGAAAGGGAGAAAGACACAGAGCAAGAGGGGAACATCTCCATAAAGAGAAAGCAGGAAATCAAAATTTTTAAGCAAACCTGGAGAGCAGTTGTCAATATTTATTACAATATATATAATTTTTGCTGGATTTTTTTTTTTTTCTCCAGATCTGAAGATATCCACACGTTTTATATATCTTTCTTGCTTTTGCACCTTTTTTCAAAGCAGAGGGATCTGGGGGATTGGGTAGCTGTTAGCAGGAGCTGTTTCCACAGACGGGTCGTTCAGTATGTCTCTTGGAAGAAGCAGCAACAGCAATACGGCTGGCACAACGCTGGCAAAAGCTGGACTGGTTGTGTTGTTGGGCACCCTGTTTGGAAGCTATGCCAGTGCCTGCCCAGCACTCTGCACTTGCAGTGGCACCACTGTGGATTGCCATGGACTAGGGATCAAAGCCGTGCCCAGGAATATTCCAAGGAACACTGAGAGGCTGTGAGTATCCTTCTGTCTGTACTGCTGTTCTGTCTTTCTGTCTTTCACAAGGGGTTTACTCACTGGTACACATAAGTACACTCTGGGGAACGAGGGCACTGTGGGGGACACCAAGCATTGCTCTATTTCTCTCAAATTAAATGAATATTATTTTATAACAATTGGCAATATAGATAGATAGACAGATGTGCTATACACGTGGATGGATGCATGCATAAATAACGAAACAAAAATAGTTACACACTAATCTAGTGGAGTTTCTGTTTACTACTTTAAAAAAAAAAGTATATATAGTGAGTGTGTAATACTGTATTTAGTGTACATTATAAGCCAATTTATTTTATTTTAATTTATTGCATTTATATAGCGCTTTTTATAAATAAGTATCGCAAAGCACTGCAAAAAAAAAATGAACAAACCACAATACATTTGTGTAGCATGTCACACATACAACTGCCACACAATACAAAAGCAGCAATTTTAAAGTTACATTAAAACCCACTAAGATAAGAAAGCCATTTTATAAAAGTGCATTTTTAGTCTTGACTTGAAAACTATAACAGTCCCAGCTTATGGACACTGATGTGCCCATAACTTGCTGCTTTCTTAGTACTGTACACTCATGTATTGCTTCCACATGTGTGATGACACACATTTTACTTTCTTTGCATTCTTTATAATGCCGCAGCAGTTGCTCTGGTGCAGCGCCAGAACTAATATGTATCGGTCTGAATTTTTAGAGCACGATTTATATATTAATTAAACATACCTTAACTGCTCAGGATCATCTCTTTGTATATTTTGTACTGTACAGTATATTGCGTTTTTTTGTATGGAATATATGTGAATTGTATTTGACATTTTAATTTATATAATTGATTGCAGTGTTAAATTATTTTAAATATAGCACGTTTCTTTAAAATGCCTACACCTGTGCCAGCACTGAACCAAATCACTGCTAGTTAAGTTGAATTAATCTTCAGCTAAGAATTGCACTCTCACCTCTCCACTTTGAAGTCTTATATGATATTATAGAATTAACATGTATTTGTTAAATTAGCCAGAAAAGCGTCAATGAAACAAAAAAAGCTCCTTTCGCCGAGTGTACTCAGAGACCCGTGTGCAGAGATGCATGCTGCTATGAGAGGCAACATTTAAATGATGTTCATACTCATCCAGCATTAAGGCAATTAAACACAGGACCATTCTGGGCTCCCTGTTTTATATGCAGATGTAACTTGTAATGAAATAACTGATCGTAGAAAAGAAAAACAAATATGCTTCATATATTCTTTAGTTTTGTTTTTAATGCAAAAAAAAAATCTTTGGAATAGAAAGGAACAAATACTTTTCAAGGATCTGATGTGAAATGTAAAAAAAATCATTTATGTGGAAATTGCAAGAATGTGATGGGTCAACTAATTATTATTTTAGCATTATTTTAAAGTCTCACCCCTATGAGCAGTCCTTTCAGAAATAAAAAAAGCAAACCCATTACTGTCTTGCACATGGACACACTGGAGGGTGATAAGCAAGAGTTCTAGAATTATGATGTCATTGTTTTTTCAAGGGTTAGTTATAGTAAAGGCAAAACAACGGATTATCACTAATTGCGGTCTGTGAAACTAGGCAAGAATTATCTTAAAAGCTATATGATCTGTTTACTACTAGTTCTGTATTTTTACCAAACAAAAAGGTGTGGTGCAGAGTTGAGTGTGGTGGGGTATTATACCCAGAACGTATGTCACTTTCATTTTTCATTGCTGTATCTTGAGAACAGCTCACCCAGTTGTGATGACAGTTTTTTGGGGTATTGCCTAAGGTATGTACTTTTGTTACCAACTGGCTATTGCACTTCTGATCCTTTTATTAAGAGATCCCATTCTACATGCTGTGGGTATAGGTTGTGGTGACCTACTTCTTCATGGTACAGACACAAGGGATATTTGTTTCTGTACTTCTTCGTCATCTAATATTACAATGAGACTGACTCATGGTGGCAGTAATGGTGGGTATGTGGCAGAGAGGCGGTTAAATAGTGTGAGGGTTTCATTAATGGTGGTGGTGTAATATTAAAATATTTAGTTAAGTCTCATGAATAGCAGCCTATATGCACACTGTGAAAGGCTGTAGGTTTACAATATTGTGAAGTGAGCAATTCTGCTGTCTTTACTGGAGGTTAATAGGTGGATAGCAAATCAATCATATTTCAGAACTGATTTATAATTGCAGATGTATGGATTCAAAACCATTATCTCCTGCTTCACTAGCTCCCAATCCTGCGGTCGAACCACAAGGCTGCACTGCCTTTCCCATTTCGGCACTACCTTCCAGTCCCCATCAATAACTAGTACAGTATAACAAACTGACTCCCAGTCCCGCAGTTTAACCACAAGACTACATTTCCTTCTGATGCCTTGTCTTCCTTCATTAGACTGAGCAGTTTCCTAGCATGGACAGGCTATAAACCAGCTGCCTAGAACTCATTACAAAGGCCCATTACACTGTCTGATCCATGCTGACAAGGTTTGTAAACATGGAAGGGAGACAGCAGAATCCCATTTTCACTTGTCAAACACCCTTTCCATCAGAGCTGACCTCTGTGCAGCGCAGCCAGATTCTTTAATGACTGCGAGCAAAAAAGGGGTCCCTTCTGGCAGCTTTAACCATGAACCTTCTGGACAGTATAACTCAGACATTGTCTATTTAGCTAAACATTATATATCATGCTCAACACTGAGTATATTCCCTTGTTCTGCTTAACCCTTTAACATCATACAAATTAGAGGTCATTAAATAATACTAATGAACACAACCATTTGGTTTTCAGTGGCCTTTCAAGTTCAGGCATAATCTCCAAAAAAATAAATCAAACCTGCGACATTTCACACTGCAGCCTAGCACAACCTCTCCGACTTCTCAGAATCACTACTTTCTGCAGTACACTACAGCTCAGCACTCTAGCACTCGAAATATAAAATGAGTAATCAGATCCCTCCACAGATACAGAAGAATACAGATTCCTTTAGTAGAAGAGCTTTGTTGCTCTGTGAGATTGAAAACAAAGATGTACATTTCTTCAGCTCCAAAGAAACTCTAGATCCCCAGTCATGGGCTAGTTAAATCTACGTTCTGCAGTAGGGTCAATGCTGTGTTTACTACATGATGTGGTTCTATAGAGGTAACTCTGGGTACAGGGGTCTGTCACCCTGCTTTGGCTCTGTGGGGCAGTAAGCAATATATATATATATATGTATATATATATAGTGTGCCGAGTATATGAATGGGTCTTCTGCTTTTTTATTGTACATGTAGAAGATGTAGTATCTAATAAACATTTATTTCAGTATTGATTTTATTCATTGCCTGTACTCAACTTGAACAGCAATCTACTTGGTTTTCATTTTGTTTGTACAGACAAGTGTGCATTGAATTACTTGGCAGTGAAATATGAAAGTGCCGTATTTCAGATATCTACCCAAAGTGTTAGTTATTCTGTAGGCAGAAAGGTCACAGTTTGAATTGTGCCTGGGGATAATGTCACCCTGTTTCATCCTCCAGCTCCCCACCAGGACGTCTTGAGGTTCTGAAATAGCCTGAACCTACACCATCCACTAGCGCCCAAGTGTGACATCTGAAAAGGATCTATTAGGAACAAAATCTTGCTGTTTAGAGATGGGTAGTCGCAATGCTGTTTGAGCTGTCATTCATGACATGAGATGTAAGAAAATCAAAACATCCCCATAACACTTGAAAGAGCAGGGAATTAACCCCTATTGACCGGCCAACATTCTCTTCCTCGAACCCGTGTGGAAGCTGGAGTTCTGTAGATAAGTAAATAAATACATGAATTAATCTTCAAACAGAGGCTCTTTGTCCTATGATGACTGGAATTGTGCTCAGATGCCTTTGGCTGTTTGGCGCAGGCACACTGTCTGGTTAACTGACAGCTTTTTATTTACCTGATCTATTTTTTAATCCAGACAAGATAGAACAAATCCCTTACATGGGACCATTGCTGTTAGCCTAATGGGGATGAAACGTTGACAGAAGAGTCCTTGGCACTACACAGAGGTGCTAATCCACTATGAAGGGATTAGCACACTTCAGACAAAGGGCAATAATTCTCCCTCTTGCCAAAAAATTAATTCTATTTTGGCAAACAAAATTATTACATTTTTTCATCAGGCTTTTATTATTATTTATTTATTTATTTATTTATTAGCAGATACCCTTATCCAGGGCGACTTGCAATTGTTACAAAATGTCACAGTGCAAAATATCACATTGTAAAGTATCACATATCAGAATATCACATTACAGAAAAGAGCAGTTGTAAAGTACAATAAAATCAGTAGCAAAAGATAGAGAATACAGTAAATAATTACATGTAAGAGCAGGTTCGACTAAGAGCAGTTAACTTATATTAAAAATATTTGCTTATACGAGTAAAGTCCAGTATGAGCATGTAGTAAGTATGATAAATGGATGAGAATGATTTTAAATAAGAGCTATTCCAAAAAACATGAATACGAATACCTATAAGAGTAAAATCAAATACAAGATACAGGAAATAGTTATGTTTTATTTAACAGGGACAATGTACATTTTTTTAACATTCATGACAAGTCACAAGATGTATTGTACCCAGACTTACCTATAAGCTAATTTACATCGGGAGTCCCTGGGCTCATAAGAAACCTAAAAAATATACAACCAAAACATACAAACAGCACATTACAATACATACAACAAAATTACTAGATTAGTTCATGTTTACCAAAATCCCATATACTGTATTATAATTATAAATATAGCAGCTTCCAAATATCAATACTGTTGTCAGCCTAATAAATAGAACTAAAATTAATTCCCTTAATAAATGCCCACCCAACCCTTATAATATATTAAAATTGTTATCTTAGGGATATTAAATCTAATAATTTTCATTACAATGCATAATATATTACAAAGCTATAAACATTACCATTGTATTAAAAATAAAAATACATTTCATGATCACATCTGTTATAATTATAAGAACCTTTTACATCATCCGATAGTAAATTCCAAAACATGGTACCCTTAATTGAGGACTGTCTGTGCAAAGTTAATACATCGTCTTGGAGCGATGCAATCACCTCTTATAGTTACTCTAGTAATTCTAGCATTACCATCTGAGCAGAGTTTTATAAACTCCTTTAATGGTGGGGGAGCTAAAACCTGCAAATACTTAAAAGCCAAACATGCATATGAGCAATTTATGTAATTATCAAAACTTAACATGTTGTATTTCTTGAGAATATAACAGTGACAATATCTTGTCGGCTTTTTATCTAGAATTTTTAAACTTTGTTTGTACAATGTATTAAGAGCAGTAGTAGAATATGGCAAGGTATGGAGCAGTTCATTGCAGGTACAAGCTGATGCAAGTACTGGTTATTATTATTATTATTATTATTATTATTATTATTATTATTATTATTATTATTATTATTATTATTATTATTATTATTATTAACAAAAATAACAGAACCAGCAAGGACAGTGGTCTAATAAGTTGCAAAACTATTATATGTTTTTACACTGGACTGTTGTAATGGAAGATCAAAAATAATGCATTGACATTGTGTGTATACTGCTATTTTCTGGTAATTACTTATGTCTCCAAATGTATGTTTTCCACTGCTTGGTCCATGGGCACAATGGCTGTATGTGCCTGGTGACAAGCAACGTATTACCTTTGATGCTAGTTTATATTTATATACTATCTTAACACCACTGTGCATTTGAATTGAGCAGAGCATTACGTGACTCTACTGACTCTGGGTTTCTTAGTCCATGGAAATAGATGACTGCATATCAGCTAATCTTGACTTTGACTCCTGGTGGCTTTGCCAAGCAGCCCACAGAGACTGTTCTCTGTTGTTTTGCTGCTTTGGTTTTTACAATGGCAAACCTTACATAGTTAAGGCCTTCAATTAATGCATTCCTAAAGAGAACCACCGCACCCCCAACAAATACTAAGCTGTCACATACAGCAGTGCGTGTGTCTGAGCTGCAGAGTCAGACCGGACTTTCCAATGGAAAAGTTTTTCATACAGTAACCAGGACCCACAATATCCAAAAGCCTTACCAAAAAAAGAAAGGATCTTACTCGCACCAGTTTTCTTATCCTTGTACAATATACAAATCTGGTTGTTTGCAGTCCAGTAAATTATTTAACCATAAGCCTTTTTGGTAGAAGGAAATTGCTCTTATTAATTTTCAATACACAGACTTCAATGTCTATTTCCTAATGTTTCCCAAAGTCTATAGTAGTGAGCTTTATCTCGAACCACAATATATGTACATTTCTCCAGCTTGTATCATTTATGTTGCAGACAGTGTAGCTGGTGTCCCAGGTGTGTTACCAGCCTCATTTTCCATCCCAGAGTCCCTACAATCTGGCAGTGTATCCACAAGGAATTGAGCAACAAACTCCAAACTCATTCCATGTGTATGCGTCTGAGTTTGACCTTGGAAGGAGGGGATTCAAACCGTTATGCCATCGGCCCCCAACAGCCATCCATAGGTCAGTTTCTGTTCCGTGAGGGTTAAATTGAATTTGTGTTCCTTTGCACCGAGGGTAATTTGAGAGAACCATTTGCAGGTCAGTGCTGACAAGACAGATTGCCTTACTACACTTTTACCCACCGTCCTTTGGGAGAGGTCAGGGCTGTTGGTGTGATGGGACTGTGTTATTTTATCGACTTATTCACCCAGAATAGCCTGACTGTGATGCCCCTTCTCATTCCCAGAGGGGGGTCTGCGTGTTCACAATTTTACAGCTGAGGTGGGCCTGACCTCCACTCCTCAACTGTCCTTGAAAGACAATTCTATTCTATTATAATACTACTTTTTTTCCCTTAAAAATATTTTCTATGAATTCTCAAATACAATTGTGTAAAAAAGAAATAGAAAATATACACATAAATTTACACAAAAGTTTAAAACATAACATCATAACACAATTAAAAATGTAACGTGACAAAACATGTTTAATTAAAGCCTCATGTTTTAATCAGTCTGAATCAGTATTACATACAGCATATCTATGAAAGAGTGGTTCTAGTAACCTATTTTGAACAAGTATTTTATTTCCTTTGTCACTGAAGAAACAAATTGATACAAGTGATTATTATTTTGGGAATTGTATTGGACAGCAGTGATTTTCAGGCTCTATCAACTCCTGGATTTTGAGGAATGGTCTGTGTTGTTTTAGGTTTCTGCCTCTAGAGGTTTAATCATTCAGCTAGGTAGGAAGCAGGGTTGTTAGCTATGCTGATGTTGTTATTCTTTAGTGGGTTGGCATTTCTGCAAACAGATGTTTGGCCTTCGCTTTTTTTTTTTTTTTTTTAAAAACAGCTAAAAAACTAGATGAAGAATTTCCTTTTATCCGAACGTGACCCCTCAGTGAGTACAGCTGTGCTGTAACTCAACAGGCAGACACACGGAACAGAAAAGTCACCGCACAACAAACACCGCCCCAGTTTGTTAAAAGCTCTCCGAAATCACTTCCTATTTTGTTTACGTGCCTTGCTGCAGCCCAAGCACAACTGAACATGTTACAAGAAGTGGCATTGATCAGTGCCAGACAGAATGTTAAACAACTTACTGTATATGGCTATGGTCATCATCTGCGGAACCCTTGTTTCTGTTACACAGCAAAAGAAGTAGGGGATATAGACCTATTCATGCTTTTCAGTACCTTGAAAACAGCTCTCGTATCTGCCACAATGGGTGTTAGTACCATATTAAAGGATTTAAGGTAACTTAAAGAACAGGAAGAAGAGAATGTTCCATCGTACTCATACTGCTGAATCTCCAAAAGATCAGAAACTGTCCAGGCTGGCTGTACTGTATGTAAAATAATGGGCAGTTGGCTAGGGTTACATTGTGGCTCCAGATTAACTGGACGCTGTGAGACAGAATGGGATTTCAAACTTGCCCCTAAATTGAAATAAATGAATGTGTAAATGAACCATCCTTAGCTACAATTAATAATGATGCTTAAATACCCGCATGCGCGTCAATTAATTGTATTATACTAAGAATGAATTGCAGCCAGTCGCTATTTTTTCTGTTTGTTAAAATTCAATTGCCCATATTATTCTGCAAATACAATCAAAGCATCATCATCTCGTTGCTCTATCGATAGATTAGCTATTCGTTCATTAAGATCTGATCAGAAGCAGCTGATCAGTGTGACTTGTTTACTGCGCCTAAGCAAATTCCACCACAGCAGGATTAATCTCAGCAAAGGTGGAGCTCATTTATACGTGAATTACTTTCAGTTTAGGGGGAATTTTGAAATCCCGGTCTGTCTCAAAGCGTCCGGTTAATCTGGAGCCATATGGTAACCCTACAGTTGGCCACATCCTCATTTTCAGGTTCAGACCCTTAGCCAAGGACGGATTTGCAGCATCTTTGAATGACCTTCCATCCCTTGGCACTGCCAGCCCAGAGCTGTTTTTAACAAATGTCTCTGGATAGCCAGATTATTTAGCTTGGAAAACACCCAAATACAACAGGCTTTCTATTAAACAACCGCATGGAGTCATAATTTGCCATTTTTTTCCCGCCGGCCAGGGATTGCGTTTCACGTAATATTACACAATTCAAAACAGGTCTCCTTTATGCTTTGGGACTTCCAACAGATGGCAAAAATAAACATAATGAGTTTTTCAAGGTTTTTGCAGCCTGTTAAGTTATTAAGATCAGGATGAACATATGACAAGCCCTTAAGTCAACCAATCAATCTGGGATCCAAACTCGACCTTGTGTTTTACTTTGAAAACAATCAAAGGAAATATCACAAGCCTACAACCCGATAAACTGATTACATGGCGAGACTACCTCCTTTATTAGAAAGCATGTGCAAGATGTGTTGATACCATTAAAGGGATATTATTGGCCTGTAAATCTCATCAAGGCAAAATACCTTGTTTTACATTACATAGCTTTTGAACATGCAGTTATAAATTATAAAAAGAAATATTTTGGTTGTAATATACATGCAATTAAACACTGGGAAAACGTATGATTGTGTTTTGCTTTTCACCAGGACCCCACCATAAAAACATTCTTTGGAATTTATGTTGGCTAA
Organism: Acipenser oxyrinchus oxyrinchus; assembly: GCA_030684275.1. Classification (NCBI taxonomy): domain Eukaryota; kingdom Metazoa; phylum Chordata; class Actinopteri; order Acipenseriformes; family Acipenseridae; genus Acipenser; species Acipenser oxyrinchus. Next base: position 44,193,309 of record CM060257.1, on the reverse strand, counting down.
TAGTTTTTAAATACGTGATTAACCTGTGTTGATGACCACCTGATTTGAAAGACCACCTGCTTATAATGTCCACAATGAATCCTTATGTGTGCAATTCCCATGTTAAAACCTTGATGTGAAAACCATCTGTCTATAATGACCTATTTTTATATGTTTTATATGGTCCCTTGAGTGGTCATTATAAGCAGGATTGCATGTTCATTGAAAAAAAAAAAAAAAAAGTAATACAGCTGAGTTTTTAAATTGTGTGGGGCAGGGATCGTGTGGTGTAAGGGGTGGGGAAGGAACACTAGATCCTCATGATATCACAGATCCTGTACGGCTAACACTGCAGAGTCCTCTTGCTGTTTGTGGGCTGGAACTGGAAGGACCTGGCAATGATGGAGCTGCACCTGCACTGGGATTCCCTCACTGTCTGTCCTGGGGCCACATGTTGCTTTTGGATCAGTTTAAATCATGTTTGCTCAGCCCAGATTTATTTAAAGGTGTTCTGTGTTAGGCTCCACAAGAAATGGCCTCTCTGTAAGCATTGAGAAGCCCTGCTGTGACGATACCGGACACAAACTCTCAGCTAGAAGGCTTTAATGATTAACTTAGGAGAGATTCCTGCTTTCTTTCTTATTTATATATTCTGTTTTAACTACTGTATTCTAGTTTTGGAGGTTATGCTTTTTGCATTCAATTTTATATGCATCAATTTTAGCAAAAAGTGCCAATGCATTTTTTCAAATCACACTCATTTGGATGTTCTGACTTTGGCATCTCTCTCTATATATTCACCTATATGTTCCAATGTTTTGTTTAAATTCACTTCTTAAAGTGTACATGTTTCCTTGAAATCTAAATGGATCGTTTCTTTAAGTAACTGTAAGTACTTTACAGTGTCTTTCTTAGTGTGGCTATACCAAATACCATAGGATTTGAGAAAGCAGTTTAATTTATTTTAATGCACTGTAAGTAATTCTCAGTTCCATTTCAAATGTGTTCATACTTGCACTGTTGAACTGTATCTCTGGCATCCTCCAGCAAAGCGTGGAAATTAATTATTTTTATCAATTTGCTTGGAAACACTGACATGCATCGATAGACAGACATGTCAGAGTATGTTCAGATATCAGCATGATGGTATGTTTTTGCTGTTTGCAGGGAGCTGAATGGAAACAACATCACACGCATCAACAAAAATGATTTTTCTGGACTGAAATACCTCAGAGTATTGTAAGTGCTTGTTTTTTTAATCTATAGCAATATCTCTCTATCTATCTCTATTTCTATCTCTATTTCTATCTCTCTCTCTCTCTCTCTCTCTCTCTCTATATATATATATATATATATATATATATATATATATATATATATGTGTGTGTGTGTATATATATATATATATATATATATATATATATATATATATATATATATATATATATATACTGCATTCTTCCATGTGATCCTCCCACTGCACCCTTGCGCAGAAAGCCATTATTTTCTCCTTGTGAAGCATTTTTATATAAATAAAACGTTCTACCCAACCTCCCCCAACATGCCATTTTTAGACGTCATAGTTTCATGTTGGCTTTCATCTTGTTAGAAGTCATCAGCAAGCCGGAAACTATCCCTTTCAAGGGGGAGTAAGCTGGATTGCTGGATTACGGTTTATGTGCCTGTAAAACTCTGCTCCCCAAGGGACCCTAACCTCTGCGTGCACACTAAGGTTACAGCATGGTTGTTAACATGATTAACTCTGCAGTAAAAACACAGCCGGGGAGTGCCCAGTGCGGCCTTCTCTCGGATTACTGACCTCTGTCACATAAACAAAGAGCTGCCCTTTGACCTTCTGGATAAAGACCTGGCAGCACGATTCCTGAGCCAAAGCCAGGACCTCTTATTTATATTGGTGGAAAGCTTCTGTAAAGTTCACTGACACAATCATACATCTCTCTAGATGTAGTTGGTTGTTTTCAATGTGCCAGGAGAGTGGTTTTCACCTCTCCTCTTAGGAAAATGTTATGACAATATCCAATCACAGAAACCAGATATCTTTCTTCGTGAATCTATGTCTTTAGGAGGTTAAAAAAATATGCAATTAAAATGTTAATAATTGCAACTCAGAATATGTTTTTTTTAATGTAGTATAATGGTATGTATGTTCAAAAAGAAAAGCTCTTTGATTTACATTGAAACAAAGGTCCTTATTAGTTTTTACATTTCATTTTTAACTGTTTTGAAATCTTACAAATATTTCATTTTTTTTGAAAGATTGTATAATATCTGTCCATCACTCAATCTATAAAATATTCCACATCCCAGATATACTTTTTTTTTTTTGTTGCAGTTAGAAGTTCTGTGCTCCCTCAAACTAATGTTGCTATTGGTTCCTCTCTTGTTTCTGCAGACAACTGATGGAAAACCAGATTGGCGTGATCGAGCGTGGAGCATTTGATGACATGAAGGAGCTAGAGAGGCTGTGAGTGTCATGGAGCTTCTAGCCAAAATTGCAATAAATTCATATGAACAGTATTTTGATATAAACAGAAAGTATATATACAGGGTCACTAGAATTCCTATTGAAGAGGTTTCATGATAAACAAATATACTGCCCCAAGTACCTATACCTGTTTTACATTCTTGCTTGATCATCAAATATAAGCCAGTATTTCTGTCCCACTCCTGTCACAGCACCAGTATTCTTGTGCTGTTCAAATTACATGAATTACACTGGTGAAATCATTAGCCAGAAACGTTTGTATTTGAAGAGAATGAGTTTTATCCAACAAATGAAAATGTATAACTAATGGGAAACTGTAAATAATAGCATTACAATGAACACATTTAATAAAGAAATTGTAAGCATATGCCATGAAACATCAACAAGCGTTTGAACAAAACACAAAGCTGGAAGGGATCTGGGAGCTTGAATGAAGTCTGCAAACCATTTCTTGACCTTTGGTCTCACAATTTATAATGTTGTCCAAATCCCTTGATTGAATTACTGCCATGTATTTGAAGCGTAGTCATCCATTATAATAAAAGTGACTTATAGTACACTTCTCTTAATTATGATTAAAATGTGTCCTAGGATTACATTTTAATTATGTGCCACTATCCTTTTAATGACTTTTAAAAAAGTACAATATAACAAAACAAACAAAGACTGTGATAAAGCAATATAATATTTATAATACAATATATAACTTCACATAGTAACCTCTTTTTAAATACATTCACAAAATTTAACTGAAAGCAAACACAATGCAGGATAACTGGGAATCTGATAGTAATATGTAAATATATCGCAAAGTATTGTCTTCTTGTTTTTAAAAATATCTCATGTTTTCTTGTCTGTTTCTGTACTATGGTCATGCATAATTGCCCATTGTAAAAGTAAATTCTTCAAAGTGTTTGAAAAAAACAGTTGTGGCTCTACGATAAGTTTCTGTACTTCAACATATGCCTTAAAGAGCCTGTAGAGAATTCTCAATGCTTCATTTTAACAGACCTAAAAAAAACAAAGTATTACAAGGATAAGCAATGTTTGATTCAAAAAGCCCAAGTGTGGTTTGTAAAGAGTTGATCATTAAAAGTAATTCCAGGAAACCGCAAATGACCTGCTATTTCCCATCTGTTACCATGACCATTCATCATCAGAATCCTTGCTTGTTAAGAGGACTGGTTTATATAACGCATTTCCAGTTTCTTGCTGATTGATCAAATAAACAGGATTATTTACTAAATGGTTGTACCTTGTATCCAAGAGAGAAGCATAAATACACTCCACAGTTTTAGGAATATTATTTCTTATGTAAACACTGTAGAGAACCGACAGTAGAGACCATTCGGGAACTGCTAAGCTACGTATTTGTGATTCAATGCTGGTTCATGTTGCAGTCATCTTATTAATGCATACGTGAATGAAGGAGTGGCTGTTGTGAAGGTGAGACTCATACTTGCTCTTCTTATATCCCCCCCTTACCCCCCATCAAGGCGTCTGAATCGGAATCAGCTCCACATGTTCCCAGAGCTGCTGTTCCAGAAGAACGCGGCTCTCTCCCGACTGTAAGTACCTGAGCTTCCCTCTCTGTTCAGTCCCTCTGCTCTTCATAATAAGCTAACTCCCTGGTTCCCACAAAAGTATATCTGTTTGGAGTTTTATCTCTTTCTAGGATAGCTGATGCCAAAGTAATTTGAAACATCAGGACAAATGGAGAAGCAGCATTTATTATAGATTCACGCCTTGGGCCCCCTTGGAATGTGGCGATCCATATGATCTCTCCTTTAAGATATACTGTTGAACTTCATTTAGCAGATTGCTTCTGGTTGGCAAAAAAGCTTATTGTGCTATTATATTAAAATAATATTTCAATGAAAATAATGACCTAACTGTGGAAACAACACCATGGCAAATGTGTAGTAAGAAAAGCTTCCTGGAAAAGGAAACCCCCTTTTGTCAAAGCTTCTGACAGCTTAGGAATTGTCTGTGTGTGTCTTCAATAACATGCCCCTGGTGCCACTGTATAATTGCTCCTCTCCTGTTGTTTCCTAATCCCAGTGCTACCCTTTAACTGTTTAATTGCTGTGTCAGTTTCAGGGCTGTGTCCTTCTGACTTTGTAAGGTCACAATGGGGCGCAAGTAAAAAACAGGCAATAGAATCACTTGCGATAATAATGTGTAAACCATTACTTAATTACTAAGTAGCTACTACATAATTGAAAAGAGTAGGAATTCTCTTTTAATGTGTTTGTTTAGCAGTAACCCAGGAAAGCCCTGGTGAGATAGAAGCTTTCATTCATAGTGAAGGCTGCTTGTGTTACAGCTGAGGGTCTGAGACACACAGATCAGCAGAGAGAGTGAGTCAGTGGTTGAGCTGGACTCCTGGCTCTCAGGGTTTGCTTTAACCACCAGACCGCACTACCCCTACGGTGTATAATTAAGTGTATGATATGCATTTACCTAATAAAAAAGCAATTGTAAGAACTAGATAATGACGATTATCTATATTAGGCTTTTGCCGTCTGGTACTGGAATGTTCATTCGTTATTTTGCAGACAATGGTGGGTTCAAAACAGTCAGTGAGCAACTTTGTGTCTACACTGCAATTACTGTGTATGCTTTTTTAATGCAGGAACTGTACAATAAGTAAAATGTTGTAAGGTGCTAAATAATTAAGCTGAAAGAAAAGTTTAGAATTGAACATGAGTAACGGTTTGGAACCAGCAATTTCAGAAAGCCTGGGAATGGTGCAAAGGCATGCTGTTCATTAGAACAATAAGCCGGGACTGGGGCGTTAATCAGTGATAACGACGTGCTGGGATTCCTCCAGCGGCAGTTAGCTAGAGCTCTGTAATCTTCTCTCCACACGCCTGTAGTTAGTGTGCACACAGCTCCTTCGTAGGGCAAAGGTATAGACTGAAAGGAAGAGCTTGGAAAGGAATAGGTGGCCCCAGGGAGAAGCATCTGGTTAAGAGGGATTGAGAAGGGATTTATTGTCTGCATCACTCCCACTGCAGAGGCACGTCTGCTTGGCGCATAGAGCTGTGACGTAGTTAATAATAACACACTCACACGAAACAAGACAGGTACGTCTTCACGTGAAGGGAAGGAGGTATCCAAATAACGTGGAAACAAAGGCAGAAAGTGTAGCTAGAGTGCATGTCTCAGACTGAGCTACCCAGACACACACCCCTGCAGCTTTCTTTGCTATTACTAGGTTACAAAATGAATGAAATTGACACAGAAAAAAACAGTTTAATTGCACGTTTTCTCTGTAGAAACTACACTAGACATACCAAAAGGGTTAGTGCCTTTTAGTTATTCTGACCAACAGTAAAGTTACATTTATTTTTTGTTAGTTTCCAGAAGCTCGTTTGGGGTGTTTTGGTAGGTTGTTATGTCTAGTAATCAAATAAATCTTTTTAAGTGCATGTGATGTTTTTGGAAATGTAAGCCAAAATGCATGCACTCACTTTAGATTTTCTTTTCTTCACTCTAGATTTTCTTTAGATTTTTTTTTCTTTTCTGCACTCACTTTAGATTTTCTTTTCTTCACACACAGACACATCATTCATTCAAGTGTTACATTGCTTCCAAAAAACTGGATATTAACGTCACTCTTTCCACCATGTTCCGGAGTTCCTCTGAATTCCATTCCCAGGTGTGTCCTCCTGAATACCAGAAACAATATTTTCATCCTTTAACACTAGAACTACCGGAGTTGTTATTATTTATTTCTTAGTAGACATCCTTATCCAGGGCGACTTACAATTGTTACACATTATACACTGTTTCACATTATATAGATGTCACATTATTTTTTTACATACAATAACCCATTTATACAGTTGGGTTTTTACTGGAGCAATCTAGGTAAAGTACCTTGCTCAAGGGTACAGCAGCAGTGTCCCCCACCTGGGACTGAACCCACGACCCTCCGGTCAAGAGTCCAGAGCCCTAACCACTACTCCACACTGCTTCCACAGTTATACGCATACCTAGAACTACCATGAGCGGCCAATTTGACCTCTGTATTAAAAACAACAAATAATGTAATGAAAGGACAAACAATCGGATACAAGTCATAGTTTTATTCAGGCATATCATATAAAACATCTGCACAACTGAAACATTGTAAATAAATGAACATTTTAACAGAAATGGGTTTGTATACAGACATGTTATATAAAGCGCAATTGCAAAAAATGATTACAAAAAATTAAAAAACAAACATTGTTATATTATTTATATATGAAACTGTACAACCGAAACGACCATAATAAGTAACAAAAAACTGAAAATAAATGGGGCGGCTGGCACCGGGGTTGCTACCTTTAGCTGTGGGTACCTGCTTTGCACTCGTCTTCTGTTCAAAATGTTTCCGGCCAAGTTCTTCGGTGAACTGCAATATATAATTTCTCATCGTTATCTTATTGCCTGTGCATTCCTTGTAAAGAATAAAAGAGTTGATAGCTGAAAGAGCTCCAATACATTGTAAAACAGTACTTTATAAATGAAGTACATAGTAAACACAATTTGAAATGCTGTGTACAACTGTAAGTACCTTAAATACAAACAATACAGAAAGCTTAACTGCCAACGAACGGGAGTTTATTATTCAAAACACGCCCCTGTGGTCTGTACAATGTAATACGTAGTACCATTTTACAAATTTATATTTTTGCTAAATGTATTTAAAATTGTATGCGTTACACTTTTAAACTGTACAGCAGCTGTGCCAACAAAAACATAGAAGAATAAAAGTAAACAGCAACTGTTTTTCCTGCCTGACGTCACAAATGCCACCGTGACTGTAATTTACTGCCCCGGATGTACCTTATTTGAGCAAAATATGTGCCCGTGGAACAGGAAACCTGTACGTATTAAAGGATATATATGTTATAAACAAGTCTGTTTTAACCAGGGTAATTCCCCATTCAAACCCATGTTTAGCAGGGGCATGCCTTCTCAATACGTTGTAAACAGAACTCCGTTCTAACAGGATCCGTTATAAGTGCAATGCACCTGTATTGTAAAACTCCACAGTCTCCATTTTTTTTCCCACCACCCCCGATAGTTATGAAAGGCGATAACTTCTCACATGACAGACAGTAGATGCTACAAAATGCTGATTGAATTACAATAGACACCTTAGATTACAAGAAGCCATTCATGTAAGGGCTGCAGACTGGTATAATCACAGTTCAGTACATCACCGGCACATTCCTGACTGATGAATACAAATAATAAAATAGAGTACTGTACTATATAAGCAAAATACAATTGTTTTCTATGTAGCGGTCAGTATGAGGGTTATAGCGCCCTTATTTTTACAACCTCGCGACTCATACTTTTGTCAGGATAATGAATACATATATTTAGGAAAAGTCAGAAACGAACAGCCATGTCTGCCAGACAGGCAGAGTAAATTAAATTAAACTAAAAAAAAACTCAAACGGTCAAATTGACCGCCTTGGTAGTTCTAGTGTTAATCGAACTGACTCAATCCTTAAATCTTATAACCCACACAAATGCACTAAATTCAAAACTTATCCTAAACTGACCAAACTGAAAAAACATATGATGATGGATATTTTTTTTCAAACATCATTGCAATAAGCAAAAGTTTAAATGTGTAAATGTTTTTATTGATTTGGACATGACTGGTATAGTCACTTTCATACTGTCTGAATATTTTAAGGATTCCTGCTTCTTGATGTTTTCAGCATTTATTTAAAAAAGCTTAAATTGTTTAATCCATTCTAGCTGGCACCTGATTTAATCATAGGACAGTCTTGTTCAATCCAATCCAATCCTATAGGAGAGCTTGGTCCATCCCTAGTCCATTTTGATACCTGTGCTTCATGAGGCAGAGTGATGTGTGGTTGAGCCTCCTAGCTCCCCATACCTTGGTCCCATCTCGCTCTGTGTAGCTGGCATGCACTTAATAACTCGGTAAAGCCTAGCCGCTTCCTCCTTTTTGTCCGCAGAGATAAATACCCAATAGAGCCATGCCAAAGGCTTCTTGTAAAAATCAGGGGGGTTCAGCTTCCTGGGCCAGTGTTGTCATGGTGACTGGGGTTGGGAAAGGGAGGGGGGAGTTGACTCTTCCTGGCCCCCAGCCATCAGTCACTGACTCCTGCTTTGATTGTGGGGTGAGGGTGAGGGTGGGGATACAGGATCACTCTGTATGGATGTGAATGTTTGTTGTTGTGGGTTAATCCAGAGAGCAGGGGAGAATGAAAGAAGCTAATGGAAAGATGGGAAGTGTGCGGAAATGATGGACAAGTCTAGAGTAAACAGGCCATGGGGGAGGGGGAGGAGGGAGGGGGGGTGTATATAAGATAGAGAAGGATAAGAGAGATTCTTCCACTGGCTCTTCTACTGAAGACAGGTGTCCTTGGCATTGTAAGACCTGTAGAAACTCATGGCCACTCACTTCCAAAGTTCTCCAGCTGAGAGAGTTGTATAATGTTCCATACACAAAAGGGCTCTCTGTAAAACAGGGTAATTAAACATAGCTCCCAGCAGTCTCCTGGTCAACTGTTTTCCATCAGGCAGAATTACAGCTGGGGCCCCATGATGGAAACAGGTTTTATTCAATTTTAAGAAAAAAAAGAAAGATCCGCTTTATCTGAGGTATGGTTGGAAAGGTAACCACCAGACTGAAAATCTGCAGTATATTTGTTTGCTGTGCTGCTGCTTTTTCAGGCGGGAAAGTTTAGTTCACTGTTTCTTCACTGCTTGGTTTTACAGCTAGTGGGATCTCAGCCTTGTTTTGCCCCCCCCCCATGAATAGTACAACAACGGCTTTCAAAGCAAAATCTCTGTTTCTGCACGCTCCCTAAGTTAAATTAATTAATCCTAAGGAAGGAATTTGGAGATGAGCAAGCCAGGAAAAAACAGCTCAGTTAGTCGCATGCTTGTGTGAAAGGCTGTCGGCTCAGGTTCAATAATCTGTTAGGCTTTCCTTTGAGGGATTCCAGTAAGTGTGCAGGGCCTGGAAGTACAAGGGTTTAGACTGCTGAGGCCTTCCATCTCCTTTTCACCTGCAGGGTTAACTCTGAGTTTCTGCATGACAATCTTCATCTGAATCAGAGGTTCGGGATTAGACGGTGTTCGACGGTGTAAAACATGCCAATAGAAAAGGCAATAGGAAATGAAATGTTAATTATGTTTTTACATAAGTGTTTTTACATAATAACATTTTAAATAAGACATTCGTAGAGAAGTGCCACTCTGGCAGCAGGCCTCAAATGTTGCTGTGAACAATAGTTTCTCAAATATAAACAGAGTTTGATAAATAGCTGTTCCTATTTTGAGATTTGTCTGCCGTTGTAACAAATAGAAAAATAAACAAACCGCAGGGTAAGTGAGGCCCACACACACTCATACCTTGAGAGCAGCCTTAGATAACGGGTAATTTCCTGCTTCTTTCACTTCCTCTCTCTGTTTCTGTCTTACTGACTGTTTGTGGAAATGAATCGTATCCCTGTGATCAAGCTGGGGATTGCTAGCCTGTAAGATTAGTTAGTCCAAGTAAGAACCTCCAGTTTATTTATTTCAGTGAACATTGGATAAATAAGAACTTCTTTCTATCTGTGGTGGGATGTAGCTGTCATCATGTCTGTAATCTATACATATAATTAGGGGCTCCAAGGCATGAACAGCACTTCCTGGGGAGTAACTTCAAAAACTCTCTTTCTCTGTTGTTGTGCATGTTTGTTGTTTCTGTATAGAGTTTAGTATTTGTTTTGGTCCTAGTCTTATCCACACTCAACATCTTCTCTAGTGCTACATTCTGCTGTTGCCATAAGAACAGCTCACAACAGTAGAGACTTTCCTAGGTTTCACGTAGACCTAGACTTCACAGTGTTGATCAAACGAGAATAGACATAGACAAAGATTTAGATTCCATCAGGAAGTCTTAAGGAAGCATATTGGTTTTCTCTGTCTCATGCATAAGGATGTAATGTATCTCCAACTTTCCACCGAGCTACTGGGACTTCCTTCCCACTGCCTTCAACACTACAGTCCAGCCACTGAGCCAGCCACTACTTTCCATGACCACTGAGTTTCTACAACCTGCAGTCTTGTGCACTACAGCCTAGCACTCTAACCGCTGAGCTGGATGTGCTCTGGCCCCACAGGAATTTATCTTCTCTGAAAGCATTCTGTTTCTCTCCCGTCCTCCTGCCATCTTCTTATCCCACCTGCTGGGCTGCAGCGTGGTGCTCTGATCTCATTATTCTCTCCACAGGAGAGAGAGAGTGAGAAAAGAGCCACAGGCAAGACTTACCGAACAGGAGCAGGTGGGGGATTTTTTTGTATGAAGTGATGCAGGAATGGATTTTTGCTTCCCCGCTGTCTGAGCCCTTGTTATTCTGAGCAGCAGGGGGCACTGTCAGTTGGAGAAGCAGATTCAAAACCAGGAGTTAAGAGGGTGGACTGAAGTAGAATTATAGAACAAAATGCAGTGGGTTGCAGAGTAAGAGGTGGGTACAGTTAAATACAGGTATAGTTAAGCACAGAGAGCAGGCACTGCACTGCCACAACACTTTAGATGTCTATCCATACATTATATACCACTGGAAAGGACATGGCAGGCACCAGGTCTGTTTTACTGTCCACAGACCCAGTATGGTACATAAATATGCTTAATTTCACAACCTGTTTTAATGAACACCTAAATAAGTAGACTTTAGCTAGAGAGATGACAAGGAGTTTACTATGGTGTATTTTGATGGCATTTTTGCAGTTTACCTCACTCCATGCTTATACTACTATATGCATTTGATACAGTTTTCACACATCTTTACTACACTTTTCTATGCTTCACCATGGTATGCTGCAGTAAACTTCTGTATCGGACACAATGCACTCCATCATTTCTCACAGGTCAGTGTGTGTGCTGTGTGGAAGCTCAGCGTTTTACCTGCTCTATTTTGTAAGTAGAGGACTTTGGTCTAGGAAGCTGTCAATCCAAAAAATGTTCAAAAGCATAACATCTATAAAAGATGGGAAAAAAGAAAAGCTTTGCAGTTTTCATTGGACTTATCTCTGCTTTGAAATCTCAGTGTTTTCATCTCCCTCTGAACACAGGGCACCTGGATTTGCACTTCAAAGTGCCCCAGTCAGTAGGATGCCTGTGTGGTGCTGGGCTTGTGAGGATGAAACAGAAACAAAATGATGAAGACTACCCTCCCCCTTCCCCTGTTAGGGCACTGCCTCTAGGAACCTGCAAATCCTAGACCAGAGTATGAAGGTCCTTTTAATTGGGTTTGAAGCAGCTGAGGATCAGTGGCCTCATATCTGTTACTCTTTTAATGTGGAAATAGAGCACCATTGATTTCAGATGAAACAGTCTGTTAACAGCGATGCAGATTGGGTTTGTGTGTCTGGGTGCAAGTGCAAGCTTTAATGTGTTTATGATGTGCCTATATAAAAAATACAGGTAAAAAAACAATAGGAAACTAGAGTAGTGTTTGTATATAGGTGTGTACGTAATCGTATCACAGTTTATGTGAATGTATGCACATCTGTGCCTTTTTTTGTGTCTGCATGGGTGTGTGAGTGTGCTTAATATTGTCCGTATCTGTGTGCTGTTTGTCTGTACCTGTGCAATTATCTTCGTACGTGTGCATCTATATGTGTCTGCACAGTCTTGCCACTGTGTGCATGTGTCTCTAAGGCATGTTTTGTGTGTCAGTGTATATGAGTGTGGGGATGTCTGAAAATCTGGTTTCCCAGCTCCCTCCAGCTTAGTGGATATTAGACTCTGGGGAAGTTAAATGCTCAGGCCATGACAATGCTGGGAGTGACAGTCCCACAATGGATAATGGTCCAGCCACAAAGGATGCTAGAAGTGTCATTAGCTTTCCCTTCCATTAGAAACGTGTGTCAACAAACCATAAAGCTGCCGGCTATACGGACAGGGCAAACTGTTTTCCTGACCAGCTCCCTGCCTAGAGGAGGGCAGGTGCTGTTAGCAACAAGGGTAGAGAGCAGAGCTTTAGTGTGACGGCAGGAGGTTTAAACTACTCCTGTAGCACTGGTTTGCAGTGTGGGAGGAAGGATGCTGCTTTTAAAAAGCTCTTTGGTTAAAGCCCTGGGCTGCATGGTGGAAGAAACAGGTTGGAAAAACTCATTAGAGCTAGTCTGTGGTATGGAAGAAAGCTGTTTTAAGCGCCAACTTTTCCCCCAAATTTGCGTGATTTATAATCCCTTAATGCTGGGGAATACACAATTATACAGCATGCCACTTGATACCGTAATCACTCTTGTTGGGAAGAGATTACTCAGGGATTTAGGCAGGCTTGAATTAACAAGCCTAGTCTCTCTGCTGTGAACTGCCAAGAAATTAAAATTTTTGGAAAGAAAGAGAAAAATAAAAGCTCCTTTGCCTGGCACAGAGAGAGCAGATTTGATCAGGACTGTGAAGCTAGTTTCCCAGCGGGGTGTCCTGTTTTCTAGCTGGGATGGGAGGCACAAGGAGGTAGAGTCAGTCCTCCCCAGGGGTCAGTAGCTGAGCTTACGAGTTAGCATCACAAGTTCAATACACAGCAGTGAGGAGGCTTTATGTCTCTGTGAGCCCGGGGACCAGGATCTGGAGATCAGCCTGACTGGTTAAAAGTTGTGTGGCTGGGGAGATGTCTGCTGCTAAAATAAAGCCTCTGCATTTCTGTAGTTTTGCAGTAAATGTGAAGAGTTGTGTGATTTAATAGTTTTACATGCAGATTTTGCTCCCAGGCAGATGTTTACACCAGTTACAGTTGTGGAAATGTTCTGCGGAGTCAGCTACTCCAAGTGAAGGTTCATCATTCCCTCCGGCAGTTTCACGTCAGCTCTATAAAATGGCAGAATCTCACCATTGTTTTGATGTTGGTTGTGGTTTTGGCCCACTTGCACGGTTCGTCATACGATATGATACAGCGTCTGGCTTCCTTTTAGCTCAGCACGATGTTTATAACTCTTGTTTTTCTTTGATGTATCATTGTTACTGTACCCACCACAGTAACAAGTGTTAAAAATGTAAAATAATGTTTTCCCCAATTAGACTGCACCTCACCAGTAATCCACTACCTGTGTAGAAAGACTGCAGATCAATAGCCGACCTCTGTATTTTTGCCAGCATGTTGAGCACTGAATCGCGAGTGTGATGCTTAGTCACTACCTCTGTGTTGTGTAAAGAAGGCTGATAGCTTTCCATCAGTTCTTTACAGTGGCACCTACATGTAATAATTTCCTAATCGCTCCAACACAGGGTTTCATCTTTCTGCATTGATTGCTGATGGTTGGGGATCTGGTGTTGATGACTTTGTAATTATGTTGTAAGTAAAAGTACTGCATGATCATGTATTGTAGCTTGCATTTGAAGATGACTCCCTTTTAAAGGAGGTCATCTTAACAAAAGGACCCAATCTCTAGAAAAGGTGGAAGGTGCAGGCTCAGACAGACAGCTTTACGAGGTGTCTTCCGGAAGGGATGTCCCTGCTCTGTGTGAGGGGGCGCAGGGAGAGCAGGTCTGGAATTCTTCAATACAGACAGTCCGGAAAGGGGATTAATACTCGGGTCTCAATGAACGAGTAGACGTGGTATATCGACATATTTGCATGTACATCTCCTTATATCTTAGAAAAAAAACTTCCAAAATGCTTATTTATAGAAATAATAAAATGTTAAAATGTCCAGAAGAATTACTGTACACTATATATTCTTCTTACTAAAGATTTCCAAAATGTCAAAAGAGTTAGTCATTTCAGTTTCATAATACTCTTTTGACTCAAAACACATTAAGAATAATAATGTACTGTAGGTGCAACAATATGTTTGTTATAAAAAAAATAAGATCTTTGCTGTTGCTGGAAATTTGTTCCTGTATAGAGGTTTTTCACCTTCTGTCTGGCAGGAAAATGAAGTGGTTTTTTGAGTAACAGACTGTAGATTTTAAACAATTGACCATCTGAGACACTAGTGATCTGTGATAGATCATGTGTTGGTATTTAACCCTTTTGTTTGAATAAACACACAAGCCTCCTGAGTCCATTTATATACACTAGTGGACAAAGGATCTTCATAAATTACCCCCCAAAACCAAGCATTCTACAGTGATAGTAGATGTTCTTTTATTTCATGGAAACAACATTAGATAATAAATCTGCCCATTTAATTACTACGTCAAGCTGTGTTAGTGATGATGTGTACGTTGACCGGATCAGAATGCCACCAACAAGATGAACGGACCAGTAACTGAAGACTGATGGAAAAATGTTTGTTTGTATCTATTAGCATTCCCCAATGCCGGCTGCTAGGTCCAAACCCATTGGTTAGAGAGGTACCCAAACACTTCTTAACTACCCCAGAACCTTGGTCCAGTCCCATATTTCCTTCCTTCTTCCCTCCCTCCCCAAGAGAAAGGGCTGCCCTTTACATAAGGCATGTGCTTTCCCAGGGCCCATTGTTAACCGTCGCTAAGCGACACCAAGGCCTTGCACCGTCGCCACGGAGATGAGGGGCCTGGGTATTTGGTTTTGGGTCACAATGGGAATGGGCGTCCCCAGAACCTCCTCAGTCATTTATCAGGCTATTCTGGGCCCACTCGCCTCCATTCAGGACCCCCGGAGAGGGGGCTGAAGATGAGCTGTCAATCGGTGTGATGGCTAGAGACACACATAAGCATGCACACGCAAACACACACACACATACACACACACACACACACACACATACCCGCACTTACACCTCCTCAAGCAAGGAAGGATGGGAGTTTCAACACACAAAATACTAACTGTAATACAATCAAAATACTAGGTAGGGCTTTAATCCAGTGCCTGTTTAATACATGTCGCTATAGTTTAGATGATGGGTGGATAAATGCTGTATTCATTCGATGCAATTATTCATATAGTGTATAGACAGTTTGTCTGTAAATATGCCTAAATTAATTAGTTTATTGTCATAGGCTGGATTTTTGAAAATTCTTACTGGTTTTTTTTTTTTTTTAAGCAGTGCTTATTTGTGCCTTGATAGCACAAGTAACACATTTGTGTGTGGGAAATCAATCTCAGAAGTTTTACATTTCTTTTCATCTGGTTATGTTTGTTTTGCCTTTTCATGTCATTCATTGACATTGTTTTCTTGGGTGCGGTCTGCTGTTTCTGCAGGCTTGTGGTCTGTTCATAGTGCACATAAGGTACACAGACAGATAACTACATGATTAACCATGCAGTTATTCATCTGTTCATGCATAGTTGATTATGCTTTAGCAAATGTACTGTTTATGATTCTATAAATTGTCAAGTTGAGAATAGCAGGCTTGGTGTTTCAGTGGTTAGAGAAAGGGGCTTGTTACCAGGAGGTTTAAATGCCAGCTCAGCCACTGACTCACTGTGTGTGACCCTGAGCAAGTCACTTAACCTCCTTGTGCTCCATCCTTCAGATGAGACGTAAAAACAAGGTCCTATTGGAAGTGACTATGCAGCAGCAGGTGTAATGCATAGTATTTGTAAGTCGCTTTGGATAAAAGCGTCTGCTAAATGATTTAATAATAATAATAATAATAATAATAATAATAATAATAATAATAATAATAGCTGTTAGATATTCACCATGCTGAATTATTGTGTTATTAGTTTAAATGCTACAATAAACATGTATATTTTATATAAAACAAGAAAATATATTTGTATGAAATAAGGTGCTTTTAGTTTAAATTTAGTTAAAACAGATTTGGTATTCGCCCCATGGGTCGGCTCTTCAGCTGTCCGACTCTGAAACGCTGCCTACGAGACTCTCAGGCCAGAGCCCCCCTCTCAAACAGACTGTCCTGTAGCTCTGATTGCTGGGCTCCGGCTGGAGCACACAGGCCCTCCATCAACATTAGCAGCATTGTGCCTGGGACTGTCTCACATCGATGGAAGAACATTAGCAGCATTATGCCTGGGACTCTCTCCCATCGATGGAAGAACATTAGCAGCGTTCTGCCTGGGACTCTCTCCCATTGATGGAAGAACATTAGCAGCGTTCTGCCTGGGACTCTCTCCCATTGATGGAAGAACATTAGCAGCGTTCTGCCTGGGACTCTCTCACATCGATGGAAGAACATTAGCAGCGTTCTGCCTGGGACTCTCTCCCATCGATGGAAGAACATTAGCAGCGTTCTGCCTAGGACTCGCTCCCATCGATGGAAGAACATTAGCAGCGTTCTGCCTAGGACTCGCTCCCATCGATGGAAGAACATTAGCAGCGTTCTGCCTAGGACTCGCTCCCATCGATGGAACCGCATTCTTGTGTTTGGCCTGTGACTCACTCCCATCGATGGAACCTCATTCTTGTGTTTGGCCTGCGACTCGTTCCCATCGATGGAACCTCATTCTTGTGTTTGGCCTGCGACTCGTTCCCATCGATGGAACCTCATTCTTGTGTTTGGCCTGCGACTCGCTCCCATCGATGAAACCGCATTCTTGTGTTTGGCCTCCGACTCGCTCCCATCGATGGAACCTCATTCTTGTGTTTGGCCTGCGACTCGCTCCCATCGATGAAACCGCATTCTTGTGTTTGGCCTGCGACTCGCTCCCATCGATGGAACCGCATTCTTGTGTTTGGCCTCTGACTCGCTCCCATCGATGGAACCTCATTCTTGTGTTTGGCCTCCGACTCGCTCCCATCGATGGAACCTCATTCTTATGTTTGCTCTGTTTTGGCACTGTACGATTGGGATGCTCTGCCTGTGCACTTTGATCAGCAAGATGAACGTTGAGCCAAATCTTCTTATGAACAAATAACCCTTTTAACTCCTTTCTGTCTTCTCTAATGGTTGGAGATCCTATCTTAAGGCAAATAATAAGTTTGTGCTATAATTTGTAGAGAATGTCTTCCTTTGAAGAAAAGACAAAGATCAGGGGCATAAAGGACCAAATGCTATCGCCACCATGCACTTCTGTTACATTCACTTACAGTCCTTCATAAACAATGTATTTTTAAACCAGCAGTATTAGATGTGAAGTATTTTCAATAAGTAGGAGTGCCCCATATCAGATGACTATTACTGGCAAGACTGAAAGCAGATTACTTCCCGGTTGAGACACCCTGTCTCCTATTCAATATCTGGCACCTAATTTCACAGCTGGGTCTATACTAGATATAGCTGAATAGAAAGACTTGACTTCATGTTAAATAAAACAGAGCACAAAAATGATGTAATATATTTTCATATTAATCTACATTATTAACACTGTCTGCGTTAACCAGGTAGTCAAGTAATGCTCTGTTAATCCAAGCTTATAAAAAGGAAAGGCTTGGCCGAAGCGAGGAAAATTATTAATTAAGCTGCACATGTGGCTCATAACTTTTATTGCAATTATGCGCTTGAGTGACAATGCATTTGATACAAAATGAAACAGTTTACATTTTGCTAATTTGCAACAGCTGGTTGACAGCTGGATAGAGTTTGGCTGCTTATAATGGGATGTTCAGATGGACTGGAGAGGCAGATGAAAAAAAAAACCTCCAGCTAAATTGTAATAAATTGCTGCAGCAGAGCTTAGTTAGTCTAGAGATGAACTGCAATACACCTGCACCTGCACTGCGTTCCAGTGATCTCATCCTGCATTCCCAGTGGTCCAGGTTATTGAGTTAAACAACCCTTAAACTGTGCATTCCACTGTTCATAACAGCAGCAATGGACTGATCATGGCCAAAAGGAGGGGAGTTATGCAGTGCTGTATTTCAGGGATGTTAATGCTGGTACACCCACACAAGTCAAAGGTATTGAATGCATCCTGACAGCCTGAAGCAAATCTGCTTAATGAAGTTGACAATGCCCTTCCAAACACTGCATGAAATCAGCTTATTACTAGCTTTTCTTTTGTTAGTCTTTTTTGTCTTTCAAAACCATATTCATGTTACCTCAACAAAATGGGATTGATGCTTTTTTTTTTTTTGGCTTTGTGAATTTAGCTGTAATTGTATTGCATTATAATTATCAATACAAATGATAAAATGAATGACTTTCATCTCATTGTTTTCATCATGACATACATTTTTCATCATGCTTGCTGATGATTGATGGATCTGTTTAGATCCCCTGTTTCCAATGTTTTTGTGGTTTAGGCTGAATGAGAGTAATTTGTGATTTGTCGTTTATTTATTTCAATCAAGATTTATCGCAATATTTACTCTCTAGGTTTAGGCTTTTTTTTTGTGTGTCAAGTGGCAGCAATGTTTCAACACCTCAGAGTAACAGCATCTTAGTTTGATAAAGCAATAGAGGTTACAAAAAATAAACAAGATTAATTTAACAATGATCTTTTTTTTTATGGCTGAAGCATATCCTTTTGTAAAGTCCTGTGTCTGTTATAAACATTGAGTTTCACTGTTAAAGAAAATATGCAGTCATTCATAGACTGCATAGAGTAACAGGTTTTTAAGCTGTTTAACAGCTTGGAGCAATTTAAAGACATGCAGGCAATTACATTATATCCTGCTATTAAAATTGAGTACTATTTAATCCTCCAAAAAAAGTACTATAAAGCACTGCAAGCCGAATGGTTTGTTTTCTTGGTGAATATTCGATATCAGTTTCACTGTACAGTACACAGGACACACATTAGATTATTGAATGATATTATAGGATTTGGGTTGTACGGGTTCCTGCAGTGAGCTGTGGGGGATATTGTCAGCCCAGGTATGGTTTCAAGAACAGGGAGCTGGTTCACACAGACCCCCAGGCCTGAATCCTTCCCCCAACCCGCACAGCCTCTGTGCTGCTAGGAAACCTGCTGGCGATCTCTAATTTCCCTTTGCAAATATAAAATTAAAGGAGGAAAAAACAAAAAAACGGTAAGCAAATATTAGTCCGGGCAACAATGGAATTCCAGTTCAGCCATTCTCTCTCACACTCTCTACCTCTGTCTCTCTTATTTTCTCTCCCTCCCTCCATTCCTCCCCCTCTATTTCTCTTTTCCTCTCACACTCCCTCTTTTGCTTGCTTTCTTTTTCTTTCTCTATTTCTTTTTTTTTCTTTTTTCTTTTACTTTATGGTGAAACCAGTTTTTCACATTTGCAAAAAAAAAAAAAGGAAATGTATTTTCTGTGTGACTTTCTCTCATAGATTGATGTTGAATGCTTTTAATAACAGAAGTGCTCGTATTCTCAGTGTATGAGGTGGTGACCTTTCGCTCCGTGTCTGGGGTTCAGGACAGATCATCCGCTCTGTGTAGTTTTGTGTGACTGGAGGAGAACAAATATACAAATATTAGCAGGTGTCAGGGCCAGGGCAAAATGGTCATTTGTTATTTGCAGCTGGGGTACTGAGAGACTGATTCACAGAAGTGGGAGGGCTGGTATTTTGCCTGTAAATGCTCCTGTCCATTCACTGATATTGTTTTTTTGGGTAGCTTGCTTTAGGGTAACCAGAGCAATAAGATAGACAAAAAAAAAATCTTGGTTCAACAGTTCAGTGTAAGATTTTCAATCGGTTTAGTATTGCTGTCAGGTACCTCCATTTCTCCATCAGAAAACTTCAAGCAACACTGCTCAGTAGCACCACCTGCTGTATGCAAGAGGTGGGAGAGCAGTTGCAGCAGGCTCCCCCACAACCACTGCTGAACAGTGTCTTTGTCTAGGTCAGCAAAAATGCAAAACAAGGCAGAGTGTTTAAAACACAGGTCCACTGAAAAATACAGGTCTGCTCTTATATTGGCAATAAATACAGCATTATTCTCCTGTATGTTCAGTAGTACCTTTATAGATATACACCGGTATTTGTTCTGGAAATACAAAATATATATTTGATTTGCTCTGCGCCCTCCGTCTTCCCAGCTGATGCCTTGAGAGTGGGGCTGTGTGTCAGCAGCTCCCCTGAGTCCTGCTCTGTGTGATTGTGTGCGGGCTGCGGGCAAATCAGGGCAGTGGGGCAGAAAATGAGCCACTTTCCCACTGAATAGCCTAGGGAGGGATGGAGAGAGATATAGATGGATGGATGGATGGATGGATCCTCATTGGTTACTCTGTCTGGAGTTCATCTCACTGTGGCCAAATCCCAGCCGAAGATATTTTAATGAACTGGCAGCGCGACTTGGGGATGAGTTAGGGAAGCGATGGATTCAATTCAAATGGGTTACTGACTTTGTGTCTTTAGAGGCACCAGACCTGTGAATTTACAGGATCATATTGCAGGCGATGTAAAATGAAACAAAAAGATAAGAGTAATAAATGTAAGACGACAGTTTCTAAAATGGGAGAAATAAGAGATTTGCTTGGTTTAGTGCAAATTCTCTCCCTCTATAAATCTTAATAACATCCTTCACTTGCAATGTATTTATGTTGCTGTGGGTAAATGGTGTCCTTTTGATATGGTTTATTAAGAACAATCCCATCATAGTCTGTGCTCAGCTGGAGGAATGCTGTCAGAGCAATGTAGTGAAGGTCAGAGTCCACTCGACCCCCCAAGGCCACAAGACCATTGTCTTCATTCGCTTATGACCAACTCCAACTGGTTTCACACCAGGGGCACATTAGCTGTGCAAATCTTGAAACATTTACTTTGCTTTAAAAAAAAACATCTTAATTGTTTGTATTTGGTCTGCAGTTTTGAGGGTTGTAACTCAATGGCTGCTGGGGGCAGGACAGTCATATTAAAAGTTTGCATGGCGACTTTGATGCTCACATTTTTAGCACCTGACCTGACGATTTACATGGTTTAATTGAAAAGCAGGACATCTTTTATTTTGCATGCGTTTGTGTCTGTGTGAGCTTCAGAATATTTTCACAAATGAGAATTATGAGCCTGAACCCTGGTTAATAACGTAATATATAAGCAATAATGTACACACAACAGCTCGTAATTGTTATGTTCTGGGGTTCTGGTGTACAGTAGGGTGTTAGCCAGAAAATTGTCATGTTTGTGTCGCTTTGATGTTTGATTAAATGCTTTCCCTGGTTTAGTAAAAAATAAACAAAAAGTGAGATTGATACTAGTGTGGGTGCTACTGGTGTGGGCACTGAATGATTCAGGAAAGGTTCCAATGGAAATCCTGATGAAGAAAGTGAGAACTTCCCTATCTGTCAGAATATTCCAGAAGTACAGGTTTGTCCTGAACTGAGAGTAGAGTAGCCAGAACTGATTTAAACAAGGGAGTCCAGATGCAGTATGTTGTTTTCCAGGATGCTTCTACCCATGCTAGAATGGAACTTCTATTCTCACACACTGGACAAGGAGTTAATGCTTGAGCTGGGATTCTAACCCAGGTTTTCTCAAGGATCTAATCAATAGGCTGACTTCAAGAGAGAAAAAAACAATGGACTCACAGGCAGTGTGGGATACTGATTAGTGCTATGGGAGGCACCATTACATTTCAAGTATAATTTTAGTTTTATCCAGCACCAAAGGCACAAAGAGCTGGGATTGAACTGTGCAATTGAACCTACCATCTCCTGGGTTTTTGGCACTTAGCTTTCACTATGTTACAATGCTTCCTGGAATTTCATTAAGGTCTTCCTCCAAACACACACACACAAACAACAACCATAAAATTGTTCCTTGTTTGTCTGAAAAGGGAAGTTTGCGTTTCTCGCCCCAGAGCCTCTGAATGAAACACAGAACTCGGTCAGAGGAAAACAGAATTTATGAGCTTTGGAAGAGAAAGTAAATATGAGAGGCAGGTCTATTGTTGCCACCGTCCCAGAACAGTGACTGCGTCTAACCCAGACACACAATGCCAACTCAGCTGTTACCAACCCCATTGTTCCCCTCTACTCCCAGAGGGCTTAGTCACAGTTCCAGCTGGGTACCTTTCGTCTCCTAGCAACCGCCACCTCGGCAACTTCCAACCCTGCTTTCTCAACACTTATGTTACAGAATCTTCATTTTCTGACATATTTCTCTTCTCAGTGACTGACGCGCTGGATGTACCTCTCAGTAAGGACACAGAAACCATACCTGTAATGATGATTACACAGACAGAGCTCCTCATCTTCCTGTTTTGTTTTGTTAATGGGTACATTTTATTATTATTATTATTATTATTATTATTATTATTATTATTATTATTATTATTATTATTATTATTATTATTAAAGTATCATACCAGGCACTTGGTAATTGGCAGCTCTAACATAATATAAACATTCTAACAGAACACAATACTGCAAACAAAGCAAGTGTATTATGTTATTAATTGCTCATATTAGCGCATAATTGCAACAGTTTCTCCCTGCAGTCGTTTTATAGTTTTTGGATCTTGATTGAAAAGCCAAAATATTGTATTCTATAGCTATAATTGCCTTGTTAAAACCTTTATAGATCAAGCTATCAGAATATTGTATAGTGATGTGTTTATGTACTTCCCAAGCACCACTCATATCACAACTTGTATCTTTAGTATATGGGCCATGGTTTGTGTTAAAAAAGCAAACAAACAAACATGGTTCTCACTGGATACAAAGACCTATACCTAGGTGAAATGAATCATAATCTCTAGACTGCAGGCTGAGTCAGATAAATCTCTGTATCTCATTATCAAACATGGCGTCGACAGCTTAATCACATCTCTTTTTAGGTTTTATGGATGATTCATTTCCTCATTAGCAAGCAAAGCAAAGCATTTGTTAAAAGCACTTCAGCATTTCTACATTGTTGGGCTCAATAAGGTGATCTTGCTTAACACTGTGTTCATTTGCTGTCAGTCGAATGAAAGTGCTTGTTTTGCTGGTTGTTGTTTTGTTTTGGTTCCTGCCTGTCAGTTCTTTATGTGGTTGGGGTTGAGGGAGTTTGAGGCCTATCCACACAGTGGTCCCTGACAGACCCACAGAGACCCTGGCCTGGAGCTGCACTCGCTTGGCTGTCACATCCCGTACAGGAAAGCTGTTGGTATAAGCAGCGGTTAGGCGCTCCATGTAAAATTCATGCTGGATTTACATTCGCTCTGAATGGCGGCTTTAATTATTCATTGCAGCTCTCGGTAATGAAACGACACTGACCTCTGGTTTACATGCGTATTCTGTACCGAAAACAAGAAAATAAAATTGTGCTCCGCGCTAGCACTGCAGTAATTAGAGGTGAGAGTGTTTCCAATTCAGTAGACTGTGCTAGTCTCCACAGACACACACACAGACATGTACACACCCACACACAGATTCTGCATACCTACAAACACATGGGAGCAGGGACACACATACACCCACAGATAGACAAACATTTATTGGCTCATATGCATAAAAAAAAGAAATCCTCTTGTAATAATTAGAGAGCATGAGCATTGATTTTTTGCTTGAAGCCGTTGTTTAGTTTTTGATGACTAATTCATTATTATCCCTCTAATTTTGTATTTCCATCTGTAGAAATATTTTTTGTTTGTTGGCTTCCTCTTGAAATATCTTGCTTGTGCTGGTACTAGGCCTGCCAGTTTGCTTTAACGTTTCATTAGCAAAAACCTGACTGAATCTTCATCTCTTAATTAATATCACGAAAGACGATATCTGGGACCGAAGATCAAAAAGTGTGTAGACTTCAAGTTTGAAGTGCTGTCTTTTTGTTTATATTTTGTATATTCTGTGTGTCTTTGTTGTAAATCTCATTGCAGTTTACTAAGAAATACCCCTGCTAGTGTACAAAGAATTTCTGAGATTTTCTGTTTGTGTGGCAGCATTGCATGTTAAATGTGCTTTACCGCTTACCTCCTCCAAATGTTCTGTGTGCTACAGTGATCTGAATACAAAGCTGTCGCAGATTTCCCCGGGATGTTTGAACTAAGAAAGGGATCTAAGAGTGGGACTGGCAGGACTGATCCCTTCTCCACATTCTCTGCAGCCAGAGAGATCACAGTGTCTGTCTGCAGTTACTTCTCCAGCACCATTCATCACCACTGAGTGACAGACACTCGCTATTTATACCAGAGGGGTAGAGATCAGGGAGAGGGAGAGGAGGAAAGAGTGGTAGGCATGGAAGAAAAACAAAGGAGGAAGAGAGAGGGAGAGTGAATAGGCAGGCTACAGTCAGTGAATAGGATGAGAAGAAAAGAGTGAGGAGGCTGCATAGAGGGGTACAGTAGGTGTAGAACTGACAGCAGTAAAAAAAGAAGAGCAGCAGATAAGGAAATACAAGTTTAAAAAGGAAAACAGAGGAGAGAGAAAGTGACACAGAGGGAGAGCGACAAATGCATGTCATGGCTGTGTTTTTATTGTCATGCAAAGCCCTGTAATTGGGATTAGCGTCAGACATTAAAGAGATGTGCTTAGCCCAGGATCAGACACTAAAACATGCAGAGCCAATAAAGAGATTTCACCCTTTCCAGAGATGTTTTTCCCCTTGTTGCATTGATGAGGCTGAATTTTAACTGAGACCTCTCTCCATTGTTGCAGCCTCAGTTGCTAAAGCACCAAACTGTTCCCTTTAATTAAAACATATTTCACTTCATTGAGAGTCTGACACCCCCTTTCTTCATTTACAAAACCACTTAGAGAGCTCAATAGGGAAACCTGTCTCCTTTCCAGGGTGTGTGGTAGGGTGTTATTAAAACCACTGAAGAGTACTGGGGCAATAGACTCCAGGTCACACTGTCTAGTCTCTCGGCTATACCCATTAGACCATGCTACCCTCCCAGTCCCTAAGCTCTAACCACTAGACCACACTGCACACAGTCTCTGATTCCTGCAGGTCTTTTCACTTGGCCACACTACCTACCTATTCGTCATAACAATAGCGCTACCCCTCTTAAACTACAGTAGAAGCAACACTTTCATAACAGTGTTTTTGTTTTCTGCACCTATACCACAGACTCCCCTCCCCCAAAGGGGAATTTGTATTTGTATATTTGCAGCACCTCTATAAAAATAGTTGTGTGCCTCATTCACCACCTCTATATATTACTGTGAACTCCCAGGATAGCAGGGAAGTGATTGAGGGTGTCAGGAGCGTGTGTGAGCGGCAGCCTGGCCTTCCCCTAGAGAGGCTGACGAGCTGGTCATTTTGTTAGAGAAAAGATTTCCCTGTGGGATAATATCACAGCTGAGCTGCAGCCTCTCAGATCCGGAACCCCCTTTCAAGAGACTCACCTGCCCCGGGAGTGATGCTGAGAGTTTGGATGTAAAGATAAACTGACTAGCATAACCTGCACAATGTGTGATCGCCTCTTTTGCAATCATTGAGGGATTACTTAAGGACCATTTAGCTGTGGCAGACAAAACGTCCTCCACATACAGTGTTAATAATAATAATAATAATAATAATAATAATAATAATAATAATAATAATAATAATAACTTTAATTTGATATAGTACCCTTCACACCAAGGTGTCTCAGGGTGCTGCACATTCAAAATCAAGAACATGGTAATAACAATGATAATAAAACAAAGCAAACAATAAACAGTCAATTCAAAAATACATTAAAAACAGGTAAAATACAAATTAAAACCAATTCCTAAGATCATAGAAACAGTAATTACAAAAAACATTAAAAGTTTTAAGTCCACAGGATCACTATAAAAAGGCTGCTGAGAACAAGTGTGTCTTAGGAGTGGATTTCAAATTCAACACTGATGTGGAGTCTTGAATGCAGCCAGACAGGGAGTTTCAGAGAGAAGGGGCAGCACAGCTAAAACTACGCCCACCAAGAGGAACACATCTGGGAACCAAAGGCTTTAGAAATCCAGTGTTTGACGATCTGAGCTGTCTTCCAGGGATGTAAAGGCTGAGAAGGTCGTACGTTCTGGGGGAAGGTATTCTACAACATGGAGGCATAGACTTTGCACCTGTTAGTGGGAAAGGCAAACGTTTATATAATATCCGTATGCACTCCATGCAAAGCTGGTACAACCCCAGTGCTGGTTCTTCTTAAAAATGTGTATTGAAGCATGCCATGCAATACTTTCACTACTACTGCTAATAAGAAGAAAAATTATGCAGACACTAAACCAAAATGTGATTTGTATCACTGTTGTATGAATTGGACGGCAATAGCTTTGGCAATACTGGTTCTAGTCCCACCAACAAAGTGCAATAGAATAGATTTGAACTGACAAGAGATTAGAGAAGAGAGAGAGTGTTGAAGAATTGGAGAGTGGGATAAAGAAACAGATTAAAGGAAGATTTAGAAAGAGGATCTGTAAATGGGAGAAAGAGAGATCAGCGCTAGGTAGAGGAAGTAAGGAAGAGCGAGAGAGAGGGATTAGTGAGTAAGCAAAAGAGTGTGAGTGGTGGGCTGGGGTTGCTGATTAAACAGAATTCAAATCCATGGGATACCCAAAACAGTGTTTGCTTTTAGAGATGTTGCCAGGTCCTTTAGATGTTGTTTAAGTGGAGATGTGAGGGGCCAGGAATGCACGCCTGAATACCAGTGGACTAAGCGTCTTCCCTGTCTGCCCCCTGCATTTAAATGGTTCGCATTCCTGCCCCCGATAATTAGACACTCAACGTTCCCAATCCACGGAAAAAATAAACAAACAGGCTGGGACACGCATTGCGGAAGGGGCAGCGTCCGCAGTGGGATGAGTGCTTTTGGTCGGAAAAGGGGTCTGCCTCTTCACTTTAACCCTCACCCTTCCTCCTTGACCGCCCAAATCAGAAGTGATTGTTGGATTTATTTGGTATCGCTGAAATCACCAAGGCCTAAATTTAAATGAATCACCTGACCTGCAGTTTCAGTGGAGCAGGATGGCACAGCATGTTAAGTGGAGACTGGAAAGGGACTGTCCAACGTGAGGGACAGGCCAACAGAGAGCTCTTTATGGTGTAAAAATAGTACTGGATTTTATTACCTTAGGGACTGCACCTTTAAGACCACCGTCCTCTTCACAGAGCAGTTGCTTTGAGTGACTAGGTTTGAGTTGGACAGTGGGACTTCATAGGTTAATGTTTTGGAAACGCACAGAAAATGCTGCCTCTGCTTCTGCCATCCCCTCAGGGCTTTTATGAAAATGAGATGATTCATCTTAATGACTCTTTTCCTAGTGATTTTATGTTAAATAAATAAATAAATACATGGGTTGGATTCTGTTGGATAAGGAATGTATAAACACTGTTGAATTAAAATACATCTGTGTGGGCTGGAGAGAAACAATGGGTCCTGCAGTTAATATTGTACTCTGAAAGCCAGATTGACACACATATATATATATATATATATATATATATATATATATATATATATATATATATATATATATATATATATATATATATACTACCGTTCAAAAGTTTGGGGTCACTTAGAAATTTCCTTGTTTTCCATGAAAACATACATGAAATGAGTTTGAATAGGAAATATAGCAAAATGAATAGGAAATATAGTCATTGACAAGGTTAGAAATAATGATTTTTAATTGAAATAATAATTGTGTCCTTCAAACTTTGCTTTCGTCAAAGAATCCTCCATTTGCAGCAATTACAGCCTTGCAGACCTTTGGCATTCTAGTTGTCAATTTGTTGAGGTAATCTGAAAAGATTTCACCCCATGCTTCCTGAAGCACCTCCCACAAGTTGGATTGGCTTGATGAGCACTTCTTATGTACCATACGGTCAAGCTGCTCCTACAACAGCTCAATAGGGTTGAGATCCGGTGACTGTGGTGGCCACTCCATTATAGACAGAATACCAGCTGACTGCTTCTTCCCTAAATAGTTCTTGCATAGTTTGGAGCTGTGCTTTGGGTCATTGTCCTGTTGTAGGAGGAAATTGGCTCCAATCAAGCGCCGTCCACAGGGTATGGCATGGCGTTGCAAAATGGAGTGATAGCCTTCCTTCTTCAAGATCCCTTTTACCCTGTACAAATCTCCCACTTTACCACCACCAAAGCACCCCCAGACCATCACATTGCCTCCACCATGCTTGACAGATGGCGTCAAGCACTCCTCCAGCATCTTTTCATTTGGTCTGCGTCTCACGAATGTTCTTCTTTGTGATCCGAACACCTCAAACTTAGATTCGTCTGTCCATAACACTTTTTTCCAATCTTCCTCTGTCCAGTGTCTGTGTTCTTTTGCCCATCTTAATCTTTTCTTTTTATTGGCCAGTCTGAGATATGGCTTTTTCTTTGCAACTCTGCCTAGAAGGCCAGCATCCCGAGTCGCCTCTTCACTGTTGACGTTGAGACTGGTGTTTTGGGTACTATTTAATGAAGCTGCCAGTTGAGGACCTGTGAGGCGTCTGTTTCTCAAACTAGACACTCTAATGTATTTGTCCTCTTGCTCAGTTGTGCATCGGGGCCTCCCACTCCTCTTTCTATTCTGGTTAGAGCCAGTTTGCGCTGTTCTGTGAAGGGAGTAGTACACAGCGTTGTACGAGATCTTCAGTTTCTTGGCAATTTCTCGCATGGAATAGCCTTCATTTCTCAGAACAAGAATAGACTGACGAGTTTCAGAAGAAAGTTCTTTGTTTCTGGCCATTTTGAGCCTGTAATCGAACCCACAATTGCTGATGCTCCAGATACTCAACTAGTCTAAAGAAGGCCAGTTTTATTGCTTCTACAACAGTTTTCAGCTGTGCTAACATAATTGCAAAGGGTTTTCTAATGATCAATTAGCCTTTTAAAATGATAAACTTGGATTAGCAAACACAACGTGCCATTGGAACACAGGACTGATGGTTGCTGATAATGGGCCTCTGTACGCCTATGTAGATATTCCATTACAAATCAGCCGTTTCCAGCTACAATAGTCATTTACAACATTAACAATGTCTACACTGTATTTCTGATCAATTTGATGTTATTTTAATGGACAAAAAATGTGCTTTTCTTTCGAAAACAAGGAAATTTCTAAGTGACCCCAAACTTTTGAACGGTAGTGTATATATATATTGTGTGTGTGTGTGTGTGGTTTGGCAGTCTGTCTCTATACTATACTGTATATAAAGTTAAAGGCAATACAATTGTGTTCAATAGCAACCGATAACCACAGAGTTCAGTTTGACTGTGTATATGTTATTATTAGAATTGCATTGGTAGAAGCAGTGATACAATGTTCTTTCCTGTAAAGTGCAGCTCAACTACATTTAATTTACAGCTAAACTGGAGCCCAACTCCAAAACCACAGGTGCATTCTTGACCTGATGTGGAGAATGTAGTGGTGGCAGTCAGTGCAGTCTGTGAAACTCCCTCGAGAAGTGTAGTGTACTATAATACTACCGCGCAGCTATTTATTGTATACCTCTTTTGACTCGGAAGCAGAGGGTTAAGTAACACACATGGCGCTGTGCAGCACTGCTGAGACGGAGAGCTGAGGAAAGCCTGCAGACCGCACACGCTATTCTCCCCCGGGCACCCATTTATCTGCTGTTATTACTGGCAGGGATTCAAATCCCCTGCAGGTCACGAGCACGTCTCTCCCAATTAAACTGTGACAGCAGCACCCTTCCACAGTACCTTGAGTTTCAATCAGCCTCTTTATGACACTCTCCCCCTTCTTTTCTCCCTTCCTTTTACTGATAACTTTCAACCGTTAGTGATAGAATTGTCTGCCTGTTGTCCTGTCATACAAAAATGTCATATTTCTAACCAGCTTGCTCAGTCCTCATCCTACAGCAGAAAGACTCTAGGTTAATTACGGTAATTAAATATATATTTTGTGTCTTATACTGAAAAAATAAAAAGAAATTGGGCATAAATAAAGATATTAGATTAGTTTACTGGTCTGCGGTTTTGAGTGGAGTTCTCTTTACCAGACCTGTTTATGAGAAGGTGTCTTATCCCCTCTGCCCCTCCATCTCGTTCTATCTCTCTTCATCTCTCATAGCTGTTGTGTCTGAGCTGCTTTATAAGAAATATCAAAAGGATTCCCACAGAACACCTTGTAATTACTAATCATTGTAACTGTCGTTTTCACTCTAGTTTGTCTCCAGGGCAAGCAAACCTATTTTTATCTACAGGCTAATCAGAAAAGTGAGTGTTCTGGTGTCCTTAATTTAGTTTTAATTGCAAAACGCTACTGATAAAGATAACCCTTTTTTTAAAAAAAGGGGGTGTGGCCAAATGGTTGACGTCAATTAAAAAAAACAGAAAACCCCTCTTTCGATCTGATGAACTGTGACGTGTACTCTAGCAGTTTGAGGCAATGCAGACTACAGAGTAGAGCTCAGGGTAGAAAAGGTGTCTTTTAATGTGAGTTGACTCAGAGCATATTGGTAGCCACTAGACATTGTAATTTTTTTTTTTTTCAGGATTTTACTTCTATTATGACCTGGTAGAAAGATGCTACAATTTTGCTAAGGAGAATTTCAAAATTGTTCTTGATAGATGAAATGGTAGCCGTATCAGTCCAGAGATGATAGACAAAGAGAAGGAGATGTGATTCCTTTTATTGGACTAATTAAACAATACTTAATCACAAGCTTTCAAGACCTCAAAGGTCTCTTTTTCAGGTGAAAGTAGGGAAAAAAATCTCTTAAATGTAAATGTTATTTTTTTTTTATCCTTGCTGTTAGTCTTGTATTTCTAAATGTTGTACTTGTCTTTTAAGAAGACAGAGACAGACCTTCTGATAGAGAAACGGACAGAAAGAAACAGTGCTGTCCACCCCTCCCCAATCACAGACACAAAACCTGATACTGCCTTGAGAATAGACAAAAGAAGCAGGCAAGGGAGAGGGCTTCAGTCTCCAGGGCTGCCAGCCTTTCAGAGTTCTACTTGTGTAGCCTGATAGACAGACAGTGGACTTTTGCTATCCTTAGGCTGTCAAACTGCTCACCTTTTCCCAGGCTCTGCAGATTTCTCAGCCTGCCTGCCCAGTGGATAGACAGACAGGGGCTGCTGGACTGTGGAACCTCACACCTCTCTTCAGCGCTGCACTCGTCTCCAAAAGCTGCTCTGTGGACAGAAGGACCGGCTCACATTCCCCCACTGCTGTCAATGCCTAATCTGTCACGGGCCAGAGCGTTATTGAGCTGTGAGCTACCGTGTGTGCGTGTGTTTGTGTGGGTGGGGGAAGTGACAGAGAGGAGGCCAGTGCACATCAGTTCAGTTTGCTATCCTGTTAACAGCTTTCCACACCCCATTAGGCTTCTTAATGAGCTTATAATGGTTTAATTACATGCTACTGAATAAGTGGGATGGCAGCAGTGGCCACAGTGATGAATGTCTTTAATTAAACAGAAATGAAACCGCTGATCGTGTGTGTGGGGGGGGGTTATCTGCCCAGCCTTTTCTTTATGTGACTGGATATCTGTTGAAATCAGGTCCAGTCATGAGCATTTTGTCTCTGGTTATCGCTTCTCAAAGTGAGTAAGGTTTACACGGTCTTGGTCAGGGGTAGGTAACGCCTGCCAGCGTCTTCCAGTCCTGGCCTTGATTATTACAATAGGTCAACCCCCTGACCAGCACTTAATACATTTATTAGACCTGTTAACCCTATAATAGAATGAAACTATGTCATAGGAATACCTACTGTAAAAAATGTGCTTCAGGCATTAATATTGATTCAAATGTGTAGGACAGTTTAATGCATGCTTTACTGGCAAAACATTGAACATTTTGCCACAGTTTGGTTTGTTATACAGTAGTAAGAAAAGGGGCCCCCTCCCTGTGTCTCTGACCCCACCCCCTTCTCAAGCATTACTGCAGCTACAATCAGTTTACAAGGTGCTGATTTCTGTGTGTGATTTATGAGCTGAGGGCTAAATGCCAGCACATGCCGGCCCGTTGAAGGGGATAGGGTCCAGTACATCCCCTCTTGCATGGATCTGGACAGTGTCGACTCCCAGGGACAAAACCAACCCTTTTGCCATTATTGGAAACATCTTGTTCTCTGTAATGAGTGATTAAATAACCTGGGAGCCAGAGACTGACTGCACTGGGATAGTTCTGCATGCCAAAAACCTGCAAGAGCCAGACCTTAAACGGTGTGCACCTGTGTGTACTGGTGTGAGTGTAGCCTTTGTTAGTGTTTGTAAATGTGGGAGTGTGTGTTAGGACCCAAATCAAAATACAATCAATCAGAAGCCCCCCTGTCAACATAGAGATTTCGACTGGGGGTCCTAACATAACATATATGTATGTGACTTTTTTTTTATTTTTTAAACTTACCAGCCAGGTACTTGGTTTTATCTGCATTTGCTGATTATAATCGCAGAAAATTCCACTTACTGCCTTAAATGTAGTCCCTGATAAAAAGTTTTATCTCCCTATATGTCTGGCTTGGCAGATGAAGCTTTATATCTATAGAGCTGTTGTATTCTACAAAGGAATTACACTTCAGTAATAATATTATCCGAGGGACCCTGTGGGTATCTTGTCTAGATAAATAATGGCTATGTCTACATAGAGTAAACTTTCACATTAAGTGTAGCATTTCTTACAGCAGTCTTTACTTTCACCTGCTATAGATAAACAGTGGTTTCTTAAAGGCAGTTCCAAATGCTTCCACTGTTTATGCTGCTGTGGCTGGCTAAACCTGAGCGGTGTAGCTGTGACTTGCGTAAAGCAGGCTGGTGTCAGCTCTGATTCTCAGTGTATGAGAAATGTAACACAGCAGCAACAGGGCGGCACAGGCAATCAGTTGTGGGTTTGGCATGCTTCCTCTACATTTACCAGCTCTGGATTTGAAATTGGCTGGTTGGGTTTAGGGGTTCAGTGTCCTTGACCTTTGTAGCTGGGGCAGAAATAATAACACTACCTGCATATTGATTTTTGTCCAATTTAGCTCTTTGATTCTGCCGCTGCTTCAAATAACATTTTAGAATATGTAAAGCGTTGCGTATATTTTGGGATGTAGATTGATTTGGGTTCTGTTGAGCTTTGTGTATGTATGTATGTCACAATTTATTTAATAAAAGAAAGTTAGCTACTTCCTCCCAGGCAGGTGTATCCAGTAATGCCCTGTAGAAACTCAAAGCAGAATTGGTTACTTGCTCTCCTAGTGTAGAATGACACCAGACTCCCTGTAATATAAGCCTTATAATTAAAGGTGCTGAGCCCATACATTAATGAGTGGTTGGGTACCATAGAGATACAGAAGGTAAAGTTTAAGCTCTCTTTCAACACAAAATAGTTAACACCAAAGTCACAATCCCACCGTCGTCAAGACAACCCAACATTTTCAAGAGGGAATTCTTCCCAGGTTTCACAGCATTCCTGAAGGACAGTATGGAATCTGTTCTGTACTGCGGAATACCTCCCTATCCAGGTGCAGTTTGTCTCTTTTGACTATTTTGAAATGGTGAGAATGATAGCATAGACCTGCCAAGGTCAACCACAAAAACCTGTATAGAAAGTTAAAGCTGAGTTATGAACTATGTCTATGTCTTGCTAGGCACGCATAGAAATAACTGTTAGAAACTTGGTGGAATTAACCACCTGGTCCCACTGGAGATGTACAATGACGGCCGTCTCCTAGCCCTATAAAAACCCAAACCAGATCAGTCCCATAGATCTCCTGCTGTATGAGCCCTGAAGGTAATCCTCTTGCAGCACTAAGACACTCACACATGTAAAACCCATTGTGCTGAAGGAAACATTTTCGGGATCAGTGCTGCCTGTTTACAGTCACTCTCTAATCAATGGGAAATGACATGGACAAACAAACAAGAGAATAGACATATGACTTGAAATATTGTAATTATTTGTAAAGCTTGCAGTCATTTTATTTTCAGGATGTTCCATGATGGTGCAGCAAAAATATACACTGACACTGCCCCCCAAACAAGTAACAGGACCGCATCAGACTGCCAAATTATTAAGAACACAGGCTGACTAAGGCTGTAAGCTGATTACTTTAATACTACCAGAAGGCTCTATATTATAGAGTGACATGGGAGTGTGTATTTCAAGTGACATTGACGATTCTGCATGACAAAGTCCAGAGTAGCTTATTTTCTTTTCCTTTGGCTATATATAAAGCCCCACTAAGATCTAAATATTAAAGTGGAGACAGATTTGACAATTGTGCTCATGTAGATGCAAACAGATGTTAACACCCATTTAAAAATGGGTGGCACATCCAGTAAAAGCACTTGCGTAGAGTGCAGGATGCGCCCTATAGTCTGGACGTCGCGAGTTCAAGTCCAGGCTATTCCTTTGCTGACCGAGGACGGGATCTCCCAGGGGGCGGCGCTCAATTGGCCGAGCGTCGCCCGGGGGGGAGGGAGGGTTTAGGTCGGCCAGGGTGTCCTCAGCTCACCGCGCACCAGCGACCCCTGTAGTCTGGCCGGGCGCCTGCGGGCTTGCCTGTAAGCTGCCCGAGAGCTGCGTTGTCCTCCGACGCTGTAGCTCTTGGGTGGCTGCATGGTGAGTCCGCAGTGTGAAAAAAAGCGGTCGGCTGACAGCACACGCTTGGGAGGACAGTGTGTGTTCGTCTTCACCCTCCCGAGTCAGCGCAGGGGTGGTAGCGGTGAGCTGAGCATAATAAAATAATTGGCCATTCCAAATTGGGAGAAAATAATAAAAAAATAATTGACAATGACTAAATTTATTAAAAAAAAATTTTAAAAAGTGTTGTGCAGCCTAATGGCACATACTGGTAACAACATTTCAATAGTTTTTGTTGTTTTAGAAGGTAACACATTTAAATCATCAGAAGTATTACTAGAATACAGATACAACTGACTGACAGTTTTAAAAATAGAAAAGATTAATTTGTGTCCCATCCTGCAGCACAGTATTTTTTTGTTGTGTAAATATACTTTGTACTGGCAGTTGAACCTGGAGATTTGCCAAATCCCTTCTGGGATAGGCTATTGGTCACTGGGGAGTTCTGTAGTTGAGTGGAAGATGATTTAGTAAGATAAAGATAAGATGTAATTTGAAGTTAATTACAAACACCCCCTCTAAATGGAGAACTTTATCAGACTGTAATCTCCACCTGACGCCTCCCAGACACCCCCTAGCTTTGGGAGGCCTGTGTTTTAAAGAATCTGAACAAGGTTGTTGAAAATGCCTGGTGCAAGTCCAGAGGATGATTCAGAATGCAGGGCTCTGACTGGTTAGCTGTGTGTCGAGTGGTTTGAAACAGTTTTCACATGGTCACATGTGAAATCATTCAAAACACATGGTTTATTATTGGGGTTTAACAAAACCGATTGAAAATACACAAATAAACTGTAGGAATCCTATGTCCCACAGCGTACTGCTGCCTAGTTTTTTTTTTGTTCTGCCTCCTAGATGCAGGGTAATGTATTTAGCTGCCTCAGGGACAATTATCTCTGTTCAGTGTGGTACAGTAATAACAGGTCCCAGCTTTGTTACATATTGCAACACACCTGTAGCTAGGTAACAGCTAAGGCATGCTGACAGGAAACAACACAAAGGTGTTTGTATTGTTTAGTTGAATTTATGCTCTGTTAGATTTGTATTTAGCTTTTTATAGTTGTATGTGAATTAATATGAGGACTTCTTCATGGAACACAGCTCTAGTTTCTGATTCTGCAAGTGTTTCTAGAGCTCATTAAGGAGCAGGGTGACAGTCATGAAGAGCTGAGAATGGAGTGTTTGAGTGTTTTAACACTAATTAACATGCAGGAAGACCCGGAGGACTTGAGTATATAACTGAACCCTAACCCTCTTCATTTCTATGATACTTACTGTGCAATAACTACTAAGCTATTGGATGACAGACCACATTTGAAACAATTAAGTCCTGTCTGAATGAATTTTACGGATGTCTTTATTGAAAAGTAATAGGTTACCAGCGCTAAGTGACGGTGGGTTAAAATGTGCTTTAGGTTGCATCGTGGCTCTGGAAGTGAACAAAAACGCTGGCCAGCCAAGAATAGACGTACTAGTAAAACTTCAACAAGCACTTGAGAAATTCTATCAGTGGATCTTCAGCAATTAGTTGTAGGCAAAGCTCTTTAGTTGGAGATTTTGGCTGTGCAATTTAACGCTGTCTGCTGTTGTTTTCCAGAACGTGGATCTGATAACCTATTCGATTTGCATCCCATACAGTTTGTCTGTATCTGATTGACATTTTTCAAATGATTTACCAGACCAATTAATTCTAGCAGCTCCATTTCATAGTCTAAATAAATAAATAGATGCATACTGTAAATAAATAAATGTTTGTTGGGGGAAGGACATATTGGCATTTGTCAGCGTGTGTGTGTGAGGGACAGAGGAGTGGCAGCAAGATGCAGCTTGGCACTGGGCCTGCACTGTACCTACTGTGTGGTTGAATGAAAGGCTCTAGTGAAGACCATCTATGGCAGCTTTCATAATAAATTTATCATAATTTAAAATTAGAAAAAGATTCAAACCCGATAAGTAATGTTTTTCTTTTATTAGAAGAAGGTTAACCATGGCAGGATCAGCAGAACCTCACACACACTTTCTGAAAACAAGGTGCTGCTTCTCACTTCAGAAAGTGAAAATGTTAAATAAAAAAAATTGAAACGGGGTCTTTAGGGAATGGGGAGTTTCTGTACCCTGCATGCCTACCCAGCAGTCCCCACAACCCCCCTTGGTCAGAGACACAATTAGCCCCCTGCTGCGCTAAACCCTAATCCACTCAAACCCGCACAGCCAGGGGAGGTGTCCTACAGCTGTAAACCACAGCCAATCACTTTAAAGCGTGCTAAAGGGATTAGAGGAGGTTTAAACTGCTGATTTGAATCGTTCTGTAATTTCAGCAGGGACCCCTTCAAACACAGCTCTCCCCCAGCACACAGTAGTGTGAACAGAGTCCTAGTGAAAGGAACGGGTCAGTTTGTTCAGAGAGCCCTGTGTCTGACGCCAGCGGCCACCCTGCTGGGAGGGAGTGAAGACTGTTCTGTTATGAGTTTGGCCCTCTTAACCCCCAGCGTCCCTGTGATTTTAATGGGGAGCGGGGAATGAAAACCCAAGGCAGTGAAAGAGTTGGGCATCGGGGACAGGGGTGGCTAGCATCTTCATTACTTGCCACTTGTGATGTCATTGTATTCCATTTCTGAGCTACCTTACCTGGTGAATGATTCAAGCGAATGAGCTGTGTGAAGTGGCATTGAAAACACAATAACAATCCATGTTTGTGCAACCGTAGAAAATAGTAATGTTTGATCAGTACAAGTACTGTACTAACGCACTGCACTGCTGTACTTGCTGCAGTGTCTGATATTACATAATGATTTACTAAATGCTACTGTCTGTAAGATGAATAAACATGAATAAATGACTGCTCTCTTTTTGCTGGTCCCTTTTCACGCTCAGTCTCATTTCCCTGCCTCTGTACTGTGCTCTGATGTTGTTCCCATTCTCTTTGGAGGTCTCTGGGGGCCGGGGGGGATTGAGCCTGCTCTACTTGGGAAGCAATGAGCTCACTCTTCGGTGCCTGAACAAAAGCTGCCGCTAATTAAACCACAGGCCAGGGATTCCTGCCTCTCTCACTCTCACTCTCTCTCTCTCTGCACACAAGCCCCAATCAATGGCTATTGTGTGGGTCTCCAAATGAGACTGACCCTTCACTTCTTAAGGGACCCCTTTACCAGGCGAGAGGCTAAGGCCTTGGGGCAGAGGGATTTTTGAAATGGAAAAACAGTAAACAGTAAAAAAACCCCACCAACATTATAATTTAACAGCAGTGTAGTTATCCATATAAAAAATACTATAGTATTGTATACTAATAGCCAAAGCACTATCATTTATTGTACTGAAATATGAAATACTATGATATGCTATAGATGACTATTTTTGACTTTACTATATAATAGTACAGTATAGTATTTTATAATAGAGTTAAGTCTAACTGCACATTTGGAATGTATTACACTGTAGCACTGTGAAGTGTTGGTTTACAATAAAGGCATAGCACAGCTATAAAACTGCTTACACAATACTGTGTTAAGCAGCCGGAACTGGTTATCCATGGCAGGCTTAGTTAAGTTTAATGAATACCAAACTTTGTGTACTTCAGCAAAACAGACATTAAACCATTCTATAATAAAGGTTTGGGAATAAGCCTTTCAAAGACAGGTGAGTAAGTACTATGCTGGCTGTTAACATTCCCAGGCAGGTAAACTGAAATCACTGAGAGAGCCGGGGGAAGTTTACCCAATCAGGGTTCAGACCTAGTCAGCCGTCACTCCTAGCTCAACAGACACTATAGGTAAACTCCTCAGTTACCATGAATCATTGATGAGCACAGCCAAGATGAATTATTGAAGCTCTAATGATGTAATCTGCTTTCTCTGCAGTGACCTGAGCGAGAACTTTATCCAGGCCATCCCCAGGAAGGGGTTCCGAGGAGCCACTGATATCAAGAACCTGTGAGTACACCCCGCGCTGGGACAGCGCTGCCCAGACCTCCCT
This sequence comes from Acipenser oxyrinchus oxyrinchus, assembly GCA_030684275.1. Classification (NCBI taxonomy): domain Eukaryota; kingdom Metazoa; phylum Chordata; class Actinopteri; order Acipenseriformes; family Acipenseridae; genus Acipenser; species Acipenser oxyrinchus. Next base: position 44,154,618 of record CM060257.1, on the reverse strand, counting down.
CAACACACTCTCTGTGACACCACCTCCCAAACCAAGCTTTCCACTCCAGCAAAACTCTCAGCTATACAAGCGCTGTCTAGCCACAGAAAGCACATGCTGTAGCACTCCAAACTCTCTGCTTCTTAAATAAACCTACCTTGCTCCAAAACTCTCTTCTATATCATGCCTCTATCATTCCATATAATGCTATCATCCAAGGCTCTCTGTTTGCACTCACACTACCCCTGATGTTAACCCTTTATTATGCACAGGCAATTTGTTTTTATGGCATTCTTTCCCTTTTACCACAGTTTTTATTTGTATTTGCATTCACTTATAATGAATGCAAATGGGAATTCATAAATTGAGTAACATGAGTTTCATAGAACCAAAAGATTGTAAGCTTCATTAAGCACCACAACTTCTTATTGCACAATTATAGTACCAGGGCTTTTTTAAATGTCCCACAAGCTTGTGCATGAATGACGTAAGGTATAACCCTAAGCTTGTTCATGAATGACGTATAGTATAACCCTAAGCTTGTGCATGAATGACGTATAGTATAACCCTAAGCTTGTGCATGAATGACGATAGTATAACCCTAAGCTTGTGCATGAATGACGTATAGTATAACCCTAAGCTTGTGCATGAATGACGTATAGTATAACCCTAAGATTGTGCATGAATGACGTATAGTATAACCCTAAGCTTGTGCATGAATGATGTATAGTATAACCCTAAGCTTGTGCATGAATGACGTATAGTATAACCCTAAGCTTGTGCATGAATGACGTATAGTATAACCCTAAGCTTGTGCATGAATGACGTATAGTATAACCCTAAGCTTGTGCATGAATGACGTATAGTATAACCCTAAGCTTGTGCATGAATGACGTATAGTATAACCCTAAGCTTGTGCATGAATGACGTATAGTATAACCCTAAGCTTGTGCATGAATGACGATAGTATAACCCTAAGCTTGTGCATGAATGACGATAGTATAACCCTAAGCTTGTGCATGAATGACGATAGTATAACCCTAAGCTTGTGCATGAATGACGTATAGTATAACCCTAAGCTTGTACATGAATGACGTATAGTATAACCCTAAGCTTGTGCATGAATGACGTATAGTATAGCCCTAAGATTGTGCATGAATGACGTATAGTATAACCCTAAGCTTGTGCATGAATGACGTATAGTATAACCCTAAGCTTGTGCATGAATGACGTATAGTATAACCCTAAGCTTGTGCATGAATGACGTATAGTATAACCCTAAGCTTGTGCATGAATGATGCATAGTATAACCCTAAGCTTGTGCATGAATGACGTATAGTATAACCCTAAGATTGTGCATGAATGACGTATAGTATAACCCTAAGCTTGTTCATGAATGACGTATAGTATAACCCTAAGCTTGTGCATGAATGACGTATAGTATAACCCAAAGATTGTGCATGAATGACGTATAGTATAACCCTAAGATTGTCTGTGAATCAAACAGGCAGCTTGACAAGAACCAGATCACCTGCATTGAGGATGGAGCCTTCCGGGCGATGAGAGGGCTGGAGGTCCTGTAAGTAGAGCTGCAGTGTCCTGAATCCACATTCCTATTTCCCACCCCCAACCAGCACTCCCCACTGCAGACCTCCATTTGCAGTAAGCTACTGTTATTGCACAGAGCCCACCACAAGGGGGCACAACAGTGCATCAACAAGCAGGAGGTAACCTGCACCTTAGGCTGCAGTCCTGCTCTTTTGGTGGATTTATGGGGACTAGCTCTAGCTGGACTAGACTGACAGGGAGCATACAAATATATGATATATTATATATTACAGTAGCCAGTGGCACACATTCTGGTTGTCAAGACATGTATTAAACTTCTAAAACTGAACTTTTAATGATTTTGAAATGCAACTACACTGCACGCTAAGGCACCCAGAAACCATCGTTTGTCAGCATTCTGGGTGTAAGACAAAACCAATACAATGTTTAGTTTGATGGACAATTTTAAGTTAAAGGGGTGGGGTGGGGATGTTCGAAGCACACTTGTGCCGTTGCAGTGAACTCTGGAATTCAAGTTTTCCAAGCAGAAGGAAGCCAAGACGAGAAGGCGAGAGGCTGGGATGGCAGCCTGGTCTCCTGAAAGCCTGAAGCAGATTTGCAGTAGCTGCTAGAATCCCTTTGATTGGGTGTCAGCTTTTAAAAGCTCCAGTTATCCAGAAATGACATTGCTTCTATCTGTGTGTTGTCCTCCAGGACCCTGAACAACAATAACATCAGCAGCATTCCCGTCTCCAGCTTCAACCACATGCCCAAGCTCCGAACCTTGTGAGTAATGTACCCAATTCACAGGATTTTCCATTATTCTGTGGCTTTACAATGCAAAATAATAAAGCAACATTGTACAGCATAAGGCTGCTCATGGTCCGTTTCAGAGTATATAAAGTGTGAAATACATCTGGGCGTTCTGTTTTCAATACTCTGTTAATTTAACTACCCCACCTCTTTGCAAAAGTTTAAACAGGCAGCATATGCTTTTGTTTTTGGTTAATACAAACCTAAATAATACAAACAGCTGCTGCTCTTCAAAGGGTGGATGTAATGTCTCCCATCTCAAGCCGGTGTTTTTATTTATCCTGCAAAACTGTTCGATTCATTGAGTGGAGCCATCTCCAGAACATCTACGAGTCATGAAAAAAACTATTTTAAAAACAATAAATAATTCTAAAAGTGGCAGCCCAGTAGAATTGATGTCGTCCCTTTTCAGGGGAGTCTCAGTGCCCCCAGCGTCCATTGTCACACACAATGTTTAACCAGCAACTGAAAACCAGATGAAAGTGATACATTCACATGTCCTCCAAATGCAAACTGACACTTAGGATCATTCCTCAGAGTGTTGGTGCTGAGCCAGTGACCACAGTTGAATTGTTGGGATGATAGTTACCATTTTCTTCCTTTACTTTGGGAAAACATGGAATGATGGAGCCAATTCCATGAAAACATGCTTTGGTTTATAGTTTTATAATATAATATAATATAGCAAAAATGCAGTAAATTATTATAATTAAAGTATTACAGTGCTGCAGTTATTTGTATGCAGGAAGTATAATTACTGCAGTGTTACCACACTTTTGACATTTTTTGCCTTGAAAGCTGATGCTTTGAATAAGAATTGCCAGTAATAGTTTTGTAAATAAAAGCCAGACAGTGGGTTTTGTTATTTGTTGTAAGCTCAAACATTCAATTTGTGTGCAAATGTTTTTTTTGTTGTTTTTTTTAAACAATTTCTGTTTTTTCTTGTTACCAAACAGTGATATTACACTTTCACAGGTAACTACAGGTCACATCTAGCCCATACCAATAAGATGTATTAATGCTTTGCTTTGTTATATCAGTTAAGGCAATAGGCCACAGTACAAATTAGGTCTGTAGGCCATTTCTAGCTGTTTACAGCTATTTCCATGTTGTTGCCATGGTACTTAGTGATAAATCCAGGTTAGTAATTTTCTGAAGTGCCAGTCATTGTAAAATCATACATGTATCTGAATGCTGATGCGATGTTTTTCAATCTGCCTGCCTCCCCAGCCGCCTACACTCCAACAGCCTGCACTGTGACTGCCACCTGTCCTGGCTTTCTCAGTGGCTGAGGCAGAGACCAACCATTGGGCTGTTTACCCAATGCAGCGGCCCGACACAACTGCGTGGTCTCAATGTGGCCGAGGTCCAGAAACATGAGTTTGCCTGCCCAGGTAAGCACTTCAAACACAGTTGGTGCTGTGCCTTTACACCAGTGCAAACTGTGCTGTTTTTTTGCTAAAGTGAAAATAAAAATAGTAATGTTTAAAAACTAACAAACCAAGATATTACACATTGCAATTTAGAGTAAAGACTTGTAATACATCTGGTCCGTAGGTTTACTTCTCTAAAGAGTCTGTAAATAACAAGGTACAGCTATAATTCTGTTGTCCCAGTCCCCGCACAATCATTAAAGATATTTAAAGACATGTTCCTAAACGGAGAAAGAACAGTATACTTTATTTAAAGAATCACATACCTGTACACTGAAAACAGAGAAAAGCAGGAACGTACCAGTACAGTGATCAAAAAACTGCACAGGGATGCAGTTCTGCTTCATAAGCTGAAATTTAAATTAAATGTATCCCTGAATTACAAACATGTTACATTCCCTTCCACTTGCTGGGAGAAGTGAGACTGGGGTGACTGCAGGGTCCCCCACAGCCAGGACTACACCCACCCCTGCACCTTTCGTTCTGGGTATTGTGTGCGACATGTGAATCTAGGTCACTGTAGCAGAGACACTTTGCATTGTCCACAAATGATTTCTGTGTGAAAAGCGTGAGAGAGATTGACAGATCTGGGGCTTATGGTGCCGAGACTCGGTCATAGCAAGATAACCCAAACAAGATAATCCTTTAAACACGCAGTTGCTGAGAAATAACCTAGATCTCCATCCACTGATACCAGCGCCCATGGTGTGGGGAGTGTCGGCTGTGCTGTTTATCAATCAGCAAGCACCACAGCAAGGTGTATTTGTGTGTTTCAAGGTAGGAACAGTTTGCTGAAGTATGGCGAATTCCCTCTGAATCAGAAGCATAATAAAATAGCTGTGCCAGTTGTTAAAGTAAAAGGGATTAAAGGAACAATACAATTTGGCATTCCTAAAAGGTAACAAACACAAATTTAATGTGAATATGCCACACCAAACTAGCTGTGCTAAGCAAGACACAACAGACCTTGATGCTGCAGGAAGTGTTCTTGATGTCGTATCTCTCTTTACTGAGAATACAAACCAACCAATGCCACTTCCTTGAGTCAGGGACACTGTGCTGTCTACCAGGACCTTCAAAATAACAATATTCTGTTTTGAAATAAAGTTTCAGAAAACGAATGTTTGTTCCCAATACTGTAATGTATTAAGGTTGATGTCTCTAAGAATCCCAAAAACATCAGCTGTTAAGACCTGTAGCGTGTTAATAACACGTTAGCCAAACCGTTTCACACGCCAAGGCTCCCTTAGAGAAGCCTTAAACCCCAGCAATCTCGTGGGCAGTAACTCAGCTCTGTGGGAACAGCCTGTCCCTGTCAGGAAGTTTTGTTTTTAATAAACAAACTAAACAAATTAAACAGAGCTCATTACAGGCCCTGTGTTGCAGGGTTTCCCCCTTGTGGTTCGAATCTGCTCTGAGTACAGTAACAACCCTGCTTTTTGAATATTGCTGTTTCTATCCAATTGGATTGAATTAGTCTCTACATCCATCATGGTTGCTATGTCAGCTGTGTGTTGATCTGTGTGTGGGGGGAGCTCTGTTACAGCTAATGGTTTTTATATAGCTAGATGGCATGATCGAATATTAACTCGTAAGTCGCTGAAGATAGAGTGGAGCTGGACTTCCTGAAATTGGTCCCCACTGGGCAAAGCTCTTGGGGGGAGAGGGATACTTGGAGGTGGGATGGGGGGATCTGGGTGGTTTTCCAGGAGCTGGAAGGTTTAAAGCCCCCATTTGGCACGTGCCTTTGAGTTAGAATGAGAGACGTGAAGAATGCAGGGCAGCTTCACAATATGGAATTAAAAACAGAACTTCTTAGTGCATTATCTATGATGTAATTGTTAGACCCAGAGTTGTAAAGTCATATGTTGTTAAATTGCTTTGATCCTTTAAGATATATGCTTGCTGGAGAGAGAAGACAGACCCCCACCTGTGTAATGAAATTCCTTATGAGAGCACACTACGCCATAGCTCTCATGCTGGAGAAAGGGGATTGGCGTTTCTAGTAGGATAAGCAACATGCTACTAAGCAGCAGGAAAACTTGAAACAGATTAATCTGCCTAAGCTTCTCCGCTTGGTCTTGGATTGGGTTATTAAAGGGCCTGTTAGGATTAAAAGCAGCTCTCTGAGGACTGCCATGGATAGGGTTAACTGTCCTGCCCCCCCCCCAAACACACACACACACACACATTCGGAGCTGTGACCAGTCATTGAACTCGCATTGCATGGATCATTAGAGCCTGGCTCGCTGGCATGCAGCGAGCTCCGCAGCGGGGGAGAGAAACGGGCGGTGTTTGTGCCGGGAACACCTGCGTGGGATTTGGGGGGCCTGGGCTGGATGATGTACAGTATTTGGTTATGTTGGGGGAAAGCCCAGTGAAACTCAAACACGGATTGGATTTCAGGGCTGGACGCCCGCTGGTTAACCTGAAATGGTTTTCATTGTGTCAGCGAGCTGGCTTTGTAGCTATTGGGCAGTCTCATTTCTACTGACTTCTCCACGGCTCTTGATTAAGATTCCTATGCAGAATTTCCCAATGTCGTCTTGCCTCATTCTTTATTAATTTAGTGAGGGCTAGCAATTGAAAGTGAGGTGATTGACTATTGAATGGTAAAAGAACATAAGATGAGGAATTCACCTGCTGTGAAGTTCAAAGTTTTAAAATAAAAAATATGAAAATATGTACCTGTTTACAGGATTGCTATAAAGTAACTTGGTCACTTAACTTTGCTGAGGGATGGTTCTTCAGATGTCACTAAAAATGGCAGAAACGGTGGTTTCACAGGAGCACTCAACACATCTGGACTGTTGGCACCCTTCAATTTAGGTGCCAATGGATGTCTAGTGACTATGGCCTGAATGTTAAAAAAAGAAAATGTATGTTTTATTTTCTTAAATACTTTCATGTGCGCACAGGGCTATAACAGTGTGTCTTTGCCAATGTGCATGCTTGTGCGTGTTAGTCTGTTCTCGTGTGTCTGTATGTTGTTATCTTTGTGAATGAAGAGACACTGGGAATTGATAGTAGTCTTCAACAGAGGACAGAGGCTTCACGCAGAACATCCAGCCTCTTCACTCACTGAAATCCTCAGTCTGAAGAGATACGTTGTTGAGCCTCTAACTAACATAACAAGCAGGCATGTTTGTGTTCATCTTCGTCTGACCTTGTCACTTGGGTGCATCGAATAGCAGATGTCTCATTTTAACTCGGTGCCCCACATAGAAGGGGGGAGAGAGAGAGAAAAAAAGACCTATCTCTGACCACAATTCCTAATCGCTTCCTTATGTATGTTCTTTGCAAGATTATCTACTTTTATCTGGGATTGTGCCTAGGACTGAATTTGGGAGGTTAAGCTTCTCTCCTTGCCTGGGAAGGGAGAATTTCAAAAGGGTTGATTGATTATTTCAACTTTTGAGATTCATGTTCCGTCACTGGTGGAAAATGTTACTAGCACTGTAATTGTAAACGCTTACATAAACAGCTGTTTATTATAAACTAACGTGAAATCAGGCTGAAAAATACATTCTTTAAATACTGTAACTTGTGAAGACATACCTGTATGGCATGTCAATGATGGGCCTTAATCTTTTAAGAATAAATACAACATTAGCTAATGCATACTGAGTGCAGAGATTGCACACACTGGCTACAGTTTACATTTTAAATCTACAGTCCCATAATGAATGTTAACAGTTGAGTCTCTATAGCTTTATGTAACAAGAGTTTCACAGTCGAGTATTTATTTAGCAATCAAACCCAATCAAGTTAATCTCTCTGGAAGCAATTCAAGAGAGCAGGCCAGACATACTGCAGCCACAATGAGTCTGAGAAAAAAAAAACAGCTTCAGTGCCCTCCATGCATTGCAGACAGGTTACATGGCTGATTCCAATTCACAGGTTACTATGGCAATCTGCTATGTCATATTAGAACTGTGGATGCATCTCAAAACAGCAGTGAAATAAAAGCAAACCTAGAGAAGGTATCCCTCATGTAATATTGGGTGCCATTCCATCATAAGCTTTTGATTTTTCACTTGGATGCAGAATATATTGTACTGCAGTGTGCAAGCAATGGAGAAAAACAGTCAATGTCACTTGAGAAAAACAGGTGAACCTGACCTCGTCATGCTTTATTATGTGCTGGTAATTCAAATGTCATATGTCGGAAGCAGCCTATGGCTCATATTGAATTCTTATAAAAACATCTATTCATAATACGTGCCATGCCAGTGCAATCATTAGCATGGGTATATAGGGAGGCAGATATCCCTGTAACTTACTGTGGCTTTACATTTTGGGAGATTTCTATTTATACCATTTCCTTTCTAGCTGGGCTGAAAGCTGTAAAGCTTTGCATTGTCACTGTCCTAAGATTATTCAAAGTAAATTGCTGTAATCTCGCTAGCAGACCCCATTGAGTGTTTTAAAAGCCTCTCATCCGGAGTGCTGATGTTTTTACTGCCGTACCATATCTTAAAGGCAATCCTGAGTATCAATACACCCCCTACTGATTAATATAAAGCACAGCTCTATTTTTAAATCTCTCTCCCCTCTCCTAGCACATGCGCAGTCCCCACATTCACAGCCCTGTAGCCTGCTGGCCGGATCCTGTCCAGCCATGTGTACCTGCAGCAACAACATTGTGGACTGCAGAGGAAAGGGGCTGACTGCTATCCCAGCCAACCTGCCCGACAGCATGGCCGAAATGTAAGTAGACCCCAGCATTGGGATTTAGCTAGGAAGGGTTGCCAAGAAACTGTAGCTTTTATGTATGTATTGTATCAGGGATTTTATTATAGTGATCTGTTAATAAAATTTGATAAATAACATACTGCTAGTTGCAACATGTTGCCTATCTCTGCCAGACCCTGTGGTGGTCATTGGTAACAATTGTACAATATGAGAAGGATTCTTTTGCACACTGGTTGTCGTCTTTCCACAGATCTAAACAACTGCAATTTATCTCCATGGTTATCAGCATTTGACATGCAACTGACAGTAAATCCACTCCTCCCACTTGGATTTGACCCCATTCATGGACAGAACTTGTGAAAATGATGACAGGTGTTGTCAAAATGACAACCAAGACTGCATTAAAGCTGACGTCTGATGCCAGTATGTGAGGAGTGGGGGGAAGGAGTTGGCTACAGTGTGTTGACACGAACCATCAACACCTGAACTTAGGATCTTGAATGTGACGCAGCGGGGAGCCAATGCGGGGGCTTCAGGACTAGGGTTGAGTTTAGCTGTTCCATTACTAATCAGGGCATCATGACATGGCTGACTGACCAGAGTGGTGGATCAGCAACTCTCATCCTCAAACACCAGGGGAGAGAATAGATGATCACCCCGAAACTGTATCAAACTGAAAAAAAATAAACTGTTAGCCAGAACAGTGGCGAATAAACATTAGTTATTTCTTTCTCTTTAGTAACGCAAAGGGGTTAAGCCCAGAGGTAAACTCTACATGTAAATGAGATTTGGTGCAGGAGATTGCCTTCCAATGAGCACCCTTGATCTGCACCCTCCACCCCACCTCTGTATGCCATTCAGAGGATGGAAATATGCAATGACAATATATTCATTGAAATCAATAATAATAATAATAATAATAATCATGCTTTCTATACATAGGTTAAGGTCAGATAAAGAACAAACTGCATGTATGTCCTACACAGGGGGCAGCAGGGATGATGGTCATTATATTTGCCCTCAGAAAATCCTGGACCCTGTTTGGGATCAATAACCCCCTTTCTTTAAATTCTGAAGACTAATGGGATGTTTTGGCAAGCCTTAAAAAAAAAATTCCATACTTTGTACAAATAATGAAAAAAAAACCCACAAAGGATGGAAAATGTGTACCTTATTTCACAGTCAGTATACAGTTTCACCAAGTCATTTAGCCAGCTGAATTTCCTCTCTTGCTAAGTATGTAATGCAGACACACAATACTCATTTCAATCCTTTGCTTATGTTTCCTAAGCTCAAAATTCCCCATTAGCAGACTTTCGAGTACCATCAGGATCTCTTTTAAGTTTATACACTACTGGTACTGTGAAAAAAAAAAAAAAAAAAAATTACAAAAGTTACTCTTAAGTTACTATCTATCTATATATATATATATATATATATATATATATATATATATATATATATATATATGGGAGGCTTGGTGTGCTCCGTCCTTACGATGAGACGTAAAACTGAGGTCCTATTGTAACCGAGGTTCTATTTGCATAGTTCATCCCCTAGTCTCTGTAAATCGCTTTGGATAAAAGCGTCTGCTAAATGATATCTATGGCTCGAAATTAATGGCGGGCCCTGCTGCAATTGCTGTTTGTGCCCCTTTGCTTGTATGTCTATTCACGGCTATTTATGGCCGCAGTCCCCTTTCAGCTACAGCAGAGACGCCTGTTGGAAGTGTTTGGATCCAAACATTAACGTGATTGTGTCACTAAATCACATCTGCGGGAACAAAAACCCAACAACAAACAACGAGCTAAAACTCCCGATTTTCCCCAGTATCTTAGGTAGCACGTCCCAGTGTCCCCACAGGTTTTGTACAATCTTACCTTTGTCCAGTTTTTCTGAATGTCTGCGTTTGTGCATAGCTCAACGGTAATTAAGCACCAAATAATGGACCGAGGTAAATCTAAAACTACCAACTGGCCCGATAATCTCCGAGACAGGGCAGGTTTTTAAAGTTGCCCCTAACCTGAAAGAAATTAACCCATAAATTAAGTGTTAAACCTTTGCTAAATTGATATTGCTGCTTAATTACCGCGAGGCAGCATGATGATATATCAGGAATATTTTTATTTTCATTATGCATTTTATATTAGAGCTCATATAGCATAACATGCAGAACAACAGCTAGAGATAATATTAATTAACTTCAGATCACAGCGCAGCTCCACAGCACCTGCTGTAACCTGCTGTGGCTCTTCATGAGGTTTGCTATCCTTGACTGGGGTGAGGAAGAGTTTTCATTGAAAGAACACTGGGAACCTGTATTTGCCAAGAATATCATGTCCCGGATTTAGGCTTCTGAAAATTGGTAGCTTTATCCATAAATGCAACACAGCACCTCCCAATTTTGTATGTTACACACAGGAACACGATTTCTGAGTTTAGTTTATGTTGAACTGAGTATAATATATGCTATTAAAATTGAACATAAACGGTCCCATGGATTAGTGATAAAAGCCAATGCCTGGCTCTGGCTGGAATCTACAGCTCTGGCCAAAAGTTTTGTATCACCCTATAGAATGAACTAATTTTGCTTCATAAAGTTGAATGTTACATTCAAGGTTCAAATTCAAGGTGATGCAAAACTTTTGGTTTGGCCATAGCTGTAGACTGCTGGTTGACAATACAAAAAAATAGCATTTTCAGAATAAATGAATAGCTATGATTAGGTTAAACTGTGTTGTTTCATTCTATGGCCAATAATTAGCTTTATATATGAATCCTAAGCAAAATGACAGTGTCCTGCAATTTGGCCTTGACTTTTGTTTAGTGGCCTCGGTGCCTTCTACAAATGTATTGAACGGAAGGCCATTTTGGCCTTGCCCTTTTTGTTGCCAATGTAGAGCCCTGTATATAGTTTAATACATGTATAGTTTGTATCTCTCACTGAGAGGTACAATCTGTTGTGTCTTTCTCTAGATGATTACATTAGGTGTTCCCATTTAATTGAGGCAATGCTTACAGCTGATAAGTGGAATGAGCTGCATCGATTATTCACCGGCTGTCTGCTTTACCCGATTGTTTCTGTTGCTCCATTGATTGAAACTCCCTCTTGCTAATTGCTTTGCATTGGGAATCAATCTCCCCTGACCATGATTTCGAAGCTTTACTCCTGACCCAAATCGATTTCAATCTGCTGCTTTTGAATGCACAAATTTATCACCTGGGCACCTCGTCATGTCATTGTGCCGTGCTCTTTGAGGTATTGATCGCTGCTGCAGGAGTCATTTGTCATTGTTTAGACAAGGACCGACAGGCTCATAAATGCATGGATATTTCATGTCTGTGCCCCTGTGACATCATATTAGAAATCTCAGCTTTTCTGCAAACTCTCCACAATGGTGCTCATGATTTTTAGTGATGATGAAAGGTAAGGGGAAATGGCAATGGTTATAGCCAGACGTGGTTTGAGTGTTATTGGGCCTCTCCAATAAATCCCAATTAGGTCCTGGAAAACCACCCAGCTATATAGTCCTGAGACTTTCTTGGACTCCTGTCCACTGATATCTAATATTTAATCCATAACCCAGTCCAGAAGATCATAGGTTAGTACAGCCATTTATTCACTGTTAATCTGGAGTTAATTAACCAGCTTGAGCTTTACGTCTACCCTCACTGAGAATTGCCAAATCCATTCAAACCTTCAACTTGTCTGTAGAATCACACACTTTATTTTATTTTTTTATTTTTAATGTTTTACATCATTCTCTGATATTGTAATAGAAGTGTGACTTTCAAAAAGAATGTGTAGAGTTTCTTTAAAATGAAAGTCAAAACTGAATTCATTCACGCCCCTAAAGTAATTTGTAGAATGCAGTGCCTACATAAATGCTTTTGAATCTAACATCATTAGGCTTGGATGGCAGCCGTCCTCTGCTCACTTGTTTCTGTTCTGAATTATTTTTAACAAGCACCCCTTGAAAAATAAACTAAAACAAGGTTTAATTTAACCCTCTTGAAATGCTGCAGAAGAAAACACAGTTATTGGTGAATTTTATATCCTGCATAAACCACATGAGATAGATAATAAAGGCACATAAATCAGCAACCACCTATTTCCTATTTCAAGCAGATTTTAAGTGAAAAGTGGGTGTTATTTATTTCCCACGCACCCCTGCAATGAATTCGAATGTGAAAGTAGTTCCGGCTGCGGATGTGCACAGGGAGCGGTACTTACTTTTCCTCCCCGCTGTGTTGAGGCTGCGTGGCAGGCAGAGCAGTCACAACAGTTCTGAGGCAGTGCTCTGTCCTCCGCACGGGCCAGCAAAATGCTGTTTATTTATAGGTCAGTTCACAGCTTTTAAAATTCCTCCCTTAATTAGGCTTAGGGGGGATTGAGTGTGGGTCTCGGAGGCAGCTGCCTGCACTGCTGCGCTCTGGAAAAACACAAGCTAGCCCATTAACGAGAGCTCTAATACACAGCGAGCCCCTAGCAGCCACTACTGGGATTGTCAGAGCACCAAAAAATAAACCTTTATTGTGTCCCAGGATCGTTCCAGCACATCTGAAGCTGATTAGATCGAGATTTCCAAAGTTTCTGCAATAAATGAATCTTTCTTGACCGATGCAGCCACACATGCCTTTAATAATGCAGGCCTGTGATGCCCGCTGCTGGCAGACAGACTGATGGACAAACAGAAAGTCTGCATCTGTTGGCTTCCCCACAGCTTATACTGCTTTCTGTTGCGCGCTCTTGGCTTGGCAGCATGCACTGCTGTAGGATAAACCTCTCTTATATTGCTGTAGAAGTGAAGTAAACTGGCACTGAAACGTCACTGCATCAGCAATTTGTGATTGCGACTTCTGTTATGATGCAGATTCAGCTACACGATTATCATAGTCTGCTGCTGTTTACTTCGACATTCTGCACTTCAAAAACAGCCTAATACTGTATTTATCAAGAAAAGCCAATTTGATCAAAGGGTTCTACTTCTGGTGGAATGGACTGGAGGGCATGGTTTTATAACCCATCATATCACTACTGGATAAGCAACAGGATGTTTTTGAGCATTTTACAGCACCATGGACTTCCCTGGATTGCATGATCCACTTGTTTTAGGGGTAATTCAGTGTTAACGCATATATTATTATTTATTTCTTAGCAGACGCCCTTATCCAGGGCGACTTACAATTGTTACAAGATATCACATTATTTTTTACATACAATTACCCATTTATACAGTTGGGTTTTCACTGGAGCAATCTAAGTAAAGTACCTTGCTCAAGGGTACAGTAGCAGTGTCCCCCACCAGGGATTGAACCCACAACCCTCCGGTCAAGAGTCCAGAGCTCTAACCACTACTCCACATTGCTGGTCGATGCTCTGCAGGGTGATTTCCCAGTGCTGTAAAATGCTCTAAAAAGATCCAGGTGTGGTTTATCGCTGTGGGGTACAAGTAGAGGGTGATCAAATCAACCACTGTGTCTGTTAACCACTGTGTGCCCCAGCTCTAAAACTAGTTTGAAAGAGCAAGACCAATAGAAACAAGACGTTGCATCTCTGTTGGCATGTGCTGCAGGGGAATAATTTCTGACATAAATAATAAGATAGCAGTGCTGAGTGTGTCTGCTGACCTGTTTTTTCTCAATTTTTGTTTGTCTTCAGACGTCTGGAACAGAATGGGATTAAGTCGGTCCCACCTGGTGCTTTTTCCCCCTACAAGAAGCTGCGCAGAATGTAAGTAAACATTTCAGTGCAAAAGCAGCTGCAGTGTACTTGCTGCCATAGCACCTTGGATTCCTGGGTCTGCTCAGTAAGAATTGCCATTGGTGGCTCATCTTCCCAGTGAAGCTCTAAACGAAGATTCTGTCGACTTGATGAATCCCATGGAACTGTTTCTGAGGTCAGGGAGGAGTCCTGTTTAAATATTTCAGCTAAGCTGTCCCTGGCTTATGTCCCTTTGCTCTGGTTAAATTGAAAAGTACAACTTCAGTTCTCTATCATTGTTCTGTCTTATTTAATAACCCGCTCTTTATCCCTGTTTATTCAGTGGCTGGATATGCAAACATTCTGTTCTTTTTAACTGTAGAATACAAATAAATACCCCTTATTTCAGCTGCCTTTGTACAGTGTGGTCCCTCAACTTTGACCAGAAAAACAGTGAGATAACCAGGCTTTATTGAGTAAATCCAGCTATTATTTCCTGGTACCTGATAAAAATCAATTGTGAGATTATTTATGAATCTCTGGATATATAAACGCGTTATGTCCCAGAAATACTGCTTCGCAACAGTCTGCTCACCACTAACAGCCCTGCAGTTTCTATAGATAACACAATTAATTCCTGGAGAAAATAAACACCATATCTGCTGTGCTGTATCTGCATGTATATTAAACCAGTCTGCATGCTGTTTCTCTGCAGAGACCTGAGTAACAACCACATCTCCGAGATTGCACCCGATGCCTTCCAAGGACTGCGCTCTCTAAACTCACTGTGGGTAGCTTGAAAGACAAGTTTGAAAAATACCTTTGGGGTACCATTATAATATCAATGTAATACTGTGAAGAAATGCAAGCCAAGCCATTAGCCTGCCTCAGCATTACCAGCAATTTAGAACCAATTTTGCACAGTGGTCCTCGTACAGTGACACACAGGTACAGTGTGTTGTGTGGATTGATTGTTACCACCATCACGGCATATGAAAATGTTTCCACGCGGTACCAGTCTAGCAATGGGACAATTGCTGCTGCTCTTGTCTTACCATTGTCTATTAATACAGAATTATGGTATTGTTGTACCACTTGAATATTATGGGAGAGTTGCAGGGGGTGTGCTTTTTTTGGTTTCTGTATTTGGGTGAATTTAATTATTTTTCCTTTAATAGTATTTAATAAGTGTTTATTTTTCAGGGTCCTTTATGGAAATAAAATCACAGACCTACCCAAAGGTGTTTTCGATGGACTGCATGCCTTGCAGCTATTGTAAGTAACATAATAATCATAATCATCATAATAACAATAATAACAACAATTACCAAACTGTCCACTCAAGGTACTGCAAGCAGTTCACTACGGTAATTGAGGATTTCCTGCTGTGTATGTTTATTTAAACCCTTGTCTGCCTCTGTCTCTCTCATTCCAGGCTGCTGAACGCTAATAAGATACACTGTGTCCGTGCTGATGCCTTCCAGGACCTGCAGAACCTATCCCTGCTCTCGCTCTACGACAACAAGATCCAGACTCTGGCCAAGGGGACCTTCGCTGCACTGCGCGCTGTGCAGACTCTGTGAGTCATTTCAGTTAGAAAGAATTTTCTTGAGGTTTATAGTACACTTCTAAACCCTTCAAAGTAACCTCTAACAAACCTTTACTAGCCACTTGTACCACTTTATTGCAAATTCAATATCAAATATGGTATAGCATTGCATTAGGCCGAGGTTGGTTGGTATTAGTTTAAGATTCTGCCCATAGCCTCCAGTCTTATATGTTCTCCAGTTGTAAACCTAGCATAAAGCTTTTAGAAAGCACTTAAACAACTCACATGTTCAGTCTAAGAAATGGGAATCGTTGGTTTCTCAAAGACTAAACGCCTGAGATTACATTTTTTTTATTTTTATGAATAACATACAATGTGATTATTGTTAAAGAAGCTCATAACCGTTTCATGAAAATCATTTTAATAAAGCATGGTAAGGAAGGCTGCATATATCATTAAATATTCACAACCCACCCAGACTCCTACTGCAACCAATGAGCACCAAAAAAATGTAACTGCCCTGAGTTGTCTACTGAGATTTGAGTTTGCATAATTGATTTTGTGCTTGTATTTCTTTTTTAGTTTTGAGATCATTATTCAGAGTTGTGTAGTACCTCTGGTATAGTAATAGCTTCCAGATCAAATTCTACCCAGATCCAAGCAATGCATTTATGATAAGGTTTGAAGTGGCTTGAAATGAATATCACACAGCACGTACTGTCATCTGACAGCCCTTGCATGCATGAATTAACATGCAGTAGTAGAAAAAATGTCAAACTCTACAATGATTGGAATGCAGCCTTGGTGTAGGAATAGTTTTTAAAAAGTAATGGCCTCCTGACTGATTTTCTCATTGCCAAAATAGCCATTGAAGTCATATGAGGACAGCATTGTGTGGATAATTCATTCTGAATGATACAAAAATACACTTGCTGTCTAAAGCATCATATGAAACACTTCTAACATGCATTACCTGATATGTGATCATCTTTCCGTATTAATTAGCGTCCTTTTGGGTTTATCGTTTTATTGCTGGGATTAATCTGGCTATGAAAACCTTTTGAGTGAGTGTTATGTAGACTGTCACAGATTGTTTCTCGTTAGATCAAGCAATTGAGACGATGTAGGCTGGAATGATTCATCACTCCATAAATCTGGTTTTACTATGCAGGCACCTGGCGCAGAACCCATTTATCTGTGACTGTAATCTGAAGTGGCTGGCAGACTACCTGCGCTCCAACCCCATCGAGACGAGCGGAGCGCGCTGTGCCAGCCCCCGGCGCCTCGCCAACAAGCGCATCGGCCAGATCAAGAGCAAGAAGTTCCGCTGCTCCGGTGAGTCCTTTCTTCTTCTTCTGCTCCCCCCTCGCCTTTTACCAAATTACCAAATATATTTATTTAACCAGGATAGAACCCTAGAGATATACATCTCATTTCCATAAAATCAATGACAAAAGTAGGCACATCAATCAAACAGAACAAAAGCACTTAAAACAATCACAAAAACAGTAAAACTAAATAAAAGCCAAACAAATAGAACAATTCCAATGTATCATATCCTGGTCAGCCTACATCGGGTTTAGTTCTGAGGTTGGGTCAGTAACATCTGGTGTCCCACAAGACTCTGCCCCTGTTATTTAGTATTTATATGCTTCCCCTCGGCCACATATTAAGATCACATGGCCTGAATTATCATTTTTACGCAGGTGACACTCAAATATATATTAATTCTAAACCTGATATTGATACTGCTGCCTCTGTTCTCACTGCCTGTATCTCTGATATAAAAAGTTGGATGTCGCAAAACTTTTTACACCTAAATTGTAATAAGAGGTTATGCTGTTAGGTACTTCCCATCAGCTATGTAAAACCAATGCTGTAAATTTATCAGTTCATGGTACCATGCTTGAGTTCAGATCTAAAGTGAAAAATGTGGGTATGATTAAAGATCCTGGGTTAACCTTTGAACCGCATGTGTTGAATACTGTCAAGGTTTCATTTTTTCACCTCTAGGCTTCGACCTATGCTCTCTGTATCTGCAGCTGAAAAATTGGTTCATGCGTTTGTTTTCTCTAGGATTGATTATTGTAACGCCCTGCTCGCTGGTGCCTCTAATAGCATTCTCAACAAATTGCAATATGTTCAAAATTCTGCGGCTAGAATTTTGTCTTGGTCATTCTTTAGGGATCACATTACACCTGTGTTGGAGGCCTTGCATTGGCTGCCGGTTTTGAGTGGATTTTAAAATCCTTCTCCTGACCTACTCTGCTCTCCAACTTTGAGAGTTTCTAAATCTAGCTTAAAAACTTACTTTTTTAGAAAGGCATTTTTATGATTCCTTTTCTTTGTTTCTGTTTTTGTTTATTGTTATTGTTTTTGTTGAATTTATCTTTGTTCTGTGAAGCACTCCGAGAAGATTGCTTTTAAGGGCACTATATAAAATAAAGTTTATTATTATTATAGTATTTACAGGATAAGCAACCCTGGTCAGATTTAAAAAGGTATTGTGAAGAGGCTGTTTTATGTTCGATTGCAAAGATGAGATGCTTCATATATTGATATATTGATGGCACGCTGGCCCATATTAGATCTCAATTTTAATTCACAAGATCTGAGAATTCTGACTTGAATCGATTTAGAAAATATAAACAACTGTTGCAGCACCGTTAACTATTGCAGCATGAATTGTGTATGTCTTAACTGTGAGGTTAACAACACAAGGGTACTGGGAATACTTGTGTTTCACTGCCATTTACTGGCCAATAACCATGCAAGTGTGTGATATACTGTACTAATATTATTTTTTCATTCTGTCCCCTTGGCAGCTAAAGAACAGTACTTCATCCCAGGTGAGTAGCCCCTCTGTTTTTTTTTTTATCTCTTTCAGCATGCTCTATTTCTCTTTTCTGACCTCACAGTTTTGATTTGTCCCATGTCGAGGGGGTTTGGTCAGAGCCAGGACTCCATACAGTCCCCTCCAGCTGTCTGGTAAATTTGGCAGGAGCTTTTCAGAATCATTTGGCTGTGTCAAGATGACGATAGAACTGGATTAAAAAAATAATAAAACGTTGGATTCCTCGCTACTCGTGAATTACTACTTTTGAGGAAAAGTCAATGGAATAAAAACCTCAATGGAACAAGCACAGGTCACTACCATTAGAGTCCTGGGAGGTTTTGCCACACAGCAGTCAGGGCAAATGTCTGAGCGATATACACATTGTTCATACATATGGAACAAAGTCTTTGGTGTCCTTTTAGCAGGACAATTGTATGGGTAGCTAGTACAAATGTACTTTGTAACAATAATGCATACAAAATTGAACAAAACAATACAACCTTATATGCACAGAAATACCTTCATGTACAGTATATATTTATTATTGGGAAAGCTGGGTGTCAGCTCCAATACCTGGGCTGGATTTCTCCACCTCCCGAAACTGGACTTGAGCATCACCACTGTCCCATCAGTCAGAGTTCTTACACCAGCAGGAAAAGATGTAATTTCAATTGTAAATTCAGCCAATAAGGCAGCATGTCCCAATTATTAGACCTGCGGTTTTAGAATTGGTAGGCAGTATGGGCCATTGTAGTCTTAGAACTGAGGGACTAGGAAGCAGTGGGGTCTAGTAGTTAGAAATTATGGAAGGAAGTCATGGTTTTGTCCCAATGATTTTCGATTTTCCTAACCTTTTCTCATCAATTTGATGCTTTGCTTTCTCTCCCCTTGCTATCACTAACCAGGACTGCACCACAATAACTGTGAGTACCATAGCAAGCCAATCACCGCCCTTAATGACTTTCCAGCAGCCAGTGGCAGGGTGTTTTGAAAGCAGTGAGGCGCAGTAGTGTGCACCCAATCCTCTGCTGGGCAGCTGGAGAATCCAGGCCAGGTTTTAATCCCTACCACTCCAAGAAGCACCGATTTAAATGTTCACAAGACTGTCCCGTGCAAAATGTGTGCAGAAGGGTCTCAGCAATGTCTTCAGCTTGGCATGGGCTCTCACCAGTAATCTAAATGATTGGGTTCTAACCCTGCCTCCAATGTAAGCCTGCTTATCCACTGCCACCCTTTCTCATCATAGGCACTACTCTGACACTGTGACTGATATATGGATGCTGTTCACTCCTCCACCCCTAACCTTTATTTGCTATAATCTCAGTTTAATACTGACTCAGATATAAGGCTAACGTCCATCCATCCAACACTCTCAGATCTCAAACGGGTATCATTTTGCTGTGCTGAGAAAAGTGACCCAAACCTTGTTTCCAGCCATTAGATACTCCCTGGCTTCAGGTTGTGTATTTGCATACCTGTGTTTCAGGCACTGAGGACACACGGTTCAACAATGAGTGTAACAGTGACACAGTGTGTCCACCAAAGTGCCGCTGTGAAGCCAACGTGGTGGACTGCTCCAACCTCCGCCTCACCAAGATCCCAGAGCACATCCCACAATCCACTGCTGAGCTGTGAGTACACTGAGGGCGCCTCCACAAAAGCAGCACCTGCTTGCAACCTTTCTCTGGATTTTTGAGGAGCGTTTTCATGCGTGCACTCTCTCTCTCGTTCTAAGCCTACCTGTTCTCTCCTCAGACGTCTGAACAACAACGAGATTGCAGCTCTGGAGGCGACAGGCATCTTCAAGACGCTCTCACAGCTCAAGAAAATGTGAGTAACTGTCTGATGGATTGGCAGCATAAAGGACATTTGGAATCTGTATTAAATGACTGGCAGAAGATAAGCCTTTTTTTAACAAAAATAACAAAAACAGTAACTATAATGATAAGTAACAACAGTGCTGCAACTGCCTGTAATATTCCTCAAAATCAGTCCTATAATGCATGTCGGATATAAGACCGGGATAGGCCATTTCATTTTTGATGATGCTGTGGATATTATTATTAGTAGTAGCATTACTGCTCTGACTACTCAAATTATTGTCATTACTGTTACTATTATTGCTATTGTGTCTATCATCATTACAGGGCTGAAAATAATGCAAAGCTGTGCAGTAGGAGTCTTATTTCCATCCCTCTCATTATGATGATAACACAATCATTATTACAGTGATCTGTGCCCCTAACCCAGGGGTGTCTAACTGCAGTCCTTGAGGGCCGCAGGGTCTTCTGGTTTTTGTTCCAACTTAATCAATTACCATCATTGATCGAATTATTTGCAGAATAATTAGACCAATGTTTAATATTTTTTCAAGGTCTTTTATAGTTGATGATTTAAGAAATGCACTTGAAAAGGCACACTACCTGTGACACATTTTGAAGTGTTAAATTTGTCCAAGTAATCAAATAATTAGACCGTTTAAGTAATTGAGAGATTGGGTGGAAGGAAAGCCAGGAACTGAGTTTGACAACCCTGCTCTCGGTTACCTCTGTGTCAACAGTAACCTGAGTAACAACAAGATCACGGAGATCGAGGACGGAGCATTCGAGGGCGCCATCGCTGTTAACGAGCTGCACCTGACTGCCAACCAGATGGACTCGGTGCGCAGCGGCATGTTCCGTGGGCTGGAGGGGCTGCGCACACTGTGAGTACCGCGTCCGCTAGGGCTGTCTGCCGACTCGCCGCTCTGTGCTGCTCTCCCGTACTGAAACTCTCTGTCTCCCCTGCAGGATGCTGAGGAACAACCGCCTCAGCTGCATCCACAACAGCAGCTTCACGGGGCTGCGCAACGTGCGTCTCCTCTCGCTCTACGACAACCAGCTCACCACCATCACCCCCGGGGCTTTCGACACCCTGCAGTCTCTCTCCACACTGTAAGTGGCCAGGGCTCCTGTTAAACGTTAAACGCTTTCATTCCATCACAATTGTACTGCTCCTCGTTCTAGTATTTAATTCATGAACGTCCTCATCCATCCGCTGTGTTTTTTTTTAGAGTAATTATCAATATTTTTTCTCTTCAGTATACTCACTCACTCAGCTACTGTTTGAAACAGAATGATACATTGATATCAGTATATATGCAAATGCTGGTATGCCTTTTCATTTAAATATCAGGGTTTAACAACCACTTTCTCCTGGTCTTGCACTGGTCTAGCTCTCTCACTGCTCTCCCCACTGTCTCTCCTCTCCCAGGAACTTGCTGGCTAACCCCTTCAACTGTGACTGCCAGCTGGCTTGGCTTGGGGACTGGCTGAGAACCAGGAAGATTGTGACTGGCAACCCGCGCTGCCAGCGCCCTGCCTTCCTCAAGGAGATCCCCCTGCAGGACGTGGCCTTCCTGGATTTCCGCTGCGAGGAGGGTGAGGGGCAAGAGCTTGACCACATACACTAAACACGATCTCACCTCAGGGAGACCTACCTGGCTTCTTATGACATGTTGGCAATTTCTTTAAATGCTTCACAAAGAAATCACCATCATTTAATCATTTTCACTGATATTGGGAGTATATCCTAATAACGATTTGGTATTAGAAATGCTGATCATTTTATTTTTGACACTGCTCTTTTACATATCTTTATTTTTTTTCTTAAGTACAGTATATTTTTATATGCAAATGTACTGTAGCGTTTGAATGTGTTTTTGTTTAAGTAACTCACCTCTTAAAATGTCTCTTTCCACAGGCCAGGAGGAGGCGAGCTGTGTGCCACGGCCTCAGTGCCCCAGCGAGTGTACCTGCCTGGAGACAGTGGTGCGCTGCAGCAACAAGCACCTGCGAGCCCTGCCCAGGGGCATCCCCAGGAACGTCACCGAGCTGTGAGTGCGGCCAGGGGGGCATGTGGCTGGCTCAAGGGAGGGAAGGGGAAGGGTGTTGATGGTTGATGGTTTAAGTGTGAGCAGCGTTTTTTATGATTCATCATTTTATGATTCATTATAGTTATCTACATTCTCTTCCTCTGATTCAGAAGTACATAATTGGTCTATTGGGTTTCTAAAAATATTGCCTATGGGCATTTACTGTAATGTAGACTATTATGCAATTAACTCTGGAAGATCAAGGGCCCTGTTAAAAAAAGCTGAAAAAAGATAACATTTGTGGAAATGGAATATGTGTATCAAAATCACACCAATGAAAATGACTTCTCCACCTCCTATGCTTGGGAACAGGGCTCTTTGGCGGCTAACAGTGCTACCCATCATAAATAAATATCTCCAAGCAAAAGTGCATCATAACAATGGGTCACCTCCAAGGCATTCATTCCTTAGACTTTCTTCAAACCCCTGTCAAGTTTATATTATTGTCTCACCCCTGTGGTTTATCTCCCAATACGAGAGGCCCCCTCACAGTTAAACACCTCTGTCAATGCACCTATTGTTTCAGAGTGACAGCGTGCTAGGCTGTCATTATGGGGAGCAGGTGCTAATGATGGGTGGAGATGATCTCAGCCTGCATTCCAGGTGTGCCACCACACTGTGCCCTCTCATCTTTAAAGCTGGATTCCCTGGTGCAGAAACACTGTCATTAACTGTGTGGATCATCCCCACAGCCCCCAGGCTTTAGCGCTGAGCTTGGGGGACAGCAGAGTACAGTGGGATCTATCTCAGGAGGGTAAAAAGGTCAAAGTGGAAGCAGCTATCACCATTGAGATTGAGTCATAAGGTTGTGGGTTTTAGTCACCCATGACTGTCCTTTTGGAATTCAGCTTACAGTTCAAAGGTTATAATAAAAATCAACAGAGGTTGCCCCTTGCTCCCATCGACAGACATCCCACTGTTTCCCACTCATCTAAAGCTGAAAAGCAGCATAAGCCTCATACAAAAGCCAGCTGCAGTTAACTGTATGGTCGATTAACTTTCCCATTGGAGAAAGGAGACAGGTACCCCCAGCTGTATAATGCCAAGTTGGTTTCATAGCAACCCATAAGCAGTGTTAGATGCTAATTGCCACGGCTTTGTGGCTTGAAAGATGTGTGACCCTGGTAGTACAGTATCCTAAAGAAACTGTGATCCCACAACTGACCTGCTGAAGAGAGGAGACAGGCACTTAATACAACTTGACTCCTGCTGCTAAGACATGAATGTGATGTGGGTCACAGCTATTTCACTCCTGGTTGTCAGGGTGACTGGAGCTGTGCTCAAATAGACATCGAAGGTGACCTGGAGACCTTTCACAACCCAGTCAGAAAGCGGGCTGACTGTTTGAAGTCTAGTTCATAAACCCTGGAGTCTCGTAACCCAGCTGCTTGATGCCTTTAATGTAAGAGGCGAATATACTCAGGGGTTAAAGTTGGAGGAAACTGTGTTTAACTAGATACCGTGGCATACACAGGGAGGTAGTGTGACCTGGCGTTTTCAGCTTAAGGACAGGAAGGCAGTGTTTAAATAAAACGCTGTTTTACTTGAGGTAACCACACAGCTGTTAAACTTTGATATGAGTAGCTCCCAGCCTCCAGTAGAAACAATGTGTGCATCATTCCTTATCCTTCAGTATGTGAGTTGAGCCCCTCTAATTATTGTTTTCGTCTTTCTGCAGGTATTTGGATGGAAACCAGTTCAGTATTGTCCCAAAAGAGCTTTCTTCCTTTAAATACCTTCAGCTTGTGTAAGTCACTCTGGCATTCACACAGTTAAATAAGAATAACATCATTTAGAAAGTCCAACAGGGTTGCCTGTATTAGTTTTGCTTATCTACATGTTCCTGCTTTCTGCCCATATCCCTCTGTTCTAAAGCTGCTTCAATATACATCCCTCAGTAACCATTTATTTGTGCTCCACTGTTCTGCGAAAGTATCCTCTTTTATTCTTTCTGCTTGTTTTAAAGTTTAACACCAGTAATTGCCCAATTGTATTTGCTTGTGTTTGTTTGTTTCCAGGGATCTGAGTAACAACAAAATCAGCTCGCTGACGAACTCGTCCTTCACCAACATGAGCCAGCTCACAACGCTGTAAGTAGGAATCGTTCTTTATAGCACTCAAGCTACTGAGGGTAATAAAAACAACACGTAAATATTCAAAGGGCAATAAAACAATTGCAAGAAAATGCTCAGAACAGTAATTTTATTTTACACAGAAACAATTGCAAGGGTCACGTAACTTAATGGAATGTGTTCCCTTTTTTAATCGCAGTCCAGTAAGAACGTTTAAATCTTGAAATAAATCACACACTATTGCTAAAGAAATAGAAAGATGTTGTTATTGACGGTGTTGGTTGTAACAGCATTGTCTCTGCAGGATCCTGAGCTACAACTCCCTGCGCTGCATCCCGGTCCTGGCATTCAGGGGCCTGCGCTCCCTGCGTCTGCTGTAAGACTTCCTTTATTTACAGATACATAGAGCTCTACTTAGTAATGAGGGCAAGGGCAAAGGGACCGTTTCTGAAAGGAATACAACCATTCTAATAAGCTTCAACAAGTTTTACCATGTCATTCTAGTGAAACCCAAATGCTTTTACCCTTACTGTATAAAATAACTCCTTCAGATAATTATGCCACTCGTGTTTGACTATATACTGTACAGGCCGTTGACAGGTCTGTGAACCTGAGAAATACAACCAAACGTAAGTGACAAATCACATGACAAATCGCCTGCCACGTTGAGTCTTTGGAATAGAAAATGAGACATCATCATTCCATGCATACTGTTTCACAGCACATTGGAACAGTCCAGGCTGACATGAAATTGGCATGTTTTTATGTGCACTTGCTTCCAGGTACATGAATGATGTGAATCATTTTTTCTTAGGCAACAATTGCAAACATTATTTTAAATGTAATGCTTTTTATTTCTAAACGAATGAATGAATGAGCAAGGAAATCATTGTCCGCACCGAAACACACTGCGAGAAAATGCCATCTGCTTCCAAGTGGCATTACAACAGAAATCGCATGACAGATGGCATTCCATGGATTTCAAATATTGTCATGACATTAGTTTTGGATGGCATGGGATAAAGAAGCTGTGGGGTTTACTAATGCTCTCTGATGCATATAACTTGAGAAGAAATTAACGAATGTTGCTGGAAACAGAGTGCTCAGGTTAGTTTAGGGGTTTGTAATTTTAATAAAATTGTCACATTTACAGATTTACATAAACAGAAACAAAACCCCCTTCTCAACTGTTTTATAGCTTAGTGTAATTTTCTGCCTTTTAAAAAAAATAGTTGTTCAAATTACATTCTGTAAATGTGTCACAAGTGTCACACTGGGACTATTGGCAGTGCTAGTGTGACAGCAAAGTGAACTGTGGCTCCGCAAGGGTTAAGAAAAGTGAAACCGTCTCTGCAGATATTGCTTACATGTCTTGAGACTCCCCAGCGATCAGGGTGTCGCTCTGGACCCAGGGGGAGCTGGCCCTTTAAAGCAAGTGGTAACGACCTGACAGATTAAGACGTCCATATTGTTTTACAGCCATTAAGCCCCCGGGCCTCGTCACCAAATCGTCCTGCTGAGAGATCAGGAAGGAAAGGACAGGCAGCGCGGATAGAGGATACCTGAAGCAGGCTTTCCTAATTAGATCCCGCTCTCTTATTAGCGAGAGAGGCGATGGGGTTCTTAGCTCCAGATTAGTAACTCAATACCAGCCTGACAAAATTCCAGGGCCGCTCTTTGCCACTAGGCATTTGGCACAGGTGCTGGACGAGACAAACAGACACGGGGTTTCCCTTGGCTTTTTAAACTGGGAAACCATTCATTTCAGAATTCACTTCTAATACTGATGTTCCTTATTGTATTTCCAATAGCAGTGGTAGAGAAGAGGGGTCCTGCTTTTACAGCTGGATGCGACTGAGAAACGATTCCCACCACATAGTCTGAACGCTAAAGGTGCTCAAATACTAAACAACTGCTTTCACAGCACTTAAATTACATTAACTGCTGTGAAAATCTGGCAGGCTAATTACACTAACAGCCCCAGTTCTGAGCCCCTGTCAGATTTAGTTCTGCAGCAGTTGTTATTGATATGTGGGCTCTGATCGCAACAAGAGCTGGTCCAGATTTAATGCTGAGTGGATGCCCTGAAGATTAAAGCCCAAGACATTCTACTATTCAGTCTCCTGGCTGTATTTTATTATTAATATTATTGTTTTATAATGTTTAGTTTTGAAGTGAGATGTTTCATAATAAGACAATTCCTGACTCATTGTCTGCAAGTCAAAGTTAGAAGGAAGAACAAACAGCACAGACTGTAATAGCACAGGCAGTAAAGCACAGTGAACGCATGGCAAAAGCACTGTAAACTTCAGGATAACATGTACGTTTATACCATGGTAAAAAAGTAGTTTTATTCAAATGTAATTTTTCTTCTCCCCTGTTCGATCTGTAAATCAGGTCTCTCCATGGCAACGAGGTGTCCGAGCTTCCGGAGGGGATATTCAGGGATGTACCGTCTCTCTCTCACCTGTAAGTACAGCTCCTCCTGGAGTTCTATGGGATTGCTCCCCAAGCCTAGCCACCTGGGGCTCCCCTACACGCCCACTGATCTGCACGACAGCCCGAGCATTTCAATTTCCATTATTAGCTGCGGCTGCTTCCGGGTCAGAAGCTCGTGAAAGAGGTTTTACACTTATATTCCTGTGCCAGGAGTCAGGATAAAGGGGTCATTTTGTCAGAAATTTTTAATGGCACCCAATCCAGTTTCCGAATTAATGACTAGAACAATGGTACTTAAATGTTCAAATCTTAACACTCGCAGGTGTTTTCTCTATTTGGAGCAGCATTTGTAACTGCAGATTCAAGCCATATTAAATATATGATTGTTGAATGTTTATTATACATTCTTAGTATTCTTACCCAACAGTTCTGTATTATTAACATACCTTTTTAAGAGTGTGTGTATTTAAAAACACACAGTGAAGGTCATTGTATAGTTTGTTGTATAAAATGTCATCTGCATGCAAAAAAAGATGTTACTATCACATTGTGTGGGTATGAAAGGGTTACAGATGATGTTAGTGGTTAATGATTTCAAGAGATCCTTTGTGTTACTCTGCTGTGTATGGTGATGTCACAGAGATGAACAGGTTTGCATGTTTGTGTCAGCAATTGATTTCATGTTTTCAGCTGTCACTTACTGGATTTCTTTGAAAGATGATCGTGTTTTCTAAGTAATGGAATTGGATTGATTTGGGAGGATGACATTTGGATGCTGGTAGTTGTAATCTGAGAAGGGGGTGAGGGGCGGACGAGGAGAGAAGTACATTCTGCCATGTATCTGGGTATACAAGTACTAAGTGTTTAAAATAATGTCCATCTTGTATGTTCATTTCATTATCCTCTGTTTCAGTTGTCATGATGTGGCAGAGAACATTTTTTTTATCAGTTATTTTGTATTGATCCAGTAGGGTCCAAAATGCAATAACCATTAGTCCAAAACAGTACTTTGTATAAACACTATACAGCGCTGTATAAGAAGCTACTTCTATTTTGCTATTGGCACTAGTTCACTTATGCATTTGTTATATACATGTGCATATGCACTTTCTTTGATTTAAACACTACAGTGGGTTTTCACCTGTAGGGTTATAGTTCCACATGCTGGATGTCTTGAGCCCAGTATCCTGGACATTATGGTCTGCATTTGTTTAATAAAGCTAAAATGTTAAGCAGATGCCTAATGAATGGGAGACAGATGGTCTGCCAGTTAACACAGATGCCTGTGGGTTGGGGATAATAATGGGTTCAGACCCCTGACAGAACATGGGGCTGATCTCTGGAATTCCAGCGTCCGACCACATAAATAATAGAGAATGCAAACGTTTACTGCAGTTTCATTTATCACTGGAGATGGATCGTGGAGGCGCCTGTGCTCATTTCTCTGCATTGGAAACCACTCACTGCTGATTTTCTGTGCGGTGCTTTCCCTGTGTAGCACACATTTCCCCATGCAGGGCTGTTAGTCAAGCACACCTTGATGTGAATGTGGCTGTTGCTGATCTCTCTGTGTTGCCTCCCTGTGGCAGGGCAATCGGAGCAAACCCCCTGTACTGCGACTGTCGCCTGCGCTGGCTGTCTGACTGGGTGAAGACAGGCTACAAAGAGCCAGGGATCGCACGCTGCACAGGGCCAGCTGGCATGGAGGGCAAACTGCTTCTCACCACGCCTGCCAAGAAGTTTGAGTGCCAGGGTAAGAGTCCCGATTTCCGTATCTGATTGGCCGAGGGAGAGTTCAGGGAGGATCCTAAAATCCCACTTTGATTGGTAACTATGAAAACAAAACATACAAATACATATTGGGAGCAGGACGATTAACTGAGGAAAAATATTGAGTCTTATTAATCTATAGAGATTGCTTGTAAGACATCTATGAGGTTGGTAACATATTAAGATAAGGGTCTTACGAGGGTGTACGAAAGAGAGAACATTGCTCTAAGTTTATCTAAATTGTAGTATTTTAAATAAGTTTAAGTACACAATAAACGATAGAAGCAATGTTCTGTTCATTATGGTGATGCAGTATTATGAAATACCTTGTTCACTTTGTGTTTCAGCTGTAAATACATTTTGTAAAAACCATGGAGCTTCCTCCCTCTGTGTACCTGTGAGGTAGTTAAACAGGGTTCTTTTGAAAAAGTAGGATATCAAGATATTCACTGACCCAGATTGGAGCCCTTTCCTGGGACAATGTTGCTCTCTGGTGGCGAATGATATAAAGTGCATCTCTGAGATATTAAAATCTCTATGTTCCCGTGTTATGAACCCTGAGTTTGAATTTTCGGGCTGTCTGCAGGTCTGATAGACCCTGCTGTCCTGGCCAAGTGCAGTCCCTGTACCTCGAACCCGTGCCGTAACGAGGGCACCTGCCAGAGCGACCCCCTGGAGGTTTACAAGTGTACCTGCGCACCAGGATTCAAGGTAGGCTGCTTCAACACCCTCAGTCTCGCAGACACAATACAAACACACACATGCACTACATCCGCTCTGTTTCGTGTCTGCAGGGGAAGGACTGTGAGACGGCCCTAAACGCCTGCATCAGCAACCCCTGTGCCAATGAAGGAACCTGTCAGCCCAGCCCGGGGGAGAGCGGAGGATACATGTAAGAGAGAGGGTGTGGGGATGAAAACAATAGGAGGAATGAGGGAGGGATGGCTTTTTATTAAACAGAATAGATGAACACGAATTAAACTGGATCAGATAAGTTGACATACAAACAGATGGCTATACGGCAATTGTAATAAATAATCTAGTAGTAGGAGTAGGAGCTAGTGGAGTTGCTCATCCCTGAGCATTTTGATATGCGTCATTTTCCAGTGTCGGTGTACGTGCTTGACTGAGGAGTTTCTTTGGTGTTTAACTGATATACCGAGTCTCTCTCTCTCCCCCGCAGCTGCACCTGTCCGCAGGGGTTCAAGGGGCCAGCCTGTGAGGTGAATCTCGACGACTGCGAGGACAACGACTGTGAAACCGGAGCCACCTGCGTGGACGGAGTCAACAACTACACCTGCCTGTGCCCCCCTTACCACACTGGTATGCCAGTTACAGACCTTACTGCACCAGTGCCCTGGCACTCACTCGTTTACGCAGCCGTGCATAGGATTCGACTTCAATCACAAAAAAGTATTATATATCCAAAGTACTTTAAAATGTTACAGTGTCCAAAATACTGCATTATACTGTCATTTATAGATTCTATATTATAAAGTTGGCCCAAGTCATAACATTAGGGTTTTGTACATTGATTCAACTCACCACAGAGTGACCTGCTGACCCTGATTCTCGGGGTCTCCTCTGCTTCTCCAGGTGACCTGTGTGAGGAGTTGGAAGATGTCTGCTTTCCTGGAAGGAACCCGTGTCAGCAAGGCTCTAAGTGTGTCGTCACTGCCTCGGGACCCAAGTGAGTAAAAACATTCCCACACCTGCGCTTCTTCTCTGTCTCGCTGTCCCATCCCTAACTGTGCCTGTTTTTCTGTCAGGTGTGAGTGTGTGCCTGGCTTCGTGGGTGACGACTGCAGTGTGAACTATGATGACTGCGTGCATCATCGCTGTCAGAACATGGCTAGATGTATCGATGAGCTCAATGGCTACACCTGTCTCTGTGCTGAGGGCTACAGGTAAGCACCAGCATTGCACACGGAAAGTGAAAACTAAAGCTACCACATTAAACAACATTATCGAGACATGAGATCAGCCCTCTTAGATTTACATGTATGGATGGTGGTTATCATTCAGTACATAAATACAGGGGACCCAGTGTACTCCATATGCTCAGCATATGCAGACTTTTCCTTGATCTCTTCCCTGCTTCACAGTTCCTCGTTGTTTTCCTCGTCTCTCTCTATGCAGTGGCCAGCTCTGTGAGTTTCCCTCACGCTCCCCCATTCCCTCCTCTCCCTGTGAACTGATTGAATGTCAGAACAGCGCCCCCTGTGTAGAGCGGGGAGGGCGTGCGCTGTGCCAGTGTCTGCCAGGCTTCGGGGGGCCACGCTGTGAGAAGCTGGTGAGCGTTAACTTTGTGGACCGAGACTCTTATCTGCAGCTGAGTGACCTGAAGAACTGGCCCCACGCTAACATCACTCTGCAGGTAACCATCTTCATCCCTGGTCATTTACGCCTTTTATTTAGTGACTGCACAGACTATAAAAAGGTCAAATTTCGCTCTCTATAACCATGTCTATATATATATATATATATATATATATATATATATATATATATATATATATATGCACACTGTATATATGGAATAATAGGTGGGCTTCAGTGAGTTACAGGAAAATAAGCTCTATGGTTTATGTGACATCATAAACTATGAGACCGTTAGGTCGAGTTTATAAACTGTCACAGAAACCCAAATTATTTTCCTTTAACTCACTGAAGCCCATCTGTTATTTATAATACATGGATATTATCTGTGATAAATAAAAAGACAATACAAGGGTGTTAAGGTTCACATTGGAAGTGAATTTAATGAATAATAATTAAGTAGATTAAGTCAATCTTAAAGTATCTTAAATATCATTTGCTTTTTGATAATTCAGGAACAGTGACTTAAACTGGGTAGATATTGAAGTGCAAAAAAGAAGGTATTTAAGGAAAAGGTGTTTCAATGGGGTATGCTTTTTATTAAATTTTTAATCGCTGGCAGATTATATATATAATTTTATATATGACTGTATGTGATGAATATAACTGGGCATATATCAATATCAATTGACCTAAATCTGAATATAAACCTTTCAAGATATTTCCATTTTCACATATATCCTGACAGCACTGACCTAAAGCTGCAGACATTTTGTGTTAAATCATTGGCTGAAGCACGGTCCACCAGCCACGAAAAAAAACATTAGGAAACCCCAACAGCAATAACCTTACTATTGTCTTCTTGAGAAAACTCGGCTTTCACTTACAGAAAGACATGTGTTTCAAATTCAAATTGTTAGATATTTATTTCATTCTGTATATCTCACCCCTGACTCTCTGGTCTCTCCCCCAGGTCTCCACAGCAGAGGACAATGGCATCCTGCTCTATAACGGGGACAATGACCATATCGCTGTAGAGCTCTACCAGGGTCACGTCAGGGTCAGTTACGACCCAGGCAGCCAGCCCAGCCACGCCATCTACAGGTCTGTTAGGTGTACTGCGCGCATACTGCATTACCTCAATTATCACAGGCCCCTTTTATTCATTCACCACACAAACTGCTTCTCCGCAGCACTGAAACCATTAACGATGGACAGTTCCACACAGTGGAGCTGGTGACCTTTGACCAGATGGTGAACCTGTCAATTGACGGAGGCGCCCCGATGACCATGGACAGTTTCGGAAAGCTACACCCCCTGAATGGAGAGGCACCGCTATCGTGGGGGTAGGGGCCGCTGCAGATACCTCCTTCTACCGCAGGCACTCCTTATTACACTTCTGTCACTTCTGTCATTCACACCCATTCGCTCTGTTCACGCTTCACCACCACTTGTATGATTTCAAAGACACTGTATTTGCTAGTAGTGACATATATCTTTGAAACTGTGTTCTTTAAACAGTATTTTGTACAAACCGTTCTCAAAAAAAATACATTTCAGTTTAGAAAGGTTTTAAATGTAGGTCGATTTATATCCCCTCTCAGTGGAATATTTTGTATAGAAATTCCACTAGGCCCATCCTAACAGATAGTCTCTTGTACAGATTTACTTGAAATGATATATTTTTTACGCATGCTAATGTTACACTGGTGTACACACACCTGGTATATTTCAGTTATCACCAAAACATTTTGAAGATAACATTGGGAGTGTATAGTGGGTTTGATCCATTTTCTTTGTGTGGTATGGAACTTCACAGCATCGACTATCAGTGGTTACATTGTATTTTTCTGCGGCATGTGTTTTTTTTTTTTGCACGTTTTGTATACGGTCCCCTCAAGGTCCATTACTCCCCCTGCTTGTGTTAATGTTCCCACTCCTGGTGTCTGCTCCCTGCTCACCGCCTCTCTCTCCCCATCAGGAATGCCAGTCGATGTGAACGCTGCTGCCTTCCGGCTCTGGCAGATCCAGAACGGCTCCAGCTTCCACGGCTGCATCCAGAACCTGTACATCAACAACGAGCTGCAGGACTTCACCAAGACCCAGATGAAGCCGGGCGTAGTGCCAGGCTGCGAGCCCTGCCGCAAGATCTACTGCCTTCACGGCATCTGCCAGCCCGACGGTGCCACGGGACCTGTGTGCCACTGCCAGCCGGGCTGGAGCGGAGTGCACTGTGACCAGCCTGCCAGCAACCCCTGCCAGGGCAACAAGTGAGAAACACAGCGAGGGGTAGAGAGGGTGCGCGAGGGGAAAGAGTTACACTGCAGGGAAAGTGCAGTGCATTGCTACGAGCAACAGCCAATTATACTGCAGTTACACTGTGACTGTGATCTTGCATCACTTCAGAATTCAAACAAAACTGTGGTGAAACTGCAGTCACGGTGGAGTTAAACTTAAGGGACAGTATCTAAATAATTGTACCATTTTACTGTATCAGTGTATACTTGTAGGTTCTTGCTATCCCTCAAGGTTTGTGTCTTTGTGTACAGGTGTGTTCATGGCACCTGCGTGCCACTCGACATGCTGTCCTATCGCTGTGAGTGCAAGGAGGGCTATCGCGGTGCCCTGTGTAACCAGCAGGTGGAGCTCTTTAACCCCTGCAATAAACTGCAATGTAAACACGGGGACTGTCAGATCTCAGACGCAGGGGAGGCCTACTGTCACTGTGACAGCGGCTACAGTGGGGACCTCTGTGACACAGGTGAGGGCACGCCTCAATTTGAATGTATTAAAAAATGATTGATTTTTTATAAATTACAATTGTTGGTTCTTAAGTAGTATTACCGCAGAAATATGAGCTGGGGGAGAGTGTGATTGATTGAATCAGATGAAACAACTAAAAGTTTTACAATCTATTTACAATCTTGCATCCGGAAGGTTGTGATTTCTGTGCATGTTTTCTCCATGTAGAGTCGGAATGCCGAGGGGAGCCAGTAAGGGATTACTACCAGGTGCAGCGCGGCTATGCCATCTGCCAGACCACACGCATGGTGTCGTGGGTAGAGTGCAGCGGGGCGTGTGAGACAGGTGCCTGCTGCAGCAGCCAGCGAATGAAGCGCAGGAAATACACCTTCGAGTGCAGCGACGGGACCTCCTTCACAGAGGAAGTGGAGAAGACCATCAAGTGCGGCTGCACAGAGTGCATGTAGTGTAGCTGGAGGAGCCAGAAAGTTTTATATATATATATATATATATATATATATATATATATATATATATATATAATGGACAGCAAGGTTTGTAAAATAGGGACATTACCTCCCTTCCTGGGGAGTTTGAAACAAGAAAACTAAACAAAAACACAAAAAAAAAAAAAAACACAAAAAAACCCCATTGCGTCTACATTTTATATAGAGTCATGGGAAAATGCAAGTATCGATGTGTTTCATTCAGAAAGACTATCCTACTGTCACACATACACAGTCTAGTCCTCTTACCCCTTTAGCCCATAAATCGGCCTCTGAGGGGATGACGAGGTGATACAAAAATATAAAATATAAAAAAATAGCATCCAAACTTTTTCCAGGTACAAATCGAAAGCACAGCTGTTTTTTGAACCATTGAGATTGCCCTACTAGCCCAGAGTTTTTTGGAAGTTCAGAAACATGGCTGCCCTACAGTGTAGGGGCTACATTCAAAGCATGACTAGCAGTACTGAAGCACGAGCAGAAAATCAACAAGTATTTAACACAGAGCAAGATGGATCTAAGAGACAAAGAGTGTAGGGTAACATGGAGTTCTCCAAGGATTTACATGCAAACATACATACGCACATACAGAGCTGATGAATTCTTGTATTAAACTGCCCTTTAGGGGCTTCACAACAAAAAAACTCTGTGCACTCCTGTCTGCTTTTTCCCAGGTTGGCTCTGGCCAGCCGTGCCACTGCCCGTGACAGAGACGAGCGCTTCACCGAACGAGTGGCATAGCAAGTGCATTATTTCATTAAGTCAAGCCCTCTCCTCAATCAGAGTGTAACTGGATCTTTGCCTGCAGTATTACTTGTGCAAACTATTGCCTGTGTGGAAGATTTTACAGATAAATATGTAGAGCATTTTTTTTTTCTAAAACAAAAAAAGGGTGCAGAATATTTGTTTTTATGATTTGTTTTTGGTTTATTTTGTATTATTATTTTTTTTAAGGTAACCTAACTCCTTTAGTCCTCTCTTTATCCAAAAATGCCTAACAGATTCTAATATATATATATATATATTTGTATTTCAGTTTGGTATAGTATTTTTATATGTTAAGAGTAAATCAGTGTTTTCTGGAAGCTTCTGTAGAAACAGCAATCTCACATTGGATTGGTTCCCTAGGTATTTTTGTTCGTTCATTTGTTTTCTCCACTCACTCGAACAAGACGGTTTGTGATTGGTAAGCCAATGGTTGGCCTGGATCTAAAGGAGGCAGTATTGTTCTAGGAAAAATGTTTAATATTGTATATGTTGTCTTCCATGTGAATATTACATCAAATTCATTCGAAGGTTTCTGCGTCTTTATTTATTTTTTTAATTAAAGGCGTTTCCGCATTTAGAGAAAGAAATAAATCAATTTCTGGGAGTGCAAAAAAATAGTTGGAAAGCAAGAACTATAATTATAGCCATGTAGCAATACCATATAATAGAAATAAATGATGAAGATGGGTTTAGTATGTGATGACTATACTTCCTTCAAATAAGTAACACTGGATGCATTTGCTGCCTTGTGACCGGGTATGGCTCTAAGAAAGCACATGAAGGTGCTCCCTGGAGTATGTGCAGAGTGGTTCAAAGGTCACGAGCACAGTCCACCAATGTGCCACATTTTTGAAGCACAAGAGAGAGAATTAATGAATGAATGAAAAAAAGTAAAAAAAAATCATTCAACATATCAATAAATAAATAAACCCAAGACCACTAATAATCATTCCAAGTAATATTTAATGAGATTTTGTCAAAATAAGCACATTGGAGAAATTAAAAAAAAAAAGCATCAACAGGGAATAATGTATAAAGGATCAAATAGCTTGGGAGTGAGAGAGCGTGCGAGGGATGGCTTACACGCACACACCTCCACTACATCTATACAGCAGCTACACCCCTCTAATCACAGAGGCTGGCACACACATGCATTAAAACAAAACAAAGCCAGAATTGCATAAGAAACTCTTACGTTTAAATTACGACATGCGAGTTTCATTCAAGTTTAAACAGTCCCAATATCATTTAGCAACAGAAGTCTTGAAAAACAAACAAAACAGCATAAATCACAGAGCCATTCTCATTCATATAGCATGTGTGTAAATGTGTGTTGAAATGAGTATAAGAGAATGTGCGTTTTTATGAACTATACATGCAACTTGTTGTCACAGAACATGAGAAAAATAATCCAGAGCACAGTTCAATGTATTTGTTTCTTTAAAACCACCTGGGGGACCTGTAATTCCCTGAATAGATGTGACGAGGAGGCAGATCAACAAACATGAGGGCTTATCCATCCTGAAGGACAGAATACACAAATATAGACTGTTTGTTAGTAAAACACAGTGACGCTGCTCTCTCCCCCTCCCCCTCTCCCCCTC
Organism: Acipenser oxyrinchus oxyrinchus; assembly: GCA_030684275.1. Classification (NCBI taxonomy): domain Eukaryota; kingdom Metazoa; phylum Chordata; class Actinopteri; order Acipenseriformes; family Acipenseridae; genus Acipenser; species Acipenser oxyrinchus. The sequence goes on along the minus strand of CM060257.1, from coordinate 44,117,928 downwards.
CCTCACGCTGCAGCCTGTACGCCCATCTTGTACACTGCACCATTTTCAGAAAATTAATATGTACAGCAAGACCTTGGAAACATATACCCTTTAATAAATGCAGTTTTACGACTGCTGGCACTTTTCTGTTAGTCTTCGTACACAATCAAAATTGGTAAAGATTTAATAAATTCAAGTAAATTGTTTTTATTTCCTTTAATTGTATGTATTTGTTCATTATTCAAGTATTTTGTTTTTTTCTTACATAGACAAAAGAATAATAATAATGCAACATAATATTTTTCTCTGAGTGCAATTTATTAAAGGAAATATATAGTTTTATACATATTATACTTAATCACATAAAAGATATAAGAACATCCATTATCTGAACTTTTTTCCCCCCAGTTGACTGCAACACAGTATTCTGATACTACACATCAGAACAGTAGGGTCCAAAATCTCAAAAAAAATATTCTAAGAAACAGTCAGTGTGTGCAACAGTGAAAACACAGTAAATGTGATTCTTCCATTACAGGCAGCTTGTACCATTTTTCAACCTTTTCAGTTATAAGAATATTTCTGCCTGAACCACATCCCATAAATCCTGCTCTACAGCTGATCTGCCCATACTAAGATACTAAAATATAGTTCTGCCAAACATTTCATTTGAATAGTACTTTATTATAATTTAATAAGGGGCCTGTTGGATTTTTGGCATATCTAGTACACTATTTCAAATATATAGTTAGACTATCCCTGAATACACTTGTGTCACTGCAGTGAGAGATGTGTGCAGCTGAGGAGATAGTATTAACAGTAAGTGTGAGTAACTGTTTGAATATGAAGGAGTATCGCACTTGGTAAAGGCAGGGCCTCATTCTCATAGATCCATCATGGCTGGGTCAGTTATCCTTTCTATTAAATCTATTTCCCACTACTTTATTCTCCACTTCCTGTTACTACATAGTTACGTCACATATTTGACAGTGTGATCCTGTTAAGAGGAAACTATTCGGGAAGATGGAATACAAATTACAGGGAAGTCTAAATATGTTACAGGAAGCTACAGTTCTGAATTCTAACTTGCTCATTAAATCGTATGTCTATTAGAATACACAGCACACAGGTCAACTCCAAAGATATATAAAAGTGAATGTGTTTATGATTTCTTTCAGAATACATTGCCTTCAATTTTATCTCTCTATATACATTTATACATTAAGAGCTACATGTAAAGAGGTGTAATTTATGGCAGTTCACATTAACTGGAGTATTTTCAAACTTTACAGTAACTTATACAAATCCTCTTCATGCACTAACTGCAAGACAGTTAGTATCCTGTTCCAGACAGAACTTGAGTTGGAATTTAAATTAACAAAAAATGAAGTGTGCTTTCAGGGTAGTTTTTTTTCCAGGGGGAAAAATATTCACAATGAATAAAAAATAACGGCTTGTGTTTTCAGAAGAAAGAAAGTTTTAGAGGAATTGTGCTTACACTTCCTGGAGATATGTATAATGCAACAGTGTATTGGAGAGGAGCTGTAACCAGTACCAAAGCTGTACTTAACTGGAAGATATCCCACAAACCCCAATACAAAACTAAAGCATTGTACGGTTATCCACTTCTGTAGACATCACCAGGCAAAAGCCCATTATAGCAGTACATGAAACTATGAATCAACACAAATGACTGTTTTACAAACGAGGCTTCAGGCCTGTCTTTAGCTGCAAACTGCTATAATCCTAAATTTGAGGATCAAGCATTAGTGAATCTCTGAAGAGCTAGGTACCTTTCAAAACACACAGTAAAATAAACAACATTTTCCAATCTACAGCTAAACAGAACAATTAATCTTTACAACACATTTGAAATGTAAAATACATGCTGAATGGCAAGATGATAGCCACAATAATTCTACTTGTATTAAAGAAGAAACAGCTTGTTCCATAGTGAGAGTTAACTGGACGGATTGGAAGCACAACATGTAACTCACTTGTCTTCATGCTTTGTGTTTAAATTAGGTAGATGTCAGCACAGGAATGCTTGTGATGCTCATGTAGTTCTGATAATGAATTGAATTGAACTTTCCTGGACAGCAACACCACGCATCTTTGTGCCGGGGTCTCCAGCATGTGCAAGAGAGACACTGTGTTTCTAGATTGATAAAGGCTGCACCGTTTAACTGAAGAAGTGTAAATTAATGCTGTGTCAAAAGTTAAAAAATAAAATCAACTATTTTATAGATGTGAAGATGCAACCTCAAGGAAAATTCTAGGCTCAGATTTCACTTCTCAAAACAATGCTTTCCGGGTCTCTGTTTAACTGGGGGTCATCCTGCACGGAGAGGAAGCAATTGGAAATGACTGCACAGGAAACCAAAGATTAGCTGCTCAGTCCCATCGCTCTTCAGCTGGAGAGAAGTGACAGGAACAGCAACTAAGTTATATAGAAATTCTGCATGGAGCTTTCTTTTTTTTTTTCTAAATCTAACATCCCATACACCCCCCACTAGTCCAGAGAAAGATTTACACTGTTATAACAGCTGAAGTTTTCTGATCCCAATCCTCACCAAACCACAACTAGAATAGCCTTGCAAAGTTTACTATATACCTAGTGCTAAAAAAAAAAAATCTGTTAATGATAAAGTATCTCCCCTAAAGTACAACCAACCAAAAAAAAAAACTATTTCTCAAGTAATATTGCTTAAAGTAAATCAGCATTTTCTGAATCCTTTGGGTCCTGATGCACTAGATGATTTCAAAACATTAAGCTTAAGGCCTTGATACACAATCAGTTTTTAGGGCAATCAGTTTTGGTGTGCAGAACAGTGATTGGGCTAGGAGTTGCCATTCTGCTCCAGTATCTGTAGAGGATCAGATGGTGACTTGATCGCAAGCTAGGATAGTCAGGTACCCTCTATCTGCTCTCTGGTTGATGACATTTACACCACATTTGCCAACTTTGGCTGAACTTTCTTATTCGACACATGTACCAAACATTTAAATTAAATCTGTAATTTCAGAGTCAAGAGCTGTTGTGAAGTTGGAATAATAAAAAAGGGAACTAGATCATGAATTTACAGGAACCAATGGACTCCAGCAAAACTAATACCAATTTAGCCTTTTCAGTGCCTTTGAGGAGAGGTACTCTCCTATTGTGCCAATGACAGCGGTCTGATCAGTAATATACTGTTAATTATAGACTGTAAAAGTCTGTACCCTACACAGCAATACATGTAGTCTCTCTGGTAGCAATCTTGTGAAATATTACATCAAATCGAGTTAAAACACAGGCGGGTTAAAAGGTAAAGTTGCCATTCTTACCGTGGCACTGTAGGAGAGGTAGCTCTCTACTTAGCTTGGCAGCGAAAAGGTTAAACAAAGCATCTGACTATTCCATAATTATTAAAATAATTTAAAAAGAAAATCAACCAAATGCCAGTGAAAGCTGCCATTCCAGCCCCCTTTTAACGGGAGCGCACATTTCCACCCTGAAGATACTGTAGATACACATTGTATATGTCTGTGTATGTGTGCACATCAGCTCGGCCTTTTAATTGATGACATGCTAAATCAAAATTAACATAGAATACAGTGTGCAGGAATGAGAATTCTGTACAGCCCTATAAATCTACGTAATGAAATATTTCTGAATATATGTACCAGTAGATGCAAGAACAAAAATGAACATGCCTAATCAAAAATTAATCCCAACATTTGTGGGCTCTTTTGGGCTTACAGTTGAAATTAATAATAATAATAATAATAATAATAGCAATTTTTTCTGATGGTCTTTGGAGTGGGTATCAGTCGCTCTTTGACACTGAGTAATAGACTATGTCAGACAAGGCTGGGGTTTGAACCGTGTATCACACACTAACACCATACTAACGCTGCACTTAGAAGTGCTCATACTGTACAGTCAACATAGCTGTATATAAATGTACTGGACCTTCAATTGCTTTTTTGCAGTGGTGGCTATTTATAGGCAGCTTTCACAGTTGTCATGACTCCCCGGAGACAATTTAATTGTTTTAATTTGACACTTAGATAACAAATGCTGTGTGCTATGCAGAAAATTTAAAATCGACCAAATACAGAACATGCAAAACTGTTAAAGCTTAACGGTCCTGGGTTCAAATCACAGGGGATTGGTTCAGACACCTCATTGCTCACATAGAAACAAAGCTAATTGAATTGGAATGTCTTACAAAGAGACTATTATCACAACAACATTGTCATAAATAATCACAATTACAATAAAAAAATTATTTTCACAAAATCCAAGAGTGATACATTGGGAGGCTATTAAACCACTGGGTTCACCTGTAAATATATTGAGGCAATTCAAACATAAATATACAAAATAAGTAGCTTTCTAGCATAGGGTATAAAATGGCATGGCCCTTTAAAATCATTAAAAAAGAATAACAGTCAGAGTAGAAGGATTCGGGTGGGACTAGCTCTCTATTACTGAAGCAGACTGTATGTGTGTGAAGACTGCCTCTCCTCCCGCTTGTGCACCAAGTATAAAAGCACGCCTTTCATTGCACTCTGACTAGCTATACATCTTATAAACCACAATCAATAAGGCACTGCCCCCTCGCCTGATGTAACTCCTCAACCCTTCTTTGATTGCAAGCCCAGTTCAACACCGGACTGGAGCTGTATTCTTCAGCAGCACCAGTCCTCCTTCCTCATGATACTGTCTGTCTGTCTGTCTCTCTCTCTCTCTCACACACACACACACACACACACAACTCCTCCAACATGTATTGGGACAAACTGTACATACAAAAGGTACTGTATATTTGAATGGATAACTGTACCCTATTCAAATACATGCAACAGTATCTCAAGTACCACACATATTATTGGTACACCAGTGGCTTCAAGGTGGTACGAGACTTGGAAGTCCACACTCCGGTCCAAAAAAATGTAGTAAATGGATACAGGTGGGGTACCACAGCACTTGTAGTACAGATTACTCATTTTAATATTTTGCTTAAATGGACTAGTAACTAAAGGATCTGAATTAACTTAACACTATAGCTCTCCCTTAACAACAGTCTATATTCATAGCATCAGTAAATATACTATACTTCCATAGCAATGGTACTCATAGCAACCACTCTGACCTATACTAATGCGCTCACCTTTCACATCAGAGAAAAAACTTGGGCAGAAGCAGATTTTCTTCAGCTTTCTGAATATGAGCTTCAACAAATTCTAAACAGAAAAAAAGACGCTAAAAACACCAAATATGCAGCACCTATAAACAGATTCCATTTTTCATATGCATTGCATCTCATACGTACAAATATGATACACTGTACGACAAAGTGATGTGCTCAGAGAGTGGGGTAAAACAGACAACAAATACCCCTCCGCCTGTTCTGAATTTAGTCATGTGTCCCAATACATGGTGTGTATTATACAGTACATACTGCCCAAATAGTCAATACTTCTTTATCACACACTCTCAGAAACGCACATTCCTTCCTGTAAATTGTTTACTGGTATTTTTTTTTTATTTGGTTATAAAGGCTTGCTCAAGCTTATGGAGGGAGCTTTAACATCTTTAATGCAAGTTTTACACTCAAAACGTATATTCACTTTACAATAGTTTTTACATGGCTACTTTTTTTCTATTTGTCTCCCAAAACACAACCCCATCTACATTATAACCACACCACCACCACCACCACCACCACCTCCACCATTCGCTTCCCAAAATGTTTATTTTAGTTGACGCTGGACCTTCTGGTACGTTTGGCCAGTGCAGGTTCTATGTCTTTCAACCTCTTTCTTGTCTGTAGCCCCAAACTGCCAGAAACTTCAAGCTTTCGCTGAGAACGAGTCAGCACCTGGTCCTGGGATGACACCACTCCTACCTTGCTAAGTGGGGGAAAAGTGCTGGTCATAGCTCTTGTCTTGGGAGACTTGCTCTGGTCTTTTGCGTTACTGGGCTCATTGGGGTTAAATCGCATACCTCTCAGCTGTGGAGCTTCTTGCCTCCTATCTGCTTCTTTGTAAGTTTTGGGTTCTTTTGTGTCAAGCCTTTTGCCTTTTTGTTTTGTTTCTGAAACGTTGGCAGCCACAGAAATTCTTTGAGGTTTTCGAGCTGCCACTGGTGTTTTCTTCAGCGGCTTCTTCTTGTGCCTGGTTTTGCTGCACAGAGCAGATGGTCTGCTGTTGCTCTTGGTTCCTCTCTCCTCTGCAGTCACCTTTCTGGTCACAGGAGGGGCACCAACCTTGGTCCTGTTTCCATTTTTCTTTTCCTTCTCCTTGTTAGACTCCAGAGGTCTCCCCCTCTGTAGACCCCCTGATTTGGGACCAGAGGTCAAGTTCGGAGACATTACAGGGTTCATATGCATGCTCTTGTGGTCCATTCCAGAGGTCTCCTTTGTCTTTAGCCTGTGGTGCTGCACCTGCAGCTTCCCTCGGATGTTGGAATACTTCCTAAGGATCCTGGCGCTTGCCGGGCTCTTAACCCCCTGAGGGGTCTTCTGATTTTTAACTACTTGCACCTTGGGAGCTACATGGTTACTGCTGGGTTTAGTGGAAATACGAGTGGCAGTGGATATTTCTTTTCTTAGCCTCTCTTTGCTACTGCTATTAGCACCTGTATGCTCACTGGCTCTGGCCCACAGCTTTTGGTTCTTTAAATTGTTCTTGGCTGGGGAGGCCATTGCAAACTTTTTTAGATGTTTCTTCAAGCGCTCGGCTTGTATGCTGGGGTAGATATCACGTGATGACCCTGCAGCACTGGAAGAGGAGTTATGAAAACAAAGCTGAGTTTCAGATGGCAGGCGAGTGTTGATCTTTTTGACTATAACAAGAGACTTGGTTTCAGTCGTCTCCAGGAACCACTGACATATGTTGGCAAGGTTGAAGGTCTTCATGAATAGCATCTGCACTGGAGAAAACCTCTGTTGATCCAGAGCTTTGGACCTTCTGACCCTGCGTTTGCTCTTCCATATCTCCTTGAGCCTGTCCGCTTTGTTTTTTGGTTTTGGCGCAGGTTGGCTTTCCTTCTCCAGCTGCACCCAGCCCTTGTGCACCTTCTCATACTTGGCGTTTAAGTTGGTGATGAGGTCTTGGTTCTCCTCTTCTGTCAAAGCCTCCAAGAACTTGGGTGGGTCTTTCACAGAGAGGTCACCATTCATCAAGCCAAATGGATCAGACTGCAGACCGACATCATCCCTAGCTTGACACTGCTTGCTTATCCTCTTTCTTCCACCTACCATGGATACTTCAGGACTCTCTAAGTTGTAAGACTTAAGGACTCGCTTCTTGTGCCTCATTAGTGTCTTGGAGGTCATGGGTTTAACTGTTCCCCTCCCATCCAGCAAGCAGTTGCTGCCTTTATCAGGATGCATTTTGCTAAATCTCTCCAGAATATTGCCCATGGAGTCACCAGGTTTGCCTCCCACTAGTTCACTATTCAACAGAGGTGACACCCTGTCTTCCTCTGACAGGAGCACTCTCCTCCTCTCTGAATTAGCCTTCACTGTTATCCACAACCCTTCCTTTTTGCTGCAAAGTTCGTTTTCGAAGGTAGAGACGCTTCCACCCACCCTGTCTTCGTCGCTTTCAAGTTCCTTGGCCAACATAGATTTGTAATTCTGTCTAGTCCGCAAAACATTCTTCTCTTTTATCTCCTCATCAGAGCTGCTTTCAGAGCTGTCCTCAGGCCTGTTGTCTGGATCACCAATGCCCTCAAGTATGGTCTTGTGGAAGCAGTCAGCTGGGAAGCTCACTACATCGGTCTGTTTTAACTCCACTGATTTGCGGAAACGTTTGGCTCCAGGACTTTTAAACAGGGTGACTTGCAGCTCAGGAACCTGCAGAGGGCTGGGTGTGGTCTCTGATGTGGTTTCTCCCATACTGGATGGGGCCTCATCAGAAATCCCTGTCTGTTGCCGACTCCGCAGTAGCCTGTCTGAAGAGGCAAACACTTTCCGGTGCCGCTTTTTCATGCATGTATTTTCAGGAGTGCTCCTTCCATCATCTACCTCCAGTTCTTCATGCTTCACATCCATTTCCATTACAGTGTCTGCTGAGTCTTCCATTTCTTCATCCTTTGAACCGCAAGCAGAGATAAAACTTTCACTGCTCTGTTGCAGAACAATTTTATCTTTCACAAGATGCAATACCTGCTGTTCTGACTCCTGCAGCTCCAGGTTCTCAACTATGGTTCCTACATCATTTCTTGTGTCCTCTACTTGTAGATTATCATCAGGAGTAATGATAGGAGATGTGGACCTTGATGTGGGTTGCAACTCACTGGCACAGGCTTTGACAGCATTTTCCAAGAGCACCTCTGATCCCAGCTCACTTCCTTCCATCACTGTTGCTGCTATTGAGATTTCTACTGGTTGCCCTGAATTCAATTCTTTCTCATCCTTTTGGCTATCGCTGGAAGGTTCTTCTTCAGACTGATCCGTCTGGATCACGGTTTCAGCACATATTTCATTAGTTAAAGGCAATGTTGTCTGCTGCTGCTCTGTTTCCATGCTTTGTTGCTTCACTAATGAAAGTAGAGCTTTTAAAGGTTGGGAGGTGCCATCTTTGGGCCGGGGTTGGTCGGTCTTACTGGTTTCAGCAATTTGCGCAGCGTCAAGGCCCACAGAATAAACATCGCCACCGATCTCCTTGACCAGTATTTCTTCTGAGGGTGTATTCTGGCCAAGGGTCTCGCCACAGCTGCCAGCAAAGGGTACGTCTGTTGGTGGGACACTGTCTGGCATGGCTAGCACCTGTTTGGGTGTTACCAAAGTAACAGATTTTGGCATCAGAGAGGGGCAGTTGCCCTTGCCATTGGCAGCAGATTTCCGGGCCAGTGTGCGGACAGTTTTCAGCTCCCAGTACTCTTCGCTGCACATGTGGCCTCTGGTGCTCTTTCTAGCAGTCCGCCGGGAGAAGGTAGGTTTCTGTGGCACCAGCTCGCATTCAGTAATGGGCTTGCTGATGTAAACAATGTCACACTGGTTATCAAGGTCATTCACGATCTGGCACAGAGCAGAACTACGGGGCCTCAGGTACGGCCCCCTGATACTCTTTCGGGCTGTCTTAGGTGAAGTAGGGGAGCTTGAGCATCTGAAAGAAACGGTAGTCTTTGTTGCCCTTCTATCAGGGCTCAGGCTAAGCCACACATCTTTGGAATCACCTAAGGAGCCATTTTTGTCTGCATGATAGAGGTGATCATAAAGCTGACCAGTCCTTCCTAGTGAAGGATGGAGGCTTCCTGGTGCCAATGCCACTCCAATACTTTGGGAAGCTCCATTAAAGTTTGAATACAAAGGAGTTTCTGAGCTGCTCTGCAGATCGTCTAAAGTGCCATCAGTAGGACAAGCGCCTGTAACCCTATTTGCTACATCTACTTTACTGACACAAACGGTGCCACAACTTGGGTTGCTTTTCACCTTGTCCCCAATGTGCCCAATGTCCTCTCTTTCAGGTTCATTGCACTTCAATTCTTTAAGATCTCCAGAAACTAGAGTGAGGTGGTCTAGGTGGATGGAACTACATGGATAAGATGAAGCAAGAACTGTGTTTCCTTTTGAAGCTGTAGTCGGAGAGCATTGTTCGATTGGGTTGTTTTGTGCACACATAACTTCTATGGAGTCATTAATGCTTCCCATGGTGGTTGGAATTTCAATGGATTTCTGAGAATCAGAAAAAGGGGGATTCAGGGAGCTGGTCCCTTGCTCAGTGCCACGGGCCACGGTTATTTGCAACTGGCAGACAGGGCTACAGTCTGTCTCTGCCACGACACAAGGGCTCACTTTCTGTGGAATTTGAGAAGGAGTGGAGAAAGCTACAGGCTTTACTTCATTCTGTAGGAACCCCAAGGCATCAACAATCTGCTTCTGGTGATGGGGGCACAGTTTGGCCATAAACTGCTCCAGAGAGGAAGGGGGCTTGTCATCTATTGCTTTGGCCTGGCTCAAGTCTTCAGAATCACTGGAAAAAAGGAAGAAGAAAAAAACATAAAACCCTGATTTTGAGCAAAGATGATACCAGCTAAAGATATATTATAAACACAATGTTTAAAAAGAACAAAAAAGTTAAATGCCAATGCCAAATAAAAAAAAATGGTACCATAATTCATTGTTAAAGGTTTTATAATTAAGGAGAAAAGTCTTAATTGCAGCAGGGCTCTTGGCAACATAGTTTACAGGATCCGTGCCTTAGGTTTCTACACATCACTGTAAACTTAAAGCAGGATGTCTGATATCTGCTGCCTTCTTAGTAAACACATTTTCTGAAGGGTCAAAAAACCCTCACATACCAATATAATTTGCTCTATTGTTGGATTCGATGTATCTGTTCCATTGTAACCTGCAGCTGCTCTCATCAGCGAGCCCTATGAACCAAATGCTGCATCTCCACAATGTTATTGCACAAATGATTTAAAGTGAATAGTTTTTACAAGTGTCCAGAGCAGGGGATTCACGACCTTGACTGAATTTATGATCTTCATTAACGCATGGCTGGTTAATGTTCCTTTACAAAATTCTTTTGTATTCTATTACCTGATTTAGATTAAATGTTGCTTTAATCACCACACTGCCTTCCTGCCAAGATTAGATTTGAGTAAATAAACTACAGGGAGATTGCTTTTACCATTGCACCCAGAACAAAATCTATTTATTTTAATGTGATTCCCGCATCACACACTGGCCCGAGATGCAACACATGCAATGTAGATTTGTGAGGCATGACAGAAATGCGACATGCAGCACAACACAAGGTCACACAAAATACACAGCAGAACCCAAGGGAATTGGATTATCAACTGAAGTGGAAGCTGTTACAAATGTTCTTTTAATGCACACTAACTAAAAAAAAAAAAAGTTAAAGAATGTTCTCTCTCACTAATGTGACCATCACCACCTCCTTGGTTTCTAACAGCGAGTGAAGCTTGAAAATCAACAGCGAGTGAAGCTTGAAAATCAACAAGGTAAAGTGTTGCACATCCCACATCAATCTCAAATGCATTTATTTAACCAAGACAGACTCTACCTTCATTGAATCTTTAGAGGCACACCCGACATGCTGGTTTAATTTGTGGTTAAATTAAAAAAAAAAAAAAAAAAAAAAAAAAAACACAATATATCCACATAAATATTGTGTGATTAAAAACTTCTGGCCCCAGAAGTTGTGTCATTATAACAGAACATGGAAAGCAAGAATTCCTTTGTATTTCGATACCCTTTTTCGGCATTTGTGTAGGAGTGTGTGCTTGTGTTTATGATCCAGGCTGTGAAAACCCAACCTGTTACTCCCTGCATTGCACTGTGGCTTTGTGCTGGATCGTCTCCAATACCAACAGCTTGTAGACTCAACGACAGGCACGTCCAACTCGCTACATGTGATTTTGCACAGGCTATCAGCAAATGAAAACCTGTCCTTTTTCCAACTAGTAGTGAGTTCTGCTAGCTAGTGTGAGAGAACAAATAATATGCACCTCACGAAGGACAAGCCCATTCCCCCTGTGGCAAGATAAACATGAACTATACAGGATGGTCAAGAACCATTGGCGACAATGCAAGGTTTGATGAAATCCAACCAAGATTTAACCTCCATTAGAGTAACCAGATGAGAGCTGGAATTCAGTCACTTCGAGCTACATTCTTCAGGACCTCAATATTTGTGGTAAAACAGAAAAGGCCAGACTACAACATCAAATATAAAGTTTCATGAAATAAGGCAAATAGCTGCTTTATTCCAAGCTAGACTTAATAAACAGTTGAATATTCTTTTCTTGTTTACACAAGTACAATGTAAGAAAAATGAAGCACTGTATTGAGGTTGTTATTCAACATCACAATGACCCATTTTGTATGCCCTGAATAGCTGCAAGTCATGTGTAACTCAATATTATCCTTAATACTGGCTTAACTTCTCATGTGTATTTAATGATTTCCCACCTGTTGCATCATCTATTCATAATTCATGTTGCTCTTAATTCAGGAAAAGCTGCTCCGAAACCCCATCCCCCCTTGCCGAGACTGCTGGAAATACAGGACAGGAAAACTATTTGGAGGGGAAGCTTTTCACACCATGCCGAGGAATTAGTTATAAATCAAGAATACACACCACAAAGTATATATTTTTTTCACAACAAAATTTATTAGAAGAATAGTGGTTCGAAAAGAAGTGATTCTAGCATCCAGTGAGTACGACCTTACACAACATTACAATGTGTTGCGGAAATGGAATCTAAGAGAATACAACATAACCAGTAAAATATTACACATGCACAAAGACAGAATTAACCAGCATTGCCTGACATTCAATGCAAGAGATCACAGAAAAAATAATCATTAAAAAAAGTACTTCATCACATACATTAGGAGACAGCTTATTTATTATTTTTTTTAAATTTGTCCAATCAAGTCAAAATAAATTAAAATGGAATTGCATTAAAAAAAATTACATATAGTGCAATCAAACCAACAATTATTGTGATCATTTAAGCGCTCCACTAAATAGACGATCATAACTTGAAATTACACGGTACAAAAAGAAACTGAACAAAAAAAAAAATACATAAATAAAAACTTCAGTACAAGAGAAATATTAATTATACAATTGTGTCAAACTGTAAACAGTAAATATTGAAATGAGGTCCATTAAGGTATTGGAGTGCCTGTTTTCTGAACATCTGACTGAACCGAGAGGAACTTGGGTCATTGTTTTCTAAGTGCTCTTTACTGTAGCAAATGGAATGAGGTATTTTAAAAACAGATATTTCTTTGAAAGAAAACAAGCCAAACCCTGAAATGATCAGTAAATAATGCACGTACAGTAACACAGCCCCCATGTAAGCACTTCAATAGATATACAACATCCATTTTCTTCAAGATACTTGTATAAATACAGCTATTACTGTTTATTCCTTTACTACCTCAACATGTTGTCTTTGCGTAATTGTTTCCCCATCAAATTTTCTTTTCAAAATTAGAGAAAAAACAAAACAAAAACTAAACTTAAATTCACTTGAAACACAAAGGTTCACAAAAGCCTGCTAAAGGTTTGATGAAACATTTCTTATTTAAAAAAAAAAAAAAAAATTAAAAAAAAAAAAGCCACTCTTCAGGGCCACTAAGACAAAGTAAGCAATGGAATTAATTCTTGGTGATTTGTTACTGCGCCCAATAAAGATATAATTGAAGCCTTTTACAAGGAACCCCAGTTAAACATATTATAACCCCCATCATTAACCCTAAAATAAATAGTCTACGGTAGGCAAGTGGTCCAGAACGTAGTTAAACCCATGTTGAAAAATGTGGCATAGGGACTAGATTAGTAACATCCTATGCCTTTCAGCAGCATGGTAGCAATAAAATAGCACAGCAGCCTAATACAAGGTAGTGTCATTTAAAAAATATAAAAGAATCGCTTAGGGGTAGCACATCTCTAGCAAAGTTTTTGCCTACGTAACAAAAACTTATTTTCAAAAGATTAAAAAATGTACATACTAAAAACACACAAACGATATGAAATGTTCTAACCTAATAAAAACGGACGAGATGTCCAGAGAACAGGACCCCTGTAATCTGGGGAGCAGTAATAAAAGTACAGAATGCCACTATTTAAGTGTCTGAGGCACTGTGTGCTGGAGAGTTTAATGCAGCTTTAAAAACACCGTTTGGCTAATTTCACCTAAACAGAGTTAAAAATCGACATTCGTTAAAATTTAAAAAACAAAAAAAACAAAAAACACACCCTCTTTAACAGGCACATTTTCCTTTTTTTTCTTTTTTTTTTTTTTTTTTTTTTCTTTGTAGTAAGAAAAAAGTCACTGCTAGGCTTCAGAATCTACAGAAAGTACCTGAATTGAATGAGTAGTGTGTAAAATGTCCCTGAGGGTTTTTTCTTTCTTTAAAACAGCGAGTTAAATCAGAGCCTGGAAATCTGTATATACAAGTAAATTCTCACAAATCTGATTTTAAAACAGCTGACAATGCACAAGCAGGGATATATTTAGAGTTTAGAGGAGAGAGAGAGAAAGAGAGAGAGAGCACACAGTTATTTTGTACAAGTCAATATTACACTACAGTACCAGCAATACACATCGTAAGTGTGCATGTTAAGAACAGTGAATTGCAAAACATTTTTTTTGTGTTTGCAACTATTCCAGTGGTTTTCAGAAGCTCCTAAGACAGCATTTCAAAGATATTCACTACAATCCTGGGGACTGCTACTGTTCAAATGAGCTATTTACTTTTTGCGCCAGAAAGGATTAAATTCAACATTACATTGTAACATTTAAACAAGACCCCACCCACCCACAATGCAGGCAGTAGACATCTTGTGTGTCAGGAGCATTTTAAATATATCTTCCCTGCAAAACACAAACTCAAGACATGGGTAGTGCTGATACTTGATTACTATGTACAAATCTCCCCCGTCATTTATTTTCCATAAATATAATGTTTATACATTTAAAAATTAAAAGAAAAAACGGATCCACTCCGCACAATAGCAGGCTTTTCTGTAGTAAACTTGAACATATTCTCCTCAAAAAGATATTTATGAACATGGCTTGAAAATTAGAGGGAGAAATGTCTGCTAACTTATTCCCTGAATTGAACAACAAGAGACATTTTGTATCCCTTCAACTCAATAGCAATTATATATATATATTTGTCTCTCTATATATATTTCTAAACAGCTGGCGCCTCAGTGTTTGCCTTTTTTTACATTCACTTTTCTTGATGTAGAAAAGATTTATATATATATATATATATAATCTATCGTTCTTGAATTCCGGCTGTAAAAAGCAGTAATTATGTACTAAGGAAAAGAGTGGAAAACCTTGCAGGGTGCCCCTTTAATCCTGTTTGTTAAAAGAAAAATAGAAGCTGTAGTGTTAACAATCATTAGTTATATTTACTAAAGGGATGTTGCAGTCACCTAGAATCACGACTAGGAAATGATCAAATAATTTTAAGGAGGTTTTTTTTTGTTTTTTTAGATTTGAAGTCAAATATGAATTTCACCGACCCTTAGGATCAACAGAAATGAGAGATCATTTACTTTCATTTTTATTTAATTAGTCGTCTTTTCAGAGGAGAATCCCTGTGTCCTGTTTTGAAACAACCATGAAATCCCCTTCTATCAATTATATACTATTAAAATATACAAACAAAAGCAACAAATAAAAATGTGAATGGTGCTACAAGTCAGATAAGTGCTTTGAAAACAGTACTTAAAAGCATATATTAATACAAACTTTTTTTTTTTTTTTTTTAAAGAATGAATCTCTACTCAAAAATCAACCTACCCCTTTCCTACCCCATCAAATAACACCCCCACCCCAAGTGCCCTAAGTTAAGTCCTGTGCACTACAGCACTGCCTGTAAAATAACCAAAGACTGCCCCACAATGAGTAAAGAGACATGCTGTCGTTTGCGGATAATGACACTTGCATGGGTGTTTTGAGGTATAATGTGTTGTTTGGGTTAATGAAACAGAACACACAGTGCATCTGCATTTATACGGTTGCTGGATGGTGCAGAGAAAGTATTTTTAAAAAATCGACTTAAAACACTTCCTTCATTATTAGACTCCCAACCAAAAAATTTAACACCAGAGATAGCCATGGTCCTGTTCCTATCGCTACAGCTTACACAACTAAACACAAAAATAAAACATCTTTAGGTCAGGCAGCCTATCACTTTCATCTACATCCTCAAATTGTAATCTTTGGCCAGAACCCAAATAGTCACCTTAAATTTACAGGGGACAGTAAAACTTGTCCTAGGACACTGAACTTTATTAAAATCATGAGTGATTGTTATGAGAGTCTTGGTTTCTTTCTGCTCACATAGGAGCACCTTTGGTAGGTAGGTAAAGTAAGCATTAAACTAAATATACAAAAAAAAAAAAAAAGGAACCCAGCCCTGGTAAAACAGACCTGTAGTGTGAGCACCAGGATATGTTTGCAACAATCAACATGAACAGCAAGAGTATCGAGTTTCACAGCACCAGATGGGATCACCCTGGTTTTCATTTCTTTTAACCTGGGTCAAGGTGGGAAAAGAAATCTTACTTCACTCTTAACTGTCAACGCAAAAATAAAAAGACATAGAGTCAACATTGACAGGAGGGGAGGATTAGCTAGCATGGGTGGGTCCTTCCAGTATTGTATTTGGTTCTGTGTAGTATTATAAATCTCATAGGACATGAAGGAATAAAAAGGTGTCATTTTTTATTTAACACTTTTATATTTCTATTCCTTACCACAGGTTTTAAAAAAACAAACAAAACATTAAGATATGTGAAAATATTGTAACGTGTGATGTACATGCCAGAGAAACGTTTTTCTTGTCCATCTGGACAACACATTACAGGGGGCACTTTATATATTTATAAAAAATAAAAATAAAAAACGACACCTTGTGCAGGCTATATGTTAAATAAACCAAGCACAACAAGATCATTTACAATAGATATGAGCAGCACCAGAACTAAAATTCACACATTTTACCAACACCGACATGCCTCTAAATTCATACATTTACAATCTACCCTTTAAAATATTCAACAGCTTTTGAGAGGATTCATACAATTTTGAACAGGACCTTCAAATATTCACATTCTGACAAATGCTGAATTTTCAGTAGTCTCTTAAATATTGCAGTCAATATTTCCACAGTCCCCACGCTATACTCTTAACTCAACGAGGACATATTTTCTGTGTGAAAGTTTCTATACACTGTGGCAAGTGATTACTCAAAATGCAAGACCAGATAGCCTCAGGGTCCCACTCACCTAAGATACATCATCACTATACATATTTTTACTTTCCAATAAATACTTCAATTCTGACCTCATGACACCAAGCAATGTATGGTGACCAAAATAATTAAACAGGAGTTGTTTTGGAATGGAATTCAGGACAAATTTTTATATATATAAAAATAAGTTAAGTACGTGTTTGTTAGCTGGCTGGTGATGCGACAGGGAATACATGTGTCTCGTTGAGAATTGGTATCAAACCTTTTAACATTGTTATGGTGCATTAGAAGTGAAGCAAAGTGAACAGTAAATATGATAGGGTGCTACATGCAGTGCCCAAACAGGTCAGCCAGTATAAATCATGTACAATCGGAGGGGTATTATCCCTGCCATTTGAAATGTAATGCTCATACACTGTTATCCTTCCAACAATAATCAAGTCAAATGTTATGTACAGATGCGAAAGGATTCAGTCTTTCCGAAATACTCTTGTCAACTTCAAGCAACAAATTCAGGAGCAACTTCCACTATATTCTAACAGAGGTCTTTTTTCTCTCTCTTTAGGATTCATGCTATTGTTAATTCATTCTGACCAACATGTTTCTCTATTACAACAAACTTATTTTTAATTGGTTTATTGGTTTTTAATAGCATCTAATAAATACAGATGGTACTAATAAACATGAGTCAGGCTGAGGTAGTAAAGCCTATTCTAGAACAGACATGACTTGTTTTGACGGCAAAAACGTTTTAATTATAAAAAAAGGAGTGTTCTAATGAAAAGGGAGTGTCATGAAAATACTTCTTACAAAATCTTTTAAAAGAGGGGACCCTTAAGGCAGCAATGAAATATATGGCCATGAACCAAGATTTTAAATACATTGAGAAATGTTAGACGATTATTTAAAAAAAAACAAAAAACACTTAGAAATCCTTCAGGAATATATATTTAGTCTCTAAAGGATAGACACAGCTGTCATGCAAACACCCACCAGAGTAACTGAAAGCAGCCAGTTGCCACTTGACAAGTACAGATTTGTGCCAAGAGTTTAAATGTAGTCTCTCATATCTGTGATAAGATAACAAAATATTGACATGCCTACCCTTTAAATGCTACTACAGCTTTCACATAGGGATTAAACACATCAGGAAATAGCTTTGTCTGTCAAAAACGAAACAAAAAACCCTGATAATCCTTTACGGACCATCTTTAACAACGGTCGTTTGCTAGACATCGCTCCAGGTTTTCATACTGGACACTACTTTAGAGCTACTAGTATATTACCTCTTACTCCAATGCTCAGAGCTCAGCAAAACATCTTTACAATGTAACAGAGACACAAACTGACAGCAGCTGAGAAGTACAAAGTCATGAGTCGGTGACCTTTTCTATTTAATTGGCAAAACGTTCAAAGCTGCGGACAAACGCTGTTGGGTCCTTGACTGTGTGGACACCGTATGGGTGTCACTATATGCAACAGAACTACATTCTAGTGTAGAACTGATGTTATATAACTTTAAATAATCCATTTCTCTGGATCCCTGATGTGTGCTATAACTGGTAGCAAGCAGCTGTTTAAGACCTGATGTGTGCACAGCTGATCCGCTGCACTGAAGTAAACCTGGGTCCTGTAAGAATAATAAAACTGCTTTAAAACAACAACAACCTGAATGATGTTCTAACTGGAAAATACCTAATTGTTCTGAAGACCTGATGTGTTTGAACTGTTTTACAATCAGCTGCTCTAGAGATGTGACCTGAGGTATAACTGAAGTGATATGTGGTATAAAGAACCATACATGTTATTATAAAAGGATGGGGTTATGCTAATCCACCTGACCCACCATTAGGCCGCCATTTAATGTTTCAGTATTCCACAAACTACAGTGAAATTCTACATTCTATCATTGGAACTGCATTTTAGGGTTATGGATTCTTTTTACAGAGTGGGTAGAACACAGACTCCAGCTGGTGTTAAAAGTGCCACGAGTATTACTAAATAATAATGCTATGCAGGCTTGGTTCTTCCTCAGTCCACACAGCCCTCCTCCCCTCCTCATGAAGGCTGAAATCTATGGTGTACATGTGGAATAAACTAGGCTGCGTACTGTATCTTTATCAATGTTAAAAACACACACTCAACAAGAGGTATTTTATAGAAGCTTGATTTCCAGATGTACTGGTGGTCTTACCTGAAATCATGCCAAAAAGCATATTAAATATGTTCTGATAATGAGGTAATCATTATGTTTAGTATAGCCAAATGCTTATATGGGTAGATATGTCAGCATTTTCTAAACGGATAAATATGGCTGCCCTACTATCCTGAGATATTTTAAGCTTACAGACAGAAATGCCTTTCAGGGTCAGATTAGAGCTAGGTAAACACAAGGAGGCCATTTTGGGGGACAGGTGGGGCTGTCACCCAGGACAGACAGTATTAGCAGCAGTACTGAAAACGCTGGGGTAGGATTGTATGTGTCTCCATGTTACCAAGTCAGACTTTGGTAGCAAACTTCAAACTTTGGGAAAGCAGGCCAGGAAATGCCCACTAAATACAGAGTATGTATCCACCTGGCAACCAGGTAGGGGAAAGTGGGTTTCTCTCCACTGAAAGTCCTGTAGGCACCATTCTTCATTAAGTGCCCACAGAAAGCTGTATTCAATGTGTTTGTATTTTTGTTTATATAACCAGTGTAAAAACCTTTTTTATTTTTTTAAACTGATGAACATGGTTTCAAATATGTTAGGGTTATGGATCAGTAGTTACCTAATGTGGTGCTTCATGTTTTTTCTTTCTAGAAACGAGGCAACACTTTTAAGCCAGGAGTACAAATTACTTAAATGGGTCTGAACTTGATTAGACACTTTAAATACTGTGTGCTATTAAAGTGTGTTAGACATGTAATGAACACATGCTGCACCCCTGGACTGCAAATCCATAGGCCTCAAAATCTGGAATATGGTACAGAGTTACTGAATATTACTTCATTATGTACCCCACAGAAATAAATATATAAATAAATAATTCTCGTAATGCCAGGGGCCATTGCCTAGTAAAAAAAACCCTTTTAAGTAAACAGACATAAATACAGTATAGCATACAGCACATTGTGTAGGTATACATGTGTGTCAGTGTATGTATTCATACAGTAAATCTTTATATATTTTATATATACACTTCTTTATTGTACTTAATGTGTGTATTATAGGAGTGTATATGTGAATGCTTGCATGGATGTGTTTGTGTAAACTTTAGAAACAAGTCTTAATCTTAAGGATCTGCTAATGAATACTCTTTAAAATAAAACATTTAAAAAGAGAGACATGGGCTCTGGACAACTGCTAAATACATGCCCTGGCAGCAGAAGTACTGTGAAGTTCTCAGAAGTGAATACCTGAAGAGATTTGAAGACTGCTGGACAGCTAGCTGTGTTTTGGTATTTCGGACCAGGCAGTGCGACCAGAACAGGGTAAGTGCTAATTGCAGTATAAAAGTGAACGGTATGATCTTAAAACTGTTTTTGTTTTTAACTTAAACCAAAAGGTGGCTTCCAGAAAGTTACAATTCACTGTAGGGCTTCCCCACTTTTTATTGGGGTCCTACATCTGCCTATTTAATAGGTTATCAGGGGCTACGCCAACGCATATACATCTGAAAGAACCTCCCATTTTTTCAGTCATGGTGGGGACAGAATTAAAACTGATCACAAAGTTAGGCTATCTGACACTAACCAGTGTATGCTAGAGGTAATTATTTCGATTTAAAAAAAATAAATAAATAAATAAAAAAAGTTTGGATCCAAGCTTTAACCTTCAGAATTTTTGCTCTTAAAAATCATACCCAAAAGCTTATCTGTTACCCTCCCCTCTTTTTAAAAGTGCTTTCTCAGAAGTTCATAGACACGAGCCCCCTCCCCCCATATATAAAATATGTATATACCTATTAATCCGTTACCCTATGCTTAAAAGGAAATGTCAGCTCAAATGAAAAACCAGGCTTTTATCATTGCCAATAATTACAGTAAGATCAAAAGTTATTTCCCTAACTTAACATCCCCCACAAAACAGCACAGGCGTCAGCCAAGTGATTTCAATGGCAGAAATTGGGAAAAAAAAAAACATTTTTCACCAGGAAAAAATAATGATCCTATCAACCTTAAGTGCAGAAAAGCAACAAAGAGAGGTTTGACAGGGGACAGGGATGTCCAGCTCAAATTAAGAGCAAAACAAACAAACAAACAAAAAGAAGGATACAGAAAATATGTAGTGCAAAAAAAAAAAAAAGAGCAAAACAGAATTGCAAACTGCTTTCGTCTTGAAAGACAGAAAAAAAGTGATTGAAAAGCAAAGTTCAATAATGGGTCTGCTTACAACTAGATGGCCCTACTAAGAGTTGTTTTAAGGAGCAGATAAAAAAAAAAAAAAACACACTTCTCCTTCACTTACTTAAACTTGAGACAAAGTACATCACCTCTTGATGATTATATCATCTTTGAAAGAAAAAAAAAAAAAAAAGGGGGGGGGGGGGTTGCAGGATGGGAAGAGATTCATATCTGGCCATCGGAACCAGACTAGAACCATTCAGCTTGGTCCACAAATTGGTTTAATCTGTGTCTGCTGTCACAAGCCCGCAGCAAAGTCCTGTCTGCACTCTGGGTTCAAGCTTGCTTGGGAGGAGGGGGGAGGGCTACTGACTCAAAGCTACAATTTAAAAAGGTATTGGGAAACACGGTTTCAGAAACCAAATGCTTGCTGCAGTGTTAAAGAATTACTGTAAAGTGAGCAAATGGTTTTTTAAAAAAGTTTTTCACTTAAATTCCTGCATTTGTGCTCACCCAGATACTGCAAAGTAAATTGGCACTCGACTGAAGCCCCACCCAATTTCTTTACTCGTCTTTTGAATCCCTAGCCCCCTGTGACCCTTCACCCCGGAGTGAAGGATCCAACTCCTGCCCCTCCATACTGGAGAGTTTCATTTTTTTCTTTGGAGGGTTTTTCAGTGTTCCCAGCCTCTCTTTCACTTTGTACTCCAGTGTGCTGTGGGGGATCCCATATATGTTTTGTGCCTTTGACACACTCATCTTCCCGTTCATCACTACCGAGATGGCCTCCTCTAGGATCTCGCTATTATACTGCCGGTAGCGCCCGCGTTTCTTCCTTGGCTGCTTTGAATTGGGGTCTCCCTCAGTATCAGAAGTTGGGTACTGCTGTCCAGAAGTTGACTGTTCTGCATCTGAACCCCAGAAGTCAGCGCCCCTCTCAAGGATTCCCCCACAGCCTGTTCTCCGGTTCTGTTTGGGGAGAATGGCCCGCAGCTTCTTGCTGAGTGCGCTTTCAGAGTGAGGACCCACCACCAGCGACCCATAACCGTACAGGTCTGAGGTGTGAGAGTCCCAGGACAGGTCCATGCCTCGAACCTGGGGGATCTTGAGATCAACTGGAGCCGAGTTTCCAGGGTCCCTTTTTCCCTCCTGCAGTTTTATTTGTGTTGAACCCTTGTGGTATGCAACAGAATTCTCCAAGAGAAAGGGGAGGTCCTTCAGGTCATTAAGTGCATTGTTCCCCCTGAACTTCAGGTAGTTATCAAAACGTGGCTTACTCCAGGAGCTTTGCCTGGAGAGAGTGGAGCACTGTCCATGCTTTAGCAGGCCCATAGACTCCAGGCTAGCCAGAGAGACAGGTGGCTGTTGCAGCTGCAGCTGCTGCTTCCGGTTCTGAAGCTCCTCTTTAATCTGTAGCGAGCGAGCCAATGGAGGCTTAAGAGGGCTGGAGTGGCCGTAACTCTCCCTCGTCCCGTCCTGCAAGCTTCTCTGAGGCAGCCCATCCACATCTCTGGAATGTCCGTCTTCATGGTTGTGGTCAGCTCTCCCTGGTCGCCTAATTGAATGGAAGGAAATTGGTGTAAGCAGGGCTTGCACAGCTTAAAGGAGGGATGGGTTTGGAAAGGTAGGGTGTGGCCACTCCTTTATTAGAAGACCTTGCTTGGGTAACATCACTTTTTTTTTTTTTGGCGGGTTCGCTTTTCGTATATAAAGTACTTAAGTAGAATAAATTTTAAAAAAAGTCTCAAGGTATTTGAAATTGAAGTTTATTTATTTATTTTTCTACAAATACAAAGTGTTGTACCAAAATCAACAAAACCAAAAAAAAAAGCTTAAGGGCAAAGAAATAAAGAAAAAAAAAAAAAAGATAAGTTAGACAGATATTTGAACCCGTCAGCCAGTCTCAGGGGGAGGGTGTTTCTCGTAGCAGAAAAGCAAAGCCTCGTGCAAACTTTCTGAAAATAGCACCAGAATTGTAATTGACAAGATTAGTGTCCAGTAGCGTACAGCGGCTCACTAGTGTGACGTTACCACTAAACAAGTACAGCAATAAAAGAGTAAGCCAAGTGATGCAGGGTGTCACATTTAAAATGAAAGCTTGCTACATACTCGCGCACACACACACACACACACATACAGAATGCTACCACTGAATTTGTCTTGGGGAATAATTTAACTGTTGCAGTGTAGCAAGTTTCTTAGCAAACCCACCCATCACAAGGCAGGTGTGCACATTATTTATTAGGCTGCCACAGCAAGCACTTTGGCTGCCCACCCTACGTTTGCTTTAGCATAAATGAGAGGCAATAAATAAATACAAACATAAAACATACAGGCACACATAAAATGAGGGTTGTGTTAACTTTTAAAAACAGCTTTTTAGCTCCAAGTAACTTTACAGAAAGACCACGCTAGAACTAATTAAACATGTTCAGAGTCTTGTACTGAAAAAACACTTCATTTGAAAAGTAATTTCCCAGCCAGGTGGGTTATTATGTGAGACTTGTAAGCCCATTAAAGTAAAAAAAAATATCCCCATCACCAATGAGACATGTGGCAGATTGCCATCACTGTTTTTCCAACACCACAATAGACTGATATAATAAGCCATTCAAGACAATGGGAGAAGTGTGCTGTGTGTGGTGTTTTTTTGAATTTGTTGTATTTACTCAAACACATAACACTCCTTAGAATGAAGAGTTTACAATGCCAGTGCAAGACAGGTCCTGATACCAAGCCAATAAAACATCCTCAAAATGAACTAACACAAGCAGAAGGAATTGGAACTAGAATGGGAAGACTTACCAGAAATGCTTTACCCGTGTATTTTATACATTTAACCAATGATGTAAGATGGGCTAAACAGAGGCTTTAAAAATAAATAAAATACAAAAAACAACAACCATGCAAACTCACCATCCCTGAAGCTGCTAAGCACTGGCAGATGGATACATTATTCTCCAGTTTTAAACATTTTTTTCTGCAGCACACATGTCAAAAGCAGTACCAGGTTCCAATAAAACCTGTTCTAACAAAGTATCAAACAGCTTTGGTGTCCATGAATCTATGGGTTAGTCACCACTCAATTTCAAACTTACCTTCAGTAGTAAGGTTTGAGACGCAAAGCAGCAATTCCACTGATCTGCCTACAAAACTGCTGTTGAATGCAGCTCATTGATACTGACCATGATCTGCCAACTTCAATAACGTTTTTAAAGACCGCACATTCATAACAATAGATGAAGGTCATATTCCAAGACCTGTTTACTGGACTGATGGAAACAATATAAAAGTCTGCAATGTTGAAAGGATTAGGGATACTGCAGCCTCAGAATAGGAAACATATCCACATACTCCCCACTCCCCACCCTCCCCCCACTCCCCCAATGTAGGAACATAAGAATGAATGAATGAATGAATGAATGAAAGGAATGAGTTTGCTGCATTATGGGATAAGAAATAACTCATTGCCACTTATCGAATCCATCGTAAGACAGGTGTATCCAATAGTTTTTATTTTTTTATTTTTTACTTTCAAATTGTTGACACTGGTTAACTATTTCGTGTATGTATTACTCTCTGCAATAAAATGACTTGGTAATAACGTTATAAACAGATGAATAGATGGGGTCTCAAACAAATGCACACACTCAAAGGCAAACTAAAAAGGGTTAATTTCACTCTCACCATCCTTTTAAAAGGAGGACAGTTGTTAGTCTGTCCGACCCTTCTGTAACTAGTCTGAATTTTTGGTAGCTGGGACAGAGTAAAGATATAAATGCGTTTCTCCTTACCCTTTCTTCAGGGGGCCTGTGGAGCAGCTGGGAGAATTGTTGAGGGATGAGCTGCCTGGGCTGGGAATTTTCTTAGTGGACAAATCAAGTACTCCGTCTGCAGGAAGTAGAGGTATATACAGTCATGCTAGGAAAATGTGTTAAGTCTACAAGTCTTAGCTGTACATTTATTTATTCTTATATATTAGACAGGCAAATGCCAGAAGACGGAATGCTTGTTCCATAGATGGCATGTCACATGGGCAGAATTTAATTCAGCTGAGAAGGTTTACTCCAAACAGAATAGAAAATAAGGTAAGAACACACATAGCCAGGGAATATTCATACTTCATAAAGGGATAATCAAAACAACAAAATATAGCAAATTAGAACCACTTAAGTTACTATGAACATGACTTACTACAGCACTGCTTTAATTGACTTTAACAGACAAGGTCTACCTTGGTCAGTGGATTCAGATTCAGATTTCTTAACAGTGAGATCCAGCGGCGAGTCTTGGTCAGCCATGAGAAGCTTGCTGAGAACGGGGTTCTGTCCAGAGGCAGCAGCAGAAGCAAGTGACGGTGCTTTCGGGCAGCTTTGGTCCTTGGTGCCGTTGGGCTGGATGGAGTCCTGAGAAGAGCTGGTTTTTGAGGTATATTCCGCAGCGAACTGTCGGATCATTCGCTGCATTATCTCACGAGCCACTAGAGGAATGTGGGGGTCCGAGACCCTGGGGACATCTGACCGTGAAAACAAATTAAATAGTATGTGAGAAATGCACGTCCAATTGCCAAATTCGAGCCATCAGTATCATGGAAAAGTATATCACCAGGGCCTACATCCACTGAATTAAACATTTAGACAATCATTGCTCATAAAACCAGGCGTCTTCACAACTACGTCTGCAGCATGTCGACAAAATCTATCAGTAAAGAATGTTCTTAGCAAGTTTCTTCACAATTGCATAACCAGTTATCTATATACATGACATACAGACACCATGTTATCCCTGTTGCCACGGATATGCTTTCCAGGATAAAAGAGGATAAAAGCTTCCAGGTAACTAATGTAAATAGTATGTTCTTGACACAAAAGAACAATGAACAAACACAGGAGCTGGCCTTGGCTAGAAATGGGATTTAGCATCGTCTATAACAGCAGTGGTGTGATCGTTAATAAAGTGAAGAGAAGAATAAAAATGTTGATCCAAAAGAGGAGCAGGTTACACTATATACACCCAGATTGTGTTACTCAATAACGCTGTTCTAAAGTTTGATCACATTAGAAAGCATGCCTGGATACTTCCACTATATCCCTCATGTCAGGGGTACGATATTAAAGGGGTCTCAAGCCTGTCCTTCCCTGTTTCACTGAACCACGGAGAGCCACACCTTTTCTGTAGAAGACTGCATGGAGGAACTCTTCTGCTTGCTTCTCGAGTCGGTGTATTTTGGACTGGTCCTGTTTGCAAAGGGCTTTCTCCCCAGCCTCCAGGGCCTGTTTGTCTAAGCCAGCTAAATGTTCCTGTTGAGCAAACCACACACAACAAAAGAGCATTATTAAATATTACTGTTTCAACTGAAAATGATTCAACTAGCAAAGGTCTACAGAAAATGCAGAATTTACCTAATTCTTAAACTTACAGCAATTAAATAAAGTAATTGTCCAAAAAAAAAAGTAAAAGTATTATCTAAATCATGCAAGTTCCTTACACTAATAATGTTGCTGCCACGGTGAAACACATGTTTCAACTTACTGGCTGCACCACATTCATTGTTATCTTGAATAGCTCAGAAACTGAAATGTGGCAATTTCTAGAACTACTTCAAGGGCATTTCATTTGTACATCTGGTAAATAATGATCAATGCAGAAACCTCAATAGAGAAAACACACAATAGGATATTAAAGAATCCCTTTTAAAAACAGACTTGCAGTTCATCTCTTTTAGCTTTAAGTAACTTTACAGAAAGACCACCCTAGGAGAACTTATTAAAAATGTTCACGCAGTCTTGTACTAACAAAACACTAATAAGTGGGTCCAAATATGTACCAATAAAGAAATACAAATATTGACCGTTTCTTGCAAGAATCAAATGAAACTTCATTTAACAGGTTAAAACCGGTCCGAGTTTTATTAACCTGCCAAGCCAAGACACTGGGGGCAAAACCACTGCCCATAACACTATGCTGAGAAACATCGGCCGAGGACTGGCACGATGTCCTGAGCACACCGTGCTACATTGCATCCCATTCTCTAAAACCCAGCACGAAATACACAAAGACTGAAGCAAACAAGGAAAGTAAAGAATAGAATGGGCTTACCTTCACTTTTTCTCGTCTTAAGCAGCAGAAGAGACAGTTTTTATTGAATGACCAATCAGAAACCCCTTCTGGCTCACAATCTGAGGGGCAGGAAAAATACCCTTAAATACATTTGTCAGGAATGAAAAATAAAAGTAAAAAAAAAATGCCAGTTAACACAGGAAACAGTTTTATTCTAAGATTTATTAAGCAACTTGTGCTTGACTGCTTTTCTGTCTTGATATTTGCAAGATGCTTTGAAGTTAAACTGATCTACAATTGCTATTGGAACTAGGATAACACAGTGTACAGATTTAAAAAATGAATTCTTTTACACAATTCCAGAGTGTTACAGTGTAATTGAGTAACATTCAAGTACCGATTATACACCACAAACTTTGAACTCCCTCCTAATTGGAGGAGGAGGCTTATATTGCACCCAATATCACAGCAGGTCGATAGTTACACAATAATAAATAGTTAAGGCCAGCTATGTATGGCTTTTTATTATGTGGAACTCAAAAGAATCAATTTGGGTAAAAAAAAAAAATGTTTTGATGCAGACAACAGTACATTCAAGTCAGGGCTGTTTCCATGGCAAAGTCCATTTTCTTCCAATATTCAAGAAGCTTCACCTGAAAGTGTGTCTTTCAATAGATATAGTGCTGTCAATAGTGCTGTCAAGTGTAATGAAATATTACAAGATATGACTTTTCTCCAGGCTCACCAGGTTTGAAAAGACAATTATACAAAACGGTGTAATTCTTTGTGTTAAAAAGGAATTTGCTACAATATAGGCCTACTTTAATGGCTGGTTTCACTGTATTAATCTAGGCCTGTGCGGTAGGTAACATTAGGTAGTCAAAGATTTGTGTTATCAGGGTCTGTAAAACCAGCAGTAAATGCTCAGAGATTAAAAACAAATAGGTTATTTCAACTTTTATGGTTTCTCTCATTTTTGGCTAGCAGCACACACAAGATATTTCCTCTGTTAATTAATTAGATTAAGTCCACCTCTTGTTGAACTTTATCTATTTGGTCTCCTCCAAATCCAGGTCTAAAGAGACACAATACCCTGCAATATCCTTATTCCCACCATTCTGGTATATCATTTGTTGCTCTAGTTAAAATGTAGCTGTGTGTGAAAACTTGAAAGATTGCCAACTGCCATGCACATACTAATCCTTAAGTGAGGTTGACAAGAGCCATTTTTTCAATTTAAAAAAATGACATCTGAAGCCATCTGTATTTACAACACATGTATATACCTACAGAGAGGCAACAATTATTTTCCCCACAATAGAGAAACACAGTTTATAAGCAGACTGTCACATGTGGACAAATCGGATTCATATTTAACTCCACCCTCCCCATTAAATCATTCACAGATGCATGTAAGACATAAGCCTTTGCTCAAGAAACACCTGTTAGTTCAAGAAAGAACTATATTTTTCATCATCAAATACCATATTCCTAAAGGTATTTAATCAAATTAAACCATGAGTTATTTAGAAAACATTCTGACTTTGGCATTCAATAAATAAAAACAATAATTGAAGTCAACAGCAGTTATGCACAGTTCAAGAGGTGAAACAATTCCTTCTGAAACAATACATTAAAAAATAAAACACAGCACACACACACACAAGGAGAATATGGTGTTATTTGTAAAAAATATTTCGAATTGCTCCTCAACTGCTCCTGGCAAGGTATTCTGCTGATGGACAGGTCATGTCTGCCTCTAAATCAAAGTCCTTGCAGAGTTACATGGTTTTGTATAAAATAGTAGGTACATAGCATACTGTTTTACAAAAAAACAACATGGCTGCCATTATAAATTCATTTCTATAGGGCAAGTTAGTGTCAAGTGTCCTTTGGGAATTTTTAAACATGTTTTCTGTGCATACACGAATTTCGTAAGTGAATACTGCTGTTGGGAAGTGATGCAGGAGTCATCATTTGTACAAAAAATGCTTTAGGTTGTCAGTACGCTATAACACTTCCCAGGCATGGAATGGTCAAGTTAGATTAGAAAGTCATTAGAAAGTAAAGAGATTCTTTATACAGAGCAGTATCATGTATTGTGCATGCCTCGACCATCCCAATACTCACTGAATCAAGCTATGTTAACGGACGGTCTGTAGATTACCCGGCTGAACAACATCATCATCTTTCAGCAGGATTTCACAACCAGAGTTTCAATAGGCATGCATTAATTAATTTGTGTCTACACTGACAATTAGATAATATTATTTTTAAGCACGTACTCTAGCAGCCTCACCTACCAAACCGCTGTGTGAAGGGTGTTTTTGTCAAGTCTGCCAGCCGCTGAGCAAAACGGAAATTCAGCTTGCTCTGGTGGGTTTAAAATCAAGTGTGGACTCGCCTCATGTTCTTGCCGAGACGCTGTGTGTAAAATGTGCAAGGCTTGAATCAAGTATTCAGGGAATACAACCAATCTGAGTGTCCATGACACCATCAGTTACAAACAGCATCAGAAGGTATGATAACTCGATATGCACAAGCTACATTAGAAACATTAAATCATTCAAAACGATCTGCAACATCTGTGTGCGTTAGCAAAGCGTTACCTGTTATTATTTACAGTATTTGCAAGGCTCCAGACTGCAACTAAAATGGCTGCAAATGCGACCAAAAAATACATTTAAACAGTTTTTTCGGGGTTTTTATAAACTGAAGCGAGAGAGAAGGATGGTAACAAATAAACTAATACTAATAACAATTTAATTGAATACAAAGCGCAGATAGGTGCTGTATTAACACTGAATGGTAACCCCAGTTACATACAACAGTTCTGACAGTGACCAAACGTGTATGAGTGTTGGGTAAAAATGTTGTATTTAATATTGTAAACAGCAGAACCAACTCACAGCAATTTTTTTTTTTTTAAACTGAAAAATAATGTCAGATCAGGACTTCACTAACACGGAACATGGGAGCTGCAGCACGCTAATTACTTCCCATGTTACAACTGAACACAGTCAGAGGTGCCGTCACTAATTCCAGAAACAACACTTGCAAAATAATATTTAAAATATAAACATTGCAGTCATCGGCTTCATAGATTAACCATTTCAGCAGAATGAGGCAACAAACAAGCGAGTACAAGCATTAACTTACTGTTTTTAGAATCACTTTATTAGTCTCTTAACAAGTTGTTGTATTTTAAGCAGTTGAATATGGTAGCAACCAACTTGCTCCTGAAGTGGCACCCAGCAATTGAATTTGGCGACCAATTTTTTTTTTGGCCTAGGAGCCACTGGCTAAACAGGAAACAAAAATAAAAAACAGGCCGTGAAGCCCATTTAACCAAAAGTGCTTTATCAGTGTTACTGCAAACACTTGCACAAGCAAATGAGACAATTGTGCGATTACGTTTCATGCTTATTAGCATATCGTGACACGTATGGTATCGTGACCCTCGTATCGAGATACATATCGTGAAGACTCTGCCGATACCCAGCCCTACTAATGCAGACTGTTAAATAGACAACTAGTCACACCTTACACTTCTAACTATTACAATGCCAACATTGTGGCTGCTGCTTAGAAAATGATTAAGGTCATTCATATTTTAGATCAGACACAGGTAAAATAAATTTGCACCAAGGGAATACATTAATTCACTTCATGTTTCTTAAATGTATTCTGCTGCAATTTCTACGCACACAAAACTACAGTACCGTCTACAGTCTGTACTACTGTACCCAGGTATACAGCTTGATTTGTACTTCATAGAGGGTGAATCCTTTGACAAAGTCCACCCCAATGTATCCTGTCAACCACCATTAAATAAATGTCAACTCCACCATTCCAATTTAAAGTTGTTTTTCAGACCAAAGAAATGTTTCTAGAATTGAAAATAAATAAAAAACACTGAACTTCTCAAATTGTTCTCATAAAAACGTGCCACGGTCTTTGGAGGATTTGACTGTACAACAGCAGATTTGCGCACAGCAACCCCTGTTAACAAATTAAAACAAATGCTTTTTCAAAATGTCTATTTAATTGATCTTGTAATTCTTTTCAACGATCAAAACAGGTTGCTATGGAAACAGTAGGCTGAAAGAAAATGGTTCACATCGACTCAATTAAAAATCTGTTTAATTTATTTTTGTTTCTTCAAAATACATATATAAATGTCTCAAGAATCACTGCATCAAGATGGGCAAAAGCTACCCTCCTAAAATGATCTACTGCCAGCTAAATTGTATTGTATTTGTCAGCCTTAATGTTAATCTCTTAAAGCAATGGCTACCAAACTAGCAGAAAAAATATGCAGTTAAATTTAATGCAGCCACTTCCAGTTTATAAAAAAAAGCCTGTGTAGAACTGGTGCTTACATAAGCAATCCAAGGTTTAGTCATTTTCCACCAGACCCATGCATTGTGCTTTTTTAAAAATGCAGAATCTCATTATATTAAATATTTTCTTTATTTACATACTGCTTACCACATAGGGTATCAGATCTAGGCACTAGGAACAAAAATTCTGTCAACTTGGTTCACGGTAGATATGTGAAAGATCTTGCTTGATATGACCAATGGTAAAAACAATGCACTGTTTCGTGTTACACCCACAATGAAACTGGGTTATACCTGAAACGTTTTCATCATCTGGAAAACAAACAAACAAAAATATGGCTAAAAGAAGTCTCCACAGCACTGAAAATACAAAGTCATCATGTGAAATTGTTTGTGAAGTTAGCAGTTGAAATAGTGGGCTTACTAAAAAATAAGGTCACCTTACAGGAATTCTTATTAAAAATAAATAAAATTACCTTTAAATACGGTGAGGTCTTTTACAAGTCCTGGTCCAAAGAGCCCTTCCAAAATGCTTTCAAACCCTGTAAAAAGACACACACAAAAAAGCACCTTTAATACTGTTGTAGGACCTTTCTTAAAGGTAAAATCTCACAGGATTGGTGTGTAGCTATAGAGACTGCACAAATTTAAAATCAAGACTATTAGAAAGCATCATTTCAATGCTACTTGAGTATATGAGACAAATAGTTCAGATGTATAGTCAGCTGACAAGAAAAGGCATAACACAAATTATTTGACATGCAGGAGTGTGGCATGTTACACATGTATGTTGAGTTGATTACTACCACGATAGCTGTACTGAATAGATCAATAGCGAGTTATTCAGTGGAGTTTTCAAGATCTCCAAAATAAACTCAGTACAGAAATAGGGGTCTTCGAGCCAGCAAATTCACAGTATTTATCCCCGGAGTACTTGGCTTCTTAAGAAAAATAAACCGTTACTTGTGTTATGATTGAAATTAGTAATAAAAAGATTTTCTTCAGAAACTGAAGATTAACTCTACACTGATCAAATATACCCTGCCACATTTGCTTTTGATTTTTCACAGATCTATCACTGCAGCACACATCTGTCATTCTGTTATTAATTGTAAATACTGGATTCAGTTGTTGCTTAGCAACCACATCAAGTCATACATACTGCAGTAAAATACAAGAACTGCTTAAATTCATGCAAACGAGCACTTGGTGAAGCTTAAACCAATTCCTGAAAAGTATCATTCAAACAGCTATGATGGTGGATCAGATTTGGGGAGAAGTTATCTTGGAAAGTTCAAAGTTTTCTATTGTAAAAGTTCAAGGTCTACTTCAATACAAAGCTAAAGATTGTTTTAAGCCTTCAAAAGGTTCATCAGACGGGTTCACGCACTGTATGGATTTTTTCTTCCTGTTAACAGAAACTGCTTGACAATGTGTGAATACTATAAATCACATATTAAATGTCAATCGCATGCAAAATTTGATCTTTTGATTTGTATAACGCATATTACGTAAAACAAAAGTTGTTATTAAAATCCGCTACCAAATTGTTTTATGTATAGCAACTCTACATGCCGCCGCTGCCATGTATGGAGCAGGTATAGTATCCAAAGCAGTGGGCGGGTACCTCTAGGCTGTATTGCTTCAGTAAAACATGTACCGAGTACCTAGTGTACAAGACAGTGTAAGAGAAGTGCTATGGTAGACTGTTTGAAACATACAAAATATATGATAACACTACATTTTAATTTCAAAAAGCTCCTCCAGCTTGTGTTAAGCAGAAGCGATTTTTTTCATTTTCCATCTCGACAGCAAAGCGCTGTATAGCGGAAGCTGTATTGAAGGAAATGTTTCGAAAGCACTCTGCTGTTTGGGATTTTTTTGTTAAATGCCCAGACGACCAAAAAAAGTTGAATGCAAACTGTGCAAGCGACTCGTATCATGGAGGCATAACCAATCTCTGGGGTCACTTGACAAGCATAAGTTCATATTATTATTAGTATTATTAATATTTTTAGTAGTAGTGGTAAAATGTAACTGATAACCTGCTTGTAAAAGTGACTGTTAAATAAAGCTTTGTCAGCTGCAGTTGGTGCTGCTGCAATGCAAGCTTACTGTATAGATCGCAAGCAGGCTCAATTACGTGTAAATAAACAACGTGTATTTTTATTTAAAGTATAAAAACCTAATTACTGTTCTATATAACGTATTTTTAAACTACATGTGAATGTTTTATTCCATTTATATGGATTACCTGTAAACCAATAGGATTTTCAATCAAATATAAACAATTAGCTATGGTGACGTCACCAATAAATTATGCAAAGGAGTATCCTCGAAGGTTTGAACTTTCCTTCGGTAATGTGTTCCGATCCTTCGAAGGGCAAAACGTACCCTTCGTTGCTACCCTAACTATCCCCTATCACAAACACAGTGCTCACCCTTTAGAACGCTATAGTGGGGAGCCATAGTTACAAGACCGTGCTATTTGTGTTCCGCCTTATAACGAGTATAAAAGGGCTGCTGTAATGGCAATATGGTGCAAATGGGAGCCACGACCCTACCGTGTTATAACCGATTCTTCTGCACTTCAACGAGGCGTGTTATAACGGGTGAGCACAGTATATCACATGATAAAGACCACTGTGGGAGAAACATGCACCTTAAGAACCTTATTGTTTAAAAGATGAACTGTTTAGTTTTAGATTGTTAGTATTTGGGTTTCATTTAGTTAGTTAAAATAGAAAACTTCGGTTTCATATTAAAATTAGTGACGCAGCAACAGATCGTAAGGGGAAAGCTTTAAAGTGTACGAAATAGCAATTTAAAAAGGAGACCCTGTGCTTTGTCAAAGAACACTTGGGAGGCTAAAACAATCTCCTTCCTTCCTTATTTTCATAACGTCAGGGTTTCCTGAGGTGAACATCAAACAGGCATTGATGTTACAATCACTTAAGGTAATAAAACGAAAGTGGACCCTCGTGGTCAATGATATTCTTTGTTGAAATCTACAAGAGAGTTCGGAATCACAATAATTTACCCTGACGGTTGCATGAAGGTAAAAAAAAGAACACTAACTTCTAATTAACCTTTTATTTTAAATCAACATCCTTGCAACTGGTCCGGATCATCACTTAAGCTACTGTATCATTATGAATTACATACTTCTCTACAGGCTGCATTTACAACCTAGAATGCATTTGCTGATCCAACAGTTACACCCCGGAGAATTACGCAATTACGCGGTCGCGTAATTTTATGCATAAAACGTATCACCACGCATAGGCGCGTAATATTAAATAATATCGCCGTTAACAGCGAAAAATATTGGATCACACGGAGGATAAAGGGAACATTGATCAATTTTGCCAAAAAATGCCACGACAAAGGTCCCACGTTGTAAATGTATCAGTAAAAGAGAGAGTAAAAAATGTTCTTTGTTTTGCTTTGTACACTGTGAAGGTGGCATCCGATGCGATCTACCGCCAGGGGAAATGGACATCGACTTGTTTTGGTCATCGACAGCTGACTGTCTTCCTAATTTGAAAACATTAGCTTTCAGATACAGAAATGCAGTAACAAATACAGCTGATACGGAGCGCAGCAACTCGCTGTATAATCTTGTCCTGTCCGATCGGAGGCGTTCTCTTTCGGAAGACAAACTGAAAGAGCTGGTGTTCCTTTATTTCAATCTTGGAATTTAGAATGATTTTGTTAATTGTTTTCTATTTTTTTTTTAAACTTATGCTAGTATTTTTGATATCCAGTATGAAAAGAACCCAATACAACTGCACAATACTTGTGTTACTTTGCACACACTTGTACAGAGATACTGCATCATTTTGCATAACTTATTTTTTCTGTGCATAATTCCCTGGGGTGTAAACAGTATGGGTAATGAGATTTAAAAAAAGAAAAAATGTATTTCACGTTTACCATAACTACATAAGTCTCATCGGTGTGCTCTACAACATCCAAAATAATATCTACAATTTCAGAGTCAACTGCTTCACACCAGCAATTTAACCTACATTACATTTTAAAATCAGCCCTGTGGTTTCCTTGAACTGCTATGCATGTGGTTTATTAAAAAGAAAATGAATCATTAGCTGGCACATTTACAATGTTGCTTGAGATACTGTACCCAAAACACATTACTTGTTTTCTAGCAGAGCACTTTATTCTTTAAACAGACATCACTGTTTGAATGAACTGCTGCAGTACTGTTGACAAATTGTAAGGATTCTGCTCGCATTTACACAGCATTTAGTCGGCTATGCGCTGTGTACAAGCGGTGTGACCTTGATCCATTACAAACTAGCAGGGTTATGCAAATCTAATTAGCTTTTAAAAAGCTTCAAGGCAAATTAAGGCACCAGTTTCAATTGCATAGGTCTAGTTGCCAAACTGATGATTTAAAAGGTGCAGCCTCAAAATAGCTAAATCTTTGAATATCCGACTCTCTCAAATCGATCTTGTTTGAATGTATTTCTTTGCGATACTATGAACTCCCTTATTAGCATGCCATTAAAAAGTACCTTCAGATGTCTGTTTAATTGCTGACAACCATTGGAGTGCTTTGACAAGTTCTGTACAGTAACTCAGTGTACCAATCACGAGAAGGAAAAAGGAACTGCTTATTTGCTGTTTATAATGGCCACATTCATGTGTTTGTGTGTGTGCTGGAAATACTGCATGTACGCTTGTTGCAACTAAAACGGATATTATGAGGAGTAACTGCAGACCTAACAGGCCGTCAAAAAAGTGACTTCAAGAAATGTTAGCAATTCTTTCACAGGATTTGGTAATCCCTATTAAAACAACAGCTTCTGATTACTGGAAGGTTTCAAGAAGTGAGTGACATGTGAATACAAGGCCAAGGGAGTTTTAATATTCGTGGCAGTACAACAGTCAGCTTGTTTGCAATTCACAGAGTGCTGTTTATAAAATACAGCTCTCCTATTGAACAAAGGGGATGAAGATTTCTGTCATTGGTGAGCAGTTTCCACATAATCCACTGGCAAACACTTCATTCAGCATAGGTGGAGCAATGTCTAGGGCAGTCCAAATCTAGATAACAGAACTCCTCTGAAATCACAGATTCACCATATTCCACAGCTGCATCGTCATCATAATTCTCTTAAACAGACTGCTAAAGTGACCGCACATAGAGAAGCTTGGTGGTTCGGTTCTAGTTCTGTTAAATTAACAGATGCTGGCCCAATAAGAAGTCTCATGTGATGCTGTTTTTGGCAGTTTCTATAGATTGTACTGACAAAAAATGCTTGATATGTTCAAATTGTTTGATAGGATTAGCAGTATTTGATTTACATTTGTATAAGCCATTACTAACACAAATACTAAACACAGAAGATGCTCCGCAGAACATTGCAGTGTTTTTTGCAGATTTTCCTGCAGATTTGGACTGTCTCTCGTTAGTGGTATCTCTGAATACAGCCGTATAACCTGTAGAAATGTTCAAAACGTTCACAAAATAATGATCTTACATCACTTGTTACAGATATGAATTTCTCAGCACTTTTTCTTACAGACAATACAAGGCTGCCAGAAACTCACGTCGAAAATCTGTTTAAATTACAATATTCAATTGTTGATATCCAAGAGAAAAACAATCCATGCAATGTGTTGGCAAAATGCTTTCGAACAAAGACCAAAACTGACATTTTTACCGGACCGCGGCAAGAAAGTAGTGTTCTATTTAGCTAGGCTGCAAAGATTGCAAGGCTGCTAATTTCACAAAGTACTGTATACTACAGAAGAAGCAGTTCCATCACAAACTGAGTTTCTTTGGAAAAATACAAATGCAGATATAAAGGGCTTTACCGCAGTTACTGCACATGCCACAAATGCAAGCCAAGTTTAGATGTACAAAACAAATTCAACCATGCCAATTTCCTAAATATAGCTACTAGACAAATTAACAAAAGCCACCAAAAAAAGACAAAAAGCACCCCTAGGAAATCATAAAATATCATTACACACATTTTTATAAGCTTGCAGGTTGGTAAAAAGTCTTGCGTTGGTGGGATTATTCTAGAACAACCAGGACTTCATCTCATTTAATATCCCTCTCTTGACCTACATTTCTATGAATTAAAGCAGTAAGTACTATACTTTAAACATTCAAGAAAAAAGCCTCTTGCACTTAACAGAATAGCCAATAAATAATTAAGTAAAAAAAAGTTAATAAAAAAAGAAGTCTTAAGTTTGAATTTACAATACTATGCACAAGAACTCTGGTCACTTAGACGTGCAAAAGCACTGCTCTGAAACAAACAAACCGAAGGTAGTTTGTAAACTCAAACAAACTCAGCAAAAGACCGTTCGATAAAAACAAACTTTGAAAGAGAGTATTCCTATTAGATTACAATGTACCAATTACAATTGATTATGCATTTGTTTCAAAAGCAGAGATGAAAGTGAGAAGTATATAAAAAAATAATAAAAAATAAAAGGCTGAAAAAAAAGGTGGCAGGAATCTGGGATCCACATTAAGATTCAGATTACATCTGAAATTAGAATGTATTAGTGTTAGAATTAGTGTTTTTTTGACACATCAGGATGACAAAATTGGGTCTGTGCAAATATCCAGTCAAATAAAGTGGTGGTAAAATATATATGTAGTTTCAAGTGAAATCTATTTTTTCTTACCAGTGCACAAGGGCTGAAAAAAGTGCTGTTCAGCACACATTTAATATTGTAAATATTTATTTTTAAAGCATAGAGATGACATTTTCTGCATCATTTTGTGTTGCCATGGGGGAAAAAAATGTAAGAAAATATATTGCTAATAAAAACAAACACGAATTGCTTATGTCATGTAAGTTTAATAAAAAAAAAAGTTAAACTTAAAAGGGACAGTGTACAACTTTAAAGAAAACAAATCTTTCTATTAACGTCCTGTTATTAAAGTTTAAAATAACCTCTTGATTTTTCACTCCGTCTTCTATGTGAATCAAATGTCTGGCAACTTCTTGTTTTTCAAAAGATGCTTGTTTAAACAATTCGCTGGATCACCACGTTTATCTCAATCACCAACGAAAATGCAGACGACAGGCTGCATTTACTGCAACAACTATTTATTATGTCTACGTGTTTTCTGCAGAGAATATGGCTTTCCAACGCCTTGACCCATAATCAGGGGTTCACATAACTGGTACGCAGGAACACATGCGGACCAATAAAAAAAATGCACTTAGTTATTGTCGTCGAAGACGCAAGCGTACTGTCAGGAAAGCATTTATAATAAAGGCAGAGACTTGTACTTGTTTGTGGACCAATGAAATAGCAACTTGCCAAGACAGACGTCTGCAAGCACCAATGGGGTACTTTTTTGGTTTTGTGTTGTGTTAAAAAAAAAAAAATATATATATATATGAACCACACAATGTGTTAACAGCTTAAAAAAATGAAAGATTACTACAACCCCAATCGGAACATTTTTTCCCCAGATCGGCATTGATCACATCAATAGCCCCGGGGGACTGAGTAAAACACCAAATCAGCAGAGATTTTTCATCTCTGCAAAAGACTTAATTACATTTTCTTATAAAAGAAATATAAAAATGGGGATACTGCTTTGGCATCAATTTGTACTGTACAAAACAGTGCACGATTTGGAGACAGTGTTTAAATCCGCGATTGATTCATTAACAATGTGGATATCCAATTAACGGATGTGTAGGTGTTTGGTGCGGCAAAGATAAAATATAAAATGTTAAAATTCATTTGTGGTTACTACGAACGATGTGCTTAAACATAAAACCTTTTAATAAATAGATTAAATAATTTCCGTTCCTGGTTCACGCCAGTCTATTTCCCATATTCAGAGAAAGCAAATAATGAAATAAGTGTAATCTTATATTGATGAGGCTAAGGCAGTATTTGTAATCTGATACTGATGACTTCTCTCATGTAACAAGGATAACATTTTCACAAAATGGTTCCGCCTTGTTTACAGGACAATCTGCATAAGTGATTATCCCTCGCATTGGACAGTGAGTTTAATGTGGTTAAACACCTAGAATCAAACCATGTCTACAGGAGAAGCTTGTCAACACTAAACCCTGAGTAAATACACTCGAAATACAAATAACAGCGTTCCATTAGGTGTCAGTATGAATTCCAATTTCATGGACACCAAGACGTAAAGCATGTATACTTGTGCTCGCTTCAGAACAGTTAGTTGCAGTTTTCTACTACGGTGCATACAGAAAGCAAGTAGTTTAAATGTATTGAAAGAAAGACAAATGCTTTATATGTTGTATTTTTTGGGGTTGTTTCGAAGTTAAATAAATAACACGTGTAAATAAAGCAGGAGGAGGAAAAATAAGCTTGCAGTCCCATTTGGACAGACTTAAATCAAGGTCTCAGTTTTCTGTAAATATTAATAATGGTAAAACTGTATAGGGAAAATGTCATCCACCTGTGTGCTATTAATAATGTATCAACAAAATGGGGAGTGGCAAAGTTAATCTGTTTTTATTTATTACATTCTGTTTTAGGGGCAGGATAACAGTAGTACTGCTAATGAAAGTTGGCGATTTCCTCAGTCTCATGATGTCTTTTCACTCTGTAGCTTCCTTGTGTTGCAGAAGACCATACCCCACAGAGAAAAAAAAAAGACATCACAAGTTACATTTCTTTTTATTCACTTAAAGTAGTTACAAAATAACTGCTACTATCGTGATAATCCCTACATGGATTTCTCCCAAAGCACAAGCACAATGGAGGGCTGTAAAAATCAATAAATCTGTTCAGCAGCAAAATTACATTTAGTCTCCAGGAATGGCCTTAATTGGGGCAGTAGGACAACTTCATATAGAGCAGGGACACGCAACCCGTTTATCAGAGACCCGTTTAGCAGGGACACGCAACCCGTTTATCAGAGACCCGTTTAGCAGGGACACGCAACCCATTTATCAGAGACCCGTTTAGCAGGGACACGCAACCCGTTTATCGCTTGACTGTGGCCCAGTGTATTAATTCCATTTCACTTATGAATATATCGGAAATTATATAATATTATATATATATATATATATATATATATATATATATATATATATATATATATATATATATATATATATATATATATATATACACACAGTACTGTGCAAAAGTTTTAGGCAGGTGTGAAAAAATGCTGTAAAGTAAGAATGCTTTCAAAATAGACATGTTAATAGATTATATTTATCAATTAACTAAATGCAAAGTGAGTGAACAGAAGAAAAATCTACATCAAATCCATATTTGATGTGACCACCCTTGCCTTCAAAACAGCATCAATTCTTCTAGGTACACTTGCACAAAGTCAGGGATTTTGTAGGCATATAGTCAGGTGTATGATTAAACAATTATACCAAACAGGTGCTAATGATCATCAATTCAATATGTAGGTTGAAACACAATCATTAACTGAAACAGAAACAGCTGTGTAGGAGGAATAAAACTGGGTGAGGAACAGCCAAACTCAGCTAACAAGGTGAGGTTGCTGAAGACAGTTTACTGTCAAAAGTCATACACCATGGCAAGACTGAGCACAGCAACAAGACACAAGGTAGTTATACTGCGTCAGCAAGGTCTCTCCCAGGCAGAAATTTCAAGAAATTGAAATTTCCAGATGTGCTGTCCAAGCTCTTTTGAAGAAGCACAAAGAAACGGGCAACGTTGAGGACCGTAAACGCAGTGGTCGGCCAAGGAAACTTACTGCAGCAGATGAAAGACACATCAAGCTTACTTCCCTTCGTAATCGGAAGATGTCCAGCAGTGCCATCAGCTCAGAATTGGCAGAAAACAGTGGGACCCTGGTACACCCATCTACTGTCAGGAGAAGTCTGGTCAGAAGTAGCCTTCATGGAAGACTTGCGGCCAAAAAGCCATACCTGCAACGTGGAAACAAGGCCAAGCGACTCAACTATGCATGAAAACACAGGAACTGGGGTGCAGAAAAATGGCAGCAGGTGCTCTGGACTGATGAGTCAAAATTTGAAATATTTGGCTGTCGCAGAAGGCAGTTTGTTCACCGAAGGGCTGGAGAGCGGTACCGCGAATGAGTGTCTGCAGGCAACAGTGAAGCATGGTGGAGGTTCCTTGCAAGTTTGGGGCTGCATTTCTGCAAATGGAGTTGGGGATTTGGTCAGAATTAATGGTCTCCTCAATGCTGAGAAGTACAGGCAGATACTTATCCATCATGCAATACCATCAGGGAGGCATCTGATTGGCCCCAAATTTATTCTGCAGCATGACAACGACCCCAAACATACAGCGAAAGTCATTAAGAACTATCTTCAGCGTAAAGAAGAAC
Organism: Acipenser oxyrinchus oxyrinchus; assembly: GCA_030684275.1. Lineage (NCBI taxonomy): Eukaryota > Metazoa > Chordata > Actinopteri > Acipenseriformes > Acipenseridae > Acipenser > Acipenser oxyrinchus. The sequence goes on along the minus strand of CM060257.1, from coordinate 44,076,129 downwards.
ATGGAGTCTTGGAAGTGATGGTATGGCCCCACAGAGCCCTGATCTCAACATCGAGTCTGTCTGGGATTACATGAAGAGAGAGAGCAACTGAGGCTGCCTAAATCCACAGAAGAACTGTGGTTAGTTCTCCAAGATGTTTGGGCCAACCTACCTGCCGAGTTCCTTCAAAAACTGTGTGCAAGTGTACCTAGAAGAATTGATGCTGTTTTGAAGGCAAAGGGTGGTCACACCAAATATTGATTTGATGTAGATTTTTCTTCTGTTCACTCACTTTGCATTTTGTTAATTGATAAATATAAACTATTAACATGTCTATTTTTAAATCTTTGTTGACTTGCTTTTTCCAATTTTTCAGCATAAAAGCAGCACACCATTTTAATTGTACTCATGGAGGGTAATTGCTTCTCATCAACTTCAGTCTCCAGTTAATTTCACGTCTTCCTCTCCTTTCTTAAATGCACAAACCCGCTGCATTGAAAGAATCCATTCCCAACATAGGAGGCTTGTTGCTAGGGAGCGGATGTCAACTCGTCTGCTAAAATAAAAACTGCTTCAGCAAGTAGATATTTGATTTGCTTTGTATTATTGTGCAATGCGTGTGTATATGGTGTAACAGTATGACATTAATGCTTTGTTTTTACTTGTTTTGTATATTTTTGTTTGTGATGTGTATCGTGCAGTATGAAATCAAATTAAACAGTAATCCTAAGGGAAATTGCCATATTTTTATATATTATATATGCCTATGTATATTGCAGCTAAGGGTTCAACTCGGATTATTCTTTAGTAGAAAAGTTTGGTTGCACACCTTTAATTTAGAGCAATGTTACAGACAGAAAATGTACAGTTTTGGGAAAAAAAGTTATTTTCTAATTTAAAAATGCACATTCCTGAACCTTTTTTTTCTTTAACTGTATTGAGGGGATATGGTTGGGAGAATATTATACTAAAGTAAAAGAAAGAAAGTACTTCCAGTTGGGGACAGCGAGTAGTTTTTCAGCTAGAAACCATCAAGGTTTCAGTCAGGGGGATCATTTTTAAAAGTGAAACAAAACAAACAGGTGCTTTAGCCTAGCTCCATGCAAGGAAAGCACGGTTCTGGGTAGCTAGCGAGGTGGAATTAATAATGAATGCTGAATAAATCACTTAATCAAATAGCTGCAGCTCTTCTGAAATCCACAGCCACACACACATGGATCCCGAGTACAGAATACCAAAGCAGAGCACTTTAGTCCTTTATTTTGAGTTTCGGGTCAGGTGTGACTGATTTAAAGCTAGAATGGTGCCAACCACAACCCAAGCATTATTTTGCATCACCAACATGTAGCCTCAGGAAATGCAGTTTTAAAAGGAGGTTTTTCTTATAGGTCTTGGTGACACAAGCATGTTATTGAACACTGGACTCCTTTAAAAACATATTATTCATAAAGAATGTTATTTTATTTAATATAGTATGGGAAAACAATACATTCCTTTCAGTCTGTTTGAGACAAAACACACGTATTAGTTCAAGGGAACTCAGTGACCTTCTCTAAAGTACACAATGCTCTGGGCAGTGTGAAACTAAAATATCCACTCTCGCTACTAAAGGGCCAGGCAGTTGGCACATAAGCACATGTGGTCGTCAATTGAAGACCCTGTTTTCAAGTCCTGTGTGAAGTAGAGACGAACATGTAAAACAGCATCAAAAGGGAGTGGTGCAGCCTGGCTGTTCAGAATAAATAAAACACACCTGTCTTACCAAATAAAGACCATGCCAAAATAAGAATGAATTTGAAAAAGATCAAGACCACCAACTTTGTTTCCATGTCTTTTTTTTTTTCAAAGAAGCACCACAGAAATATGACAAGTAATATACTAACCCACCCAGAAAGATGCATTGAATTCAATTTCTAAATATAAAACTATAATTAATTCTGTTGGAGGTTAATCAAATCTCATATCTCTATTACTGCGTTTTCAATGCACATACTGGAAGTATGACATCGACTACAACTACAAATAGCAGGAACAGAAATATACATCTTAAACTACATCCAGCGTCATGCCAGCATACACCAGAAGTTGAGCCTTTACAGCAGCATTGTGTGATTATTGCATTTGGTTTTTTAGGATTCCATGTCACCTAAGAGTTTGACTTGGGTTCATACTAGTCACTCGCCACAAGCATAAATATTTCCTGTGTGGCTAAACCAATTTACAATGCTTTAAAAACAAAAATGAAATTCACACACTAATGCAAGCAGCCATGCTAGAAGTTAAGTTCCACTGTGCGAATTCTAAAACTAACTTCAAATCAACACCAATTTCAGAGGCACATCCAATACAAAGGGAATTTCATCCTTATAAAAACACTCAATTGTAAGACATGTAGGAATTTACAATAAAATAGTAAAATTATTTGACAAACATTTAGACCAGAAGTCTTTTTAATTTATTTTTGACATTGAAAAAGATAGCTAGCATTGCTATATGTTTTGTTTTTTGGTTACTATTCACAAGGCATATTAAGTCTACTTAAAAGGCATAAACAGAGATAGAACAAAGACTAGCTGTGGGTCAAGGAAAGAAATAAGAGTATTCAGAAGCCCGAGGCTTTCCACAAACCAAGCTGGGCAAACAAGAGTTTATGCTGTGGCTATACTCTGAGGAATTCCTCACCTGGCTCTCAGTCTAAAGCCTTGAAATAAAAAGTATACGGTAGTTAATACTCACTGCTGGGAGCTGTCAATTAAAAACGCCTGTTTTGTACCAAATCTAAACAGAAATCATTAAAAATAAAAAATAAAACTTTAATTACAATATAAGCTTTTATTTTTTGGTTTGGGGATAGGGGAATGATGCTGGAGCCCAAAGGTTACATGTTATGATATTAATAATAAGTGGCGTGCACAATCCCCCCCCCCCCCCGAGATTATTAAAAAATACTGGGCATTCAATTCTCGTATCACACACGGCCCCATGCATTACATGCATGCAGATTCATCGTCCCTGCCGGTGAGCGGCAGCGTGTGCGGCAATCGTGTAAGGACATTGGGAAAGGACGGGGCTGTTTTGGGATGTTTCTGTGTTATGTAGTGTGTCCTTTAATTAGTTAGTTGTGGATTTTAAATGCTAAATTCTTAATTTGCTTTTAGGCCAAATAAAAAAAATGTGTGGCTCCAGTTACCCGACTAACCCTATTTTTTTCCACCCAACCCTAAATATTTTTTGCTGATAACAGGCTACATTTTTTTATATCAATCTGAAAAACTGATCACTATACACAGCCTCGTTTTCGCTCATGAGATTTTCCAGAAACTTCGTGCAAACAAGATCATCAGTTTCATATAAATTGTCGGCGACCGACACTTGTTTTGCAAAATAATTGTTTGAAAAATGCGACCACATACCAGAAAAAAAAATTTAAAAAATTATATCTGTCAAAAATAAATTGAAGAGACTTCTGGTCTAAATGTTTGTCAAATAATTTTACTATTTTATTGTAAATTCCTACATGTCTTACAATTGAGTGTTTTTATAAGGATGAAATTCCCTTTGTATTGGAGGTGCCTCTGAAATTGGTGTGGATTTGAAGTCTGTTTTAGAATTCGCACAGTGGAACTTAACTTCTAGCATGGCTGCTTGCATTAGTGTGTGAATTTCATTTTTGTTTTTAAAGCATTGTAAATTGGTTTAGCCACACAGGAAATATTTATGTTTGTGGCAAGTGACTAGTATGAACCCAAGTCAAACTCTTAGGTGACATGGAATCCTAAAAAAACAAACCAAATGCAATAATCACACAATGCTGCTGTAAAGGCTCAACTTCTGGTGTATGCTGGCATGACGCTGGATGTAGTTTAAGATGTACATTTTCTGTTCCTGCTATATATATATATTCACGATTTGCCACAAATCATTATGGATTGCCTTGTAAATACTGTATTACAAAATTGTAACACAATGTTCATATCAGCTGAATAACTCTGAAAAGTCTTCACGTTTGCCATAAATCATTTTCCTGGATTGAAAGCTCTTAAATGTATGTGAACTGTAAACAGGAATACTTGGACATCAAAAACATTGCAGCTGATGCCTTTCAAATACTGTTCCACGAAAAAAGTTAAGCAGGTAGGTAATTTATTTCAAAGTTTCCTAACAACCCAATTAACAAATATTTATAATGTCCATTTAACTGCTGTTAGCTACTTTTGTACATGTCCAACTACTAAAACATACAGAAATATCTGAAAGTAACTTTAATTTCTTACCAGTACGGTATTACTGTGATAACAAGTACATGTTTTCTTTATATTGTCATCTTAAAGCATGTTAAAATGTACACAAAGCCATTTTGGATTTTTAAATTTTTTTAAAAAAAAAATAGATCAGCTATGTGTGATCATTTAACACGGTAAAACACATAATCAGAATGATTAGCCTAAACAAACATCCATTTTTTAAATATAAAATCCATTTTTTAAAATATAAATTACTCTCTATTATCGGTTTCCGTTTTGTCCTCATAAAAATCCATTACAGGAGCAGCGTATCACCAGTCTATCATTCTATCACCAAGTGATAAAGTGGAATAGTCGTATGCCTTTGTGTTATGTAGGTATTCACTTCAATTCAGGCCACCGTCACAGTTTACAAAAGCTCCCCGTTCTGAAAACGAAATGTTGGCAGGTATGTGAACCCACTCTCACAGTCAGCTATGCTCGCTGGAAGAGTTTCCACTGCGAGTATTTTTTGGTTAGTTTTCTTGCATCAAATTATGCTAATGTACGGAACGACCACCCCTAAGTCACATGAACAGGACCTAAATGACTTCTTAAACATCAATATTAGCAACTGGACACCCAAGCCGCCAGGAGATGGGAAAGGAATTAAAATACAAAGTTACACGTTTGTGTGTGTGTGTGTGTGTTATTTGTTTTATTGATAGTCACACACATACATATATAATAGATGGGCTTCAGCGAGTTACAGGAAAATAATTCCATCTAGGAAGGTCGAGTAATTTATAAACTGTCACAGAAACCAGAGGTGGAATTGTGTTCCTTTAACTCACTGAAGAGGCCCATCTATTATTTTTTATAATACATGGATATCCTTGTGATGCTTATATTAAAGAAGATGAGGTTCAGCAGTACAGCTGAGTTTTTTTAAACGTTGTGTTTCAGTGCTGTACAGGCGTTCTATGTCATTATCCATTAGTGCTTCAGCTTTATTTGGATGATTGCCTTTAACTTGTTTTAATGTCCCGTTCATCTCCAGTTTCTGAGCTACGAATGTACCAGCTTTACATCATTTTTTTTTTTTTTTTATATTCTCATTTTGTTGATCATTAATGAACATTTCTGTACTGAGGGTGTTGTCGAGTGATTGCAAACAAGACATTTTGTGTTTGAATTGAAAGTGATGGTCTCGAGGAGTCCAATAGGTCAAAGTTCAAGTACATTTCTCTACAGTAATTCACTTTTTGACGTCACTTCTGTGGTATTATGCCTTTTTTTAATGGCTCAGGATGCAAATATAGCCTTCATCCATATATATATATATCTCTGGACCGTGTTAACGTTTTCGTTTTTCCATTGGAATATGATATCCGAGTGCTTTCCCATTAATTTATATTTATATATATATATATATATATATATATATATATATATATATATATATATATATATATATAAAATGTTACGGCCAAATCAGCCAATGCTGTCACTGGCCGTTGCTCTTGGGCTCTGATAACAGTGCCCGGTCATTGACATCAATAGGCGCTCATTTTGAGCGATGTTGTTTTCTCAAAATAAATGTACAGTACTTCGGAAATTAACTGGCCATCGTCAACAATTCCCAGTGAGTCTCGGGCAATGTGTGTAACTATGCCAATCTGTAGCAAATACCTCATAACGTGAGGCAATAAGCGTTCCACCTGCTGCCTCTTATTTTAGCAGCAGTAAGCCTGGCCAGGCAACACTTTTAAGAAAAAGGTATGCAGAAAGAAAGAAAGAAAGAAAAAGAAAAAAGAGCCCATTGTTTGGTTTTCTATTAGGAGTGTATCCCTGTAAAAAAGACTGGGTCATGCTTGTGAAGTTTGTAATCCATTGTAGTTCAGTCAGTGTAGCTTATGGAAAGATACAAAAAAAAGCTACAAATAACAACCACAAAACTACAATGCAGACTGACTTATACAGCATTTTTATTTTTCATGCCACTGAATACCCAGTGCCAAGAGGCTTATGCAAGTGTGCTGGCAATGTGATTTAAATACACTACCTTACAGTAAATACAAATACAGAAAATGTGGTTATGTGGACATGTTATTTAATCGTAATTAAACCTCATGCATATGTATGCACGTGTGTATGTATCAATCAATACATAATACCGCTAACTGGCATTATTGAAAACTGTGAACCAAATTTGAACAGATTGTGACTCGTTTGTGTCCTATAGCAAAAAACAAGGCAGGCGGAAAGTTTATTAAGGAACATGCACCCACAAAATGAGACTGAGCCAGCTGTGAGGTGGAGAAAGTGGAGAAAGTGGGAGAACGAAGCCAGATGACAGTGTAAAGTAAACTACCACTTGCCACTTTTACCAGCTCACACTGCCCCCCCCCCCCCAGCGTAACAAGACCAAAATTAATTTTCTTATTTGGCCTTATGTCTTGGGTCTTCCATTTCTCTCTCCGTATCCTTATTTTTCTATTTTATTTTTCCTTCTTATACAATTATCTAATGCTCGATCATATTCCCTCCTGTAAATATTACTTTTTGTATTATTTTCTGTTTCAGTCCAGAACTGCCAATGATAATTAGCTCATAGCTAAATCTGGGTGCAATTGCGTCTTATGACATGTCTCAAATGTTAAACACTGTACGTTGTACTTGTCAAATAAATACATCAATAATAAAAAAAAAAAAGATCCTCGATTTAATTTTATCTAGCAGTGTTTTTATAAATCACTCTCAGTATATCGGTTCAACAACAAACTACAAAGCCAGACAGACAACTTGTTCATTGTGAAAAATAAATGAGACATTCACACTGAGAAGGTTAAGATTCATACAAGATCCTCTGTCGTTTGGTTCCAAATGCCAAGCCATGCAGCCTCACCCTTGTGTCTTATTAGCAGCTAATTGTTACACTTGTCAATATAGGTCAGAGACACTCTAGATTACAAACTTGAAAACACACATCACACTGGCATCTTGTCAGTGAATATATTACAACACGACTGAAAAAACACACAATAAATAAAATTAAGAACCTCTCAAAATCCCACCAAATTTGTATGTGTGACTAATATATATATATATATATATATATATATATATATATATATATATATATATATATATAAAATTAATCCCACTCTCCAAATAAGTTAGAATACACTGATTTAAAAAGGGGTTGAGGTTAAAAATGGAGACATTTTACAGAACTCGCCTCTAAAAATGTATCAAGTACACACTGTTGAAACTAGTAGGATTCGCTTTTTAAGAAAACTAGAAAAATAATTACATTTTGCACATTTTAATAATTAACTATATAGGTGTCCAAATAAAAACAAAAAGAAAATTATTCACAAAATAAAAAAAAGATTTTAAATTAATGAAAACAATCACCTTTCTTTACATTCGTTAACAAACGGCACACGAGATAAATGTGTGTTTTCTACACACGTCGTCTTACAGGAGGTCAGTGTAGTACATTACAATTGTACTTATTAAAAAAAGGGGGAGGAAGGCAGCAGGACAAACTGCTACAATATTTTCATTTGCGACCACAAGATTTCCAGTTTGCAGCAATGCGCGCTCAAGTGAAGGCAGCCCAGCGGCGCGCCTCGAAACAGAAGGCACGAGCGAGTCACAAGAGCGCGCGGCCAGCCACGGATCGCCTCTCCAGATTGGTGGAGATTAAATTCCCGCCGTGCACGTGATCCATTCTCAGTGCGGTAAATAAACTAACACAGCACCAAAAGAAAACCCAGACAAAACTAATTTTCTCCACGTCCAGAAAGTCTAGAGAAAACAGCTAATGTCGGTAAGACCAAATAACAAACTACTAGATAATATAAAATACAAACAACGCTGGTCGCTTTAAGGAACAGAACGGTACGCGCATACGGGAACAGTTGCGCGAGACAAAAAAAAAAAGCTCCGTGCTGCTCCCGATGGTTGAAAACAACATTTTTTTTCTTTCTGCAACCGAGAGGAAACAATGAGAGTCGAACTCCACACATACCAGACACCCTGACGCAAGGATCGATTCCACATGCAATGGAAAAGGAGCTTACCTACACAGTGAATTAGTTTATGCTTCCACGAATCAAGTTCCTGCCGAAAGCCGCGCCTCTCGATCGTGCATTGCTGCCTTTTGCACAGACTCGCCATTTTCTATCGGGCCCCTCCCGCGGGCGCGCACGTTCTGCTGGCTGCGTCTTAGCAGGCACGTCGCCGTCCCGACGTATATGGGTGGAGTTTAGAAGAACGGCGTTCGCCCTCCCCCCTAGCACCCAAATGAAGAGTTAGCAGTTTTGACTGATAAATTCTGTTATGTGTCTTCACGGGAATGTCTATATTTAGAGAATTGCAATCATACGAATAATTAAATAAAGGACAGTCCTTGACCGTTTCCGTCGCCCAATTTTGGAATCCAGTCAAGAGGGCAAAATGTAGCGAGCTGTGTAAAAATCACCTTAAGTAGCGTAGTAAAACAAGCAACTATCTTGTGTAACCTAAGGTTACACTGTTTATTCACTTCTCTCGCAATCGAGCCTGTTTTCTCTCACTCATATGATGTATGTAGGTACAGTGAGCTAGAGAGTAAAGGTATACATACGGGAACACACATTTCCTTAGCATCTTAAATGAATTGTGTCGATTACATCTCAAAATCCACATCGTCCTGACCTTCGTACGACAATAATGTGTAGTGTACTCACCTGTCAGTAAACCTTGGCCCTGAATTTAACTTTCAATATCTTGAGATTTATTTTTAATCACACCGCAGGGCATTTCTAAATCGTTATTCACAATAGGCTTGCCCGAAAAGCTTGTGCACATCAAACTTTCGCTTTGCCAATCTACCCTATCGGGGGGCAGGGTGTAGTTTTAACCCACAGTCACATACAGATTTTCATTGGGTTGGTTTCAGTTTTTGCCTTTTCTGGAATTATTAATCCCACCCTGCAGGTCAGCTATGATTGGCTGAAAAGGAAAGCAGCTCATTGAATGATTTATTGGAATGCTCCATTTACAGTAGGTAGGAGGGGAGGGGAACACCAATTTTACAATACAAAGGTTCCATTACCTGTTGTAATACACAAAGGGATATACAGTATTTTGAAACCATTTAATTAACTGCTATTTTTTAAAAATGAGAAACATAACCCAAACTATATTCCAGCTATTTTAATCACTCTCAAATTGCTGGTTTATCAGTTTTTATTACCTGAATGTAACCCTGCTGGTGGCTTCAGGGCTGGTAGGTAAACATAAGAAAAGTCCTTATTTAAGTCTATCCCAATGTCTTACTTGCGATAAAGCCAGACTTTTCCCATTTTCTAAATTCATTTCACACTGACATGCTCTACCCGGGTCAGAACCTACCCGGGTCAGGGCCCGGTGTCATGCGGGTCGGATACGTGATTTCACACTGCTTTTGATAAAGCAGAGTTGACCTGGGTGACAGACGCAAGTGCACAATGCGCGTGTCAATGCCCTGGAAGCAGCTTGTTACAGACGCTTCCATCCAAGCTTCTCTGGATTGAACCGTCGGCCCAAATGTTGATTAGAGCAAACGTTTCTTCACCCCTGCTGCAATCTGGGTAATGATGTGTCTCAAGCAACAAAAATATGGCTAACCAGAATAAACAAAAACGTTCCTTGCGGAAGTGAAACCTTCACGCAGGCGTGGCTGTTTGTTATTTCGTCGGCCGTCATGCATTTTGTCTCTCAACCCGGGTCAAAGCGTGTCGACCCATATCCTGAGGTGGGTCGCTGGGACCCGGGTTAAACCGGGTACGACCCAGGTACGTGGTTTCACACTACAGGATTGTGACCCGGTAGCCAGAACCCGGGTAGAAGTGCCAGTGTGAAAGGGGCTTAGGGTTAGTTAATTTGTTTCCTTTCTTTGCCATTAAAACTGACTGAAACTGGAAAACCTGCATCGTGTTGACATTGTGTTGACCAGCATGATCACACAAGACACACCACACGTAACAGAGCTCTTTGGCATGTGTCTATCAGCAGCAATGTACTGTGTGACCAGGCGTTCAGACTAGGGATGGAAAACAGAACAAGGTTAGAAGAGAAGAGCTGTTCACAGAACATCCCTTTTAACTCCTTGCCTTTTTCAAACTCCCTAATTTCATGTGTCTTCACCTTACTGATAGATCGAATAAAAATAGTAACTCTCAAGTGCACCAACTATATATGAGGCGCCGGAAACAGGATCATCATATTCTGCTAACCAGTTAAGAAATGCTCCCAATAAGTGAATGCTCACACTAAGGGAGCCTTCACTTACTGCTAGAAGGGTCAGTCAAAAAATACAGAACTCATGTTTTGTAAGAAGTGCCAATATTATTAGTAAATGAATAAATTAGTTAATGCAATTGAAACACACACCTGCAATTTATGTGTTTTTAAATGTAATCCACACATGACATAGAGGCACACCACTTAAGCTAATTAAACCCGCAAATACAGAAACAACACTGCCCCTAAAATAAATGGCCGCCGTGGTAATGGTTCATAGGTAGCAGCGCCAATCAAAAATTACATTCAATGAGTAGTAAAGAGTATTAGCCAATAGAAGCGAGCGATATTAATATGTGAATGAAGCTATTGTTACAAGAAGAGGCGGGGCTTTGGTGAAGTTATTTTCTCCAGCGGGTGAACAGTAAAATAGTTACATTGCTTCTGTGCTCGCTTAGAACTGTAAACGGGAGGATTTGCATTCTTTTGAGACCCCCCAAAACACAGGTAAACATTGTATTCATTTAACCACATAGCAGCGACTGTCAACTAGCCATTCTGGTACAGCTTTATCTTTTAATTGGCTAAAGTGGTTCATTAGAAGTGATATGCCAGTGACAAGATGGAAATTGACTTTGTTACTATAGCAACATTTACTTTTTTTTAAAGAAATCACTTAAAGGTCGCGTGCTTAGAATGCCAAAATAATATATCCACGATCTGTATTATTTTGCTCGCCTTATCGCGGAAGAGTCATTATTGCGAAGTGCTAACCTTGGCAGTGTTTCAGTTTGTATTTCTACATGTTGTTTTTTGTGCTCAATTGTAACGGTAATCAGGAGTAGTCACGATGCTTTTTTTTTTTTATTATAAATCTTTCTGCAAGTTTCACAGCTTATCCTGGGTTTAGCTTAAATAAGTTCAATGATGTTGATGATATTTTGGTTTCGAGGTTGTCCTAGCTTCCAACAGTTATCTTCATGTACATTGGTGTACCTTCAGGTTCACAGAATGCTCTGCATATACACTCACAACTTTAGGAGTACCTTTCAGATTGTTTAATGTAGAGTAAACGCAGTTGAGAAGGGGTTAAATTGTCATTATGTTGCAGAGAGCCTGACCTGGATTTCTGATCCAGCAGGTGAAACAGTCCCTTTGCCTGATCTGGACTTATTCAGCTGCCAGAAGTTGCCTCTACTGACCACCAATTCGTGGAATCCTTTCAAGATTCTAATGAACCAGGTCGGGTTGAGCAGTGTACTTTTGTTTACATATTCCACCTGCCTGTATTAGCAGCGTAACTGTATGTGTTTGACTTGCAGGCTGCCTGAAACATGACGCTGACGAGAGGACCCTTCACCTACTCCAGTGGGGAGGAGTATCATGGCGACTGGAAGGAAGGCAGGACACTTTTTAGGCTTCTTTAAACTCTGCAAGGGTCTGGAGGACTGCATCCCCTCTATCAAAAAAGTGACACATTTAAATGGCTCCACATACCTGCATCCTCAGCATGATGTGTGGAAGCTGTGCTGTCGAGGAATAACCTAAAACTGCTCCATGTACATAAATGCCTACATGCAGATTAACAGAGATAATGGAATTGTGAAATTCTTCAAGGGTAATTCAGAAATTCTGTTTTTTTTTCTCACTTTGTCACTTGATCTTAAAATAAATTCCCCTTTTCGCTGATATGAATATCTTGGTTTAATTTAGTTTTATCTTTTGAAAATACGGACACAAATCTAATGTAGTGAATTTCTGATTTGCCCTTGGAGAATTTCTGATTTACTTCCATCTCATTTTGCCTAACGCATACTGCACATATGTTACCTCCCATGTATTACTAGAAGGAGAAAAATCAATAATAACATTGTTAAAGACTAGCAAGAAGTCTTCTATCTAGACCCAATATCATTTGTTTGTGGTAAATTTAGGAAATGTGGAAACATCTAGCATCTGAACATTACAAAATAAAGTGAAAAGGTTATACAAATATCACGACAGTTCAAATGTATTTAACACATTTCTGTGGAAGCCCTATTTAAAACAATTAATGTAGCAAAACAGTCAAAACATGGTAAAGCACAATAACTACACAATTTACTCACAGAAAAAAAACATGAAAAATGACATTGACCTAAAATTGACCAGGCTGCAGTTGTGTCGTGTAGACCAATATCAATTTGGTTATTTTACAATAAGGACTTCACATGAGTAAATGTTTCTCAGTCCCCAGTTCAGACGGATCCTGTGTGTTTGCATGGAGTTTATAACATCTTGAGGCTGCTGATTTCTTTTTACAGCAAGTGCCTTGCCCTGTGTGACTCTTGCGCTGCATTTTGTGGTCAGTGGTACAGTTGAGATGATTGTGGCAGAATGTTCACCGCATTATAAAAGCTCTCTGTTAATGGAGCTGTGAATGGATCTATTGTACCAGTCTCTGCAGTTAATGTACTTGCACTTGGAACATTGACTGACACAAAGCTCAATTAGGCTAAATCCTGATTAGCTGCCAATCTGTGACCTAAAACAATGACTGGCCTGCTGTAGCTTTTTAAAATCTTCCATCTTCACATACTAAGTATCTATTGGCTTATACTACAAGGGACATATGTCTTTACTGTGCAGCTAACTGTAGGGTTTCTGTTGGTGTGGCTGCCTCTCTCTTTAGCAGGGGAGCTATGAGAATAAACTGCTGTAATAGATCACATTAAAAACAGGCATATACATTTATTTGGCATTTTTTATTTGCCCTATATTGCTCCTGCAAGGGAGTTCTTTAAAGCAGGGGTTCTGTCAGTAACAAAATAAAACCACTTAATACTAAGATTAGGAAAAAAAAGTTTACCACTAAGATAAGACTGACACACAGACACATTTCTCAGAGTAACTTCTTGAAAACCTTGATCCCATACACACTTTGTAAAACCAATCCAATATTTAACTGTCACACTTTTCTCTCCAGGTCGAAGACACGGGGTTGGGCAGTTAAAATTCTCTGATGGTACATGCTATACAGGACAGTTTGAGAACGGGCTGTTCAACGGCAGTGGAGTCTTGGCATTTTCTGATGGGTCAAGGTCAGCTCTCACAAATTCTCTGTGCAATGAGGGGTGATCTAAGTTTAAACTCAGAACAAAAATGACCAACTACAAAGTCACCTTTACCTTTTTGTTTTAAAACAGTATTCAATGTTGGAAGCAACATTGTCAGGCCCTGCAGGTATAACAATTCCAGATGTGTTAAGATTATGTGAGCAGCTGTCTGGTGTGTGGCAGGCTTGAATAGCAGGGGCTTGTAATGACTGCAGTATTAGAATGTTGGGGTTTGTTTGTGATCAGTATTTCCCCTTGGCTGATATTAATAAAGTGCTCTGTTGGACTCCCAGGTACGAAGGGGATTTTGCACAGGGGAAGTTTCAGGGGTGTGGAGTGTTCACTCGGTTTGATGGGATGAAGTTTGAAGGGGAGTTCAAAAGTGGATGTGTGGAAGGATACGGTAATTATTTAAGCATTTCTATTCTCTCCTGACTTGTGATGTTAGAGTTGCTTGTCTCTCGCTCTCTCTCTCGCCGGTTCCTTAAATCAGGAGCAGAATCACAACTGACCAACAGAGTGCTGCTTTATAACCTTTGTTATTCACAGTGCGATACAATCAAACCTCCAGACATGGGAGGATGCATTCCAGACACCTCTGCAATAGCAAAACACTGTTGTGTTCATATATAGAAGACCATTCATTGAAAACACAAAATGTTTGCTTGAAAGTTGTATTTTTTTGATCCGGACAGGCTTGTTGACATTCTCAGACGGAGCACACGGAGTCCCCCGGAAAGAGGGAGTGTTCGAGAACAAGAAGCTGCTGAAAAGAGAGAAGCGCCAGGCAGTGATCCAGAGGGCGCACCGTGCAGCCAAAACAGCCCGCGGGCTGTCGTTATGACAGCGGGGAGACAGCTACCAATAGGGACCTCAGGGATGGATGACAGGGTGGCTCTTCACTCTCTTTTTGTTTCTGTTCTGCTTTGTGTGGTTGGTGCTCAGCAGTACTGCACTACAGTGCTCTGTGTCTTTGCATTGCTTTGTGGGAAAGCCACTTTTTGCATGGTTGGGGGAGACTGTATCTACCCAAAAGGAGCAATATGGAACAGAGGGTCTCACTCCGCTTTGAATTTCTATAGGGCTTAAACTCCTGGGGTAGTCTGGCTCCTTATAACTTTCAATCACAGTGTGATTCTGTTCTCTTGAGTTTTCATTACAGAGTCTAATTCGTGAGTCTCAGCCTGTACAGAACATCAGAACCACAGTCTAAAAGTGCTTACCACAAGCCTGTTAAGCCCCAGGTAAGGGCTTTATGACATGCAGAGCTACAACCACTGTGTCATCCATTGCTGACTGTTACAGCGTTCAAATACTGACACTGTCTAACCTTTCAGCTGCTTAACGTAGATTTGAAGTTTAAATTAATTTATGGAAGAAAGCGTGAATATTAATATTATTATTATCATTGTTCTTATTGTTGCTGTTTATTATTATTATCATTATTTATTAATACTGAGGAAGCTTGCTTGGTTATTTTTCACACATTATGAAAAGAAATAGGTTTTACGCTTGTTACGTTAACACACCTTTGCCTTAATACTGTGTTTTGTGTTCTTAAGGTGCAGTTAATATGGGGCAGCATGATGTGCACAGAATAATTTCCTTTTATGTGCTCTGGAAAGTAACTGAGATTTCAAATGAATATTTAGGGATGGTTGTGAGCAGAAACCTGCTAGTACTCTTGCTAGTTCTTGGTTGGTAGGTGGATGCTAAACACGTCAAGTCTGATGGGAAGACAGCTTTGTTAGTATCTAACCTGCTGCTGCTGGCAAGCTAACAGCCAATTCCTCTCCAGTGCTTCAGCATCTGCTTCCCGGTACACTGTAGAGGGGTGCTGAACGATACAGGCCAAGCTCTGTGTTGAATTAACCAAGCAGGAGTTGGACTTTTCTGAAAATCTTGCCAGTACAATGTTTTCTTCATTTGATGCAAAAAGAAATACATGTTAGAAAAAATGGGGCGAAAGAGAAATGAGAACACAATACAAATGATATTGTCTCTGTGCCCCACAAAGGCTTGGGGGTTAATTCATGTTTTTAAATTCCAATTCCATTTTCAATCAATCAAATCAATTCCAATTCCCATTCCCTTTTAATTAATTCCAACACACCACTGATCAAAATTATTTAGTTACTTAAATTGAAGTCACTGTTATTTAGTTTAATTGGCTTCAAATGAAGGCAATTGAACAATCATAACAATTATTAAGTCTCGAAAATATCAATTCCAGTTCCTACGCAGGACTCCAGGTCAGACTTGTTGTCTTCTCACAATGACTCAGTGATCCAGTTACAAATAAGTCCACACTAGTGATCAAGTTATATAAATAAACAGGTTGAACCAGACCTAAATTGGTATTAAAAGCACCTAACATAAACAAACTACCATTTATTTGTAGATAAATCATTCTGTATAAACAAACCCCACCCATCTTGACTGGTATATTCACTTAAAATGGATGCCAGTCATGTCTGTTCCAACTCCTGGTTGCCAAAGTGATATTCAGACTACAGCGTGACAGAGCTCAGTCTGTTGACTCTTCCTTATGATTATCACTCTCGGGACGTTACAAATAAAGGGAACTAAAAAGTGTTCCCATGCCAATATCTAATCAGGGTAAAGTCCAGTCCGACATAGCTTAGGACTATATTT
The DNA here is from genome assembly GCA_030684275.1 of Acipenser oxyrinchus oxyrinchus. Taxonomy (NCBI): domain Eukaryota; kingdom Metazoa; phylum Chordata; class Actinopteri; order Acipenseriformes; family Acipenseridae; genus Acipenser; species Acipenser oxyrinchus. Next base: position 44,059,901 of record CM060257.1, on the reverse strand, counting down.
GTTCCTGAAAAAAAAAAAAAAAGCTGGTTAACAAAGCCAAGCAAAACATGATCACACAGTTCAGAAGCCCTGTGCTGTACACAGCCCACCTATGCACAAAATCAGAAGCAAATGTCAGGAATTTTAAAAAGTAAAGCTAGTGAAATGCACTGAAATCTTTAAAGTGGAGAATCTCTGGCTCATTGTACCTAGTTAGATTACAACATCAGAATCCGTATTTTAATCCCGTCATTTAAAACATAAACCCTCAGGCATGTTCTGGCTATATATAATTTATTTTTATTTTTTTTAAATCATGGTCTGAATCTTATTTATGGTAGCCAGGAGCTGGAACAGACATGACACGAATCAATTTTAAAAGACGCATCAATTTTACCAGTCAAGGTGTGTGAGCTTTTTATGCAAAACAATTAAACTACATAACAATGTTAGTCCAAGATTGAAACAATACTTGTCTGCAGATTAAATAACCTCTTTGACAGAATCAGATTCCATGTGTGGGTTATGGGGGCAATTATTGCTGCTTTTAATACAGATCAGAATAATTGTTGTTTAATTATTGATGTTGTAGATTTTTGTAGTTGGTGTGCTTCTTATATTCTTCATGGCCTTTTCTTTGAAATATTGCTGTGCTGCTGTTTGTGCCTTGAGCTTAAGCCTTGCAATATATTCAAACCTTCTCCTCACCCCATAAGCAAACAGAGGCCCAGTCCTCTTCCTGACAGCTCTAAAAAGCAGTCTACACAGTGATTGTTTTGGGAGGGGGGGGATTTTGTGTGGGTTTGGAGTTGCTGTTGGGGGACAGGTGTTCTGATTGTCAAATGGGGGCTTTAAAATCCAGGGGGGGCGACCTTGATAACTGACTGCTGCATCATTTTTAATATTAGAATGTTTTTTTTCTAAACAGCAGTGCCCCCATGTGGTTAATCTGCGATATACACTAGATGCAACATGGAATGCAAGACTTAGTTCAGAAAGACACTGAGCTTTCTGAGTTTTTGCATTGTGTGCAGCTTGCTGTTACGTGAAAGCTTTAACACAACTGTAACTAAGCAGTACTGAAATAAATACCTTTACATTACAAATGTGTCTGGAAATGATTTATTACAATTATATCGTAATTGCACTTATTTTACAGAACTGCACACTACAAGTATAGAGGGGTAAGAATGGCAGATATGAATATTCTATTCCACTAGAAATTAGTGTTGAATCACACATCTTTACATTACGTGGCATGCGGTATCTGTCGTTAACACAGTTAAAGCAAATTGCCTCTAATATTCAACATCCCCATCCTTAATAGTTTGATCAAATCTGGACACACGCAGGACCCTTCTCTCAATTAAAAACACAATAGGTTACCTTATATATAATAACACATCTAAATTCAGAAATGCAGGGGAAAGAGCCAATACACAAAATAGTTTAGTGATTAAAATACAAAAACTGGGACTTTATAAAGGGCAGGGTGATTGGGGAAGATTTAGCTATAGAAAGAATGAGATTCCTGAAATGAGTGAGACCATTAGTGCACGAGTTTCCTCAGGCTGGATCCCTTGGTGTTCAAAGCCAGCCATTGGAGGTGAAGTCACTCTGCAGCTGCTTGGTCTCAGACTCAGTAAGTGGGCAGAGGGGGGAACGACAGTTACCACCATGATACCCAAACCAGTCCATCGCCTGCTTCAGGGCTGCAATCCCAAACTTGCGCGTTACCTGAGGAGGGTTGGAATGAGCAGGTTTAAAACACAGTGATACTGTAGCAGGCAAGTCCTTACCAGCAACTACTACCAACCCATCAAGAGCAGTGTAAACTGATATTTATACATGCTATAACATTACAATGCGGTCAGTGTGCATTAAACATTAATACCGTCCTCCGTGATTTCTGAACAGGATCTATATTACTGCACTGTATTATTTTTGGTTAACATTTTATGGTTAATGAACATTTATCATGGCATAAGTGTTATAAGAAATATTTGATTTCCCAATGAATAGCCACAAGGTATTCTATAGACCATGATGCTGTGCTGTTCTGGCCTGACCAAGCTGCCGTTTCTACTCACTGCTGCGTTGGGTTCGATGAGCCTGCACTGTAGAGCCTTTGCTTTTTCCCACTGGCCTGAAACACAGAGTTGCTCTAGTTGGCAGACTTGCTGTCCAAGGATATTTGCCAGGGCACAAATACCACCGACCGCACCTTTAAAGAGACAGATAGAGTTATCTGTTAAAATCATTAGTCAACTTTGCCCTAAGCACTTACAACTAGACCACATTTCTTCCCAGTTCCTCAGCGCTTGTGACTTTGGGAGAGTTTCCAAGACATTACTCAAGACGTTGTGCTCGAACCAAATGAAAAATGACCCTACACATTTCAGGTTTCCATTGGTTCAGTTTATTTTACTCGAGAAGACCCTCTTTTCACCCAACGTCATGCAAATGAAGGGGAAAGGAGGAGGTCAATATGCAAATTAGCCATGCGTACCGTTCTTGTGCTGTTTTCGCAGACAGCTCGGGAAAATGCGTTCCATGCACAGAGAACAGATACACCAGAGAATCTCATCTGGAAATATATAGTTGTCAGGTGACGACTTGTTTGAGTGAAACTGTTTAAAGCAGTGTTAAGGGGCAGCAGTGTGGAGTAGTGATTAGGGCTCTGGACTCCTGACCGGAGGGTTGTGGGTTCAATCGCAGGTGGGGGACACTGCTGCTGTACCCTTGAGCAAGGTACTTTACCTAGATTGATCCAATCAAAACCCAACTGTATAAATGGTTAATTGTATGTAAAAATAATGTGATGTTTTGTAAAGTCGCCCTGGAAAAGGGCGTCTGCTAAGAAATAAATAATAATAATGTAATAAAGCTGCAATTTGTAAATGCCTGGTTGTTGAATAATGTGTTTTACTGCTCTTACCCAAATGTCCATTGGTGGGGTGGCATATCATTAGCAGTGAATAATATTTCAACTAATTTATCATACGACGTATTCATTAAAGAAAAAAGAAAAGAATTAACCCTGAGGAATATCATGAAACTCTCCATCCCAGCTATTGCAGATCACCATGGCTGAAAACCGTCAGTTCTAAGGACACAGAAGGAGCTTACTAACATTTTCACATGAAATGCAGGTTTCCGTGTGAAAATGGGCGTGGATTTCCCGTGTTTTACGTCAGGCTCACGAGTAAATGAGATTTACCCTATCCCTCTCTGCGGACAGAAACCTGATCCTGTCGAGCTGTTCTCCCAAGCATGCACGCGCATCGCCACTTCACATCCCTGTCCCTTAGACCTGCAGTCCAGATTACCCCAGGGTCTCCCTGTTACTAATCAATGAAAAGCTGGGCATCCTGCAGAAGCACGCTCTGAACCATGGGCAGGCCGCCTGTAAATTTCTGATGTTCTGGACTCCACCTGTTGTCAGCAATCAACTGCTATGGTCTGCTGTACCCCCCACACCTGTTTGCTGGCTCACAGCATTGCACAGCTCATAGACTGTAAATGGTCTGGCAAGCCCCAGCACAACTGAGACACCGAGAACGAGGGGAAATTGAAAGGATAAACCGACACACACAAACATACACTTATAAACAACAGAACAGACACAACACACAGAAGTTACGTGCTTGAACAGATTACTTCTTTTTAAAAGAAAAAATAAAGAGCCTTACCCACAGAATAGGCAGCCAGTAGAAAGCCAGCAGATCCAGCCAGCACCTGGAAATCTTGATTTTGGGTTTTGTGAATTATCAGAGCGATCCTAGTAATCTAAAGAAAAAAAAAACATATCAAGAAACAGATAATGCAGTACAGACAGAACTCTGTCCATTTAATAGATACAATTAAATATTAAAGGACACTATCTGTCTAGATCATAGCCAGAATGTACAGTATTGTGCAATGCTCTGGCTGGCACCAGGCAGTAGAAATGGGGCATTAATTGCCACTTGTTACCTAACATGACATGGTACACCAGGGCATCTCGCAGTGGCTCAAATCAGAGCTCTGCACTGGTCGTGGCTATAGCTGCTGTACATACCGTGCTCTGTCTGTGCGCTGGTTATTAAACCATCCTGTTGAAGTAGTAACATGACTAAAAACAGCAGGTTAACAGAACCATTATACTGCAAAAGTGTACCACAGCAACTGTGGAATGTGGCACTGACAGTGAGCTGATACTCTAGAATGAATATCATCCCTCCATCAAACAATTCACATCTGATCTTCAGTATGCCTGCATGTGGAAGCCAGCCATTATGTGGCTCATAAATAACTATTGAGTGTGAGTGCATGTATGTATCTGTGTTTCTGTGAATACAGTGTGTATATTAATGCCCCAACTCCAAAACTTACATCCCCGCCACTGTCCTTGAGCCCCACAATATTGGGGTGCTGTGAGAGAGTGACGACCGCCTCCACTGGCAGATCCAGACTTGTGTTCCCGGGAACGTTATAGAGGATCACTGGTACCGGACAGGCATCTGCAACCTGTGGAAACAGACAAGGATCGACAGACTGAACAGCACAGTATACTGAATGCGATAGGCATCCAGATCTACCAATAAACACTAACATTTTGCAATACTTCTGGCAAACAAGAACATGATCAATTTTGCCTGTGATAAAATTCCATTCAGGGTTTGATTGACTATTCAAACGTTTGTACCTGCACTAAAAAAAACAGTTTTAAGACCCATCAATGAGGCTAGTTTTTACCTTGACCTTGTGGAAATATCCCTCTCGGTCACCTAGTACTGCTCCTGCCTTGTGTTCTGTGCAGCAGTTACCTGTGTGTAATGGTGAATGAGTGCTCGGCTGTCCATCCTTCCTCTGTAGAAACATGGAGTAACGACAAGTACTGCGTCGACGCCAGCCTGTGCCATCTGGTCACTCATCTGCATTGTGGCCATGGAGGCTGGGGAAGCACAGACAGCATTCAGTACAGGGCAGCCCTGTGTATCTACAGTGCAACATCACTGCTTCACCGTGTTCTTTTTTAAGACTAATCACTATTTTTAGTCTGAACCATGCCAGTAAGGTTAGCTAAGTTCAGTTAATATTGACTCAATGCATTGTTGGAAGTCAATAATACTTAATGTCCTTTTTATGTTTTTTTTTATTTTTTATAAGCGTTACACAACAACCTAACAACTCACCAACAGTAGTTAATAAACAATTTCGCTTGACAATCATTTAGCCACTACAGCCCTCAACGGCCCATAGTGCAATATACAGCTTGGTATAGAGACCACTTGTCTCAGGGGGCTGGCATGTCATTGGGCTGTACAGCTGAAACTGAAGTAATGAATCATTCACTCTCCCCTTACACTCGCAGCCGGAGCCAGCGATCACCAGCTTGTCCTTGGGGACAGCCTGTCGGACTCTCCTCACCACCTCCACTCGCTCCTCGCTCGTCAGGTAGGCATACTCCCCATTTGAACCTTGAACAACGAACCCTGAGAGAGAGGGGGGTATAGTATCCAGGATGAATAACTTTGGGACATACTGTACATGTAAAAGCATTGTAACGTCACTTGATAATCAAACACGTTTCTCAAAATGAATATAGAGTGGAGGAATGGGAGGTTGTGTGGCCTACAGGTTAGAGCAGAGGACTGGGAAGCTTTGTAATCTAGCAGTTAGGGGATTCAGAGGGATGCAGCTACTGGCTTACTGTAAGATACCTGGGGAAAGGCATCGGCCTTTTCCTTATGCTTCTGTTCCGCTACAGTCGTTTTTACAAAACACAAAAAATAAAATGCTTCTTAGATGGGTTAATTTATAAATCTGGCAGGACTGTCTTTAACAATATGGCTGTAACATCATCGAAAGACCACTAGATGGAACTTAATTGTGTACTTTATTTTACTCTATCATAAGCATCCACCAGATGCCAAATACATTTCTGATTCTTTTTTTCTGTCCATTAGCTAGACTTTGGCCTTCAGTTCAGGCAGACAGTGGGAAACTGAAGCATAATTCCACCTGCATAAACATACTCCCCTTTTTAAGGTTTTGCACAGCATCTGGGCAGAGACGATTGTCTCCCAATCACTAGCCCTTAAAACTGTCCCTGTCCAAAATTATAGGCTTCTTTATTTTACTTTTTCTAACAACCTTCCAACTTCCCGAGGTTCTGCAGAGACATACCAACCCGGTCCCACACTATACGTTATCCAAGGCTACCTCCGTAGTGAGATCAACTACTGTGTAATGTAATTTAATATCATGGACAATTTATATTTAGATGTATCCTTACCTCGGAAAGGTATCTTAGAGTATTTGTTCAAGTTTTCTTCCAGTTTATGATAATCCACCAGCTCCTTTTGTGTGAAAGGAGTCGCGATCGGAGGGTAGATGCCTCGAATATCCATCCTCTGGCCGGGACCCGAACTGTGTCTCTTCACACTAGTCTTCACCTCGGGGGCAGCGACACGCGTCCGGAGCAAACTCACACCCCTCTTGCACGCACCCCCAGAAAGAAGGCGCCCAAGAACGAACATTTTCTTTAGAAATGATCTCGCTTTTTTAAATGCAGATTTTCTTCAGCCTTTATCCTTCTAGCAAACTGCTACTACAACTTTCCCCTTTTTTTCGGTTTGGTCAAAATCCAAACCTACTTTTTGTAAAGTTAATATTTAACGCTGGCATACAGTGGGTTATTTAAATATTAACATCTGGCTTGGGTAATCCGACCCATTACTTATGCAACTAGTACAACATTTAAAAAGAAAAACAAGAAGAAAAAAACACTTTCTCCAATACAGTACCACTAGTAGCGCAGCACTAATAGTAGCACACACAATCTATTGACTGTTTAAATAAAATCCTTTACATTATGTGAAAAGTATGACGTATTTAGTAGTCTGCTTACTGGTATTCCGTATTAAATTTAGTTCTAACATCTAGTTTACTCTGTTTTTTTATATTGTAAGATTCCAATCCACTAGCCTCTAGACACGTAGAAACGCCTCTAACTTGTGACACCTTCTCACGCTCCAAGGGAGCGTCTCAAAACTACGGACAAACTCATTTGAGCTCTAAAATAAAGTTATTCCCGTGTGTGACTGGCGTACAAGAAGATTTTCAGCGAGTGGTACTAATCGGAGAATGGATGAAAAACACATATTTGCAAACAGTGATCTTAATTTCAAAGTGTTGACTCCTGTATTGAATTAACTCATATTTTCTGAATAAAGAAAATGCCATGTTCCTTTTACAAAACTGAAAAACAGACAATTGGAGATTGATTAAGTGACATTGAATAATATTTGACGTTACAGATTTGGAGCAGATTATCCCTCCAACCCCCCCAATGTAGCCCAACACCCTATTCACAGTGTCATGGCATTTGTCCTATCCTGTACAGTAAGTATCTAGTTATTTTTGTGCCTTGTATAATCCTTATACAATGCTATAGTAAAATAATAGCGAAGTACAAAAATGAATAGAAAACTATGGTAAATCAATTTGCAAATACTGCTGAAAATTTCACAAAGTGATTAAGACGCTCCCCCTGGAGCCATGACTGGCTGGTTCGTGCCCAGCCTCGTGTTTGTCTGTGCAGTACAATCTGCTGGGCTGTGCAAAAACACACCTCTAGGACCTGGAACTGTTTTCTGTTCCACTATACTTTTGAACACTCGTGAAATCTGTTGAAAAATCTAATCTTCGTGTGTGTGTGGCCATTCAGCACATGATTTACATGTATTTATTTTCATTATTGACATGTTCACAATTTTACAATGCAGCAAATCTTTAAACTGTCAATTCTATGCTACAAAATTGCATTAATCCAGAACGTTTGTTGAGATTTGTGATGTGAGAAAAGTTATTAATATTAAACTGCTGTGCCTCTGTAAGGGCAGGCAGGATTTTCAAAAGGTCATAAATGATAACTCCAGTGTTATTAATCAAGAAATCGGTATGTAGCATTGATTTTGGCATTTTCAAGCGGTTGTTATTTCGTCCTAATGTGATTTTCGAAAATATGTTGATTTACGAAATAATGTTAATATCTTAACGAGCAGTGCTTCGACTATTTCTTTTGTTTTCGTGGGAATTTAAAAGCAAATCTGTGTTAATTGTCATAATTTTATCAGGAGTTAATTTGCACTTGAAAAAGGGTTTTTTTTAACAGTATATAACTCACTTTGAAACAGAAATTACCAATTTACCAATACCAATTTACACCTAATGGTCTTACAAATGCTCCTTTGGTCTTTACAGCATTGTTAAAACCCCCAATGTCTTTTTTTACATCCCTTGGTTACACAAATGCTGCTTACACAGATGACATGTAGGAATATTTGTCATGCACACATTTTAATTAAAGTGGACAATGACAGCTGTTGCATATATTAATGCTATGGGGGGCTCAAAGTCTGTGGCTGTGTGGTCCAGTGGTTAAAGAAAAGGGCTTGTAACCAGGAGGTTCTCAGCCACTGACTCACTGTGTGACTCTAAGCAAGTCACTTAACCTCCTTGTGCTGTGTGAGTGTGAATACATGATACAGTTCTCACTTGACAGTCCGGAGCTATACAACATGTTGATATCTGCATCTTGCCTTACAATGCAAGTGTAATGGCAATATGGGGACAATAGGAGACATGACTATACTGCTCTAACAAACAGTTTTACAGTATAAAGGGTTAACGAGGGAGAATTATGGACAACGGACAATGGAAGTTAACCACACAGACTGGAGGATGCATTTAAAAAAAGACAACAGCATTACGCTTTTTGGCATTTCAAACTTTATTCTAACTTTATTTTATAGTCGTGCCCACTTTCCAGTATTCTAGGAAAATGCCACATATGACCAGTGTTTGTTTGTCAAAAAAAAAAAAATCTCTGTCATTCTTTTCTGGAGACCCAAATCCAGCTTTGGTCAGTTCTGTAGTCTAAAATAGCTGACAGAGGTACAGGACAGACTAAGAAGAATGTCCATTATCCTCCCCCATCCACATATCAGGGATGGATGCCACGCGTAGTAAAAGACTGACACTGTTGCTAATGACAAACACAGAGGGCTTCAGTCTCCAATGCTGCGAGTCCCTCCTCTTTCGCAGGCACTATGAGCAGTATGGTTGAAAACACAGTGCTTTGCTTCCCAGTGCAACCATTCTCTCACATTTTGAATGTTAAATGAATCACTAAATTATACATACAATAAACCTGTAAGAAATACAACACCCTAAACTTTAAACATGCAATTATATTATATATGGTTGCTCTAAAAAGAAACTAAGTAAGACAAGGTAAACAGTAGCAAAATAAACAAAACACCACACACTGTTTTCACACAGATCACACCAAAAGGCTCTACACTACCTTTTCCTTTTTATTTACGGCTGCACACGCACGCACGCACGCACGCACGCACGCACGCACGCACGCACGCACGCACGCACGCACGCAGTCAGGCTTCTACACACTTCAGCAGCCATGAGCAAACTAACTGCTCTCCTTATATACCCTGCACCTGGCTCTAATTTACAATCCTAGCCAGGTGCAGGTGATAATTAACAATAAAACAATTAACAAAAACAATTAAACCAAAAATGTGCCTATGCACATGTTTTTCAGTAGGGAGGATTTAACCCCCTCCCTGGGGGGTTAAACACACACTGTTAATGGATTGGGGAGTGAATATACTGCATGTATCACAGCTCTCACAACTGAAGTTAACAATCGTCAATACCCAGTATGGGGGGCTGAAATACACCACCAGCCAACTATTGGACATAGTTCTCCTTTGGGTTTCTCAGCCCTCATCTTCCCCTTATTAATCTCTCCTCTACCCCCTCTCTAGGCCTGTTTCTCTGCCTCAGAGTCTTTGCTCTGAACCAGTCCCTCCAGCACATCCTTGGTATCGAATTGCCACTGCTTCACCAGCTCTGTGGGGGTCTTCCCATCCTGGAAAAGAAAGAGAGCATGACAAGCAACTCCACTGGTCTACATTATAACTAGAAACAGAGTAATAAAATCAAACTACACTCCATACGCTCATCCATCAGTACTGATACAGGAGTCATTCTGTGTGTGTGTCTTTCAGGCCTTTAGCTCTTCGGCAACTGCCTCCCCCTTAGTTATTAATAAATACAGGTTACACTATTCATCACTTTATTTATTATTTTTAAATGATGCATTCCCAAGTGAATAAAAAAAGTGTTTTAATTTAATATTGCCCTAGTCTTTTGGGCAATTTCCCAAATAATTACAAAAAACCACTAAAAATGTTAGTTTACCTGTTCCTGCCTATATGTTTTTTTTCCAGTTTCATGTTTTTTATTTTTTTCCCTCATCTGTGTGTAAAGTGAAAATAAACAGTGGAATCTTTCTTTTGTATGTTTGGTCCAAGTGACAAACATACCGTATGCATCCACTAGTTGGCACTAGTTGGGTCTTGCTTTCTCTTACTCACCGCATTCTTGGCCAGCATGTTGGCTCCATGGATGATAAGCAGTTTGACGATTTTGTATCGGTTCAGACGGACTGCATCATGCAGAGCGGTATCGCCTTCCTGAGAAAAAAGAAGGGAGTGTGACAGTGGAACTGTTTTCGTTGCTGTTAGATCTGAGGGAGGAAATTTGGACGAGGTTGGATCTGAAGGACTGGAGGGTCGTTCAGCCTAGTTGCTTGACTGAAGAGACTGGGACGTAATGTGGACTAGTTGTTAGAGCAGAGGGTCTAGGAGGGAGTGTGATCTAGTTAGTGTCTATTGTAAAGTTTGGACTTCAAAATGTCTTTTAAGAAACACAATTAAAAAGCATACTTTTATACTGGAGGACAGAGGAGGAGAGGCATACCCTGTCCTTGGCGTTGACATTAATCCCGCTGGCTATCAGATGCTCCACAACGTCGTAACGGCCAGTCCTGGTGGCCACATGCAGTGGACTGCTCATGAGCTGCACATGAGGATCAAACAGTTTGTTTTATACCGAGTGTAGCTGAGCAGTAGTTTCTATTAGAATATGCTAAATATATTTCAGAAGATCCACTGTAAATAATTTGTACGAATCTGAATCATCACATACTGCATTCATATTATTAATTACTGTTTCTCTATTTGTAACAGCAGTCTTTTCATGCAATTACTCAACACAATACCCACCTTGTCCTTCACGTTGAGGTCAGCTCCACTGTTCTGCAGAGACTTGAGGGCATCCAGCCGACCACCTCGACAAGCCCAGTGCACAGCAGTGCAGTCCAGCTGAGGGAGGGGGGGAAGAGTCAGTAATGCCGTCATTTCAAATGTATTTACTTACATAAATACAGGATGAAAATAAACATCAAATACTCCTGCGAGATTCTAAAAGCAGTGGGAAATGTACAGATGTATTCAAATCTCACACAGTACACAGAGAGGAAGATCAGGAGGGCTTACGTTTCCCAGCTGTTCTCCAGCAGAACATCCACACCGGCAATAAGGTACTCACACAAATCAGTATCATCAGCAGTGACTTTGGGAAGTCATATCATAGTGGCTCACCCTGTCTCTGAAGTTGGCATTGGCGCCTTTGTCCAAGAGTTTCTGAACGATTTCAGTGTGACCCTCGAGAGATGACCATTGCAGGGCTGTCCTTTTAAACTGGAAGGAAACAAGAGTTTTATATTTCAACTTGGCTAATACCTCGCCACCATTAGCAACAGGTTAGATAGTTTTGTAAAGAGAATGTCCTACCTAGAAACCTATAAAAGACAGGAAAAAAAACAAAGTTGTTTTTATATGTACACTGGAGAGGGAACTAGCCAAAATGTTTGTCTACTTGACTTAACTTTCTTTTATGAAACACGCTAACTGCTAGAAAACAATGAAGGCAGTGTGTGTGTATAAATAGAGACAGAATTGCCAGGATCAAACACAAGGGGGTGCTGTGGAGACACAGTCCTACCTCATCACATGAATCTGGGCTGCCACCATCCTCAAGGAACTTCTCAATGATTTTTATTTTCCCTTCGACAGCTGCTTTCAGGAATTTTGGGACATCAACGGGTCCTGTCTGAAATACATCAATAAGTTGCAGCTTATAATAATAACAATAATAATAAATTATTGTTATTATTATTCATTTTGGACCCCTGCAGTACTCACAATCTCCTCAGGCTCCGGCTCAGGAGGTGGTGCTACTTTCTTCTTCCTGTTCTTCCTCATCTTCCGCAGCTCGGTGAGGTTCTGGATGCTGCCCACGTTGAGGATCCCTCTGTGCAGGTCTGACGAGGTCTTCCTCACTCGCTCCTCAGCCTGCAGCGGGACAAGGTATAGACACAGAAAATCAGGTTCCGCAATCCGGTTTTCCAGGACTACAGTCCATGGTCTACATTATGTTATACTTCATCGTCATTATCATGGGAAAAAAAATGAAAACTGAATTTACAGCTGTATGTTCACTTCATCTTTTTGGAGGTGGAGTCTATTGAAACCATTTATAGATGTACAACAAATGTACTTTATTTTAAAGGACTGGAAACTTGTCCATAGTAATATTATTTCTCGTTTCCATGCTTTTTAAAAGGAGAAAAAAGTTCTCTCTACCTTTCCTGACCAGTATTTGTATTTTGCAGCTTTAAGGAGGTTTCCTAAGAAACACTTTAAAAACACTGAATAATTTTTTTAAGTGGGTTTGAGCAGTCTGATCCATTCCTGATTTTACTATGGGTTTTATAAGACTTATCTGAACTTGTTTCCTATACACTGCGGCTAAACAAGCTCATAGTAAAACCTGGAATGAGTGGAACTGCTATGCAATAGGAGTCTTATTTCCATCCCTGTTGAGTTACCTATACACTGAGCTCTGGTACTTTGACCTCCAAACACACCTTCTGTAGATGACCTCCCTGGATTTGGGACCACAGTACAGAAATGTTTGTGCTTTCTCGCACCCACCCCCAGAATCATGCTGAGGGATTTACTGCAGCCTCTCACCCCCTCCATGTCTCCTGTCCATCTGTTTATTACCCAGGATCTATGATTAACTAATTGTGTTATGCACCAGCCATTTCAGAATACTTGACTGCAAAGCATGTAAATCTTCAGCAGGCAGGCTGTTGAGACAATGCGTCATTCAACTCTTTACAATGTTAGCACCTCACCTGATTTGCTTCAGAACTCGAGAGTCCAGAAATAAGGTTTTCATCAGCTAAACAGCAAAAAAGCATGCTTGCAGATTTTTGATCCTTGAACGCAAAACAAAGGAAATGCATCTGCCAGAACTGTGCCTAGTCTGACCCAAGAAGCATTTGCTTGTTTACTCCACTGCCTTTTCACAAGAGGGGCTGCCAAATTGGAGAAAACAAATCTAGTTTTGAATGACCCCTCTTACACAAAGCAGCAGCATATCTCAATTTAGCATGGTATGTCTCCCACTGTTTAGACATTTTGAGAGACTTAGTTCCTGTATAGCCCTCTTCCTGTGTGTCTGTTTTTTTCTGCAAGTCTGTTCATAGTTAACTCTTCAATATTTTGTCCATCCTGTTATCAAAAGGATGTTTGTTAGTTTGATTGGATTGCCACACCTGGAACATATCTATGTTGCAAAGAGAAGTGTGTTGGTTCTTTGGGCTTTGAGCTGAGATTTCAAGATGATATGAACTGTCATTAGGAAGACACTTCAGTAGGAAATGCAATATTCAAATCTCAGCTCCCACAAGACCAATGTTAAAGCTGCAATGCACAATACAGAGTTGAGGACAAGCACTGAAACATTTGCTGTAAAAGACATATCTGGCTATATTTTAATGGACAAAATGGTGGCCGATCTTAACAACTCCAAACCTGCCATATCAAATACACCTTCCCACAGTACAACTATATTTTAAAGATAATAACAAGCAGCCATTTTTACCATTACTGAAATAGTTACCATATCAATCCCCTTACTTGGATTTTGATAACCCCTTTAATTTTTGTTTCACTGTACTTTTCCTCTTCAAGTTCTGCCGTGTCCATTTTCACGACCCCCAGCTTCCGGCAATGCGCCTTGAGTTTCTGAAACACCATTTTTGTAGGTACAAACCAAGTTAGTATTAAATCAAATTGTGTGTTTAATAATAACAAGAATAAGAATGCACCATATATTTTCAATTACATGTCAGCAATTAAGACATGCAGTTAGACCCCATGTTGTAAGTTTAAATAAATAAATACGAAAATAAATTATTAGGGCTGAACAAAAATGTTTTACCATTTTATTTACCTTCAGTAACACATACATGTTCAGACTGAATTATTTTAATATAATTATTCCCACATGTATTGAGATCGCTATTTATTACGTGGTCAGATATTTATAATATAGTAATATTAATAATACTTAATACTAAAACTTACAATATTTTTCTTCTCCATTTGCAATTTCTTGTCAATCAGGTCGGTAGCCCACTCGACTTCAGCGTCCATAACTGACAATATAGATTTGAATCAGAAATTACACAACAATAAATAGTTTGCATATCTAAGTGGTTTGGAAAACTAAACAATAAACCAGTAATATTTTATTGTTTTTTTTTCCTGTTGTAATTAGTGTTTAGTAAACGTGATCAGATTTATTTTGTCGAAGAAATCGTCCACGCAGGTTTGGTATCGTGTTTTCAGTTCAGGGTTCTAATGCGCGTCACAAGCGGACGTCCTTTCATTTTATCCACTAGTGTAATGCTGCTAGGTGCTGTGAACTTTATTTCTGTGACACTGGGGGGCAACAGGTGTGCAAACGTGCTGCCGCCTGGTTTTTGGCCACATGACCGCCGCAAGCTTGTGCTATGAGCTCACCCTTTTACTGTCTCCCCCACTGTGTCACCCATTGAGTTTCTGTTCTGTAACTTTACTTCAATGCATACTAACTGTATTTCATTGGCGAGTGATGGCTTGTAAGTACTACACATATTTGACAGAACCACATGTAGGCTACTATTATCTTTAGATGGTTGGCTTGTCATTGTCAAAATGTTAATGGTAAATAGAGTGTTTAGCGTACCTTGGTTGACCACACATGTTTCTTCCCATGTTGCTTGGCTCGAGTCCAAAACAGCAAAAATGGTCAAAATCAGTCAAAGACACACAGCTGCATGTGAAGGTCATTTCCATACATCCTATTGGAGTGTCCAACGCGTTAATCAAAGCCATAAACAGAGAAACATTGCACATTATACAAACACAAATCATTTAGGCATCTACTTAAGGATGCGATTTTGTCACGGAGGTCACCGAAAAAAAAAAAAACGTTCGTGAAATCCTGGAAATGGATGTAAAAACATTTTGATTAGGTGCGTTCCTTATTCCCTTTAAAAAATGCAGTACGCCATGCATTGAAAATACAAATCTGCGACTATCAGTAAATTGTCTGGTTGTGTATGCACGCAACATTCAGCTATGTAGGTCAGCGATTGAGATAGAAGCAAGCATGTAAATCGGTGGCAGCAAAAATGCAAAAAAAAAGTAGCTGTTTTCTGTAGGCTATAAAGACGGAAGAACAAATGCATCGGAGAACAGAAGTTTACCAACTTACAGAGGCTTTCTTTACAACATGCTGTTTGTTTCCGAGTCGTGAAAAACTCTTAAATCCTGGTTTAGTACTTCTTTTGCAGGTGAATGCGAAACGTCAGCCGCAGACAGCTAGCTGTGCAGCTGCACTATGTGCTGTACGGGACGCATCGTGTCGCAGCTTTTTTGACTGCGCAAAGCGATCACAGCTGTTGTTCATACTTTAAATACAGAGTGCATTCGCGAAATTGGATACATTTACATTTAAGTAGATGTGCTGAGTTTGTACTTCTATACAAGAGGATTAAAAAAAAAATCAAAAGCGACGTCATTGGTACAGCCGTCCTCTCAACCAACAGAGAACCCAAAAGGGAGAATTTCAAACATTATTCAGAGAGACGCGGGTATGTGACAGTGAGAGATATTTTAATTATTTTAGAATAAAAGATAGAAGGTTTGACGATCTGCACGTCGCAAGATTGTAGGCTAGATAACGTAATTTCAGACCATCGAAGACCATCGACTTCGACCGGAAATTGGGCTCTGTGTATCGTTGATTTTTCTTTCGTATGTCACTTTTCGTAGGTTTTTGTGACTTCGTAGACATTAAAGTCACGACTGTTCATTTCAAACCACTTTCGTATGCAAATGTACGAATCTCATTATACTACCAAAGTTTCGCGCTTAATCTTGATGTTTTATCATTTTTTTTTCCTGATTTACGACTTTGGGATGTCTGTTATTTTACGCATGCCTCTCACTGGCGCAGACTCAACTATCTGTTCGTATGTGAAACTTCCTGTTTAAACGTTTCGGGGCTTTTAGTTACTTTAAAATAAAGCAGTATTTGTTAATAGTCTGTATTAAATAACGATGGCAATAAATCCATTTTGTTTTGGTTTCTTCTATATTTTGAAGGTCACGGAGTTTGTAAAGCACCTTTCACCAGGGCTATTGACTGTATCGCACGTTGCGATCAAAGCACCCGCTGGAGACAGCTTTGCTTTTATAAATAGAAAGAACTTTCACAGTGTAAACTTTCAGGTTACATGTGATGCTTAAGGAATAATAACTGATGTGGTTGCAAAATACCCTGGATCCTGTCACGATGCCTTCATAGCAAGGCAATCTGGATAATGGGAGGATAAACAGAATGCGGATGTTGCCCCTGGATTCATTTTACTTGCATATTTTAAACATGATTCTGAGTTATTATACAGTTCTGAGTTATTACTATTATAATATGTGCTTGTTCTATTGTAGGTGACACTGGCTACCCTTTGCGTTCATGGTTAATGACTCCAGTTATTAACCCAGAAAGTGAAGCAGCACGAGAATACAATGACGCTCATTGCAAAACTGGAAATGTGATAGAACGCACCTTTGGAATGTTGTAGTCTGGATAAATCTGGGGGAGTTTTATAATACTCTCCTCAAAGTGTCATTTTTTTTGTAGTACAGTATGTTGCATGCTTCATAACCTTGCCGTAAGAAAGGGAATCATTAGGGCGTCTGATTTTCTGGTGACATTTTTTTCCAAATCCGGGTGAATTCTTTTTTAAAAATCGGGTAGAATTATTTAATGAAAAAATTGGGTAGAAATCGGGTTTTATTAAGAAACGTATGTATATTTCCACACATGCACACTTTTGAGACATCTCTCTCTCTCTCTCTCTCTCTCTCTCTCTCTCTCTCTCTCTCTCTCTCTCTCTCTCTCTCTCTCTCCGTTCCAATCAAGTTTCTACATTGTAGTGCAGTTGCAAGTGTAACAGAACCTACAGGAAAACTAAACAACTTTACTCCATGCTGTTTTACAAAGAGAAACGATCAGCTGCTCTTGGCTTAAACACACACTCATAAAACAAATAACTGGGAAGAAAAGTGTGCAAAAAAAGCAAAAACCTTAAAGCTATTTTGCTGTAATTTTGAAAAATCTAATATATCTTGTGGCGGTGTCAAGATGGACGCAAGTCAAGGTTTCAAGGCTAAACTTTTTATTTGTTTTAGCTTCAATTAGGACGTCGACTCCTATCCACTCCATGGGCCTGCCGACCAGGAACTGCTGGAGGGGGGCTCGGGGGGCAATTTGTTTATATTCCCTAAAGGTAATATCAGCATAGGTGCACAAACCTCCTCCATCCTTCAAGCCACTTTGTAGTTCATGAAAGCAAAGAAAAATAAAAAAAATTGATTGATTTATCCATCTGCTGTTTTTGTTATACGATTCGGTTTTAAACCTACAAATTAGATATTTTGCCATAGTCATTAACCTTTCGGAAATGTATAAAAACTATTTCAATCAATCAATCAATCAATCTTTATTTTATGTAGCGCCTTTCATAGTGGACCACCATCACAAAGCGCTTTACAAGATGCAGTAACAACAAGAAAATCCATAATACTTTAAATACAGAGAAATGCATAATACATTATATACTGTAAAAAAAACAACAACAATGCATAATACATTAAATGCAGTGAAAAATGCATAATACATGATAATAGCATAATACATGAAATAGTAGCAGCAACACAGCAGCTAATAGCAGATATCAGACTTAAAGAGCATGAAAAGCAAGAGAGAACAGGTGGGTCTTGAGAGTTGATTTGAAGCGAGCGATTGTGGGAGCTACATGCACTAAAGCTGGGAGAGAGTTCCATGGAGTCGGGGCCATGAAGCTAAACGAGCGTTCTCCAAGTGAGGTGCACTTTTGCTTGGGGATAACAAGCAGGCCAGAGTCGGAGGACCTCAGTTTGCGGGCAAGGACATTGAGGGTCAGCAGGTTGAGGAGGTACTCAGGACCTGTGTGATGAAGGGCATTGTAGGTGAGCAGGAGAGTTTTGAAAGTAATCCTGAATTTTACCGATAGCCAGTGCCGCTGGGCAAGACGGGGAGGGAAGATTTGACCACGGAGGAGATGTGGGCATCAAAGGAGAGGTTGCTGTCAAGAAGTACACCAAGGCTTCGTACTGTGGGGGAAGGCAGCAGCAGACAGTTTCTGAGGTTCAGGGCAGCTATATTGAGATTCTTAAGTTGAGTTTTAGATCCTACTAGAAGGAGTTCTGATTTGCTAGTGTTCAGCTGAAGAAAATTGGGAGACATCCAGGCCTCGATGTCTTGAATGCAAGCTGAGAGCCAGAGGGGCTTCCAGGGTCGAGTTTTAAGTAGCGCTGGTTGTCGTCAGCATAGGAGTGAAACATGAGGCTGTGCTGGCGGATGAGGTGACCCAAGGGAAGCATGTAGTTATTATTATTTGTTTATTTATTATTATTTGTTTATTTAGCAGACACCTTTATCCAAGGTGACTTACAGAGACTAGGGTGTGTGAACTATGCATCAGCTGCAGAGTCACTTACAACTACGTCTCACCCGAAAGACGGAGCACAAGGAGGTTAAGTGACTTGCTCAGGGTCACACAGTGAGTCAGTGGCTGAGGTGGGATTTGAACCGGGGACCTCCTGCTTACAAGCCCTTTTCTTTAACCACTGGACCACACAGCCTCCTATATTGAGGGAAACCACAAGTGACTGGGTTTGCGACACCACTGCATCCAGCATAGAAAACAGACTGCATGCATCCAGATAGGTAAGAGGACAGCCAGGAGAGACAGGTTCCAGAGATCCCAGCATACTTCTGAAGGCGGTCAAGAAGATTGATGGTGTCAAAAGCGGCTGTTAGGTTAAGGAAGACAAGGTATCTATGAGGAAATATATGACATGATCCAAAATTACATTACAGTAACACAGTACTAATTTTCATGAACTGAGAAGACATTTGTGTTTATTATTATTATTATTATTTAGCTGAAGGCAGCTTACAAGTATTACAATAGAAAATACAATATTCAAAAATATTCAAAAGTTATTATTATTATTATTATTATTATTATTATTATTATTATTATTATTATTATATGATTACTATTATTAGTAGTAGCAGTAGTAGTACTGGTAGTAGTAATGCTACCAACCCTCCCGATTTTCCCAGGACAGCCCTCTTTTTAGGTAGCATGTTCCAGTGTCCCCACAAGTTTAGTCAAATCTTATTAACCGGGAAGGTCCGGTTCAATGAAACAGAGACCCTAGATGAGGGCAACAAAGCAAGACAAGGACACAGAGGTTCAAACTCATCAAGCAGGCTTTTTATTGTACAAAAGCTATATATATATATATATATATATATATATATATATATATATATATATATATATATATATATATATATATATATATATATAATTAATTGACCGTTTTAATTAACGTGGAGACGCTGGCTCTAACAAAACATAATAAAGTGCACAAAATCGTGTTTCCAAACGTTTATCAAAATCATCAAACAAGTGTGTCAAAATAAAACAAAAACACATAGAACTCAATAGCTATCCAGTCAGATCGTGGGGGCATGCTTTTTAGGGCTGACGTATAGAACTCACTCAAAATTATGAGAGGTGAGTAACCAAAAGTACATAATATACTGCAAATCTATCAACAAAAAAATTGAAATTAAATGTACTCAAGGACAAAAAACAGCAGACCTTAAATTTCAATTCAATTTACCCAAGTTCTTTATTTGAGCTGTGTACAAAAGAAAAAAAAACGGCTTCCATTAAATTCTCAGGGAATTATATTTCTAATAGATTTATTCAATAGAGATGGATCACTGTTAAGTTATATTCAGTTTTTAAATAAATATAATTATCCCTGTACAACCAAATATGCAATTGCTTTTAATGCCATACCTTCAACCTTATGTACTTTAATAGGACACCGTTTACTTTATAATTTTATAAGCCATAATGCCTTACCTTCCTTAGTTGTTGATGGTAAGGATCTTCTAGCTAACTGTAATAATACATTTACAGGGGGAAATCAGATAGCTAGTCACGATGTGCCACCTGAAGTAGGGTGTCATTTTAAAGCTTGAACATTTCTCTTCAACATAAAGTAGATTACAGAGTGGCACAAGCAGGCATTCACAGGCTCTGCCGTGAAATACACACACACCCGTCTTTTCCTGCATATTAGCGCACATTGTGAGGGTTTTGCCACCTCAAGCTGGGTGTGATGTTGAAGGATAAGCGATTGTCTTGCGAAAAGAGTATGGTGCATAGTGGCATGTACAGTACTAGTAAGTGCTATTTAGTATGAAAATTAGAGCATTTATTATGAATTGTAAGAAAAAAGGCCTTGTTTGATAGCAGATATTTAATTAAAAAGTCACAAAAAACTCATCTATTAGCACATTAACGAGAGAGGTATTGCTGCAGAAAAGGAGCTCACAAGGTAGTGCTGCGTGCGCAACTCGTAATAGACGTCATCGTTATAGGGTAAATCCTGATCACGTGATCAGGGGGATACATTTAGGTACTAAAACGAAGTTAATTTCTAACAATAACCTAACCCTAAACCCAAGGTTCGTGCGGTATTATGGTCTCGTGGTAGGGGTGTTGCGGGGCAAACAACCACTATGTAATTTACGAGTTGCGGACGCAGCACTACCCTGTGTGTGAGCTACGCTGTGGGAGCCTGCAAGCCTCTTGCTATTAACAGCATTTCCGTTGATCCTATCATAAAGTCTGCTAGCAATACGTTTCCATGGACTTTGCCCTTGTTAATCGCAGTTACAATTATTTAGATAACGAGCGCTGACAGTTAAAGACAGTTGACATATTGGGCTCAGCTGTCATGCTGTTTACTTCAAATCAGCATGGTTTTTTGTTTTTTGTTGTTTTGTATATAACCAGTGTTTTATTTAAACCAGTTTTGTATGTCATATTTAATACACATACGAAATCTTTTAGAGAGATTCAACCATGTTAAGATTTAAGTGTGTGAATTGGCGAGAACTAACCAGTGATTTATTGTATTTATTTATCCATTGGATAAACTTTAGCACATGACGTGATTATGTACCATGAAGCAGCAAAGACTGTGTGTATATATATATATATATATATATATATATATATATATATATATATATATATATATATATATATATATATATATAATCTACAGTGTTGACTTTCGACATAATGAAAGTTTCTAGTATCAAAATTATAGTAACAGGTAAGTAATTTTATTTTTAAATCTTGGTCCGTACTTTTATAGGAGATTCTGAGGTTTAGCTTTTGTGGTACTTTAGTGAAAAAGACAATGCACATTTAAAACAAACATTTAGGTCCTGGACTGTTGAGGACCACTGAACCCTGAACTACAGCAATCAGTTTAAAAGCACACATTACGCAGAGCAGACAGAGTGCAGGTTTTGCTACAGGGACAGAGAAGCACCGGGGTGATTATTATGGTCCAGCTGCTGTTATCAGAGTTCAGAGAATCATCCTGCCCATGTTAATACAGAACTATCTCACTCCAATGAACATTGCCCTACAGTTAAAGAGAAGATTAAGTCATATGGTGTGTTGATTCAGTGGGGAAAAACTAGAGAATTATCAACTAGTGGCTTGTGAGTGCTGTGTAGTGTAATCAGTGTTTGTGGTGAAAGGAACACACTCAGATTAGCTTATTCGATTTTTCAGCTAGGATCCATGTATGAATGTAATCTTTTTCCAAAACGTCTCTCAATATTGACTTTGAATGATAGAATGGAAGACTTATGGAACACTGAATTTTCACAATGGAGATAATTTATGCTAACCTTGCTTGTGTGATCTACCTCTGAAGCAGTCTTCAGCAACTAAGGTGAGTGCGCTGTTTCAATGTTTGTCTAGTTCATGGTTTTAAAATGAATACAGCATTTCTGCTTTTCTTGACCACAGGTTTATTCATTTATTTTAAACAAGATAAACCTGGACATTACTCACATACAAATGAGAACTAAAGATGTGTTTTAAACTTGTAGGGGATGGAAACCCAGCAAGATGGTGATTATTAAGTGTCATAATTGAGAAACAGGTGATACAGAGCTAACACATGGAGCTGGCAAAGTCCAGAGATTTCTTCCTCAGCCGGTAAGTAAGACTCTTTTCTGAATAATGAATCGTGGACAGTGTTCCTCTATAAATATAGCCTGAAATCCTCAAGGTGCAGAGCGCAACAAAACAGAAAGTCTGCACCCCGACACGATGGGCTTGTGCAGGAAGTTTCTCTAGGAAGACCCATGTGGTTTGTTCTTGTGTGACAGGGAGAAGAACCTCACGTTGTCCATTGTTCTCCTGGTTGGGTGTTACACTGCACTGCTCTGCCCTGCATACTTCCCCAGGCAGCCGACAATCTGGAGAGAATACAGCATGGAGCACAAGCTTGTTGAGGTAAAATCCACACTCACCCAACACACAAACTCAAGAGAGACTTCAATACACAGACGAACACTGATACACCAACTCCTGCATCTACACTGGCCATCCTAACAGGGAGCCTTTTCAAATAGGAGTCTTTTTTCTCTATAGACACGGCTTGACACGAGTTTCTAAACAATATGCATGTCTATAATGTGCTGTTCCTTATCGGGATGAGGAAGTAAATAACTTTGAGAGCAATAAAGAATAGGGAATTTAGGTGCAATAAACTGTTTACAATAAAATTGTAAATTGTAGTTTAATTTTCAAACCTTTGGGGAATATTTGTTAGAGATATTGTGCAATAGACAGGGAAGCCCAGTTATCCAGCCATCAGGAGCTTTTTATATCATCAAACGCGCTTGTTGTTTTTGGCCTCGCTGGATTTACCTCGCTGTCTCTTTCAGGTGTTGCAGAACCGTTCGAACTCCCTCCTGTCCCAGGCCTGTCGCCCTGGCTGGAGCCGGCTCAAGCTCAAAGAGGCTTACCCAGGCCAGCTCCCTCCCGGGGTACCAGTGTTCCTGCAGGGAGGTGAGGGAGGGTGGTCCCAGGCACACTCCGAGAGACTCCCCCCTCCTCTGGGTCTGCATGGGAGTGAAGAGCAAGCTGCCCGTGCCCTGCAGGGACTGCCCCAGACCAGCCTATCTCCCGAGCTAGGGAGTGGTGGGTTGTGCAGGCGGTGTGTGGTGTTGGGGAGTGGGGGGGTGCTGAGAGGGAGCCGACTGGGACCCCACATCGACCGACACCATGTTATTATCAGGTGGGTCCAGCACAGGGTTCACTCAGGGTATGTATCACACACTTGTAGTAAAATGGACCGTACAAGACAGATCAATTAATTTGTATTTGGCATACCAGATATGCATTCTGTAATAAATCTAAACCCCCAGACTACTCAAATGACTGCCTCAAATTGATAGCATAGCAAACAACAAAAAAGGTAGGAGAAGAACAGCAGTAGTAGAAAGCAACATCCTCAGTGTGCAATGTGTTTGTTATACCTTGGGATGCGCTTTGATTATTGGTAAACGATTGTGACTGGTAATCTCTTTTAGCTTTTACAGATCCAAGGTGCCTGGTCTGGACCTGACCATGCAACATACAACTCCTACCTATTATGTCATGTTTTCTGTTCACACCTCTCATGCCAGGTTAAACAGTGCTCCAGTCTCTGGTTTTGAGGAGGACGTTGGCTACAGAACTACCGTCCGTCTGACCTACCCAGAGGGGGCGCCCCACTCTGCCAGACAGTACAGCAACACCTCGCTGCTGGTTATGGCGATGTACAAGAGTTCTGACCTAGACTGGTTCACTGCAGTTGTGGCCAAGCAGCCTCTGGTGAGCGAGCTGTATCGCTTGTTTTTTTCACTTATTTAAATTTAAGATGGGAATTCATAAGCAACTCAAAAAGCATTGACTGTGATGTTTTCTTAAATAAAGTTTAGATTCAGTACCACCACATACACCCCCAGAAAATCTGTGCACAGAAAGTATAACCCGTACTTTTTTTTAATTGCCTTAAAAGTACTGTACCTCCTCCTGCCAAGACTTTGCAGACCTTGCTGATACAATTAATTAAAAAGAAAAAGATTCCCCCAAATGCCTTGTTATTGTCTGCAACTTATGAATTAAATACGACCTTCCTATTCCGTACAGCAGTTAAATAGCCTTATTGAACTTTCTTATAGCACATACTGCGCTGTCACAAGACGTGTAGAGCTCCTGTACTTCTGTCATTCAACAAGGCAGTCTCCCTTCCTTTGTTTGTCTGTGTAGGGCTGGTGGACTAAGCTGTGGTTCTGGCAGACAGTGGTGGAGTCCATCCCTCTTCATGCTGAAAACTTCAGAATCCTGAACCCTGAGATCATCCGGGAGACCGCCCTGGGTTTCCTTGGGTACCCCAAACCCCAACAAAGCCTAATCAGGCTCAGCCAGGTGAGCTTCACCCTTCTTTTAAATTTCGACTGTTAATCTTGATCATGCTGACATTGAATAAGTATGCTTGCTGAATTGTTTGTCAATCTTGAGCCTGAACAATGAAAGGGATCTATTGCCGATGTGCTGTGGACATTTTGGCTGGTTCACAGGATACCTCGTGCAAGTCCATTATCCAACAATGTTATAATGAAAAGCTGCCAATTGTCTCACAACACCTGTTGGTGAGTCAAATGGGGGTGGACAATGATGCATAAACCTAAAGGCTTTTAAAGTTAAGTTCTACTCTGCCAGCAACTAAAAACTACTTGTCTTTCTTTCTGGTTGAAGGTGCCCACTCTGGGTGTGACTGCAATTGTCATGGCGATTCGGCTGTGTGACGAGGTCAGTCTAGCAGGGTTTGGATATGACCTGAAACACCCCATGACCCCCCTGCACTACTACGGGACTCTGCGCATGAACGCCATGGGGTTGCAGTCTGTTCACGACGTGGGAGCTGAGAAAATGTTCCTGAGGTCTTTGGTCCAGGCTGCAGCAGTGAATGACCTGACTGGAGGGGTCAGCTGGTAGCCCAGAACTCTTGTTCTGGAAATCTGGTAGGTCACCACAGAGACAGCTTGTGTTATGCAATAGAAACATGGAAGTCTCATTCGGTTATAAATAAATAGGAACCAGTAATAAATGTATTGTAGTAAGTAATGGGCCTTAAATAAATAAAAAGTGCATGTTATATAATATACAGTACATTTTATTTATTTTTACTTAACCACAATGTCGACCCAGGGACTTTTGACCTGAAAAGAAACAAGGACCAGGGTCACAAATGGAGATTAGATAAAGGGGTATTCAGAACTGAAAATAGGAGGCACTTTTTTAACACAGAGAATTGTGAGGGTATAGAACCAACTCCCCAGTAATGTTGTTGAAGCTGACACCCTGCGATCCTTCAAGAAGCTGCTTGATGAGATTCTGGGATCAATAAGCTACTAACAACCAAACGAGCAAGATGGGCTGAATGGCCTCCTCTCGTTTGTAAATTTTCTTATGTTCTTATCTTTGTATCACACCGCTTCATTTTTCAGTATGTAGTTAAAGAATGCTTATTTTAAAATTTCCTGTGCACTATCATGTTATGCAATCATTTATTAAAGTAAATAAAAATAAACCTTTAACATAAATAAATGCTCATGAGGAAGCATGAACACAGATTTCAATTCAAAATTAAAAAAAAAGAAAAAAAAGCTGTTGGGAGATGTTTTTTTTTTTATTACTAGGAATTCATCTGCATTAACATTTTCAAATGTCACCAACAAGAAACTCCAGGGAGACCACGTGGGGTTCAAGATGGCTCAGCCTGGGGAAGATCTCTTCTACAGCAAGGGCATTAGGGGGGCTCCCTGGAGCAGTGTGGGCAGCACCTCTTTTAGAGTAGGGGAAATAAAGGGGCTCCGGAGCAGCTTGGAGAACACTTCCTCTACAGCAGAGGGATCCTCGTAGGCTCCCACAGCTTCTTGGCCAGCTCACAGCAGTGCTGGAGGATGTAATTGGTGGGAATCACCCCAAGGTGGAGGCTGTGTGGTCCAGTGGTTAAAGAAACAGGCTTGTAACCAGGAGGTCCCCGGTTCAAATCCCACCTCAGCCACTGACTCACTGTGTGACCCTGAGCAAGTCACTTAACCTCCTTGTGCTCCGTCTTTCGGGTGAGATGTATTTGTAAGTGACTCTGCAGCTGATGCATAGTTCACACACCCTAGTCTCTGTAAGTCGCCTTGGATAAAGGCGTCTGCTAAATAAACAAATAATAATAATAATAAAGGTGGACGGACGGTCAGCAGCTCATAACATTTCACTATCTCAGTGTGATGGTCTTTGCTGTAGTACCTCAGGAGCTTCCTGCAGAGGAGCCAAAAACAGAAGTATTTTATCAACAAGAAAAAAGGCACAGGAGGATGGTGGGGGGTGACAGGTAAAGACAGCGAGATACAGGAAAAGCAGGACCAGTGTTTAAATATACTAGTACCTGTAATAGTCGCCAGCGAGCATCCCTATGGGTGCAGAGTCCTCAGACAGGACGGGCAGCTCAATCCCCTCTAACTTGTATCCATGTGGGGAGGCAACGGTCCAGAGTAAGGTAAACACAGTCATGCATAGGTTTATACAGACAAAAAATGCAAGTGCGATGTAACTGCTTGAGTCTAGTCTGTAATTCCACCCAGAGGAAAACACATCGTCTCCCAGTGAATATGTGTGTGTGTGTGTGTGTAATTATATATATATATATATATATATATATATATATATATAAACACACACACACACACACATACTGATGCACAATGAAAATGCAACAGTCCTAAGTTTTACATCAATAGCTCACGTATGTACATACTGGTATTTACATTTAAAATAGTGAGCAGATAGGTTTGTTGATGATTGTTTGAGTATTATTGTTCCTTGGGATACAAAATACTGAGCTCAAGTCATGTGATTTCACATTTTGTTCACATTTTCTGTGATTTTGTTTTATCTATGTTTCAAATATTTGATTAAATCCATTAGACTTGAGCGTTGTTTTTGTTTTGTGCATCAGTATGTTATATATATATATATATATAGATAAATATATATATATATTTTTAAACTAATACAAAAATATTATACAAGTACCAGTATTAAGAAATGTAGATTTTTCCACATGCTATTTTCAAACCTATGTTTCTACATTTTCTTTAAATATATACAGTACTGTGCAAAAGTTTTAGGCAGGTGTGAAAAAATGCTGTAAAGTAAGAATGCTTTCAAAAATAGACAAGTTAATAGATTATATTTATCAATTAACTAAATGCAAAGTGAATGAACAGAAGAAAAATCTAAATCAAATCCATATTTGGTGTGACAACCCTTTGCCTTTAAAACAGCATCAATTCTTCTAGGTACACTTGCACAAAGTCAGGGATTTTGTAGGCATATAGTCAGGTGTATGATTAAACAATTATACCAAACAGGTGCTAATGATCATCAATTCAATATCTAGGTTGAAACACAATCATTAACTGAAACAGAAACAGGTGTGTAGGAGGAATAAAACTGGGTGAGGAACAGCCAAACTCAGCTAACAAGGTGAGGTTGCTGAAGACAGTTTACTGTCAAAAGTCATACACCATGGCAAGACTGAGCACAGCAACAAGACACAAGGTAGTTATACTGCATCAGCAAGGTCTCTCCCAGGCAGAAATTTCAAGGCAGACAGGGTTTCCAGATGTGCTGTCCAAGCTCTTTGAAGAAGCACAAAGAAACGGGCAACGTTGAGGACCGTGAGACGCAGTGGTCGGCCAAGGAAACTTACTGCAGCAGATGAAAGACACATCATGCTTACTTCCCTTCAAGAATCGGAAGATGTCCAGCAGTGCCATCAGCTCAGAACTGGCAGAAAACAGTGGGACCCTGGTACACCCATCTACTGTCTGGAGAAGTCTGGTCAGAAGTGGCCAAGCGACTCAACTATGCATGAAAACACAGGAACTGGGGTGCAGAAAAATGGCAGCAGGTGCTCTGGACTGATGAGTCAAAATTTGAAATATTTGGCTGTAGCAGAAGGCAGTTTGTTCGCCGAAGGGCTGGAGAGCGCATACCTAATGAGTGTCTGCAGGCAACAGTGAAGCATGGTGGAGGTTCCTTGCAAGTTTGGGGCTGCATTTCTGCAAATGGAGTTGGGTATTTGGTCAGAATTAATGGTCTCCTCAATGCTGAGAAGTACAGGCAGATACTTATCCATCATGCAATACCATCAGGGAGGCATCTGATTGGCCCCAAATTTATTCTGCAGCATGACAACGACCCCAAACATACAGCGAAAGTCATTAAGAACTATCTTCAGCGAAAGAAGAACAAGGAGTCCTGGAAGTGATGGTATGGCCCCACAGAGCCCTGATCTCAACATCATCGAGTCTGTCTGGGATTACATGAGAGAGAGAAGCAACTGAGGCTGCCTAAATCCACAGAAGAACTGTGGTTTGTTCTCCAAGATGTTTGGGCCAACCTACCTGCCGAAGTTCCTTCAAAAACTGTGTGCAAGTGTACCTAGAAGAATTGATGCTTGATGCTGTTTTGAAGGCAAAGGGTGGTCACACCAAATATGGATTTGATTTAGATTTTTCTTCTGTTCACTCACTTTGCATTTTGTTAATTGATAAATATAAACTATTAACATGTCTATTTTTGAAAGCATTCTTACTTTACAGCATTTTTTCACACCTGCCTAAAACTTTTGCACAGTACTGTATATATTAAAAAAAAAAAAAACAGGCCCTACCGTTTCACTCTCAAACCACAGGAAGTATCAGAGGTAATAATCACCATCTCTCAGGGTCACTGTAGTGTACCCTTTCTGTAGGTAGCGCCGTGCTGTTCCAACCAGAGACCACACCTGAAGAGAGAGGGAGGCAGTTATAGAAACTGGGCCTGGGGAGCCCAAGCACAACAGATCTGGTGAAGGCAAGAGGACAAACAACTATTTGATAAGGGATTAAAGGCACATCCCATTCAGGTCTGTTTGTGAGGGGTGTCCCCTGTCTGCCCGTCTCACCTTGCTCTTAATGAAGTGAGCGCGCGGCCCCTTGCCCAACTCTGTGGTGGAGAGGTCCGTCACATGGAGGGAGGGGGCAATCATCTGCCCGGCCGTGCGATCCACATACATAAAGTGCACCAATCCTGGGAAGACCTCCAGGTAGGTACTGCTCGGGGTTAAGGAAAACACAGATCCAGCTTGGGATTGCAGAGGAAAAGGAAACGGACAGAGAGGAACAGCACAGAATGGTGGAGGTTAAGGTATGAATTGAACAATCTTCTGTACTATAATATTATTAGACAAGCTACTGAATTATCAATGGCTAATTACTGGCTTCTATTCAGGTGTATGTTCTGACAGGGCCCCAGAGCGGGTGGCTACGGGACTGGGAGGATATGACACCATGGTAATGTTCCTTTTGCTCTTCACCAACAGGAAGTCCTTCCAATCCATAAGCTTCTCCCTGAAAAAGAAACAGGAAGAGGGTTACTGCGGAATGCATAAGTGTGTTGAACTGTGTGAGCGGCAATGTGTGGTGAATGAGACTAGTTTGTTTGTGACTGTATGTTGGGCAGACCTAGTGAGAGAAAGGGCTTACAGTAGTAACAAGTGTGAAATCCAGAAGAAATCGTGGTCAATTCTTTATAAAAAAACACACAATGTATCTCAGGTGCTGCAGACAGATCATTTGAGGCTGTGGAAAAAAAAAAAAAAGATAAAAGCCCTCTGTTCTGCACTGTGGCTGCCCGAAAGTACTTTCTCTGTGGATTAACTGTCTCATGTTTGATCACCTTGAGCTCTGAAATCATCTCCAATTGGTTTAATAAAAACAAACGCTTACTGCATCATGGCGAGGCTCTTCTCCTGCAGGCTCACTGAGAGGCGCTGAGGGCTCCTGTGACTGCACAACGAGGTACTGCCTGTAGACAGCACACAGCCGAGTCTTCATTGCACGGCAGGACATCAGCAGCCTGTGGAGACAGTCACATAGATCTTGTTTCCTCTTGCAATTGGAAACTCCAGATTCAATAAGAGATACAAAAAAAAATCATCTGGGTCCTGGCTCGCATGGGAAGATTTAAAAATAGGTTTTATTTCTAGGGCCTGGACACACTACAACATGCTACTTGCAATCCCATCTCAGGAAGTTACACTGGCTCCCAGAAATATTAAGAGCCCTTTTGTCATACCAGAAGCTTTTTATCTGCCTATTAATGGATGATGTGTTACTCACTCCCTGGAGGTTCCCTGCGCTGCTCTGGAAAATGCCTTGTTCTTGAAGTCAGTCCAGATGTTCTGCAGCTGGAGAAACAAGGACATGACAATATTTTAAAAACGATCTGCATTCCTAATGCTCCATTTCATTTGAATGTCTTTAAATCAAGCCTGGGCTACATTGACTTGCTGAAAAAGCTAGGCAGTGCTACCTGGTCTCTTGGTTCTAACCCCAGGGTGGTACCTGCATCTCATTGCTGCCCAGGGCCCGGATGAACTTGTCCAGCTTGTTGCAGAGCTCAGAGAGGGGGTCTGTGTGGGGAGTGAGCCCCCTCCTGCCCCTCACTCAGCTTCTTCTCCAGCATTGTGAACGCCTCGAGAAACTGGTACAGAGACATGGCCACCTGACTGTTTGGGATCTGAAGGGAGCGATACAAAAATCAATTCTCACTTTACTACAGCTAGTAAACCAGAAAAATCTAGATTCTTGTTCAAGCAATATACCCTCTTTCTAAAAAGGTAGGATTCCCAACTGTAAAATTTCAGACTTAAATAAATAAAAGCCAGCTTGCTGTTTAGCAAGAGCACATCCCTTCAACCCACCCATAGCTAAGGCTTGCCTAACCTTGGTCAACAGCACCACTGAGATGCCTGGCCAGAGGGGCAGGCAGTACATGCCATAGTGCAGGATCCAGATGCATGTTAATATATTTTAAAAAGAGCACACACACAAATCCAGCATGTCTCTGCACCCACCTGATTCCCTGCCTGTGGGAGAGGGCTCTTGGGTGTAGTACACTTCAGGCACAGAGCTGCCTTCTGGCCCCTAAACACAAAGTTTCACTTAAGATTATTATTTAAAAGTTACATACAATACAGTTTTCTATCTCAAATGGGTTTCCTAAATCTCCATCTCAGTGTAATAGAGCCCCAAACTCTCCTTCAATCTGTACGCCTCTATACCTCACTGTAACCAAGCACCCAACTCTCCCTCAATCTGTACCCCTCTATACCTCACTGTAACCAAGCACCCAACTCTCCCTCAATCTGTACCCCTCTATACCTCACTGTAACCAAGCATCCAACCCTCCCTCAATCTGTACCCCTCTACCCCTCTATACCTCACCGTAACCAAGCACCCAACTCTCCCTCAATC
This sequence comes from Acipenser oxyrinchus oxyrinchus, assembly GCA_030684275.1. NCBI lineage: Eukaryota > Metazoa > Chordata > Actinopteri > Acipenseriformes > Acipenseridae > Acipenser > Acipenser oxyrinchus. The sequence continues at coordinate 44,028,248 of CM060257.1, read as the reverse complement.
TGTACCCCTCTATACCTCACTGTAACCAAGCACCCAACTCTCCCTCAATCTGTACCCCTCTATACCTCACTGTAACCAAGCATCCAACTCTCCCTCAATCTGTACCCCTTATGTAACTGAGCCCCTAACTTTCAACCTGCCCTCCCCAGGAAATGCCTCCAAGTGTACTTCTTGTGTTGTGGTGGGTGAGTAGATGGTGTTAGTTGAAGTGCTCCCTTTCCCTCCTGCCCTCTGAAGGGAGATGCTGCCGCCGCTGCTGCAGACAGGCTGTGTGGACAGCTGGGCGAGAGAGATGCGGAACAGAACCAGTTAGGAGTTCAGCCACCTTGCTAGCCAGTGAAAGCAGAGGGAATGGCTGACTGACCAGTGAGAAAGTTTAGCTAGTGAAGTAAGTTAGGCAAACTGATGGGTGTTTTTGTAAGTGAACTGGTTTGTATGGTGTGGGGAGTTTGTTTTGTTATAATTGTAAAGGAAATTCATACTTTTATAAGAATAAATCATTAAACAAAGTGTATTGGACAATGTGCCGAACACTTGTGAACACCACCAAGCTTCAGCACAGATTGAAAAAACAGTATCAGTGGCTTACATGGCCAAACTATTGAATCAGCAAGTTTTATTTTCTCAATAAAGTTCCTACTCCTTCCTCAGGGGGGCGCTGTTGAGGGTCACCATGCCGAAGTGCACCTCGATCAGCTTCTTCATCACATAGATCTTCCTCCTCAAGTCTTCCTCACTCTCCTCCCCATCCCCGTTGACAGCAATGTACAGGCATTCTCCAAACTGAGACACAGAAACCGAGATAAACATCAAATTTTTTTATTGTCTTTAATGGTCTACAAATCCAAAAAAAGTCTATAAGAGATTGAAATGGTCTAGAACAGGGGAAAACAGAAGTGAGCCCCCCTCCCAACAGTTAACCACCAATCCCTAAATACAGGTCTATCCCACAGGGATGCTCTTTTAAGGTAATGTTAAGAAAGCAACAGTTAGTCTTAGAAATGACACAATAAATACGCTTATACCATTAAATAAAATGTATTGCTGTTTTTTCTTTAAAGAAAAAGTGGGTGTTTCAGGACAGAACAACTGCTAATTAACAGTTAAATGATATTAAAAAAAACAGGTATTAATAAATAAAATGGCAGACACAACCATTACTCAGAATATCAATATATTCCACAAGGTACCTGGTGGAGGATATAGAGATGGGTGTTGTCTGTGATTAAGGAGGTGTAGGTGTTGTTAATCTTTTCAATCAGGGTGCTACAGGAGATGATCAGAGGAGTGAACAGGGTGTTGAAGCTGTCTTCAAATGCAGGGTACTGGAAAGAGAGAGAGAGGAGACAGACAGAGTAGCTACTCCACCACCTGGACACACCTTAAACCCTCTCACTCACATGACTGATCGGTCCACTTTAGATGTAATCAAAGCAAACAAAACAATTAAAAATTAACAATAAGATTTGTATTTTATCTTACATCTATTCCAATGGAAGGGTTATGCACTATATTATTTTACTGTATAGGGGATCATGGCATTAAATATATAGGACTGATGTCTCACTGTGTCTCCCTCATACTGCCTGGGTCCATACTGATCTCGAATGTTCTGCTCGAACTCAGGGTCGGCCCAGTAGAACAGTGGGTGAGTTCACGACACGCAGACTTCGTCATTTTGCACAGAATCGGAGCAAGTAGCCAATGAATTTCCAGAATCTTAGCAAAGTCCGCCTCTCGTGAACGCACCCAGTACCTCTGCGCTTTCACTGGCCACCAGCAGACACTTCATCTGCAGGGAAACACAAGTCAGACAGGCCGGCAATTACAAGTACAGTACGAGTAAGAAGCACGGGTTGTTAAAATAAATTAGAACATTATAAAACTATTTAGTAAACTTACTTCTTTGTTTTATCAGATTTCACCTCAGTCTCATGTCTATCTGGTCTTCCAGCGGGTTTCCTCGGTTCAATTTAAGTCGACTTGCAGCAAATATGAGAGTTCTTCCATTCTACTTCAGTAACAACTTCATCTTGATCATGTGATTGCGGCCCACGTGATATACAAGGCAGTGGGCGTACCCCCTTAAAGATAAACTGCAACTGTTTACTTATTTATCGTAACTTAAAGTATTAAAAGCCTTAGTAAAAGCACGCTATACGCAACGGTGTTGCTTTCTTGAAAACGTCAAGCTATGGTCTCCCACGCTTTGTTGTTGAGTGAAAAGAAATGGAAGTGGGAAAGTTATGAATGGTACAGTTAAACGTCATATATCCATATTCACTGGGACAGTTTGGGCAGCTTAGGCTGTTCAACTCATACAATGCATTTTGGTTCGCTTTACCCGTCTCAGGTACCTTTCACTTATTTATGTTCTTTAAGAGAAGCAGGACTACAGTTACCACAGTGAACGTGGAGTCATTTGGTAACCCTATGTATAGTAATATAGAATGCATTGTGTTATTTGTTTGTTTATTTTACACTGTATTTAAGACTAACCAACCCAATGGCTATTTTGAGAACATTTCTTTAAAATTTGGAAAGACTTTAAAGTGTATACACACGGTGTGAAATATTTGCAAAAAGTTTTATAATAGAAAGTACATTGTGAGGAATGCATTCAACCATTTTAATGCAACACAGAGCTGTAAAACTGTTTTCAATTTTTGACTACAAATGTCTACAATAACCTAAGAATAATGTGATATGTTACAGATTACCCTGTCATTCTTTGCCCTGTGCAGGATCCTAGTACAAACATGCCTTTCATGCCAAAACCTACCCAGCTTGAGTCTCTTAAAAAAAAAAAATAATAATATGTCTGTCTGGCAAAATTACTTCAGAAGACGACCCAAAATGAATAAAATATGATACATTTTATTTTCCCTGCCAAAAATGCACTTAGTGCCCAAATATAAAAGTCTGGCATTCTGGTTAATGCACTTGCATTTCACTATTGGAGGGCTGGGTCTGAATTTGACTTTTGTCTAATAAGTTATGGTCTCAGTTTATCCCCATGGCAGATTTTATGGGCATGGTGTCTAAATGTTTTGAATCCAGGATATACTTGCAGCAAGCTTGTGATGTATATGGAGAACTGTTGCAGCTTGTGCCATCCTTGTTATAGGCCTATACTAGTGGGGTGCTCATGATGGATGAAAATGAGCAATAAAGAGTGGCCATGTTTGAGAAGTATTTAAGATATGTTCTTGATGTCGTGACGTCCACTTTGGGGGTTCATAACTCAATAACCAATTACCCAGTGGCACTGGCATTGCATATATAGTCTCTGTTGTTGTCAGATAATGTGGAGAAACACATTGTACAACATTGTACTTGTTCAAGGGTTCTCACAAGTACAATGTGGCATTTTTATTGGTGTCATTTCTACATTTAGCTCCATGGCATTAACATCCATGGGCACCCAAAAGAAATATGAAGAGAAGAGCAGTTCTGTGTGTGCAATTCGAGATCTTGAGTACTTTGCAAGATCTGACCTCTCAAAACTGGCCCCTTTTCAATGCTCATTTGCATCCATCATGAGCACCCCTCCATTATGAGCCTTTTGTGGGATTCTTCCTAAAACACGTCCAGGTACTTCCATATGAGATATCATGTGGAATGACCCCACTATGAACCTATCCTGAACCAGTGTGCCAGTAGTCGCACACAGTCACAGAACAGTAAGCTTCCAGGTGCTTTGGACAGGAAGCATGTGTCACATGCACCCACCTGCAGCCAATCATATTAGTGCTTATGTCACAATGATGACAGTTGTGTCTATGGAAAATGATATTCAATTTATTTTACATGCTTTTAAAATAAAGAAAGCATATGCACACCTCATTCCAGGTGATGCACTGTAGACTTTACTGTGACACTATCATTAACCGACTGTGGATCCCTGCTCTGCTGATAAATGGACAGGACCTCTGTCTCCATTGCTGTCAATAATCCAACAAAATTCATCACAAAAAGATTTACAATTTCAAAACAACATTACGGTGACAGTTCACCAGCAAACTGACCCAACAGGACCTAATTTGTTGTTTACAGCACCAAAGACACATGTCCAAATCACAGTGTCAGTCACAACTTTTTTAAATTGAAAGACAGCGTTTGCGCTCAAACAGTTAATAACACTTCACGTCTTCCACTTCAGAACTGGGGAATGAGCCTATGTTCCCAAAATAGATTCCCAGTACAATTATCTTCATGCTAGGTTTGGTTACTTTTTGCATGGAATAATTGTCTAAAGAGAGTTTATCATGCAAAGATAGCTTGACTTTGTACAGACCACTGGACTGCAGTACATTATATTTAATTATACAGAGAGAAAAACAAGTATATGCAGTATATATATTTACATTTCCTAGATTTTAACATAGGTGCTGACGTTTAATAACTGGAGACAGTCTGTGGGGCTATAGAGGCAATAATGGGCATCATCCTGCTGTGACTCTGTATGGGAGGTAATGGATGTTCTGTACACAGGAAGGGGCATTTATTTACTCTCTAGTTCAGTACAAACAATTACCTATATCTATTTACAAAGCCAAACCATTTACAGTCCATGCAATAGTTCATTAGGTATATTCCACCCTATCATAGTCATGCAGAGCAGCTGGTCTGGATTATCCCGGTTATTCCCAGACTTTGGGAATGCTTTGCATAGCTGCAGGGTTTGGGAGGCGGGAATGTTTCCCATCAAGGGCTGCTCCAAGACATTGTCCTGACAAGACAATCCCCACTCCTACCACAACAAAGCGAGAGCCAGGCCGCCAGGAACATCTGCTGCCCTGGCTCTGCTGGGAACAGCAGTGGTGCTGCGGGCTCTGTGTGGCTCTCGCTCCCTCTCATCTGCTCTGAGCAAACAGGCTGCAGCAGCGGCAGCTCTTTGAAGGTGTGTTCACTCATCAGCTGCCCCTCAACCCAGGGGACTCGATCCGCACAGCTTTTCTTTCTTTCTTTAAATTATAATCAAACGCAAGGATATTTCATTCATTACTTCATAGGCTTACAGTGGCGTGAAAAAGTATTTGCCCCCTGTCTGATTTTCTGCATTTTTGCACATTTTCACATTGTATTTAGTCAGATTTTTTGTGGGTTGTAGTAGTATATAGAGGGAGTCTGAGAGAAAAAAATGACACCAAAGTTTGGTGCTTCTTTAATTTGTTTGGTGTGCAAGGTAATCAATCATGCAATCTTCAGGTGAGAAAAAGTTATTGCCCCCCTAGTTAACTCAACCCAATAAAAGGGATAATTAAGGTCAGCTGTTTGAGTACTTTGGATTTGGGCCAGCCCTGTCCAATATAAATCTGACTAACTTTGGCCCTTACCATCAGAGTGAAGTTGTCAGCACACAGGTTCTAGAGGCACATCATGCCACGAACAAAAGAAATTCCTGAAGACCTCCGGAAAAAAAGTTGTTGATGCCTAGCAGTCTGGAAAGGGTTGCAAAGCCATTTCTAAGGCTCTGGGGCTCCACCAAACCACAGTCAGAGCCATATTGCCCAAATGGAGAAAGTTTGGGACAGTAGTGAATCTTCCCAGGAGTGGCCGTCCTGCCAAAATCTCTCCAAGAGCAAGGCGTAAAATCGTCCAGTAAGTCACAAAGAACCCTTGAAAACATCCAGGGATCTGCAGGCCTCTCTCGCCTTGGCTAAGGTCAGTGTTCATGACTCCACCATCAGAAAGACACTGGGCAAGGGGGCTCCCGAGTGGCACATCCAGTAAAAGCACTTGCGTAGAGTGCAGGATGCGCCCTATAGTCTGGACGTCGCGAGTTCGAGTCCAGGCTATTCCTTTGCCGACCGAGGACGGGAGCTCCCAGGGGGCGGCGCTCAATTGGCCGAGCATCGCCCGGGGGGGAGGGAGGGTTAGGTTGGCCAGGGTGTCCTAGGCTCACCGCGCACCAGCGACCCCTGTTGTCTGGCCAGGCACCTGCGGGCTTGCCTGTAAGCTGCCCGAGAGCTGCGTTGTCCTCCGACGCTGTAGCTCTTGGGTGGCTGCATGGTGAGTCCGCAGTGTGAAAAAAAGCGGTCTGCTGACGGCACACGTTCGGAGGACAGTGTGAGTTCGTCTTCGCCCTCCCGAGTCAGCGCACGTTGGTAGCGGTGAGCTGAGCATAATAAAATAATTGGCCATTCCAAATTGGGAGAAAAATAATAAAAATAATTGGCAACGACTAAATTTATTTTTAAAAAAAGACACTGGGCAAAAATGGGATTCATGGCAGAGTAGCAAGGCGGAAAAAATGTTCTATGGACAGATGAGTCAAAAGTGAAACTTTTTGGCCGACATGGGCCCCATTATGCCTGGCGAAAATCAAACACTGCATTCCACAGTAAGAACCTCATACCAACGGTCAAGCATGGTGGTGGTAGTGTCATGGTTTGGGGATGCTCTGCATCAGGACCTGGACACCTTGCCATCATTGAAGGAACCATGAATTCCGCTCTGTGTCAGAGAATTCTACAGGAGAATGTCAGGCCATCCGTCCGTGAGCTGAAGCTGAAGCGCAGCTGGGTCATGCAGCAAGACAATCATCCGAAACACACAAGCAAGTCTACATCAGAATGGTTGAAGAACAAGAAATTTAAAGTTTTGGAATGGCCTAGTCAAAGTCCAGACCTAAACCCCATTGAGATGTTGTGGCAGGACCTGAAACAAGCAGTTCATGCTCGAAATGTCACTGATTTGAAGCAGTTCTGCATGGACGAGTGGGTCAAAATTTCTCCACGGCGCTGTGAGAGACTAATCGATAACTACAGGAAGCGTTTGGTTGCAGTTATTTCTGCTAAAGGTGGCGTAACCAGTTATTGAGCCTAAGGGGGCGATTACTTTTTCACACGGGGGCATTGGGTGTTGCTTAACTTTCTTTAATAAATAATTGAAATATGTATCAAATCTTTGTGTTATTTGTTCACTCGGTCCCTTTTATCTAATATTAGGTTTTGGTTGAAGATCTGATACCATGCAGTGACAAAAAATATGCAAAAATGCAGAAAATCAGACGGGGCAAATATTTTTTCACGGCACTGTACCTCAAGTTTAGGAATTTTAAATCATGTATCTAGAAAGGAATTTTCAGTATCCGGATGCAAAAAAAAAAAGTTAAATGATGTCCGCTTTGCATAGCTCTGTGTTTATTATCAGAGCTACTGTAGAGGTCAGCGTCTCACTTTTAGGCTTATTATTTAATCTACCTCATAATACAGGGTTTCTAATAAATAGTAAAATAGTACAAAAATAAAACATATTTGTAGTGATTTTGGGCTTTCCAAGAGGGCATCTTTTTACATGCAGCCTTTTTTGTATTAATTTACTGCCACATATGGAAATACTTGTAAAAGTTTAATGTTGACAGGTTATATGGTTCTATGTCTTCTGAAATTGAAGAAAAAAATGTGTGTTGAAAGGGAAACAATCTATATTATCAGGGAAAAAGTCAAAGCTGACACAGTTTTAAAGAGAATATTTGACCTGGAATTTGATGGGTTTTTTTTTAACTGACAGTGTTGTGTTTACCTACAGAGCAGTATAGCAAGGTATCTCCACTTTAAAAATCAAAGGCAATGTGTGGTCCCTCAATGGGAGTGTGAATTAACAGAATTCAAGTCATTATAACAGATCCAGACAGTTTTAAATCTAGTAGTAAACACACAGAGCATAGAGGAACCTTTAACTGGTTTGTTTTTAGTTTTATTTTTTATATTAACAGTTTTATTTCCTTTTGAAGACAAATGTGGTGCAGATTTTGTGCTTAGGGGAAAGGATTAGTAAATTGATCCATTGTGCTGGAATGACATAGCTAAATAAAAAAAAGGTGACAGGCTGGGTTGATATACAGAGCTGCTCAGCCACCCTGAATAGTGTGCATGCCTGAAAACAGCTTGCTCTTTACATCTCAGTGTATCATTAAAAGATAAGTTATAAATCAGTGAAAAAACATGTCGGGAGAGATTGATCACCCCTGGGTCTTAGAAAGCAAACTTTGCAGCATTTAATAAAACACGGATGGCACACTGTCTTCTCTAACTAGTGTCTCTTTTGTTCCCAAGGCCTGCACTACACATTGACTGGCCAGAGAGGTGGGAGGAGAAGGCAACAAGCCAGCTACCAGTATGATACATTGTATGTGTCTCCCAATACCATAGCTTTACATGTTGCCTGTGATTATATATACAGTACAATGAAAACCTCTTAATGTAATGATCTTTGTATGCCTTCGTTTTGATCACGTAAAGTTGCTGACTTGAGAATATACTGCGATGTGTGTTTTGTATCAGTAGCATGAAGAGAAATACATTTTCTTTGCTACAATATGCATTTGATTAAATTCGCCAGTTCGGCGGTTTGACTATACTGTAGCTTCTAGGTTATCTAACACAGCAGAGATTAATCCCCCCGCCCCCCATTACTGAGATGCCCTTTCTCCACTACAGCTTGTTTCTTTGGATTATGCAAGGGTGGGGCTCAGACAAGTAGACAAGTATCCCTCCACCCCCACGCTAAGGTCATGGTACAGAGCTGAGATCAGCACATCTAATGTAATCAAGACATAATGAATCCACTAATCCATTAGAAATATAACAGCTAAAACTGATATCACAAGGCCTGTATCACATGCACAATTTATATAAGTGTATTATTTTATTACAATGATACATACACCTCAACATGGACACAATATTTTTTTTTAATTGTATTTATTTATTTATTGCTACATAAACTCTTAACACAAAAATAGTGGTCATTCCTAGAATTTTCCAAAATAAAATAATTTTCTTCAAAAAGAAAATATGAACAACTCCACATAAACAATCCAAACACATTCGGAAGAAAAGGTCTTATATCGGTAACAAATTGCTTATACAGTCATAGTAACCAACAGAGTGCCAGCAGATTAGTGCCTCATAGTGACTGGAAAACAACATATAAAGCAATATACAGTACATCAGCATTCTCACTGCTGAAGAGGATCTTCTTAGAGAATCACTGCACCTGCCATGGTTCCATTGTTGATTGTGAGTTGGAAGATGGGAGGAATGTACACCTACAAATGGATCCCTTATCAAGATAGGTTATGTTGGCAACTATGTGCTGTTTTAAGTTGAACCCTTTCAGTCCTGAGTTACTTTTGTCGAGCTAAAGATGAAACTCCCTTTTTGAATTTTTTTTTTTAACATATATTTATACACTACCTCAGACTGGGACCTAGGAGTCCCAACGTGATTTTCGGATGGCATATGTTAACATACGGCACTAAAGGACTGAAAGGGTTAACGCATAGATCTATAGAATATATATATATACTTTTTTTTTTGTACGTTTTTAGTTCTGAAAATATAATTTAAGAAAGAACATTTACAACATTAATGGAGAAAAATAACTAATCCCACTAGGATTAAACAAAAGTGAGCCCACTAGCTTCAGCCACCTCTTTTTAACTACTGAGCTAAACTGTTTCACTGTCCCTCACATCTAACCATTCAAAAATACTGGCTGGCAGCCCCTCTCTATTAGCCCACACTGCCTCCCATTCCCTCAGCTAGAACCATTAGACCACGCTGCCTCTCAAATACCATCTAAAATTTTTACACATGAAATCACCTCTTGCCTATTACAGCCTAGTATATATTATTTTTTGTTTTTTTGTTTGTTTTTTTAACCACTGAGGTACAAACATCTTTACCCCGGAGCATACAGATGATGGCCATCCATGCCTTTACAGTATCTCTTCTCAGCATTTCTTTCTAATCTTCTCCCGTTTCCCTTTTAAGATTGAGCCCAGGTATGCAGGAAACTTCACACAGAAGTAGAGGGCAAATGTGCCACAGCGAGTTCCTACAATCTGCAAACAATGCTCAGCTAAACCACTGGGGTCCTAACAGTTATACAGCACAGTGCATATGTCTTCTATTAAGATTATATCATAAAACGTATTTTATTATACAAATTTTGCAACTATTTAAATAGTGCCAGATGTATACAGCGACATGGCTATGTTTGCAAGGAAAGTTTGAGATTTATAACATTGCATATTAAGAGAAAGCAGCGTAACATGGCTGTGCAGTGGATTGCCTTTCCTGTGGTTGAACTAATCCTCTCAGCCACTCCTGTCGAATTCACACAGGTCCTGTGAAAGGAGAACACACTGGTATCCAGTATTCCAGAACTGAACGTCCTGCTAATGTCCCAGAGAAACTGTGTGTGTGAGAGAGTGTGTGTGCGACAGAGAATCACAGAGGTTGAACCCAGACAGATTGTGGTCATTCTTCCCTTCAGATTGCAATACTTGAAACCAAGCGTGTTTTTTGTTGTTGGTTTCGAACCGCACTCAGCATCAAACTTGTGACTCTGCTTCCCTCCATAATGAGGTTTTGTACAATTCACATGCACCCTCAATGAAAATGGTGTGTGTGTGTGTGTGTGTGTGTGTGTGTGTGAGAGAGAATATGAGAAGACATCCACCTTGCCAAGAGCAATATTCCTTGTATATTGGCTGGTAAGGGTTACTGATTCTTCCCCAGTCACCCGTCCTTTCAGTAGCCTTACAGTGATGCCTATCAGTTTATTACCCACACATAACCTGTTTTTACAATGCATTTTATCACCCTGAAGTATTTTCACCCAGTGCCCTGCTGCCAAGGACAAATAGGGCACATCAAAAGTCATCATTTGTAATGCCACTGCTGTGAACTTGGTATGCTAGCTCACTGTAAAGCTCTTTACAGAGGCTCGTTTCACTGTGTATGAACGCAGCATAAGTGAAGGTGACCAGGATTCTAAAGTCCCTTTTTTTTCCTCCAAAAAGCTGACACCTTGCTTGACTGACTAAAGGAATATTCCCCTGGGCAAGCAGGAAGGATAAGAATGGTCTGTGAATTCAGGTCTGGGAGTCGGGGGTGGCAGGGTTGCAGCTATCTGTAGCGGCAGGCGTACGCATTGACGTTCTTGACCACGTAGAAACCAATTGTCATTGGTGGCATGACGATTGTGCGTCCGGAGTGCAGCCTCTTGGGCTTTAACTCTGGGAAAGTTTCATCGTCCAACATCTTGAGAGGCTCTCCGTTGAGCTGGACAGACCTGAGGGGCAGAGAGCAGAAACAACCTGGTTTTTATTAGAAACATAAACATGTCTTTGTTTAAACTCCTAATCAATAAAAAAAATAATAACTAGGTGCTGGGAATATGGGAACAGAAACAACTCTGTAGGATTCAGGGCATCAAATTCCCTAAACCTCAGACTTTTGTCTCTGCTTTTCCGCTTACAATAAATACAAATCTTGGTGAATGTAGACACTGAATTAAAATGTTTTGCTTAAAATTAAGATTTTAAATGAACAGGTTGCACTATCACTGTTTGTGGCAATACTTTTAAGGCAGAAATCTGCTTGCAATATAAAGGTTTGTTCACTAGAGGGTAGTGTTGTCACATATAAGACAGATGGAGTGCTGCAGAAGTATAATTAATAACATTACCATTGTATAGCCATTTCTTTGCAATTTATGAGCCATTGTTGTTAACCACCCCATCCGATAACATTTTTTTTCAAGTAACAAATTAACCCAGGATTGTGATTTCTGAAGAGCAGCGCACAAAACCGTTCCTGACAGAAACCACTGAGCTTGCAGCTTCAAAGAGCTGTTGTTTTTAATATGAGGCTGGGGGTCAAGAGGTGCCAATTTCTGTCACCAATTTGTCAGTCTAATTTTTAAGATATTCCCTGAATGTCATGATTATTGATCCAAAATAACCAAGCCTTCAACTCCAATTTGAACTACTGCATATTCTAATGAAAGGAAAAAAGATATACTTATTTCATACAATAACTTTTTGTGATCCTTCCCAAAAATTGATGCAAATTGCCTTGAAATGCCTTGAACCCTGAGCCCATTTTGTTGGGGATGCTGTTCCTCTACTGTTTGGATTCTGGTTCACAGGTACCCCAGCAGGAAGTGGTTGCTTGGACTTTTAAAAGGACCAGGAATTCCTGACTGTTAAAGATATATTAAACAAATCTCACAGGGAGTCGGCCTGTGACTTTGTTAGAAAAGATAAAGATAGAAATAATGTTCCCAGTTCCAACCAGTAGTGTTTCATCCCCTGCACTTTTATTAAGAGGGCACAGCAATAGCAGTCTTGCAGCGCTAGCCTTGTTTCTCGCTGCCTCCTGCCTGGCTTTGATATAAATCTTATCCTAAGCTTCCTCTTCCTTGATATATAAGTCACAAATCCAGCCCTGCAGCAACCAATCCTAACCCATCTCATACTGTATGTGCTTCGCTTATGATTGACCCATTAACAAAGCTACCCAAAGGGAGCAGGGACCCACCCAGATTACAAGCTATAATACACTTCTGACCGAGTGTGTGCAACCCTACGATCATCTCGAAACTAGTTCCAAAACACATGTACTGTTTAAATGGAAACAGAGTTAGTGGATGTTCTTCCAGAAAAGTGTTTACTTAGGTTTCCTGAAGGTAATAAGGTATGTGTGTGTGAGGAGAAACAGGATGATGTCACATATTTCCTGCTTGCTTCCCAGGTTACACTGCTCTAAATTCTGAGGCTGCCAAATCCTTCCTGTTATCTCATACCAATTGTTATTCGAAGCAGATCTGACTGTCACTAAACAAGCACTTAATCACCTGGAGCCGAGACCTGAGGTAAAACATCGGATTAAACACTGATCACCGTCTTATCACTCCCCCAGCCATCTGCAGCTGATTTATCACCAGCTCAGGGTGGCATGCCTGATTTTAGATCAGCCTGTCTATATGTTTAAACCTGAAATGCTGGAGGTTAGCATTTATTCATTTTTCTTGTAGCCAGCATACCATAGCAAAAAGGAGAAATGTTTGTATTCACGAACATCCTGCAAGACTCAATGAAGGCTATTTATTGAGGAAAGCCGCAGGTGGGGAACTGGCATCAACAGTAATCCAATGACAATCTAGTGGATGGCCATACCAAAGAAAACAACCCTAGACCAGAAGTGATACCGCACTGCAGATGAAGTGGGTTAGAATCCCCTAGACTTCCAGACTGACATAGTTCTCAATGCCCACCTAATCCAAAGTGATACTGATATTAAAAGGAGGACCACTGAACACTAAATACAAGTAAGGCATGGATTTAAGCTGATGTCTAATATAAAGCTGCCGAGTCAAGTGCATTCAGATTTCACAGCTATTATGGTCATGCTAATTAATTCTGTTGCTGGACTGAGACTGTACAGCAGGTACTTGGTTAAGTATCTAAGTACATCGTACAGTACTTAGTACTACATACGAAGAAGAGTTTGCATTTTTATGTGATTTCTATTGTAAATTTCCATGTCTTCAGAATTTTAACATTGCTTCTGTACAGATGTGTGTGGTTCTCCTGGGATGAGTTCATCTCACTATTTTGAAGCTCACTAAGGTGAAGGGTGATAGAGCTGGAGAACCTCTTCAATCTCTGTATTTCAGTGAAACACATGCTTAGAACATGTGGAACATATCTGGGTTATTGAGTCTGCATATTAACAGTTGTGAAGGTACAAGACTTTCTTGTGTTGACAGGAATCTTCAGCAATTATTAGCAAGCATGAGACAGTCTCACAGTGAGATGAATGTAAGCGCTTGACTGCGGAACTAGCTCTTTAGTTGAATGGTAAGACGTCCATCTCTGATGCTATGCTTGTGTTTTGCCATTTAATTTAACAGACTGAGATCTGTTACAGGTCACTTTACCCAGGTGGAGATTTTTTTTTAGAGAAGATTGTAGTTTCATTAAATAGTTGCTGTGGTCCTAAATTAGTTTAATAGTGTGCAGGGTTATTGTTCACAAAAAACAATCCCATTTGACAAAACTCTTCTTGTACACTTAAGAGTACTGAATAACCCCAAAAACACGCACGCACGCACGCACACGTTTGCATTCCTATATGGTCCAGTGGTTAAAGAAAAGGGCTTATAACTAGGAGGTCCCCGGTTCAAATCCCACCTCAGCCACTGACTCATTGTGTGACCCTGAGCAAGTCACTTAACCTCCTTGTGCTCCGTCTTTCGGGTGAGACGTAATTGTAAGTGACCCTGCAGCTGATGCATAGTTCACACACCCTAGTCTCTGTAAGTTGCCTTGGTTAAAGGCGTCTGCTAAATAAACAAATAATAATAATAATAATTTGTGGGGACTTCCCATTGACTTTCACTATATTTGTATTCACTGTTTCTAACTCCAGTCAAACGTCCCCACAACGTTGTTTTTTCAGGAGTTACTATCTTTGTGGGAATTTTGTCCGCACATTGATAGTAATACCTGCCCACACACACACACGCACGCACACAGGTCTTCAGACATACACTGAATGTAATTCGTTTTGTCACAGTTATTTAGCCTTGGGTGCCAAGTTTATATTACATCTGGTACTAGTTAATTCTTAATAAAACTTACTCTAGCATTCTCCTCCGTGAATTAAATCTTTTAAAGACTAAAACAGAAAAGGGGCCCTTCTCCCCTAAAGGTTACAGGTTCAATAATTACACTGTAATCACATTTCAGCTGTACTAAGGCAATGTCACATCACATGATAATCACACAGGAATAATATATGGGCTCAATTCAGGTTTAGAGCTTCAGTGTTAGAAACTGTCAAGCACAGTAGCTAAGTAATAAAAATGAATGGAGCAAACATTGTTTTTGTGGTTGGATTGCAATCATGCCTTCTAATGAGCCAGAGAGTGGCATACAAAGATTTTCAGACTTCCAGAACAGTTCAAATGCTGGAATTTGGGGTAGATGTGTTGCTAGTCAATTCACTGTGTCCCCTTCTGTTTACAGATTGTGGGCATGTTATTAAACCACAGGTTGTATGCTAGATGTCCTGGACATGGTCATGGGAGGTCAACCACACAACACAGTGACCAATATCAAGACAATATAGCAGTAAGGAATCCATCGTACATGGGCTCAATATCAACTTCAGGATAGCAACTAGAGTCACCATGAGACCAAACTGTGAGAACCAGATTGCATGAGTCTGATGTGAGGTAAAAATGACTACAGATCTACAACTGACTCCAGAACACAGAATATACTGTCTTGAATACTGCCCTGATCACCAGAGCGGGGAGCTCTGTCATTGGGAACCTGTTTGGATCACTGATGACTCAAGATTTCATCTATCCAATAAAGATCAACATATTTGAGTTTGAAGAGCCTGAGGATAACAATTTACATTGATGAATATGAACAGCTGGCGCATTTATTCTTGAGTTTGTTCTGATGATAAAGCCTGTTGTTACACTGCCACGATTGTCATGGATTATCTTGAGCATGGGACAATAGAGGCTATGGAGTAGCCAACAAGGAAGGGCTCATGAATCCCAGAGAACACCTTTGGGGTTTTGTAGGATGTTGTGTTCATTAGCTTGGTAACCCTCCAATGACATTGAGAGCTTGGTGTTGCACTAACTGAAAAATGGGACAGGAACCCCCAAGACGTCATCTGCTCTAATTAAAAGCATGCTCCTGTCCCCAGGGGAGCCTGTACTCAATACTGACATTCATTTGAACCATTTTCAAACTGTCTGACAACACTGATCTCCAGAGACCAAGCCTATGGGCATTTTGATTTTCATGGGTCTTGTCTTCAGGGGTAGTATATGTCCCAGTGTTTGTTGGAGGGTAGGGCCATGTTGTGGGTGTAAGTTCTTTTGACCTTCTTGTACTTCAGTCCTACTCATCTGCAAAAGTGGACTTGATCATGCAGAACATTGATAGGAATTGTAATGAGCTGTTTTATGAAAATAAATTCCACGTTGTCCTTTCCAATTTTCCCCATCCCTGTTCCCGAGAGACTTCCAGAACAAGTAAACTTTACATCAAACAGTTTTTGTTTTTTTTTACCTCTGAGAAGGTTATTTGTTTAAAAGATCCTGCTGTTTGTTTTATCAACTCCTCAATAATCTGACAATCCAGAAATCCCACTTTGTTTACATTCACAGGGAAGAATGACACATCGCCTTTTCTCAGCTGATTAGAAACAGAAAACCTCAGCCTGCCAAGTTGTGGTAACCTGGGTAGTTTTTTTAATACCTATGAAATGTAATACAGCCCTGGAGACTAAAGCTTAGTATTTGATTCCTGAGAGCTTAGCCTTTATGGATTAAACCCAACTCAAAGTGCATAGCCATAGATTATGATCTACTGAAGCTGGCAGCCCAATACTTTAAACAACTGTATTCAATATTGTACTCTCTAACCTTGTTTGCACTTGGCTTTTTTAGCCCACCTTGGGAGCTGCAATGAGTCCAATGTATTACTGGATAAGAAAGCACCGTAATATTATTTATATATTAGACCAACACTTTACTTTAAGGGCTGTCTTAACTATTAACAGCCAGCTAATAATCATGTTAATATACATGATTTATTGTTTTGTTAATTGTTAGTTAATATATAATAGCTAAAACTGCAAACATCAGAGCCCTATAGATTATCAATTCCCAGTCAATCATATATTTGAAATCGGTTACAATTGTTACTATAGTAATGTTGAGCAAATTAAATCCATTTATTTTTTTATTAGCAGGCGTCTTAACCACAATGCAGACGAGGCAGGCTCACTACATTAGTTTAGAAAGACCTCAATGTAGAGCTCTTAGGTCAACAACGTTTGTTAACAGTTAATAAACTAAAAAAGTGTCCCTTAAATAAAGCATGACCGGATATTCTATTCATTCATGGATTTAAGCCCTCATGTTCATATCATATGTTCAAACCTTGTCAATTTTTTTTTTAAGAAGTTTTGCTTATTACACAGATTTGACTGTAGGTACGTCACAGCCCTAATGTTTTGACTTACAGAACCATTAATAGTTTAGGGTTGAGTTATCTGGGTAATCTGTTTGCTTATCCCATAAATTCCCAGACATACATACTCTTTGGTTTTCTAATGCTGGTGGCTGGCTGCTCCCCTGTCTATCTCACCACTACTGATGCTTTTGGCAATTTTTCCACAAAATGATGGAGCTCTGCCACCCGTGAATCAGCAACAAACAGAAGCAAAACCTTCTTCCTATCTCCCCCAATGCTCAGTTTAAAGGCATGGCCATACATGGATGAGATACAGAACTCCCATCTGCCTTAAGTCAGAGAAACTCTAGTATATAATATATAAGCATAACATGATGTAAGTGAAGCCATGGAAATAATGAAATCCACTATACATAACACATGAATTAAATTACAAACCAGAGACTGTTGGAAAGTTGTCACATTATGTTCTAATTCTTTTATTAAGAAAATAGTATTATTACCTACCTCAAAATGAAAAAAACGTGTGTTTATTCTTAATAATATATTGGCTCAAGTACAGTTCCAGATTTCCAGAAACACATTATTCCTAGGAGAGTTTGGTGGATTCTATACTTACTTTGCCTGCAGTCCTTCTATCCCGTAGGGCTGTAGCAGGTACTGATGTACTGTTTTGTCTCGAAGAGTCCCAGCCAGTTTAATTTTCTTTCTTGATCGGTGAAGGTTGATAATATAGAGAGTTATGGATCCTCGCACGTAATTGTGACTGGCGGGAGGAAAAAACAGGAGTTTGAGGAGGAAAGCGTTTCAGCCGACAGCCTGCTTGTAACCTCTCAATTCCGGAATTACATTTCAATTTGAACTTAAGTGACAGTAGGTAAATGTACAAAGAAATTCCATGTTTTACAGTTTAATAAATCGGGTTTTAAGGCTTAATAAAAGTAGGCATCCTGTTTTCTTTGTTTCATGATTTTATCGTTGTCCTGTAGGTGGTGGGTTGGTATAAGATGTAGTTCTTTGAACTGGCATCTTGAAAGGGTTTCTGTTATTATTATTATTATTATTATTATTATTATTATTATTATTATTTATTTCTTAGCAGACGCCCTTATCCAGGGCGACTTACAATTGTTACAAGATATCATATTATTTTTACATACAATTACACATTTATACAGTTTGGTTTTTATTGGAGCAATCTAGGTAAATTACATTGCTCAAGGGAACAGCAGCAGTGTCCCCCACCTAGGATTGAACCCACGACCCTCCGGTCAAGAGTCCAGAGCCCAAACCACTACTCCACACTGTGCCTCCGTATCGCCTATTTTGGAAAATAGGGGACCAAAGCTTTACATGCACACCTCAGCTGCTTTTGAAAACTCCCTGCCCTGTTGTATATACCATTCACTCTTTTTCCAATTAAGCCAATAAATATTTATTTGGCTTGCAAACCAGCAGGACGGCTGCAGCAGCTTGTTGCTAGGACTTAGTGTGGGGTTTCTCTGTATCTTGGCACTGCACATCCGTAGCCCCAAAGTCAGCTGGCTGCCTGTACCATCCAGTGTTGTTTTCCAGGACTCCTGCTTACTTTAACAGGAGTCTCCAGCTGTATCCAGTTAAGCTGTACCCTGTTATTGTCGATATACAGCTATGGCCAAATGTTTTGCACCACCCGATATGAACATAATTTGGATCTTTTATTTAACATCATGTAATAAAAGAAACTACAAAATGATATCGCAAAGGTCTACCGGAAGACATAGTAGTTGTACAGTATTTCATGCTAAATTTTGAAAAGTCACTTTTTTCAACCTTTGTCCGTTTTAGTAAACAGACAACTACAAAGTGGTATGGAATTCGATATGCTAACGTAACATTATTCAGCAGGTTTCATTCGACTTTATGAAGAAAAATTTATTAATTCTATAGGGCGATGCAAAACTTTTGGCAGTATTTGTGCACAGAAAGCCCCTAGAGTGTATATATTCCTATTTCCTTATTGGAGCAGGGAGGGATCCAAACTTGAATACATTCAAGAATTCAGCAAACAGGTTCCAAACAGCAGCACTTGTTTTGAGATTTAGGAATTGCTTGCTAGTCATAAAGGGGATCAACAGTATCATATATTATATTTCTAGCTTTGATGCATGTTTTATAACAGTTTTGTAAAACAGAAATCAATAAAGGAATAAAAGAATGCAGTGAGGAAGGTGGCCCTGTCTGAAATCGAGTGTTTCTCTCAAGGCGGGGCGTGGGGAGTAAATCTATTCTGGTGTTGACAAGCCTGGGGTCTGGTAAATATCATCCTGGTTAAATGATAACTGCCTTCAGAGGGGATGATGGCACTTTTTATCTTGTCACAGGACAGACCTGTCTATTGTTCGCCCTGTAGTCCAAAAGTATCTGAGACGGGATGAAGGTCCCAGGCACCTTTCAGCGGCTCTTTCACATTAAAAAAGGGCCCCAGCGTGCTTGACAACTGATACTCGTTAACTTTTATGGCTCTGCTCTCTGAAAGATTGGGTGTCTGAAGTCTGTTATTTATATATCTTTATTATTGTCAGATAAGGAGTTATACATTTACCCTTTCCTCATTGGATTAAACACCAGATGTCCTTACGTCCCTTAGGAACAGAGGTTACTGCTCCTGAAGAAACAAATCCACCACCATGCCCAAAGAGGCCCGTTCCTTTATTTACTATACAGAAAGTTCATTTTTGTAAACAAGGCAACCCATTTGCACAGGGGAGCTTGTTTCAAGAAGCCCTGGTGATTGGACATATTACTACAGACCACAAACAGCCTAGGACCAGAAACTATTACTGTCAACCACAAAATGAACAAGTATTTGGTAACATACAGTACACCCCTGCCGCTACTATAAAAACTAAATTACAGCTAGTGGCAAATAAGTAGGAAAAATGTACAAATGTACACGCTGTAAGGTTCCATATATAATCAGATGGTGATACTCAATTACTTGTGGTAAATAATGTTGTAACTACATTTCATCAAACTTGGATAAATGGTTCTCTAGATAAGGGTAAGTATGGCATACAGTATGTACAAAAACTAAAAGCCAGATTTTAATACTTTTTTTGTTAAGTTTCATGCCAATTGGATAAGAGGTTCCTAGATGTTGTGTAAAACGGAGAGGCACAGGTCTGTACACCCTTGTGTCCTTGTCAGGTGCTTGCTGATCTGGGTGGGACTCACTTTTGGAAGCTGGTACAGTGTGCGTAGATGCGCAGTTTGTCCCGGATGACTCTGCCAGGACGGGGTTTCCTCTGCAGACCAGCGACGTGCACGGCCAGGACCCGGGGACCCACCAAGTGCTTGAAGAGCAGCGAAAGCCAATAATCCTGCAAGAAAAAATGAATACCATTACAATTAGAACACAATTAGCAGTACCTCAAGAATTCTGAGTGGTGTTTTTATCGACACACGCATTGCCAGCAATGACAAGATATTTGAATTGGAAGCTCACTGTAACTTCTTTGATGGATATCTAAATATTAGTTTTGTATAATATAAAGAGTCCACATAAGGCTTTATTATTTTCAAATGCAGCACATCCTTTGAAATAAACACCTTCACATAAATGCCTTTTTTCCCCATCTGTTACATGTTATTAGAGTATTGATTCGTGGGAGATTCAGATTCAATTCAATGCATCTGCTCATTGTTTACATTTACCGTTTCAAATGTGCGTCACAAATGGAAGCGTTGCTTTTAACTTTGGCCGTTGCTGATGTGCAAATAGTCTTGTACGTTGTGGTGTTCTGGCAAGAAATGGGGATAGTTTTTGAAGCTAATGCTTCGCTTTATACCGTTTGCACAGCAGATTACATGTACAGTAGGATGATATATATATATATATATATATATATATATATATATATATATATATATATATATATATATATATATACACAGCACTGTGCAAAAGTTTTAGGCAGGTGTGAAAAAATGCTGTAAAGTAAGAATGCTTTCAAAAATAGACATGTTAATAGATTCTATTTATCAATTAACAAAATGCAAAGTGAGTGAACAGAAGAAAAATCTAAATCAAATCCATATTTGGTGTGACCACCCTTTGCCTTCAAAACAGCATCAATTCTTCTAGGTACACTTGCACAAAGTCAGGGATTTTGTAGGCATATAGTCAGGTGTATGATTAAACAATGATACCAAACAGTTCCTAATGATCATCAATTCAATATGTAGGTTGAAACACAATCATTAACTGAAACAGAAACAGCTGTGTAGGAGGAATAAAATTGGGTGAGGAATAGCCAAACTCAGCTAACAAGGTGAGGTTGCTGAAGACAGTTTACTGTCAAAAGTCATACACCATGGCAAGACTGAGCACAGCAACAAGACACAAGGTAGTTATACTGCATCAGCAAGGTCTCTCCCAGGCAGAAATTTCAAGGCAGACAGGGGTTTCCAGATGTGCTGTCCAAGCTCTTTTGAAGAAGCACAAAGAAACAGACAGCGTTGAGGACCGTGAGGCGCAGTGGTCGGCCAAGGAAACTTACTGCAGCAGATGAAAGACACATCATGCTTACTTCCCTTCGCAATCGGAAGATGTCCAGCAGTGCCATCAGCTCAGAATTGGCAGAAAACAGTGGGACCCTGGTACACCCATCTACTGTCGGAGAAGTCTGGTCAGAAGTAGCCTTCATGGAAGACTTGCGGCCAAAAAGCCATACCTCCGACGTGGAAACAAGGCCAAGCGACTCAACTATGCACGAAAACACAGGAACTGGGGTGCAGAAAAATGGCAGCAGGTGCTCTGGACTGATGAGTCAAAATTTGAAATATTTGGCTGTTGCAGAAGGCAGTTTGTTCGCCGAAGGGCTGGAGAGCGGTACACGAATGAGTGTCTGCAGGCAACAGTGAAGCATGGTGGAGGTTCCTTGCAAGTTTGGTGCTGCATTTCTGCAAATGGAGTTGGGGATTTGATCAGAATTAATGGTCTCCTCAATGCTGAGAAGTACAGGCAGATACTTATCCATCATGCAATACCATCAGGGAGGCATCTGATTGGCCCCAAATTTATTCTGCAGCATGACAACGACCCCAAACATACAGCGAAAGTCATTAAGAACTATCTTCAGCGTAAAGAAGAACAAGGAGTCCTGGAAGTGATGGTATGGCCCCACAGAGCCCTGATCTCAACATCATCGAGTCTGTCTGGGATTACATGAAGAGAGAGAAGCAACTGAGGCTGTCTAAATCCACAGAAGAACTGTGGTTAGTTCTCCAAGATGTTTGGGCCAACCTACCTGCCGGGTTCCTTCAAAAACTGTGTGCAAGTGTACCTAGAAGAATTGATGCTTGATGCTGTTTTGAAGGCAAGGGTGGTCACACCAAATATTGATTTGATGTAGATTTTTCTTCTGTTCACTCACTTTGCATTTTGTTAATTGATAAATATAAACTATTAACATGTCTATTTTTGAAAGCATTCTTACTTTACAGGATTTTTTCACACCTGCCTAAAACTTTTGCACAGTACTGTATATATATATATATATATATATATATATATATATATATATATATATATATATATATATATATAGCTGTCAGCACTGTATTATATAAATATCAGAAGGTTTACGCTCATTTGAGGACGACCCTAAATTATAACAGGTGTTGAACATGCACTGAACAATTGCCAGTCTGCTGGAAATACTGCTTCACCACACAAGTGCCATTAGTTCTTACATAATAGGGAACTGAACAAAACCAGGTTTTATTATTAAAGTATACATGCAAGATTCTTCTGACATTAGAATTAAACAGTGGGCATATAAAACTCAGGGATTACCTCAGCTAAGAAGGTTCCAAGTACAATAGACATTAGCTAACAGGGCTTTAGTGTCCTGGAACTCTCAATGCATTTATAGTGCAAAGAGCACTCAGTTCTACATGAGCTAATAATAATAATAATAATAATAATAATAATAATAATAATAATAATAACCCCAAAATATCCTGTGTCACCAGAATTTTCTTCAAGCAGTGTAAGCCCTAAATGATCTTTCTTGATTTGAGGGAATGTTGGAAACAGAAATAATTTATTTATTGTGTGTTACAATCCAGTTTGCCTTGTGGAATAGATTTAATGGCTTTACACTGTAATCCGTCCAGTTCAAATGGCTGTTTCACAACTCAGTAACTGTTCTTCCTAATTTGACCACAGGAATCACAGAGATTTACAGCTACACTGCCGAGGGACCGGAGCCAGGGAAAATATTTTCCCTAAAAAGGCCCATAATCCAGGAGCTTGTCGAGTGGCATGAGGACAAGACCGGCCAGCTGGTCTGACTACACTATCCTCTTGCTGCTGTATCTCAGAGATATACAATCTAACAGCTACTCTCGCAGTTAGTTTCTATAACTGCAACTACACAGTCCCTCAGTTTTTCAAAACTAAACATCCAAACAGATACATGGTCAAGCCATGAAAATAGTATGTTTGTTTCATTGCTTAGTCATCTGCAACAGACTTACAGGCAAGACTAAGATTCTGTGTCTCGTGGATTTTTCCAAATAAACTGATTATCAAGTTCTATCAGTTTGGATTTCAAACTTTCAGACTCCCAGTTCAAAGCATGTTGATTTTGGTCTGATGACTGATGGAAACAAAAGGGATGAATTTCCAATGGGTTTTAATTCAATCCCAAAGGCAGCTGGAAATAGACATCAGACCGTGAAACTATTCTAGACTGTCTTTAAAACACAGTTTTTTTTTATTTCAAGCTGTTTATTTTTTGCATTAAAGCAGACATTCTTCATATAACCAAAGCTTTAAGAACAGGGCCTGTTAAGATAAACATATAAATGTGCCGGTCCGACAGGCAATATTTAATAGAGAAATGAAGAAGTTTTCAGCTGGCAGTGGAGCCTCTCCCTCTCCCTCTCCCTCTCCCTCTCTCTCCCTAGTTCCCAGCTTCAACACCTAATTGAGCAGTTCAGATAAACATGTTTCCATCAGGAAGTTCCCATGCAATCCTGCATATGGCAGTGTTTAAGGGCTTCTTTTTAAAAGCACTTTTTTAAAGCTAATTTACAGCTTAATAGTGTTTACGGATTCTGGTATAAAATAAAGCTGGTTGTTGGGAAGAGGAGGGACCCGGCCACCCAAAGCTGGGAGGTAACCCCTTTACTAGACTTACAGTCCCAGCAGGGGCACAGCTATCATAAGTGCAGGTGGTGCAGCTGCTCCAGGGCCCACAAGTCTTTGGGGCCCACTCGCATTTCAAAAGGGACAAACAAAATATGTGAACATTTTTCTGTTCAAAATACTCATAAAATAAAACAGTAGGCCTAATGAATAATGACAAACGAATTAAAGGACTAGCCGGCACCTTTCCACTAGCCAGCACACACTGCCAAATACGCAAGTAACTTTGGTTTTAACCCTATAGTGCCATATTAAAATGACCATATATGGGCGTGGATAATATAACCACTTTGTGTTACAGCCCTTGTAGTTTTTCAACAGTAAATCAGAAATTAAAACCCAATATGTTCACAATAAAGCATTAAGTATCTGTTTCCAATGATAAAATGTGTTTTGATCTGAAATTATTTATATTATATACAAAACAAATTATAATAATAACTCTTTCTAAGTTAGCTGTAAAAAAAAAGCAGAATTTTATGAGGATTTTAAATAAAAATTCAGATTTCAAATATCTATACCGACCGTTGCGGAGACCCAAGACTTTGTCCAAACACAAATCTAACAGTTTCAGCACTGAAGTGTCAGCAGTTATGTGGAAGTCAAGTCGAAGCACAATAGAGCGGGCGAACAGAGCGGGATCAGCTTCTGCCCAAGGACAGCGTGTGCGAATCGTGAATGCAGCAGTTTTGAAATCGATGTAAGATTATACCTGTAATCATCAACTGCAAAACAAATATATTTTCGAATAAATTTTTTTCTCCACCACACGTCTGTCTTAAAATATTTAAGTATGTTTAGGTAGGTTTTACGTTTACAGAGCTCTAAAGTCACTACATACAGTATCTCAAAAGACAATGAAACCTGTATTAATTGTAATAATTATTTCTCAAAATATATAAATCTCACAAAATATCATTCTTTGGATTGTAAAGTTCAGCTAGATTACATTCGACACAAAAAAAGAACATTTTCTTGGTAGATTTCATTGAGACTAGATGCTGAGTGAAGGGCGCGGCGCAGCCATTTCCGGTTGCTGTCTTCCTATTTGGACCCAGCCTCACTGTTCAAACTACAATTTTGTTCTTAATACATCTAATACCTTTTAAACTTTCTGCATACCCGACAGCATGATAATCTGACACTGAACATTTAAAAAATGTCAAATAAGTATTTGGGGGCGGTACTGCGAAATTACCCACAATGCTAACTCCCAGAAAATAGATGATTGGTTAGTGGTTTGTGTCAGGAAAACATACCTCTTGAATTAGTAACCTATCCAGTGGGGTTTTAGTATATATGGGTTGGATTAAGTAACACGCATCAGGATTTTGCAAGCGTCCCGTTGAAATTCTCTTCCATTGAAACAATGACAACAGCTGCTACTGTGAGTGTTCGAAGGCGCCAAACAGTGGTACGGGGAAGCAGAATTCGTTTTTGTACAGAATTAGACATGCCATTATTAACAAATGGTGTTATGCATTAGGTCTATACATTTGGTAAAAGAAGTAACGAGACAGAACGATATGCAAGCCCTGCAGTTTATAACATCTTAAATCAGGGGCATGAGAAAGTGGTGGTGCTACCGCACCCCCACATGCAGAGTGAAGGGTGGATAATTACACACCTCTCACAAATATATAGAGGGTTTGGGTCAACCCTGCATGTGTAGGCTACACATTCCCAAAGAAAATGAATGACACACAAAGACCTCAGCCTGGTACTACTAGCCATGGTGATGAGGATGCTCAGAAAGCGAAAACTGAACCAATATGGAAGTGGAGATTTTGGGACAAGCAGTACTTGTAACACATGAAGATGTGTTACAGGCTCGAAATACATCACCAGGACTAATGAATAAAATATGGAATGTGCGGTGGCTTCTTAATAAACAAATGTACTACTTCAGAGTTTGTAGTAGTTTGCTTACGACCTGTGCTTTGCATATTAGTTCAACTTCTTATTTCGTATAGAATAATTCCAGGCATATAGACTTTTCAGACTTCAGAAACAATACTTTTTATTTACTTACATCCATGGCAGTCAAACGGGTGGATAATCCTTCCATTGTTGTACAGCAATATGTTCAACAACAATAACTCCATACAGCTTCATACGAACAGTCTTCATTTTAACTACGACTTATATCTTCTTAAAGTCTTATGCAGTTACAACTCTCATATTATTTATGTTTGTCTATATTTCTTACTCTATATGATTTTAAAGCATATCTGTATGGTATATATGGTCGAAAAACTATAGGCCTACTTCCTCTAGCTCGAATTTAACAACACTGCCTGATCCAGTATTGTTAAATACCAGAACACCATATTACAAAAAATACATTCTGTAGGCATTACTAAAATAACAGTGGCGGATGAGCCCTCATTGTACTACATGTATATGATCTTTTTCTTTAGTGCGCCTCGGAATATCGTTCCATCTTTTCTTAATCTCCTCCACAGTTCTTTTAATAATGCCTGCACTGTAGTAAAGGCTCTCGTTAGAACCTCGCTTTGCCACTGTGGGGAGACCTTTTTAGGTGCTTCTAAGAACCTTTATTTTTTTTTTTTTTACATGGATTCTATTTTCTCTATTTGCAGACTTTCTGTTTTGTCATGTAAGCTATGAAACATGTATTGAACATTGGAGTTTGCAAAACAATACGGTACCGGTATTATAAAGCGTAATTTACAAACTGACTTGATCAGGGTTAAAAAAAATGCTTCTTTGTTCTTGAAAACGATGTCTCCTTCTTGTTGCAGCCACATCACCTTGCCTTTTTCTATAGCCTACTGTCTGACTGCGGCAAATTAACGCCTGCTTTTCAGAGTTCTTAAAATAATCAAGCAAATACGAGGCCCGCAATTACGGGCAGCTTTAATAAATTAGACAGAATATTTAATAGACATTTGCAAAATCCCCTCCCAATTTTGGCGGTTTCGTTCAGAAACGCCCCAGAATTACATATGCATATACTAAATTACATATGCATCAAGGGATAATGCGCACAGAGACATTGGCCCTTCAAATCTCGTCTTAATTGCGTGTTTATGTCATTGCGTGTGTTTTATAAATCCCATCCAAGAATTCAAAACCCACGGTCGTAAAACATGCGCAATCATTTGATAAATCTGGGCCTTAGTGTTTCAACCAATTAGCGCTAAGCATTGCTATGCGAGGGCGATGTTCTTTGTCCCAACCTATCAGCACCAAGCACTGTCATGCGAGACACAGTGTTTACATACAAATGTGTCCTGACCTAGCAGCTGGCTTCGCTGTGATAACTGTGTGTTTAACAATGTGGGATGGCAAAACATTAAAAATGAATCTCTGTAACTTCCAGAACCACATTTAAACAGTCTGGAATAAAGGATATTTAACTGTTAACATGTGTCAATATATTTATCAATAAACAAATCATAACCTTCCTGCGTTTCTTTTTACTAGTAGTAAGAACCAGTCCACGTTCTGTATGTCACTTATTTTATTTTAATTAAATCAAAGAAATCGTACTCTAAACTGTATTTTTAGTGGTGCTGTCTTCTCTGTCGTGTTCCTTTTTATTCACTATTGTATAACTGTTACTGCAACAGCCCAGGCCAGTGAGGCACGACCATTTCCATTAGTATAACAAACTCCGTTGTTTTGTATTCCAATAGCATGCACACATTCTTTGTTAAGTGACACCAGTCAATACGAAAAGTAGATGAAAATGTAAGTTTTATTTTCACAAACGGTGGCTTCACAGTAATATTTTATAAACCAAAACGAGGAAACAGAAAGTACACTTTGAGTTGAGTTTGGCTTCAATTTACAGGATAACCGTTTTCCTTAGCCAGGGTATCGATTGCGAGAGGCAAACTCTGAATTCCCGAAGCCAATTATGAACACAACAGCCACTGTGTTGAAAAAATCTTGCTTCTCTGGCAGTTCTTTCTAAGTAAAAGATAACTCCCCCAAAGCCTTCAGGTTCGCATTTTCTAGTGTTAACGACTGTGTTTCTTTGGCTCAGAAATAACACACAAAATAATCATTTTCTCAAGAAAGTTAACACTTTACAACATAAAACCAAGTGTATTTTAATGTACCTGAAAACCCTCAATTGTCTGTAAGGAAAATAGAACTTCGTTATTTTAACAATATAAGCAATTTTATGCAACAATTGTTAACTTTTCCATACTACATAACACACTCAGGAACTTGTTTTTACTTTCGCCCTCTAGTGTAATTTTGTGACCACAGCATTAGCTGTATTTGTTAGTACACATTGTTTTTTTTGTCACAGTAGGCTCATACTAGTAGTGTATTTGGAATTTTAGATATTTTTTTGTATGAATTCAAGTAGAAAGTGACATTTTATGTTTTCATTAAGAACTCGGAAGAGACGTTCAATCGCTAAGGAAGGCAGATTAACAAGGTAAGCTTACGTCTGTTTTAATGGATGTATAACTGTGTTTCTTGCCACGGCATGACAAACTGACATTTTCATTTTTAGCTTCCAGTAGAAAATAGTTTTTCCATTGACCATTGCTGATTGTTACATTTTGAGTTGAATATTTTGTAATTGACCGCAATGTAATGGGGGAGTTCCCAAATGTAGAAAATAAATGCAAGACGTATATAAAAGGAAGGCAGGGAGGGATGCAAGGTGTTTATAAATGAGGGAGGGGGTGAAACTACTAAGAGATAAAACAATTCAAATAAAAACAAAATCTAAATAAATCAATTTACAATGACATTGACTTCAATCTTTCTTTCACTCTAAAGAACAATTACTCACAGGTAAAAGCAACGCGACTAGCTTGATTGCTAACAGGTTCATTGCTCTGTATCCCCGGATTGCAATTTATATAGTGCCCCTTTTAATGCAAACACATAAGATAATTAATACTTCAAGTCATTTCTTTGTTAATTCCTCATTTTGCTATTTGTTATGTTTAACAAGCCGTGTGTATCCAGACAGGATATATGTATTTTACGAAATCAGCGGTGTGTAGTGTAGTGACCACAACCTCCTCACAGTGAGAGGAAATACACCCGTTTTCATTAAGGATTTTTTTGTGTTTATTTAGCAGACGCCTTTATCCAAGGCAATTTACAGAGACTAGGGTGTGTGAACTATGCATCAGCTACAGAGTCACTTACAATTACATCTCACCCGAAAGACGGAGCACAAGGAGGTGAAGTGACTTGCTCAGGGTCACACAATGAGTCAGTGGCTGAGGTGGGATTTGAATTGGGAACCTCCTGGTTACAAGCCCATTTCTTTAACCACTTGACCACACAGCCTACAAAATATTTGAGCTCGATTTAATCCAGAGCTACAAAATATTTGAGCTTGATTTAATCCAGCCCGGGTTAAACGATGCTAATTACAGCTTTAAAGACAGGTAGAGGGAACATAAATAAATGAAAAAATCTACTAACACTATATTAAAAAGTAAAATTTGCTACGAAATACCAAGCAGTAGTGCACTTGCCTTTAAAATTGTAACTTTGTTTCCCAATGTGTCTACACAACGAATGTACGAAAGGCGGAACTTTCCCGATTAGCATGGGTGTCTGTAACATGTTTTCAAGTCTGATCTGTGTTACGATAGCGACCAGCACAATGTATAATATGTGATAAGACCTATTAAACGTGTCAAACAGAATAAAAGCATTTTAGTATATTTTATATATAGATAGATAGATAGATAGATAGATAGATAGATAGATAGATAGATAGATAGATAGATAGATAGATAGATAGATAGATAGACATATTTTCATTTATGGAGCCATCCCAGTCCACCTCCACCCGGCCAAAGATGTTCACCCCAGCGAGACAGGAACCACTGGCAGCATCATATGCCAGTTACTCAGTAACCATGGAGATGCCGCAGGGACAGGGACCTTTACCTTATCCCGAGTACATGACCCCTCCTGCCCATGGAAGAGCAGCCATGCCCTACACCAGCATGGGGGGGGGGGGCGGGACACGACACTGCTGACTGGATATCGAAGATTGGATTAATGATCCAGTATCTGTTAGAAGCTTCCACTGTCCCCTCCACCATTGTGAGGCACTTGGGGGGTGGCGCAAGAAAGTTTGTCCTGAGCCTGCCCCTAAATGAGCAGTATATGGCCAGGGTCCTCGAAGAGTTGAGGGCAGAATATAGTGATTGCCATTTGTCTTTCGACCCAATGGCGGATTTCTATGAGAGAAGGCAGAGACCCCAGGAGACAGCCACTGAGTATGCGATCGAATTAGAAGCTTTGCTGAGCACCATTGAAATAAAGATTTATCAGAACCGTCCCTTTCCAGAACGGGACTATAAGCTTACCCAGCAGTTTATGAGGGGCGTGAAAGATAGGGAAGCCAGAGAAAGGTTAGACCCAATGCGGTCCTTGTATATGAGGTTCAGGGAGCTTCAGGCAGAACTGCGGCAGCTGACACGGGAAGGGATGTCTTCGGGGGGCAACAACAAATCTTGTAACGCTCAGAGTTTGCCCCAGATGATTAAGGAGGCTGCTCCTGCCCAGGGGCGGTCCACCACTACCGCCCTGGAGGCTGGGCTAACGCAGGAGCAGGCTACCCTGAATCTCTTAGTTCTTGTCCAAGAGATGGCAGCGGAACCAGCGGAAGCTTGAAGACAAGATATGAGGATGGGAGAAGAATTGCACCATCAACATGGCTTACCCAACCAGAGGAGGGAGGGGTTCCCCTCTGTTTTAACTGTGGACAGGAGCCATATTAAGAGAAGCTGCCCTAACCCAACAGTGCCGACCCACTCTAAGGGGGCCAGCACTGTAGATGCTCTGCCTTTAAAGTAGTTCCTCCCCCTACTGCAGAGCGGGTAAAGGGGGCGAGAGACTTAGGAAGCTCCAGCACCTGGACAACAGAGGCTACACAGTGGCTGAAGGGAAAGGGAAACCCTTTGCACACCCTTGTTGCCCCAACAAATGAAGACTACATCTGGGTTTGTGGTGTAACTTGCACTGCCCTGATTGACTCTGGGTCGCAGATAACTTCCGTGACTGAAGATTTCTGGCGAAGGCATCCCAAGTTAAGGTCACAGAAGCCCGAAGAGGTCAACGTAGATATCGAGGGAGCAAGTGGCCAGAAGGTACCCCACAAAGGAGTCACAAAAGTGGAAATAGCATTTTTGGGCCAAGTTTACCAGGGAATTCCAGCGTTTGTCGTACCAACCACCCCATATTGAAAGGGTGTCCCCATCCTCCTGGGCACAAATGTGATTAGAGCTAGTAAAGAAGACCTAATGAAGCGCTGGGGTAGGGGATTCTCCCACAAGGTGAAAGAGAAGTCTGCGGCCTGGCATGCAGCGTATCAAAGGGTTACTGCATGAAGAGCATCTTGCCACCAGCACCGGGTGGGTTATGCCCATTACATGGGGAGTAAAGCATTAACTATAGGACCTGGACAGTAGATGGATGTGCCAGTTCACTCCCCTTGGTCGGCAGGATGGAGCCCATACTCCGTGCTCCTCGAAGGCACACAGGACTGCCCCCTCTCTGACAGCCTGGGGGTGGGAAGGTCAGTGGCAGATGTAAAAAATGGGAAAACCTTAGTCTGTGTATACAACCTGTTGAGGTGAGGAGAGGCTGCCAGCTTGCAGAGATGTCATTGGTGGAGCAAATAATGCCCATGGAGAACTCTCAACTAGTAGTGCCCAAAGGAAATGCATCCCCAACGGAAGCCACGATGGAAGACCAAACCCTACCCGAGATGAGCTTGGATGAGACGGCCGTTCAGAACTAGACCCAAGTACAGAGATTAAAGGAACTACTTTGTCGGCATTCTGACGTGTTCTCCTAGAGCGACCTGGATCTTGGATGCACCTCTACGGTACAGCACGAAATACCATTAGTCGACACCAAGCTGTTCCGACAGCCTTATAGAAGGATACCACTGTCGCAGTACCACAACGTTTGCAAACACCTCCAGAACATGGAACAGTAGGGGCAATTGACCCTAGCAAGAGCCTGTATGCTTCTCCGATCGTGGTAGCCCAAAAGAAAGATGGCTCGATCTGCCTATGCATAGACTACAGGCAGCTGAATTCAAAGATGGTGCGGGATGCCTTCCCACTGCCCTGGATCGAAGAAGCCCTGGACACGTTCTTTACCACCCTTGACCTCACAGCAGGGTCCAATAGACCTCTACGAGTGCAATCAAATGCCATTTGGTCTTCAGAACGCCCCAGCTAACTTCCAGAGGCTTATGACCAGGTGTTTGGGGGACCAGAATTTTTCCACCCTCTTGCTATACTTAGACAACAGCATAATCTTCAGCCAAACATTTGAGGAACACCTTGAAAGGTTGGAGAGTGTTTTCTGTCGTCTGAAAGAGCACAGGCTAAAACTTAAATGAAATGCCATCTTCTTCGGACCCAAGTCCGGTACCTGGGGCACATTGTGTCCGAGAGAGGGATAGCCACTGACCCTGAAAAGGTGCAACAAGTACAGGACTGGAAGACCCCCACCAACAGGAAAGAAGTGTTGCACACTCAAGCCTACCCAACGAAAGACCAGAGAGCCTCCACAGTTGTCCAATTCTTGTGGAAGAGGTATATCTGCCACTACGGGATCCCAGAGAGGATACATGCAGACCAGGGCAGAAACTTCGAGAGTGATCTCATCCGGCAGCTGTGCAAAGTCATGGGGATAGTGCACAGTAGAACAACGCCTTACCACCCCCCAAGGAAATGGGACCACCGAACGGTTCAACCTCACCCTCCTGAACATGTTGGGCACTTTAAAACCGGAGCAGAAGGTGGACTGGAAGGACCACATTGAGGCATTGAGTCATGCCTATAATTGCACTAGGCATGAGTCCACTCTGTACACTCCATTCCTGCTCATGTTTGGGAGGCACCCCAGACTGCCTATTGACCTTATACTTAATACCAGATCATCCGAGGAGGAATTGGGTTATGAAGACTACATTGTGCAGTACCAGAACACACTACAAGAAGCACACCAGCTAGCATCTCTTCACTCCCGTAAAGCTAAAGCCGACCAGAAGAGAAAATATGATGAGAAGGCAATGGAGCTCCATTTTTGGCCAGGGGACCGAGTCCTGGTAGCTAATAAGAGTCAGCGGGGTAAGCAGAAGCTTGCGGACAAGTGGGAAAGGAGGCCTCATATAGTAGTGAGGAAGCAGGGAGACCTACCAGTGTATACACTGAGGCCAGAGGATGGTGGCGAAGAATGCACACTACACCGGAATCTCTGGAAACCCTGCACATTCATCCCAGAATTATCTGAAGGAGCCACTGCCAGCAGCCAGCCACTCCAACAGTCACCCAACAGCGATTCAGAGAGTGAAAGGTCGGACTGGGATGGGGAGGGTAGCCAGGGGGGGATAGAGACTCCTATTGCCAGAGGGGGATGTTGAAAACCATACTGTGGCCTCAGGCAGGGCAGGAGTTAGTGAAGGTAGCCCTGTACATAGGGAAAGCTTCAATAGCCTTACCACTAGTGATCAGTCCCCTGATAGAGTAGGCCCCTCGGAAAATATATTCAGGGATAATGATAGGGACTGGACTGAGACACACGGACATGACTGGGAGGTTTTAGCAGAGGACGCTGAACCAGACAACCGTACCGAGCGACCGCCACTCCTCCCAAGACGGTCACAGCGGGTGCGTCGGGCACCAAATAGACTGTCCTTGGAAAGCTGTGCTATAGACACTAATTCCCTGGAGTACAACAGCAAGGTTGCCCGAGGAAGAGAGATTTGGGAACTGAAAAGAAGGAAAAGAAGGGACTGAATTAGTTTTAAGCTGGAGAAAATTATCTAGGCCACATGCTATGTAAAATGTATAGTGTAAATAACTAAGCCATCATTCTGTAAACCTGGGGAGGGTGCAAAAAGGGTAGTTTAAGTTGAATATCTGAATGCTGATCTGTGGGGAAGCAGTACAGGACATTAGTTGTGGGCAGCATAGTTTAATAATGTATTAATATTTACCAGCCTATCGTTCTAATTCCAGCTCTGGTTTTCATTAAGACCCTGTAGCTAGCTGAAGGGTGCGAGATCTCACTTAGAGGATCTCGCGAGAATGTTAATGTAGAAGTTATTCGCAGTGTTTTCCTATACTGTGTTATTATGAGAAGCCCTGTAAAATGTCGCTCCTGATGTGTTTTATTTGCAGGAGGAGAAAATAAAGTGCCATTGAATAGACCAGCGAGCTTGGGAGTATAGTGAACAAGTCTACAGGCTTTTACACAACACAGAGAATCTGAGTAGGCAGAGCCAGGCCCATGACTGACAGCCTATATAGCAAGTAACCACCATCCAGACTGACAGTAGATTAGATTTAAAGGGGGTTTTAGAGTAGAATAGCCCCGGTTTGCTACACCTTGTCTAGCCCATAGGTTAATATATAACTCAGCCAGCTATGTGATCGACCCCAATTAAGGTTTAAGTACTTAAGTTAGCCTTGGTTACGGAATTAGGCCCACGTTAATGGGTAGTGGTTAGAAAGCTTGTAAGTAGGAGTTACACATGCATGCTGTTTCTTACCATACCGGTTACAGTGGTATCTTGTGAGCGCTCCTTCTCAAAACTGAAGCTCGTTAAGAGCTGTCTGAGTAGCATTACGTCCCAAGAAAGACTGAGTGGTCTGGCCGTGTTATCAATCAAGAATGAATGTGCAAAGAAGCTGAACGTGTCGAAAATCATTGATGTTTTTGCCGAGCTGAAAGTGAGGGGGGCCATTTAAAAATTCTGGCCCAGGCTACCAAAACAAACCAGATTTAAGAACATAAGAAAGTTTACAAATGAGAGGAGGCCATTCGGCCTATCTTGCCCGTTTGGTTGTTAGTAGCATATTGATCCCAGAATCTCATCAAGCAGCTTCTTGAAGGATCCCAGGGTGTCAGCTTCAACAACATTAGAGGCTTTATAACAAATAATAATAATAATAATAATAATAATAATAATAATAATAATAATAATAATGCTTTCACAGCCATTAGGTTATAAAGTGGTCTGTTGTTAATAATCTCTCTTGTGTTTTTAGCCCTTTTATTCCGAAACCTGTTTATAACCTGTTGTCTCTCCAGACAGAAAGAAGAGTTGCTACTGTGGCCTTGGTGTCCCCCCAGATGACACGGATATCCTGAAATACCAATGACGGCTTTAACTATTAGACCCTGAAAATTGTCTCAGAGTCCCTGAACTCTCACTGCTAGGACGGACTGCCTCATAGCTGGATTCGGACACCAGTTCAGGTAGGAGAGGTGGCTATGGAGAAAATGCTGCTTGTAGCAAGATATACCTATTTAAAAATACTGCCAATGATGATAACTGCCAGCCTCTCAACATCTGGCTTTAATGGCATGTGGAGAGCACAAGGTTCCAGATGTCTCTCCTTTGCTGCCAAGTTACACAGAACTTCAATCAAAGAACAAAACCTGGATGCAGTAAAGGCAGGTGCGAAAGGGTTGGGGGGTTGGCACTTTCGTAGATAAAACACTCCTTTATCAGCTCTCCAACTCAGTTCCGCACACCATCACAACCACAAGACAACTCGGTTTTCATCTTGCTATTGCTATTGCCCTAAAAGGTAATGGGAACTACAACTACAGAACTGTACTACACTTTAATGTGCACTAAAAGGGGAGCACTGATGACGCTACTAATCAAAATGCTTGTCTACTGAACTTACCAGCCCTCCAACTCTCCCATCATGTTCTGTAATGTCTACAAAAGCTCTCCATTTCCTGGTCTCCACCACTGTCACTGCATCCTCGAGCACACTGAAATACTGTAAATACTGGAGCGATGCTCAGCCCTAATGAACAGCAGCGTGCTTGTTTCTCATTCATGCAGACCTCTTTGCCTCTTGTCTTTGCCGAGAGATTTGGAGCAGGACTTGTGTTAGAAGAGTAGGGGAGGGTGGTGAGGATGCCCTTTGTTTCATGCTGCAGGGTTTGGAGTTCTTGTTAAATCTACTAACCCTTGCAAAGACTCCTCTCGTGAGTTCCAGATCAAAGCGAAAACAGAAAAATGAGTCTTTATTAAATAAAAGTTTATAGTCTACAGGCCTCTGTAATTGGGGGCACGTATAAAAGTAATGTGAAAATGTGCTGAGAATGTTTACAGGGTAAGGCAATGTCTATAAATATTGCCTTTATGGCCAGGAAAAAGGAGATTTCTTTTCTTACAGGAATGTTGAGAATATATATAATAGGGATCCTGAATAAATTCTGTTTATGCTGTGCAACATCTTGTCATTGCTTTCAGAACAAGATAATGAACGGGA
Organism: Acipenser oxyrinchus oxyrinchus; assembly: GCA_030684275.1. NCBI lineage: Eukaryota > Metazoa > Chordata > Actinopteri > Acipenseriformes > Acipenseridae > Acipenser > Acipenser oxyrinchus. The sequence goes on along the minus strand of CM060257.1, from coordinate 43,991,962 downwards.
TTCAGCAACAACTAATGTTGTTATGAAATGATGCACATTTTGTTGAAGAGATGTCTTTTTCAGATTAAACATAATTTATGAACTAAGAAACGAAGACTTGTCCTGTGGAATCAAGTCTCCAAAGAAATTGAGAGAAATATGGGAGTTGTCTAACAAAGCTGCTGTATATTGAGTTTCAGAATCACAAGGAAAATTAATTTAGTGCCCTGTCGCTCTGTATACTGTTATTTTATTTATTTATTTATTGCACTTATATAGTGCTTTTTATACAAAAGTATCGCACAAACCACAATAAATTTGTAAAGCTTGTCACACATACAACTGCCACAATCAGACCATTTAAATAACATATTTAAACAACAGTATACACAATACAAGAGCAGCAATTTTAAAGTTACATTAAAACCCACTAAGATAAGAAAGCCATTTTATAAAAGTGCGTTTTTAGTCTTGACTTGAAAATTGTAACGGTCCCAGCTTCCATGACAAACTAAGGCAAAGCATTCCATAATTTAGAAGCTCTACAAAAAAAAAAAGCCCTACCTCCTGTATTGCTTTTGTTGACCCGAGGAATAACCAGCAGCCCCACATCCTGTGTGGTTTGGAAGATACAGTGTCAGTAACTCCTGCAAATAACTAGGTGCTAATCCATTCAGGGCCTTCAAACTCTTAAAATCAATTCTATACTGCACAGGGAGCCAGTGTAAAGAGGCCAAAACAGGGGTAATATGTTCACTTTTCCTGGTTTTAGTCAGAATTCTAGCAGTGGTATTCTCAACAAGCTGCAAGTTCCCATGCTGTTTCGTATTCCTTTGAAGGTATTTGAGAGTTTGGAGCGTCTTCTTTTATTTACATTCCATGTAAAGGGATGTCACTGGGTTGTGAATATACTGGATATTGCTTGTTTATTCAACTGTCTATGCATGTGTTATGGCTTCATATAACTGCATTAGACCCAGTTTATGAGAGCCTCGACTTTATTATCGCTTTGTATACTCCCTCATTGGATTTTGTAATGCAAAACAAATGGCCCGCCCACTCTGTACCCAATATAACTTACTGCATATACTTTATTTACCTGTGTAAATCAATCCCTGCATCTCGATTTACCTGTAACACTGTTGCGTGGCTACAAGTTCATGAGTGCTGTCACCACCGATTAGAGATTTTACAGGAAATTCTGAACCACCTTAAAAAAAAATCCAAAGAAACAAATCTGGGGATTTTAACTATCGGTCTTCAGGGAAGCATTTTGTTCGCACCCCGTTAATAAAAGCAGAAGAAACAAGTAGGTAGTTGAGCAGCTGGGTTGGGATTGCGGGGCCCGAGGCTCTGAGAGAGACGGACTCACTCTGACTGCTCTCTTCTCACTGGGGCACGAGGGATTAAAGGGATGGAGCTGGGTTATAAATTTCTAGGCAGGCTGACAGGTTGAGGCTGTTTGCGAATTCTCGCAGTGGGGAGCCTGGCCGTTCACACACAGACGGCCAGTTATGTTAAAAGCATTGTGATCCTGGTAGGGGGCAATAGCTGTAGTGCAAAAACACCAGGCTTGCCAACCGCTGAACAAAAAAAAACAAAAAAAAAATCATCAAGTTTCATAATACTTTTTCTTGTGAAATGTTTTTTTTGAAACCCTATAACACATCAATAAAATCAGAAACACACTGTATAGTTATTTTGAGGAGCTCTGTTAAGGCTGCAGTACTCCAAATCCGTACACTACTCCAAATCACTTATCTGCAAATGACTATTTTAAAAATTGGGTCTAAAAAATAGTATACAGATCAAATGAAGACACCCTTCTATGGTGATTGATTTTATTAAATTGCTGTATTAAAAAAAATAAATAAATAATTGCTTGGTGATAAAGTTGCTGTTATTTTTTATTTATTTATTTATTTTTACTAGATATCCATAGATTTTTAAGACCTGTTTTTAAAAGTCGTGTAGTGAATGTTATGAAGCAGTATGACAATGTGAAAGCTGACCAGGAAGCAGAGTGACCAGACTTTTAGAGCTTAGGCACTGGTAGGTAAAGTGGTAAGAATTAAGTGGAGGAGTGTGGCTTAGCAGTTACAGCTTAGAGGCTAGGAGAAGCTGAAGAACTGCAGTACCAGGTTAGCATTACTGGACTGGGAAGCAGTCCTAGCAGTTAATGCTGCGGCGCACTTCACTCTAGCTGTCTAACAGTAAAGCGTGGTAAATTGTGGGGCTGCAGAGACTGGAATGGCTCCCTCCTGTGTGCGCTGGAGGCTCGGGTTGCATGTCTCTCAGCAGCTGGCTGTTCCACATAGGGAGGACATGTGTGGAGGGGGGCTGACCTGGGCTGCCGACAAAGGTCTAATGTTTCACTGTGCAGCTCTCCTGAGTGCCCTTGCATTCAACACCATTAATCTGCTTTCATCTCAGCTAATAGCTCCCACGGGAAAATCGCAAGGTGCCAGAGGAGCCAAAAGGCCGGGCCAGGCCTCGCTGTCAGGAGTTCTGAGATTCAGGGATGCTGTATGCTCTGTTTCACTCTGCTGTCAGGGCACTAACCTGCAGCATGCTCTGTTTCACTCTGCTGTCAGGGCACTAACCTGCAGCATGCTCTGTTTCACTCTGCTGTCATGGCACTAACCTGCAGCATGCTCTGTTTCACTCTGCTGTCATGGCACTAACCTGCAGCATGCTCTGTTTCACCCTGCTGTCAGGGCACTAACCTGCAGCATGCTCTGTTTCACTCTGCTGTCACGGCACTAACCTGCAGCATGCTCTGTTTCACTCTGCTGTCACGGCACTAACCTGCAGCATGCTCTGTTTCACTCTGCTGTCAGGGCACTAACCTGCAGCATGCTCTGTTTCACTCTGCTGTCATGGCACTAACCTGCAGCATGCTCTGTTTCACTCTGCTTTGTTAGGGCACTACCAGCTCCACCTGCAGGGTTCTAACACTTTGTACTGGAAGGCTTTGGAATCAATGAAAACCAAATACTTTAGCAGATAGGACTGAGAGGACCGTCACCCTTCAACCATAGTGTGTAACCTAGTGCACTCTGTTCTCAATTCTTCAGCACTGTCTAAACTTAGTTGTCATTTGGCTATTAAAAAAACTCACCATATCAAAAGAGGTGAGGAAACCTCACAGAATTCAACTTTGCAAACTTCAAACTTCACAGGGCACATTATTTCACACTGCAACTGTTAAACCCATCAGCATATTTGTCTTTTACCCAAGGATAAGCATCCGAAATCGTACAGTTAGTCACATCACTGAAGACATACAGATATGGCATTGGTCTTTCAAACTGTACTTCCTGGTCTTTAGTTTAATCGTTACAGTGCCAACGTTAAACATTTCGACACGTAGTTTCCCCTTGTCCCTTAAGAGAAGTTAATTGATTAGGCTCTTTGTGGATATTGATCTCAAATATTTGAGGAGGAAAATAATACCAAAACCGACAAGCAGAGCACAGTAAGGACAACAACTGATCAGTTTTCTGTATTTCAAGAAGACCTGAGCAATTGCAGACTGGAATTCATACACTGATATTAATATACTGAAACTCACAGGTAAAGGGTTGAAGTTCTGGTCCACCAAGTGATTGTACCCATAGTCAAAAAATGAGTGCCGTATTACAACGTCAATTCCTTGCATTGCAGACATTCCCAGTGTATTTAGCCACCTGGAAAATATGAGGGTGGGGTGGTGGGGGAGGAAGAGAGAGACAGCTTCAATGTTAAAACTTTAAAAAGCATGACTAATTGCAAAATTACCACGCAAATGGTAAAGAGCTTAGGGCTGGTGTTTTTGGCCCATTGCAGTCACTTACTTCACCTTGCTCAAGCTGATAGCTGCTTCAGTGCACTGAAAGCACTCTACAGGAGCTAGGATTAAAATGTTGTGCTGTGGCAGAGACAGGGAGGCAGTCCAGTATAACAGTTTGTTTAGACAGTGAATACTCACAGGAAGCTGGCTGCGTAGGTGTCTGATAGGTTGTTGGTGCCCCCGGCCCAGGCTGGCCCGACTCCACCAAGCCACACCTTCTTACCCGGGGCATGAGTCTTCACAGCCTGGGGGCAATGACAGGAGGGAGGGACGGCACATTCAAATATTATTACTGCTCCAGTGAAACATTCTCCCACATCTCCAGTGCTGAGAGTCACGCTGGTTGTGAGGAAAGCGACTCTTAAAGAGCCACGGCTGGAAATGGCCTTCTAATGAAAAGCTGGAAGGCAAGGTTGACTTGCACTGTACTAACCTGTAGCACCACAAGGCCAACCCGAGAGAATTTCCAACTTCATTATGGTACCACCCACCTTTTTTATTACCCAAGTAGCAACATGCAATTTCCTTTTAAAACTCACCAATTAACTACTGATTCTGTTTCATGTCAGCTCTACAGAGCCGCCCGTGGCTTGCTTTCTAGAGTTTTAAGTTGGCTCAGTAGTATCATGCCAAATAGGACACCACTCCTGTGGTTGTGTTTTAAGAAGTATGATGCCATTATGATTATTAATATGATCATTTGTATTTCCGCCAATACATAATGCACATACTACAACATTAATAAACTGGCGATGTGGTTTGCAAAAAAGTAAACTGATCAGTATATAGTGGAAACATGTCACTTTTTTGGGATACCACCATTTTACTGGGGAATAATTTTATTTGCAGGGGTTTGTCAACCGCTGTGTCACTCTCACTCAATCCGGATTCTTGTGTCCACTCCTGGTTGTAGTACAGTGTTGTCCCTTACACAAATTAATCCTAACCCTAACCCTAACCTTGCCCTTGTGCCTCTATACCCTAAAAGCCTATTAAGGCAGGGATAATGGATCTGAGCAGTAAATAGAAGAGGGATGGAGTTTATAGCATCCACACCTGGGATGTGCTCTGTAATTACAGTACCTGAACAGAACACCTTTCTCATTAATGACTGGCAACCATAAAAACCCGATGCATACCTGTAGCAGGGCTGGGGTCATACACATAAGGAGGGGGCTTCTGTTGTTGTTTATTGTAAATACGAGTGTTGTGATTATATAAATAAGAAAGAGATTTGTTTTAATGGGGAACCTGGCACTCTGTGTGTAGCAGCCTGCCTGCTGTGTTTAGTTGCGGGTACAAGCAGCGTGTGTGTGTTTACCAGCTGTGGGCTCCTAATCAGCAGGTGGGCGTGGTGCAGCAGAACGCCAGGAATAAAAGGGCCCTGATTATACAGATCAAGGCTGCTGTAAGCCATAGGGGTCAGAGCGCTGCTGCTGCTGAAGCATCAGCCGTCTGTGCTGCTGAACTACTGGATTCAGGAAACGAAGAGACCACCTCTAATGGCGATCGTGTTTATAGTACGAGGTCGGGAGTTTGTTCTGGGAGAAGGAAGCAGCCACGCACCAACGATCGTGTGTATATCCAAGGTTGGAGTTGGGTGAACTGCCCGAGGGACAGGGAGTTAGTTTCTGGATACTAGATCCCACCCAGTATAGCAGGCAGGTGTGGAAGCGGGACCTCCATTTTGTTAGTGGAGTAACGCGAGTCGTCTTCACGGCACCTTTTATTTGATAGTTTTTTGTACAGTGTTTTTCTTGTCTTTTGTACGCCAGGCTGTATGTCCAACGTGAGCTACAAACTGCTGGTAGCGTCATGTGGGGTTCCTATCTGTATTATATGTAAATAAAACCTGCACACCTGTGGGGCATGTCAATCCCAACCTTGTAGTCTCCATCTCCTGTCAATCACGCAGCGATCAGTCATCCATGTCATCCGTCATCTAACCAATCATCCTTTAGCCACATGTAGCGAGACCCCAGGTACAATACCTTTCAGATTTCTGGCACACTTTCGCTTGATTTAATGGCAAGCTTTGATGTATGGAGGCTAAACTGAGATTTCTATTTCTGCCTGTATTCGAGTTATCAGTTACATTTACAATAGCAAAAAGCTGAAAATGCATGCGATCAGATGTTGAACTGACCAGGTACTGCAGTATGGATATCTGTACTAGCACACTGATGAAGGCACGGAACCTTTGTCTGCTTGAGTTAGTTTCTTCTAAATTCTACTTCATCATAACCAAAGAAAAAGCACCTGGGTTGTACCAAAAGTTTTAAAACATTCTTACGTGTTTATTTTAAACCCCTGTCTTCATTCTAAAGTAGTACAGCACATTCACATTCTTCATATTCAAAAATATAAAATGGAAATCCGATTTTATGCTTTCACTAAACTGGTACAATTACCTACCTTCTATAACTCACTGAAGTAACAGTTTATCATTGAGCGATGTAGATGCATGCCAAAAGGGTGTAACACATATTTATGATTAACTTGCCCATAAAAAGTGTGCCAAAATCACCTACTAATTTGTAGATTGCCAATGTGGTGTGGTTTGCAATATCATAATTTATACTGCCAAAGGCAAGAAATGCACATACAGCCTGTCGAAAGATCAAAACAGCAACTACACCCTATTGGCACACTCCCCTTGATCTCTTTCATGTGAATAGAAAGTCCATATTGTAACCAATTAATCCTGAAACATTCCACACAAAGGACGCTGTCGGTTATGTTTGCTTTGGCTCAAAGCTTTTTGTGTGCGTTCAGGAGTTTCAATCCCAAAGGTTCCTGGGAGACCTACAGTATCCCTGGGCTGAACTGGAAAGATGCTCCTCCTTGTCAAGTGATTTCAATACCTTTCCCTTACTTATTTTCCATGTAAAATGGATACTTTATATCAATCTTCATTTTCACAATATGTCATTTCCTAGCATTCTCTATTGCTGTCCTCTGTTTTATTCATTATTTACTATGTTTTAAAACAAACTAGTCCAGCAGAAAAGCCTGTTGACAAGCACTTGGACAGATTATCCTAACAGCTGTGATTTCTGCCCCCTCAGTAATTGTGATTTTGTATAGATTTGACATGTGCTAACTCGCAATTGCCACAGTTACATCAGTGGCATGCCCCTAGTGGTCATTTGTGAAATAACCTTACTTTAGAAATTCAGCTTTTAGCAGTCTTTTCAGAAGGACATTAGTTAGTAAGCCTGGAGAATAATGATTAAAGCAGAAACAATAGAGAATTCTAGAAAACACATTCTCCATTATATATTATAAGGGACGGATGGTGATAACGTGAACACAATAAAAAGTTATAATCCTTGTTCCATTAACAAGCTTTAGAGGTATCTGCCTAAAACCTTATCATATCATTACAAATATTTCAGATACCATGATTTATATCTCAAAAGCGTATTTGCACCCCTGCTCAGATCACCTTCAGCACTTTGGAGATCTGCTCTGTAAGAGTGTCCAGCAGGCGAGTCTTCATGAAATCAGCAACCTTGGCAACCCGCCCATCAATGTAATAACTGTGTGGAAGACAGAGATCATTACCAATCAGAACACATCTATTAGATCATAAAGGGAATATGTCTGGGGCTTGAATTTCTCTGTGTATATGTATTGCCAGTGGAGGTCTAACTTACTTATAGTGAATCAGAGAGGACTGTAAGGATATAGTCCTGTAAGTCTTTCTGCTTCACTTGAAAAAACAAGCCCCCTGGCTCCTTATTGGAAAAGTGTGCAGATAAGTTACATGCAGTATGATTGACACCCATCTTGCATGCACTCAGCAGCATTTTTAACTCAGCTTTCTGAGTCAGGCAGTGCTTAATGCGGCTGATCAGCCACTGAGAATACATTTAACATTCTCATATTAAGCGACAGCGCCTCTGAAACTTGCACATGGTGAAGGTTTCGTTTTCATTTTGGGCAACAGTTGAAAGGTTCAAGCCCTAGGCTCTGTCGCCAAGCCCTAGGCATCTGCATTTACTTCCATGTGATCAATTAGGATTCCAACAGAACCATTTCAATTTGACTAATCTCACGATGTTTCAACGTATTCATATCTTGCATTTTTTTTTAATATCTGATGGCAATAATGGGGCAAAGGTCATTGGGTACAGAGGACTTCCAAGAAAGACCTACATGTCCCTTCATAGTTTACACAGATTATACTTAAGATTCATAAGGTCCTTTATCATTATCCAGTGAAGACAAGCTGTAAGTGTACGTTTTTTCTAATGTTCTGTGAGTTTGCACTAATGTTCTGCTATCAGGACTCCTATTTCACTAAGCTTGCTTCTTCTGAGCTGCCTCTGCCTGGAATGCCTTTCCGATTCTTCTGAAATTCTAGTTCATTTTGAAACTATGTCACCGTGCCAATCGAAGATAGAGTGCCATTACAGCTGGGGCTCTTTAATGAATTAAATGACTCAACCTGTATAATAATGAATGAAAGGATCTGTCCTGTATAATAAACTTCCACTCTTGTTGGTTTCTGTGTTGCCTGTTTGTGGTATATATTGTAATCCAAAAGGAGATTCTTTCTAAAAATTTGCTTCATAAACATCTGTTTGAGCATTACTTTTGACAGATATATGATCACATTTTTGGCACCCCTATAGCAGAGAATCATCCAGATTGTATAATAATGTTAACTAATCCAAGGAGGTCAAACTACATTTAAGATATTACCAGTAGGTTACATGGACAATGTTGTTTGCTAAAACATACTGTGTGCTACTTGATCTTGTCACAGGTGAATCTCAGAATGTAGACGTAGCTTGTTGCTCTTAGCTGGTTAAGCTGGATCTTACTTCCAATAGCTCTGTCTCCTCAGAATTATGTGATTGGATAGTTTTCATATGAAGGTGTTGCTTTGAAAATGTCCTGTTTCTGTGAAAATGAACGTTTAAATGAACGTTTTGGCCTCAAGTCCTTCAACCCCATGACTATTTCTATGGACTGGGCTAGCTTGTAAGAGCACTAAAGGGGTTCTAAATTCTCCCCCTTTCGTTCCACAGGACGGAACAGAACTGAACCCACAAGCCCTGTCTCCCTGCAGCAGGATTTGTGTGAAGCATTTCTTCACAAACCATTACAGCCAATAAAGTTCATAAACACAGGTTAAGAATTCTAGATAATGAGATAATAGCATCATTAACACCGCATGCTTCCGTAACCCCTCAAGGAATGCAATACCAGATTTAAACCTGCCCCCCCCCCCCCCCCAAAAAAAAAGACACCTCTTGCTCCTGGTCTGTTAAGGATTAATACACCAGATCATTTCAGCATCTAGAATTAGGTGACAATTCTGATTAACTTTGAATTACGTATGTCTCCTATAAGGTGATTATGTGGTGTAGTAACTTCCTAACCACTAACTCTTACAGCCTAGTTTCAAATAAACGTAAAATCACAATTCAAATAAACTTGTTTGCCTAGTTTTAGCCCTCAGAAACAGCTGTGGAAATGCACATTATGATTAATATGTCTTTATGGCGGATATTTCATTCAAATGCCTCACAACAAACCTCAGAATTGTTTCTACAAGCTTCTTAATAATTTACAGAAAATGTATATCAGATCCCTTTGAAAATGTTCATCAAAATATGCTAGTCACAACTCCCTCCAGCATATAAATGCATGCTGCTCTTAAAATATTGCATTAAAAGGAACAAATAAAAACAAATGCAGAATACCTACTGTTGCCATGTAACTGTATCTACAACAGAGCCAGCAGTCTTCATGAACCTGATAAGGAAATGAAAAAGAGGTTATATTTTGAATGATATTTAAAGGAGCAGATGCAGAGTTAATCTTATTTGGGGCTGATAGATTCCAAATTCCAAGCAGATTGCCCTCTGCCTGCTGCCAATGGAAACAACGGGGTCTGATTTAAAATGCTTTCAACTCAGTCCCAGTGGCAGATTGAATTTTTTTTTTTTGCTGGGAATCTAAACCCCAGCCTCTCCATCTCCTGGTACCAATACTGCCAAATTATTAGGTGTTTATTCTTTGTGACAACACAGACACTAAAACCTAATAATACTACTTGCTGTATAAATCTTGGTGTGTATATGTGCTTGTGTGTGTTGTGAGTGAGTGAGTGAGTGAGTGAGTGAGAGAGAGATGTTATTTACCAAAGTGTTGGGATCACTTCCCAGACAAGAATGGCAGAAATTTCCTAATTTGGAAAATATTTCCAGAAAAGCCTCTAGAAATACTCCCCCATTTATCAGCTCACACCCATGGAAAACAGCTTATAATTAAACACTCACTGATATCTGGTCAACCGTCAGCCATGGTAGGGACCAAGCCTTCCTAAATCAGCCTGGCCGCCTGTCCGCTCCCTCTCTCGCTTCTCTTGTGTCTAAGTTCAGTCCAAGTCTTTTTCACTATTAATCATAAACTGGTAGCAGCAAGGGGTGGCGTCAGCATTTGAAGAAGATTCATTTCTAAACATTTGTGGTCATCTGTCAAGATGTGCTCTGTAAAGCCAAACCCACAGAGGGGGAGAGGGGCAGGCAGTTGTGTAACTGGATTTTCAGCAGGGTGCTGGACAGGGGCAGGGCTGTAACCATACATCTGGCATCCTGGAGATACAAAAACTCAAATCCACTGATTTTCTGGAGCAAAAGAAAACTACCCGTTGTAAATAACAAATATAATACAGGGCAGCTGTAGTGAGCACTTATTGGAGGATAATTAGTAACTGCAGAGTGCAGTTGGATTGCATTTTAACTGGACTTATATTAATGGCAAGTCATTATATTATCAGGGTGATTAAAAAGTACAGTAGGAGTTACCACTGAGGAAGTACAGGTCCTGTGATTATGCAAATACTTGAATACTGTTTAAAACTACAGGTTACTAAACCAACCTACCCGACTAATCAAATAATAATTAAAAAAAAAAATCATAAAATTACATTTTGTGTATCTTGTATGTTTTACATAATACTTTATTATGCCTATAAAAGATAAAAGACACGTTTATAAACATATAATGTCACTGTTTAATTAAAAAATAAAGCATTAAATATAAGAGTGAACTTATTTAGTTAAATGCAATAATTCCTTGAATCTGGGATTTTAAAAAGTCCCATAAACCTAGAGAAGAAGCTAATCACAATTTAAAATGGTGCACGTATTTACATCAAAAACGATGTCTGTACATTGTTCTGGCAACACCTCAGAGTTAACATGTGGGCTAAATTATGCTTACATCTTTCAAGATCACAGACCCATAGCACTATAACTCAAAAACAAATCAAGTTTAAGAACATTGCACTTAAACAAATACAGCTCCAGTCTGTTAATTAGACTATTAGAACCTCCCTTTTTCAAGCGTTAAATTATGTTTGCTGTAAAGTTAGGAGACACAGAGACGGGGCAGCATTTTGGCTTATGGCTGAAGCAGTTGTGGTAAATATTTAGAAACCTTGTAACTGCTGTGTTGAGTGCAATCCCTCTTACTGCTCCCCACCCACCCTGAAGGTGCATTTTTACTGTCAGGCTGTGATCTACAGCCCCTAGCCGGCGATGAGAGAGCAGATGAGAGAATTACACAAGCGATTACTAATTACAGAGCGTGCCTGTGATTAATGAAGGAGCTTTACTGGACAGGAGCTCGGAATCACACAAGTACTCTCACACTCACATGCATGCATACGTGCAACTAAACCAGCTGAAACCCATTAAGACATCTCACTCAAGCTGACAGACAGAGGCAAGTCTTAAACTGAGCCAACTGTGCCAGTGTTCCTCTCCCACATGAGGGCTGTAGTGCTCTGGTTCTCTCACTAAGCATTCCCCTCTAATTATACCTTAATAATGCAGTGGTTGTTTACTGCATTGTTTATTGTCCTGTCGTCAGTGGTGTAGTACTAAATCTGAATGTAGCGGAGCACCACTAAAACAGCGATTTTCTTAAACAAGGATTATTATATGAATTCACATTTTAGTGTCTTTCTCCATCTCTTCAGAATGCTTTAGTGTCTGTATGTCAGTGGCAGAACTGTCTGAGCTGCCTGTAGAAAACAGTACCGGATCTGTTTTGTGGCACTTTCCGGCTTGACTACACCACTGCCTGTCATTACATCTGAACCCGAGAGGTTAAAAAAAAAGGTTCAGTACTTTCTGAGCTGTTTTAGTTTGGGGTGACCTCACATTGTCTCTACAAAATACCACCATTCTGCAGTTGATTAGAACTTTAGTCAGTGAGTATCTGAAACATTTTATTTTCCCCGGTAACACGTTTTGCTCTGTATACACTGTGTGCTGTGGTTGTAAGATTTGTGAGGTGTGAATGCGAACTGCTGCTTCATCTGGAGACCATTAGAAACAAAAGGGTCATATTTTCAATGCGTTTTCTTCATTCTTCAATCAACTTTTTTGAAAAGGAGAGAAAATCATGTTAATGTGACAAAATGAAACACACTGAGAGTGTGTAAGAGGACTTGAAATATAGAACGTAGTGGTTTGGTTCTAGTTTTGTAAAAGTAACAGGTGGTTTACCTCTTTCAAAAAATAGGAGTTAATTAAAGACTGGAGTAAACGCTTTGAAAATATGGCCCAAGGTATTTAATCTCAAAGGGGTTTATCCAGGTAAATAGAAGTGTGCAGAAACCTGTTACTCATAAAGGCGACCTTGAGTATTTATTGACAGGTATTCAATAAATCCATTCATTAATGCGTTGATTTTAAAACAAGAAAAGCTGTCCTCCCTCATTTTTTACAACTGAGTACCAATCCATGACAATTAACTTCTGCATTGAGTGTATTTTAAAGCCGACTGGAAGAAAATTTTCCTCTCACCTGGGGCGCTGACATTTTTACTGCTGCACTGGTGGACCAAGGACGTGAACTGACAATGAAAAGTACAAGAACTAGCTACATTCACCATAAGTGCTCCTCTTCACAGCTCTGCAAATCCACCTGACAAGAAAGTTGGCCTTATCATCACATTCAGTCGTTGCCCTCTCACCATTGTGAGGTGGTTTTGTAATGTGAAGACGGGGGCTAGGTTAAGACCACAGAACTCTGATCACTTTGAACCCAGCCCTCCAAATGTGAAAGTCATGAAAGGGTAGCCTGCTTTGCTACCAAGCTCCCCTTGACTGTTCACCTTTCAAGCCGTCTATCAACCTGCCTGGCTGTCCGCCTACATCTATTAATACTTCACTTCAAATCCCCATGTCTAGAGATTTTATGTGCTCAATTTGCCTGGACATGTCTCATTGAGGGAGCACAGGATACAGCTCAGGAAATGCCAGATTTATATGGCAGTGTCACTTTGGAAATATTATTGAGCAACTACCTTGCCATGGCTGTCATTACCTCAAGGAGACTCTGAACCCCAGTCAGTGTTCAGAGATCTTAATGCATTAAAGGGTTAATCCTTTATATATCAACCTATTGACACAGCCAGGCTATAACACATGTCCTATGATCACTGCACATTCTCAAATAGTTATAACCTCAAAGGTTATAACTATTTGATTTTCAACGACTTTAGTGTTGGATTGTGAGCCCTTGTAAAAGCGATGTTACATTTCAGAGGTATGAGTGTGGAGAAAAACAAATTCTGTACATGAATAAATAATTAGTTTCAACAGGAAATAGGGCCAATTAGAATTGTTTTACACCTCCTGGCTCTGGGGTGAGGAAAGGCTGAGTTCTAGCTGGTTACGAGCAGGAGACAGCACTGATCCAGTGCTTTCAGTCTGTGTGAAGCCCAGCACAGGTGGAAAATCGCACTTCCACATTATTAATCAAGTGACACTTTATTTAGCCGACAGAGTGTTTAATCTGTGCGGTTCTCTCAGGATTAAGGGCTGGCTCGATGTGAGATAAACATCTCCTCTCAGGCGAGTGCTACCTAAAGCACGAAGAGCTCAGAAAGGCCCTCTGATAAACAAAGACTTCACAAGCACCTGGTTAGATAGGGACTGAACCGAGATGGACAAACACTATATACAGGATATGGTTTACAAAAATTGTCATTAGACCAAAAGTTATAGTCTTATCTTGTTCAAACCTAACACAAAGGAACCACAGACTATCATTAGAAGTTAATTACCAGCACACAGGAATTTGCCAGGATGTACAACAGTAAAAAAAAAAAAATGTTTTGCTCATCGTACAATTCCTTTTCTGAACTCTCTACACAACAGGAGTTTTCATAATTTCATATTGAAGCCTGATCAAGCACAGCGTTACTATTTCCTTTCAGCTGAGACCCAATAACCAGAGCCCTCACACAGTGCCCCCCTGAGCCTCGCGCCACTCACCCGTCCAACAGCAGTATGGCGGTCTTCCGGGGCCGCCCGATGTTGGGTCCGTAGAGGCTGCCACGGTTGTTGTAGAAGCGCACCGACTGCAAAAGGTTCCGCAGCTGGAGGTAATCCCGAGCCAGCTGGCTGCCGTTTACAGTCGCCCACCATTGCCGGTAGCTGTTGGGCTCTGCAGGGACATTTGCACTTTTAAAATAACTTAACAGTGTATTCAGATGAAAACAGCGTATTTCCCGTGGTGTAATTCAAGAAGGCATGAAGAACAGAATTACAGAAAACATGACATCAGAAATGAATTAAGCAATGATTGTTACACACATTCTGGAGCTGGGTGATCCAGCAGCAACATGTGAAAGGCATGAGGACCCTTATTGACTAATCGGAGGCAGGACAGTGTTACTGCCCTTTTAGACCTGTATGTGCTATATAAAACACAGCTCGGTTCTATTGTGGAAGAAAGAAGCACCACTTTTCATTCCAGATTCTATGCATATAATATTGTTTCTTTTGAAGCTTAGAGATGACACACAACTTCACCTTTTTTTAAATGATAACGGAATGCAAGAATATTTTTTACTTATCTTAACTCTATTCTCCACCTGCTCCTTTAGTTACAGCACTCACCATTGCCCAGCTCCCAGGAGATGTTGTACTTCTTGCTAGCGCTGTACTTGAGGAGGCTCAGGGCACTGGATCCATTCCAGGAGTTATCAGGGTTTCGGTGCAGAGCATTGAGCCCGAAAATGAGGCGCAGCCCGGCACAGTCGGCAAAGTTGTAGAGTTTGTCTAGAGACCTGGCTGGGAGAAAGCGATTTGCAGTTGTAACTTTGTTTCTTTACTCTTTCTTTGCATCTTTGTAAGGAGTTTGGTTAGGGGTTGACAAAGCATGAATCTTATATCTGCACAGAGGTGGATTAAGGACAGTACATGATATAGGAAAGACAATGCTGGGGACAAAGCCCTCTGTCAATTTGCAAAAATATGTTTTGAATAAAAAGTTTAGACCTCCAGAGAAAAGAGAATAAAACGGAGACTTTTTAGGAGCTAGGAGTTAGTGCGGAATATTTATATTTTGACAAGCACTACTTTGCTGTTCACAAGTGTAAAAAAAGGTGAACATTTTATTAAAATACAATCAGTGTTCTATTAACAAATATAAGATTAGGCTTTAATTTGTGTATACAGTAACAGACACCATAAATATTTCATTGTAAAAGGAATGTAGAAACTGTTTATACACTTAACTAAACACACTGATGAAAGAATGAATGTGCTGTAAAATACAATTATTAACAATTTCAGCATAAACTTTATTTGCAATTTTTATTGCCTTGCGTCTATCTGTCAACCTGTTGTATTTTCAGTGCTCTTGTAGCACCGTGTTCACACTTGAATCCAGATTCCAGGAGAAACAAGCCATACCATTTTAATCTGGTGATTTCAGAAAGGCATTTTAGTGGTGGTGTCTCCAAGTGACATGGCTGTGGACTGTGAACGCATGATGGTATGATGCCTGCAGTAATTGTCACTCTGGGGAAAAAAAGGTGCTTAACCTCCTCTCACCAGCGAGATCCTTGCCATGTGATCTCACTTCCTTAAGTGTGGCAGAGCTGCTGTGGACAGCCAGGACCTCCTGCACTGCACGACTCTTTAAAGCTTGCTTTGAAACTCTATATTTTAAGAGTGGAGCAAGGAACATAAATATTGCAATGCACTTTGACCCCATTTCCTGTTGTAAAAAAGCAACTCAGAAACTGGTTCAGATTGGCGGCCCTCTATAACACCGATGCATACAAAATTTATGGGCTTGTAAAACCTGAAGAATGTCCGTCAAAACTTAACTCCTTTGTAATCCCACAATGAGCTTACAGTATCAGTCAAAGGAAGTTTGGACTGTACCATTAGCTACCTTTGAAACCAAGCTATTGATAGATTTTTGAGAAGATTCAGTGAGATTGTCCAATATGCAGTAAAGGTTAAACATAGTATTTACATTTCTGATGAAAGCTGTTACAGTATAAGCCCTTGTTGGAAACACATGATCTACAGGCTTCTCCTGTAAATTCTATCAGTAACAAAAATAGCATGTGGAAAAGCTGCAGTGTATCATATCTACATTTCTTAATACCGGTACTTGTATAATAATTTTGTATTAAAATAAAACTTTTTTTGTAGTCAAAAGTTCACATACCCCAATGGAAATGTATAATTTCTAGAAATTTCTCAAACAAAGAATTTTAGGAAAAATCTTTTGTAGCAAAAGTTTTGCTTTTGTGGATGAGGAAAAAAATTTACAAGAAATAGATGTCTACAATTATTTATTTCAGCAATTTTTTTGCAAAACTCCAAAAGTGCTAATTCAAAAGTATTCATACATTTTAATGCTATGATAGTATTGTCTACAATGTGCTAAAAATTTGAATATGATTATTATTTATTTCTTAGCAGACACCCTTATCCACGGCAACTTACAATTGTTACAAGATATCACATTATTTTTACATACAATTACCCATTTATACAGTTGGGTTTTTACTGGAGCAATCTAGGTAAAGTACCTTGCTCAAGGGTACAACAGCAGTGTCCCCCACTGGGGATTGAGCCCACAACCCTCCGGTCAAGTCCAGAGCCCTAACCACTACTCCACACTGCTGCCCATGATAATGCAGAACGTAAATCTAGAAAAGTCTCGAAAATGTTGGATTGTAGGTGAACATTCTTAGAGAGTATAGAAGGGTTAGGCATAGGATGATTGCTGTCATTACCAATAAGTCAATATGGGAAAAAGTAAAGCACTATTTGAAGACCTTAGGCAGAAAATTATTTAGAGTCATAAAGCAGGAGAAGGATACAAGAATATTTCCAAGCATTTGCGTATCCCAAATTCAACTGTTGTTTCTATTATCAAGAAGTACAAGACTCATGGTACTGTCACAACGCTCCCTCGGTCTGGAAGAAAGAAGGTTCTTTCACCAAGAAGAAGAATTGTGATGAAGGTTAATAACAATCTGAGGTTGACTGCCAAATATATTCAAAGTGAATTGGCTGCAAGTGGGACTGGAGTTTCCATTTCAACCATAGGTCGAGTATTGCATGGTGAAGGTCTCAATTGTCGCAGGCCAAGGAAAAAACTACTCTTAGGAAAACGTCACAAGGACAATCACTTAAAGTTTGCAGAACGGCATTTGAATGATGGATAGGAGTTCTGGTCAAAGGTTTTGTGGAGCGATGAAACACAAATCTGGTCACACCTACAGTTGTTACGTTTGCAGAAAGTCTGGTGAGGCGTACAAAGAAAAGAACACCATACTTACTGTCAAGCATGGAGGTGATAATATCCTCCCATGGGGCTATTTTTCCTCTAATGGCACAGGAAGTTTAGTTCCAATACATGGTCAAATGGATTCCATAGCATACCACATCCTGGCAGCGTTGAGGCATAGACCTGATCAGCCTCTGGATAGACTGTTGTGGGATGTTCTGCCACTGCAGCTGCAGCTGGCACTGGCGATTTGGTCCCACAGATGTTCTATTGGACTCAGATCAGGAGAAAAAGCTGGCCACGGCAAGACTTCGACATTGTTTTCTTGAAGTTGTGCAATTGTAATCCTAGCACTGTGTGGTCTTGCATTGTCCTGCTGGAAAATCGACACTTCTGGATTGGCTTGCAGGAACGGAAAAACTGTTGCCTCAAGGACTTCGTCAATGTATCGTTGAGCCGTAAGGTTGCCCTCAATCCGCATCAAGGGCGTTCTTGTGTTAAAGGAGATTCCTCCCCACATCATCACACTTTTCCCGCACCACGGTAGGCTTAAACGACGCAACAGTCAGCATAACACTCACCACGACTTCCCCACACATGTTGTCGTCCGTCAGGGCTGTCAAGGGCAAAACGGCGTTCATCTGTGAATAAAACACTCCACCGCTCTCTCAAATGTTCTCTGGCCCACAGAAGACTGTGATCTCATCTCTTAGCTGTCAAAAAACGATTACGCAGATGGATCAGTTGGATGTGGTGGTCCTGGGCCGGTGTGGTGACCCTCTGCTTTCCAGGAAATGGCCTGTCCCCCACAGAGCCGGTTTCCTGGTTTCTCTGGACTAGTCTGCTGATTGTTGAAGCAGAATATCTCATTCTCACAGAGAGGCTGCCTTCAATCATGCCGATAGCAATCAGGCGATCTTCATTACTTAAGCAGGGCATGGTCGTATCTTTCACTGTTCTTGCGTTAATTCAAATCATGTCTTTCACTGGCTATTTATACAGATTCTTAATCAACTTTTTAAAATTTGTTTGAAATTTTAACTCAACTTAAATACCAAACACTGAGCACCTGGCGTTTTTATGAAATCATGAGACTTGAGCTCAAAATTTTGTTATCCCAACTGACAACAGAACTGGCAGAAGGCACAGGTGTCACTGTCCATCAAATCAACAGTATGAAAATCAGGACTTAAAGGATGTGTTGCAGTAAGAATACCTCTGTTAAGAAAGGGGAACAAGAATAAAAGGCTAAAATATGCACAAGAACACAGAAATTGGACTAAGGAACAATAGTCAAAGGTGCTTTGGACTGTTGATGGATGGACAACGACACCTGTGCCTTCTGCCAGTTCTGTTGTCAATTCAATGCTTGTCTTCTTTCTATTCCTTAAGGATATAATCTTCAAGTATTGCTCATCATAGTTAGACAGTTTTTGGGTCTTCCAGTCCTGGGTTTGTCAATTACAGATGATGTTTCTCTGTACTTGTTTATTATGCTTCGGATACCACACCTTGAAAATCAAGTGATGCGAGCTATTTCACTCAATGTTTTTCCTTCTTTATGCAAGTCAAGGTTGTTATAATAGTAGAAAACACTAGTGGAGGCTTTGAGTAAATTGCTGATGCTCATAATGCATCAGAGTAGAAAAATGCAACATGTCTAAGACTTTTGCACAGCAGTGTATATCTGAAATCCGTCGATCTGTTCAGTTTCACCAGCAAAAAAAAAAACTCTACTTGAAAAATCTCATTTTAAAAGTGCCCTGGGAATAATAACCTATCAATTTATCACCTCCCTTTGGGATCAGATACTCAACATACAGCTCTATTTGCCCTATGTTTTTGTCTTCAGCATTACAATGCAAAAAGCTTTAAAACATTTCCATTTATTTCCTCCAGATGTCACCAGCCCTTGATGTATATGCCTGTAAAGGACAGGAGGCCAACTGTGTTTTCGATTACACTCTAACTCCACAGCCGCAGAGCTCTACTTCTCAACATTATACTGTGCTGCAGCCCTCAGCACACCAGTACCGCCTCTCTCTATATTTACAGTACCATTTCACTATATATATATATATATATATATATATATATATATATATATATATATATATATATATATATATATATATATTTTTTATACAAATAGAATTGTATCAAAGGAAGTGTTGAAGGGAAACAGGGCCTTGGTGTCAGAGCACTGGATAAAGCAGATCCAGGTGTAGTGGAGGGATGAGTGATCCCAGACCGCTAGACACACCTCAATCCACTGTCCCAGGAGTCTCTCTGCACTTGACCTCCCAGATGCTACTGCCAGAGCACACACCTGTGCACCAGACCGTCATAGCAGGGCTTAAAGGGCCCCAGCTAGTTCTTCATTTTGTGATTACCAAGGCTGTACAATCGTATTAGCATTCGCAATGCTATCATTACCATTTCAAATACACTGTTACAGATTCCTGGCACTTCCTGTGCCAACACAGGAAATGACTGAGTACCAGGAAGCAACAACTCAGCCACGCTTTAATTCATTGTTATGCACTTGAAAAATCAGCAAATCTGGTATTCAAGTAAAAATATCAAGCAAGCAAGGTTTGTTTTGATATGCTCAGCTCTGAGGAAGAAGTGGTAGAAAGTCCAGCTGCTTCCTTGTTGTTTGATATGACTAAACCATCAAATCTCCGATTTCAACATTTTATCTGTTGTTTGATAATATAGAATTTAACTGTACTGAATGAAGATTTGGTCTCACCCAATATGCTTAAAATCGGAAGTCTGATTTGTGAAGTCAGCTTGGGTAAGCTTAGCTACCTGTCTTACTCCTCAGTTGGCCTTTGTGGCATCAGGCTAGACATCACTTTCTCTAACAGGAAGTTGACTGGATTTCATCAGCAGCAACTCAGAGCTTACGTGTTAGAACTGCTAGTGATACCAAAGCTGGCCTCATTGTGACTTCAATCCAGCAGGCTGATTCCAAGCAGCTACACATGGGAACTGCTGAGGGCCATGTGCAGTAGCCGAGTAATGCCCCAGAACATTCAAATATCAGCATAAAAACCATTGTGGTTTTATTTAAAAACAAAACTCGATGAATAAATAGACCACAGTAAGTGGATATAACACCGAGTAAGACCATATTCTCTAGTGATTTAAGCAGTATCCAGATTTTAAAAATCAAACAATAACCATCTTGAAACTGTAAAATGACTATGTAATTGCACATTTTACAGCTGTTATTAAAAATGTTATAGTTTTTGTTCAAAACGTTCTTTGCTGACTCTCGTGGCACTATCACACGGCTTCCTCTGGCTCTCACATTATAACTACTTGGCTTCCCTCAGTCATTTGGTCAGTATGCCTCAGTTCCTCTGACCACTAGCCTATAAGTTTGAATTCCTTTATTTCTGTCTAACGTACCTCTGGCTGTGATCTAGCACAGTGATTCCACAAAAGAGACAGTGAGATCATTGGTGAGGTAACCAGGTAAAAACAGGAGGGCACTACAGCTTTAAATGAAACCAGGCTAATGCCTTGCAACCTCCCAACCATGTCCTGTACCTCATAAAATGGAGGAATCTGGACAATGTCATAGCAGCTATCAGATAACAGATATTGACACTCGGTAACCAGCAAGACTGCTCGTGAATGCCACGGCACATTTCTGCAAGATCCTTTTTGTTTTCGGTTATGATAATTGCGTGCAGTGAGGAAGGTGCTGCCAAACCTGAAACCAAACTCCTGAACAAGCTACAGGCCACTGCTCAATAAAACATCCCTTCTTTATTTTTCATACGACACATTTAATTACTTTACCTGTCATCAACACTTTTGAAGAGAGGTGGAAACCTTTTTTTTAATTTTTTTTAAACGCTTGTAGTCACGCCGTACGTATTCCCTCGGAGACAGTGTGAGTGGTTTTTGGTCACACAGGGAGAGAGGGAGTCGGGGAATGGGTAAATAAATAATGAAACAGAATAAAGGACAAACTAAGTGGTTGGAGTCACACAACATGCTCGTTGAATGCGAGTAGCAAACTATAATTTTTTTGAAAGGACTTTTCAGGGCGGTTATTCAGGGGGGTGTCCCAGTGTCACTTAATATCCAGTATCAAAATAAAAATTCTGTAGGGTGGGCTTTTGTCAGTTACTACGGGAGCCACTAAAACTCATAGCTTTTCCAAATTGCAGCAATCTTTATGATTCTGGAAAAGGTCAGAAAACAAATGGATACATCTGTAAAAAATAGACATTTTAGTTTATAGTTTTTTTTGATAGTCCCTTTAAAGGCTGCCATTTGTCTGTCCAAACAAGGGCTTTAGATAATCCGAGCTGGGTATTCTGTGCTCCAGATAGAGTCCACATTAAACCCCAGGGCCATTTATTTTCTCCCAGCAGCTGTAGGGCAATGAGAAACTAAGGAGTTAAGGAACCCTGCAGAGGATGGGAGGAGGAAGAAATGTTAAACATTAGAAATCATTTCTCCCTAACGCTGTACTTCCTGGTACCTCTCTTAGCAACAATTACATGAGCAATGGAGGGGTCTGGTATGTCTCAATAATGAGGACCAGCGTCTGGCCTAAAAAGGGAAACTGTTTACGTCCAAATCCCTTCACCACAGAGCCTAACTGTGGAAACCACAAAACACACTGCAGACACAACAGCAGGGCCAGGCCTGGTTACCATATCAACCCTCTGGGGCTCCGATTCTGGCAGAACAGAAACTGTGTTTTACTGAGTCATAAATTAGAATTAGAATAAAGAAGCTCTGTCGAACCAGAAGACAGGCAGTTGCAAGTATGTATTTACACTGTGATCCTGAATTTTTCAAAGGTTGTAGTTTTGTTATGTTTTGAAATGCAACAAAAGGGACACACACATTTCACATAAAAAATACCAAAATGCATTTTCCAAGGCTCCACAAACAAATGATAACATAACATTTTATTTCAGGTTTGCATTTAAAAGTGATACATTTCAAATTCCGTAACAGAAATGTATCAATATCACAGTAAAGGGGAGTTGCTAAATGATGCATTGTTCAGCAACTACATGTTTGTTACAAAACCAAATCTTCAAATTCTTTGTCAGATACAACTTTCTTTTGGCCTGTGACAGTGGTGCTTTAATGATGCTCTGTGGAAGCTGAAGGTGTGTACCACTGCTGCTGCGATTAAAACACCCCTCCAAAGCCAAATTCAGTTCCTTACCCTGTAATTCAGTCACATAATATTCTAACGCCAAGATACCCTTCCGAGCCGATCCCCACGAGCCCTGGAACTGCATAACCCAGATCTTTAATTACAGACTCTACCTTCAGTGCAGCCTGCGGCACTCACCAGGTGTTAGGGACTGTGGTCTGTAGAAATCCCCTCCCCCTCTCACACCCCTCCCTCCATCAGCACAGCTAGCGACAGGGCAGACAGAACCCCTTCTTTGAGAAAAATAATTACATTTTTTTTAAATTAAAATTTACAGGCTCTGCATCGAAGCAAAATTTTTATGTAACTCTATCGCATTATCTCCTTTTTTTACGATTTGTCGTAAAACTGTCATTTCTCTCTTACTGGAAGAGTTCTCAAACCCAGCTTGCATTCCATTTTATAAACCTTTGTCTTTGAATGCAATCAGTTCATCCCTGTTTAATGAAAGCTGCTATTAGAGGCGCAGTGCCGCAGTGTGTTTCAACCTTGTCCAGCATGACTGGTGCAGTGTTGGAGTAATGCAGCATGTGATGTAGTGCGGTATTGTAATCTGACTACATTTTTTGTAACTTGTAACTGTAACAGTTCCTTTTTCAGACCAGTAACTAAATGTGGTAATGGATTACATTGTATGTGAAAAAAGAACTTTGTTACTTTTAGTTACATTTAAAAAAGAGACTACGGCTAACGCACAATGTGGAAATCAGAAAGCACTTCTCGTCAAACCTTAAATGTCACATGAACGTGTTTTTCGTATCAGAAAATGGCTTCAGAGGAGGAGATGAATGGGTTCAATAGCTGGAAAAAAAAACTCTGTAAAATACAACCTTTGGCTGAGAAGTAACAATGCGTAACTGTAACTATTTCATTTTTTTTCAAAGTAATAAGTTACTGTAATGAGTTACAATTTTGTACATGCACAACATCGGGTGCAAAAAATCAAGCAACATTTTTGTTTTCCTTGTAGAGCAAATATAAATGACAATAAACAAAAGATGGTGTATTCAGTGCATGCTAACATTAGAGATCCCCCACAGGACTGGAAAACAAAGTTATGCATTTGAATTTGAAAGCAAGAAATTGTAAGGGAAGTTCATCTATAGGTCAGAAACTTGATACGGAAGTGAGTTATTTTAGTACATGTAGATTTAAGGCTGCTGATATCAGTAAAGGCTTACTTTCACTTTATACACTGCAGAAGAGCCTGAGTTGGCAAGCACAGTGTTTTAATGTTTACTTCATTAGCTGTGTATTTAAGTCTGGATAATCCAAATTAGTAACCCAACCCTGAGCAAGCTAAGAGTTCAGTGAAGCCAGAACGATCTCTAACAGCTGCACTTGCTCTTGATTTATTTATTTTCTTTAGGATTCATTAAGTTAACAGGTTTAATAGTATTAATCATAGAAAACCGACCTTGTGCTGTTAACAGTATGGAACAGTGATCTATTCATATTACATGGTGCCGGAGTTAAGGGTTATCTTTTATGTGATTTCAAATTGATCTTTCTATTTGGCTTGGCTGATAGGTTGTGTTTGGAGCACCTCAATGTCTAACATCACTTGCACGCTGATAAGAAATAACGTTTATAAATGTATACTAATATAGTAAACTGCACTCACAATGACTTTGTAATGCAGTGCAGTGCTATCGCAGTAGAGTAATACTGCAAAAAGACATCCAGGCTGGAACATTGGTAATCATAAATTTACACTGTTATTTTGCAGTTTTCCCACAGTTTTCCAATATTAATTTACTATTGTTTATTACAGTGTATATTAGTAAATTATACCATGCCTCTATTTGCTTTTCTAATCTTGCAATACTTTGCTTTAATTATGCTGCCATTATACTTCACTACACTTTGCAGTGCTTTGACCTTGTTAAACTTTTATTAGGGTCAGCAGTACAGTATGCATTTTTTGTAAGGAAGCGGTCCTAATCAGTCCAATTCAAGCCCTGGTTTTAAGGTCCTGTGACTTTAACAAGTAGCACAGTGAGTCCAGCAGTCCAAAAAATTCCATTCCTTCTCGGACCTCTTCAGGCTGTAAATTCTTTCTCCTTATCAAACAGGAGTCAAAATGAGCAGATTAAAGCAGCAGGTGAGAGTCAGGCCTCAATCTGGAACGATTAGTTGGAGGAAGTCTCTAACAAACGTGGTAATTGGGGGAAAAAAGCAGGTTTCGCCTGGATCTTACCCTGACTTATTACAGAGATCAGCCCCTTCTCAGATAGCCAAGAGCACAGCTTCCAGCTGAGAGAGAAAGGGGGTGGGGGTGGCATGACCTGGGTCTGTTAGTGCATTTTGGTTAGGGTTAATAGCCAGCAATTAGGCCAGATATGCATGAAAACAGACAGACATTCTCCCAAACTTTATTTGTTCATACTCTTTCACTGCCTTTAATTCATAAGCACACACTGTATTTAACTTGTATATATTGAAAAGAGCTGTCTGAAGACATGCTTATTTGAATAAAATTAAATGACATAAAGCTACTAAATTAATTTAAACGTATTGTGCTACTTTTTTTAAGTGACAGCAACCTTGGGAACTGTGTCTCCCATAGGTTTCACCAAGGATTACTAACTAAATTATCTGCAAGTTCCTTCTATAAAGCATGAAATAAATACACCTTCACATGAAGTGTATTTGTTCATAATTCTTACAATCATTTATATTTTCTAAATGCTTTTTTTCAAAACTAAAAATGTACTTGAATTAGGCCTGTAGTGGTTCACTTGTTACACTGTGGCTGTTTCAATGAAGTCATTTTGCTGTGAGTGGTTTGCATTACATATGAATCAAATTTGATGGAATTAACATCTAAACAAATTAGACTTTTTCAGGGAAAAGTTACATTTGGCTAAATAGCACTGTTCTTGATTTTCTTTAGTTTATCTGTACAAGCAGCTCACTATACAGTCCACATGTGGTCTGCATACTTACCAACATTTGGAAACTGTTCAGCGGGATGCTTGTCCCCTGGGGGAGGGGGAGAAGGGGGTCATACGCATCATACACATGGGAGGGTCATACGCAAAAAGACTCATTATCATATCCCCCCAACTCAACACCACACGACCATTATGACAATAAAAATAGACACAATGAAGCATTCTTACCTTTGTATAAGTTAGTGATCAGCAGATGTGTCAGCCGCATGAAGAGCACAGCGTGTGGTTTTCACTGACTCTACTGTGCAGAATAAATGATTTTTTCCCCCACAGGTAAATATCGGGACTTTCTTCCTATGCATCGGGATGTGGGACATTTGCTAGGAAATCAGGACTGTCCCAACCATATAGGGACTGTTGGCATGTATGGGTCTGTGTCCCTTTATTTGACCACCTAGTATCTAGCAGTCTTTAAATTACTCTCAGAAATGCAAACTGCATCCAAACGAACACAAACCTCTAATTCAAACCTCTTTTAGGTGTTTGAGATGGGAGAATTGAGGTGGGGTCTGTTTTGTCTCCTGAGCTACAACAGAGCCTGAATATATGTCATTTCTTAGCTCCTGCTGCTTCAGGTTGTATCAGGAATATATCTATTTGACTCACAGTGGCAAGCAGGTTTCAAAGGGAGGGGAATCATGTCATTCTGTGTTCTGACAACAATAGAAGCAGGTAAGACAACAAAAATAAATATGGTCATGGTGTCACATGGTTTATCAAATAAACTTAAAGAGTAAGTAGCAGGGTTCTGAAAAATAGAGTGTTACATCTCCCCACATGTTGCTTCAACTGTTTAAATAACACACCTGTTATTTTTCTTTTCATTGTTAACATCCTGACAATGTTTTACACAGTTATAACTTAAAACTCTGTTTCAAAGCTCTTTTCAAAATGGCTGCTCTAGTGCACTGATAGTGTAAGGATTTTTGCCCACATTGACAAATAAGCAACCTAGCAATAATGGTCCATGATGTGGTACGGAACAGAAAAGCCAGAGTACTTGTTATGTTTTTTTTTGTTTAAAATCGCTCTTCCTACAGTGATTTATGCAGAGTACAGATCTCAGTGCACTAGTGAAAAGAGCTTTGAAACAGACTTTAAAGTTTTAAGTGTAAAAAGCTGTCAGGATCTTAACAACGAAAAGAAAAATTACAGGTGTGTTATTTAAACAGTTGTAGCAACACGTGGGGACATGTAACGCTATATTTTTCAGAACCCTGCTACTTACTCATTTAATTGACAACTAATGAGAAAAATGAAAATGAATAAACTCAGCAACAGGGCCCCACTGTCAGATAGTGCCACCTGCTGTGAGAGGTTGAACTTCACTTGAGTGGCGACAGACTACTACACTGGTGACTGACACCCAAAAGCTGTATTGTCCTCCATCCTCAACCCCACTAAAGAATCCCTCCACCTTGAGGAAAGCAACCTCCACTGAGTTCTGCTTGCAATAATGCTTTATACATATATATTATTCATAGTGAAACTTCACTCTATAGGTTTTGCAATAACACTGTAGAGTGCTAGAGTCCCAATGATCATTGTGAAGCTACATGTTATTTAGCACATGGAGAATGTAAGCACCTGTTTCTAGTTTATTCCGTTGCATTGCGTTTGTGTTTCCTGTGACGTGACATGTGTTGTTTTGTTAATGCTGTGCTGCCAGCCGGGGGGAAGTGCTTGTGAATCGGGAGACTGGGAGATGTTAACATCTCGCCTACACCCCCTTTATATGTACATGTAAATAAACAAATCAATCCGTCTCCTTCCTAGGACAAAGGCCAGCACTGGCACGTGCTTAAGAGTGCAAGAAACACCTTCAGAATCCTTGCACTTGCTGTAACGCTTGAGGTATTTAAGGAGTAGTTGAGGGAGGGGTTGATTAAGCTGGTATTACAAGGCCATTCTCATTCAACAGATACATTGCACTATCCACTCTCGGAGTACTTGCTATTACTATTATTGTTATTATCCTGAGGCACTGGTGACCTGCTCAAAGTGAACTGTCATGCTGTCATGTTCAAACAGCAATCCTCTAAACCCCTGAATACCAGAAAGTATTTAAATGTGTTCTTCATTCTGCAGCTCTAATACTATAATAGCCTTGGGATGGACCGGTAATTTAAAAAAAAAAAAAAAAATTGTAATTAAGCGGAAGACAGCCGAAACAGAGATTCGAGGATCACCCTGGGCTCTTAGCTTTGGCATGGAAAGACGCTTAAAAAAACAGATCTGTCATCTAATAAGGGAAAGTCTTGATTTCCTACAGATGTGGGAGGTTTTCTTGTCATTGTTTATGCCACTCTTAACATCTCTGTTCTGAATATTTTCCAATAAGAGCTACAGGTTTTGGGTGATCATTGCCCCAGGCCAATCACTTGCTATTCTGTTATTGTGCAGCTGATGGCTTGTTCCCTTAAAATATTTTTGCATTACAGTCACAGAATGGGATTTTCGGACAATTAAGACTCTTTCTTGCTACCACACCATTTAATGCAGGACGGTTGCTAATTCATTTCTGTAACGATCCAAGCACTTTAAGTGTTAACATAATAATTCCATACATACCCCTTGTGTCATTGGCTTTCTACCTTCCATTCTGAACACACTTTTACTCAGCTTCCATTTGCCCTTCTGGTCCTACGAGATCATCCCTATAATGCTTCTGTGTACAACTAAGTATTTTTTGTTTTGGTAACACTTTACATTAAGTGTCTCTAATTACCGTGTATTTACATAGTAGTTACATAGTAAATACATGTGTACTTACACAATTACAATGTTATTATGCATAGTTACAATGTATTTAATGTGTAAATCTTTTTGCACGATATAGCAATTGTATCAGAAAAGGGTTAGAGTTAGGGTTAGGATTGGGGTTAGGGTTAGATTTAGGGAGGTTAGGATTGGGGTTAGGGTTATATCATACTAAAAAATTGACACATTAAGTATTATTATTATTATTTTATTTCTTAGCAGACGCCCTTATCCAGGGCGACTTACAATTGTTACAAGAGATCACATTATTTTTACATACAATTACCCATTTATACAGTTGGGTTTTTACTGGAGCAATCTTGGTAAAGTACCTTGCTCAAGGGTACAGCAGCAATGTCCCCCACCTGGGATTGAACCCATGACCCTCCGGTCAAAAGTCCAGAGCCCCAATCACTACTCCACACTGCTGCCCACGTACAATGTAAATGCATAATAACATTGTAATTAGGTACACATGTATTTAATGAGTACCATGTAAATATACAATAATTACATACACTTACTGTAAAGTCTTCCATTTTTAAATGATGTCTAGTTCTATTATGATTGTTTAATAATCTTTGCCCTTGTAGATAAATACAAATGTTTTACATGTACTGCAATAGACTTTACTATAAAGTTCCTTTCACTTATTCACTGCACTCAAAATGTCATGTTTTTTTGCTGAGTATATTTGATAGCAAAAACATATGCGAGGCCCCTACCCTTTAAAATGTACAATAAAATGGCACTACCTGCAGACATTCTCACTGCATGTCTAATGGATGAAACAGCCATGCACTGCAGCTCATACTGAAGGGTACTTCACAGCATGCTTAGCTGTGGGTTACACAGCACTCTGAATGTAAAATCACTTATTCTAGATTCCCAACAAAGAACGACTGACTGCCAACAAACAAACGTCAAATGACATCTACAGTAATGACAGACAGGCGTTTTTCTTGTCTCTTCCGCTCTGCGAGCACTTTTCTGAATAATAAACTTTCTTTACTGACTGTTTTCCCACATTTCTCTCGAAATGGTTTACACATCTTGTAGTTGCATAAAAACGAACAATGGAAAATCCTCCTTGAAGATTTCATAGTCATGGTGCTGGAAATACCATCTAATCTAAGCCTAGAAGTTCTGCATTCGATTCATTTTTGAGAATGTTATTGCTTGCTTAATTGAAAGGAGAGAGATGCTGTAGTTTATTTTTCAATGGAGCATGCTATAAAACATTATTACCATGTGTCATACATTTGTGAAAAAGAGGTGTTCCAAAATTTCCTGTGGACCTGCTAGGGTAGGATACATTTCATCTTGTTGTTGTCATGCGTTTGCTAGAGAGCAGAGGTACCTGCACTGGTCATTGGTGGTTTCCATCGACCCAGGATGGCCATGCTGACCTGTGGTATAAACAGGTCTGTGATAACAAGCTTCGACAGGTCTCGATTAATCTGTCGCCCGCAACCCTGCAAAGCATATTTCTCACAGCTGTTTTCTGAACGCAGAAGAAGTGGGATGTTCAAAAATGCCATTTCAAAAACACCCTCCAAAAAATGGATGCCATCCGAACAATTTGATGAAGCAAGGGGCTCAACTTGAACCATATGACTACAATTCCCATCATTCTGTGTACAAGTTCATCAGGCGCACGGATGCACTGGGTGATTAAATGATAGCTTTAAAAAACGATGGTCAATCAGCATGTGGGGTTCTGTGTGTCTGGAACATTGGCGGTGTTTGGCTTTTACTGTTTCATGAAATTAAGCCAAGCAAAGTCATTCAAGTCAATCTACTTTATTTAATTGCAAATAGTGGATTCAATGAAGTCATGCTTCCAAATTGTGAGAGTTTGTTACAAATGGCAATAATTTTATTTTAATGCCCATGATTTCTCATGAAAAGCGTCATATATATATATATATATATATATATATATATATATATATATATATATATATATATATATATATATACAGTACTGTGCAAAAGTTTTAGGCAGGTGTGAAAAATGCTGTAAAGTAAGAATGCTTTCAAAAATAGACATGTTAATAGTTTATATTTATCAATTAACAAAATGCAAAGTGAGTGAACAGGAGAAAAATCTACATCAAATCAATATTTGGTGTGACCACCCTTTGCCTTCAAAACAGCATCAATTCTTCTAGGTACACTTCCACACAGTTTTTGAAGGAACTCAGCAGGTAGGTTGGCCCAAACATCTTGGAGAACTAACCACAGTTCTTCTGTGGATTTAGGCAGCCTCAGTTGCTTCTCTCTTCATGTAATCCCAGACAGACTCGATGATGTTGAGATCAGGGCTCTGTGGGGCCATACCATCACTTCCAGGACTCCTTGTTCTTCTTTATGCTGAAGATAGTTCTTAATGACTTTCGCTGTATGTTTGGGGTCATTGTCATGCTGCAGAATAAATTTGGGCCAATCAGATGCCTCCCTGATGGTATTGCATGATGGATAAGTATCTGCCTGTACTTCTCAGCATTGAGGAGACCATTAATTCTGACCAAATCCTCAACTCCATTTGCAGAAATGCAGCCCCAAACTTGCAAGGAACCTCCACCATGCTTCACTGTTGCCTGCAGACACTCATTCGTGTACCGCTCTCCAGCCCTTCGCTAACAAACTGCCTTCTGCTACAGCCAAATATTTCAAATTTTGACTCATCAGTCCAGAGCACCTGCTGCCATTTTTCTGCACCCCAGTTCCTGTGTTTTCGCATAGTTGAGTCGCTTGGCCTTGTTTCCACGTCGGAGGCATGGCTTTTTGGCCGCAAGTCTTCCATGAAGGCCACTTCTGACCAGACTTCTCCGGACAGTAGATGGGTGTACCAGGTCCCACTGTTTTCTGCCAATTTGAGCTGATGGCACTGCTGGACATCTTCCGATTGCGGAAGTAAGCATGATGTGTCTTTCATCTGCTGCAGTAAGTTTCCTTTGGCCGACCACTGCGCTTCACGGTCCTCAACGCTGTTCGCTTCTTTGTGCTTCTTCAAAAGAGCTTGACAGCACATCTGGAAACCCCTGTCTGCCTTGAAATTTCTGCCTGGGAGAGACCTTGCTGATGCAGTATAACTACCTTGTGTCTTGTTGCTGTGCTCAGTCTTGCCATGGTGTATGACTTTGACAGTAAACTGTCTTCAGCAACCTCACCTTGTTAGCTGAGTTTGGCTGTTCCTCACCCAGTTTTATTCTCCTACACAGCTGTTTCTGTTTCAGTTAATGATTGTGTTTCAACCTACATATTGAATTGATGATCATTAGCACCTGTTTGGTATAATTGTTTAATCATACACCTGACTATATGCCTACAAAATCCCTGACTTTGTGCAAGTGTACCTAGAAGAATTGATGCTGTTTTGAAGGCAAAGGGTGGTCACACCAAATATGGATTTGATGTAGATTTTTCTTCAGTTCACTCACTTTGCATTTAGTTAATTGATAAATATAATCTATTAACATGTCTATTTTGAAAGCATTCTTACTTTACAGCATTTTTTCACACCTGCCTAAAACTTTTGCACAGTACTGTATATATATATATATATATATATATATATATATATATATATATATATATATATATATATATATATATATATTTTATGACGCTTTTCATATATACAGTATATATATATTTTTTTTACAGGTTTTGGTGTGTACATAGCTTTGGAAAGTTGAGACAGGGTTTCAATAAGAGTGATTGGCTAAAACAAAATCCTTGATTTGTAAAAACGATCTCAGATGGTGGCCTCAGGGGGTGGAGGTTGGGGGGGCGTTAAGTGAAAACAAAATGTGTTAACCACACACAAACAGAATGCAGCTAGACTGCAAGAGTAAGTAATATTACAGTGACCTCAAATTACAATGCACTTGAGCAGAATTCTCCATGTATCTACATCCTTACAGAAAAACACCACTGGGATCAGATTATAATATCACTGCATTACCTTGAAGAAACCGTAAAATAACTGTTAGCAGACCATGCCATTACCAGCAATAGCAAGACAATGGGTTTGTAATTCAATATTGCACAGTGGTCCTGATACAATAGCACACATGACTAATACAGTACAGCAATGGTTTAATCGCTTTGTTGTTCATGGTATTTTGACATTCAGCACTTTGATTTCATTCTGCTTATACCACTGTGCTGCCCTTGTGCAAATATTATCTTTTACTAACATCGCTGTCGTTGAAAATATACAGCTGTTACCACCAATCTACTAAGCGCTTGTTATAATTTAGGTGTTTTCCAAGTATGTACGCATCTTTACTTGTTAATGAAACAACCAGCAAGAGAACAAAGCTGAGATTCTGGAAAACATGAATAGTTATGAGACACTTGAAGAGGAGTATCAAGTTTGAAAATGACTGAACAGTAATTAATTCATTCTAAGTATTGATTCAGTATGTTCCATTTGCATAAATTCAGTTCCATCACTGTGGGATTCATCCCACTTGGGGTTTGCAGAATCTTGGCAATGTTAACCTTGTGCATATCTTGCAATCACTCTTGCTTGTTAGAGTGAGGACTGAGCCAGGAAATATGGATAATGCAGGTGGTAATGAGAAGAGATTTTGGAAAGCTTGCTAAGTTTTTCTTAATAGGGCAGAAAGGCCACAAAAGCCAGTCCAAAACCTCTGCCTTTTTGATGCACTAAGTCTGGGCTGGAAGCAGTGTGCACATGTGGTGTTGTTTAGAGGTGTCAGTTGCTGTCAGTCAAGTTCAAGTTTAAAAAGAACCAGGACAAGTTTTTTTTGTTTCTTCTTCTCAGAAAAAAAAAATCTGCAAGTATTTTTTTTTCTTCTCTGTTAAAGAACCCCAGACCCTTGCAACACACCACAGAAAATGTCATTTTACTTTTGTTCCACGCTTTCTGGACCAGAACAAATTACATTTTGCAGCTATGGGGCTAAGAAAAAAAAAATCTGAAAGGAAAAACCCATCAAAATGTCTGTTTTTTTTTTCAGGATACGTGCTAAAATTTGAGATTCTTTTTAGAATTTAACAGCAATGGTCATTGGAGCCCTGAAATAAACTGAGCTAAGGTTAACATTTATCAAAACTGCAGGGCTACCAAACCTTGAGACCGAAGCTGACTGCCTGTCTATCTACAGCCAAGACACAGAAAAAATGGAAGTGCCTGTTTGTATGTAAGGTTCCTATTCATTCGCTCTCCAGATTTCTTTTGAATAATAACACAGCTATGTTCAGTTTCCACTACTCAGCACTGCCAAATACAAAAATGACACGACCACTGAAAGAAAATGCTCCAGTGTCAGCTGATTCTGTGACATCGTTACATTGCTACCACAGAGATGTAATGCATGTAAACGGTCTCTATGCATGCTACTGTAAAGGCTTGAGAGGACTGCCAACACAAAGTAAGTGGTTTCCAAAGACTTTATTACAGAGCACATGTTTCAGGAGTGTACATAGCTAAGGGGATAAAGCTGCTATCCCTGATTGCCAACGCACATCTCACACTTCTCCATCCCTCACTCCCTATATCCTCCTAACACAAGGGTTAACACAGGTGCTGAGAGGCAAACCCAAACAGTATACATTCTCAAAGCAGTAATTTAACAGCACAGACAGTGCAACTAGAGAAACGTATTTATTGATATTTTACAGCTACACGTCTGCATCAACACTTAAATTATTCTTTTTAACAGCTGGGGTTGTCGTATATGACCAGATTATTGTATTACATTGTATAATAACTCTATAGTGATATGCAACAGCAATGTTTTCTGGTACCTGCATGCAGTGATCGAAGCTCAAGAGTGAAGAGTGAACTTGAGTAAAACCGTAGTTAGTTCAGGGGAGGTATTGACAAAACTGCAAGTTGATATTTTTTTGCTATTCCGCGCACAAGGATAGATATTTTAATGCTTGGGAAAAAGGAAAGAATTTATAGCACGAGAAACTAAAACCCTGCATCTATCTATCTTTCTATCTATCTGTCTTTGACATTCAGGTAGGCATAGGTCCAGCCTTCTAGTCAAAATAAAACAGAGGCCTAGCCCATTTACTGAAATTAGACAGCTTCATTTTAATGCAAGCGATGCACACAGGTGTTCATTAAGTTTTAGTCTGATCATTGACTGTTCTGTAAGGCTTGTGTATTAATTGTCGATACCCAGTAAGCAGATTAAAAAGGCTTTATTGGGAGATTACAAGGCATGAAGAACTGCACAAGCAAAAGAGGATAGCACAGCTGTTTAGTCTTGCTGACAAGTCTCACTCACATTTTCTCTCTCATTCATACTTCCTGTATAACCTACATAAAAGGTAAACCTGAAATCAATATACGGGAACCCTACTGTTAAAAAAGAAAATGACTTTTTAAGCCTCCCCTGGATCTTTACTCCATCATACTTACATTATAACCATGAAACATGTCAACTAAATTCGGAATTACATTCAAAATAATGAGGACTCTAAGAAAAGCTTAAGGAGAAAGGGAATTTCTCCAGGTTTACGCAGCTTCAACAAACACATGCTAGATCAACCCAATCAGAAGAAAAACCAAATCAACTTGTCTCTTCAGGTACAGAAACTTAAGCGGTTTTCCTGTTTGGGAAGCCTGTTATACTGATTGAGTGACAGCTTCTGTTTTTAATAAGAAAGGGCTCCATTGAAAAATAAAACTGTGCAACTCTTTTATTAACTCCAGCTTCTCCTGGAATTGAAACTTTGTTTTAATTCCGCTAGGTGCACTTAAAAATGGAAGATACATTCATTTGATCCAATATTATTCTTATACTGGCAAGGGTGCATGTAAATAAAGGGTTACGTGAGGCTTTACAGTTAAGTAGCTGGCCCAGCTCCCTAAATAACTCCTGTACTCAACATCTGGGCTGATGTTTTAGTTTTAGGAGAAAGCTTATCTAGGGATGATCCAACCCCAGTGAACATAAGCAGTTTGACAAAGTGAACAATGGTGCAACTCAGGTGGGATATTTTTAATAGATGTGCTGAAAGGTGAGTACATTCTCAGGTTGTGCAGATTAAACAATCGTAAATGCATAGAATATCCATGGGAAGAGCATGGTAAATCTGCAAAAATACCTTGGTAAACTTTTAGAAGGGGCTCCTTGTAGTTTTCATTTATATCTCAAACAGTAAATATATGTAGAAATACAAAAATAAAACTATTTAAAATTACTTGACAAATGCTTTTACAGTTAATGTCTTCAAATGTCTTATCAATGTATTATACACAGCTTCCTGCTTAGTATTGTAGGTCATATTCGCTTATTTTAACATTACATACAGATAAATAATCTAAGTAAATACTTTAAGAGGACAAATTCATAGAAACATATAAATAGGACTGGTGCTTAACACCTTCACCTCAAAGGAAGTGTCAGCTCTGATATGATCAACCAATCAGAAACAAAACTCTCTCTAGCCTCCTTAGGTCCAATAAAACAATAATTTTACCAACTAAAATTTGTCTTAAAAATGACTGCCAAGTTGTTTAGTTGTACCACTGCTACTTGTCTTCAAAATGACTGCCAAGCTATCAGTGCTGTACCATGTTCTTCAAATTGCTCCTCGGAGGAACCCGGTTTTGATGCCTTAAGAAGTCCTTAATGCTTTACCTAAGAAGATGCTAACTATACAACAGAATCTTCATGTAAGTATTACATAAAGTTAATGCTTATTAGGGTTACTTAAGAAGAGAGGTGAACCATGATATAGAGTTAAAATCTATGCATCTATGTGAGTAGATAACAGATAACTTTCCGTATATATGTTAGTTAATTTGATTTCATCCAGTACAGTTTGGTTTTGTGTATGTTCTGCATACAACTTACAGTTTTGAGTGACTTTGAGAGAATCTCTTACAGTTAATTCTATAGAAGTTGCTTTGACTAATTACTTGAATGCTATTATTGTTGTTTTGTTATGTTGCACAAATAAATCATTATTGCTTAAACAAACTGAATAGTCTCATTTGCAAGCTTGCTTATATCAACCTCAAGCTGGAACTTGAATCAAGGAGAAACTGATAGCCTTCTGTTTGTTTTAGCATGTAAATCTGACATTATTTTCAGAGGATAACATCACAAAGGATTTATATACTGTAATACATACTAATAATTAATACATCACTTAATAATTAGTGATGTATATATATACAGTATATATATATATATATATATATATATATATATATATATATATATATATATATATATACACTATATATATATATATATATATATATATATATATATATATATATATATATATATATATATATACATATTCCCCTGATAGTATAAAACACTACTACTACCATCAATACCAACAGACTACAATTGCTGCTGTCATTGTCTGACTCTTTCAGAAAGAATGCAGTTATTTTAATGCCCAGCATGATTATGGTAATTCTTTTGCAATGATGACTGTAGTTTAGTATTTTTCTGTTTATAATATAATCTGTCACAGAACTGAAAAAAAACTTTAGACACACGGTCTTACACTAGGATTTCTCAACCACGCAACAATCCATATGAAAGAATATTATTTATATATTAAAGTAGGGCAAACTGCCAAACATCCCCAAATCAGTATTTTAAGTATTTTAGAAAGCTTGGCAGAGCCTTACCACATGCGTTTTCTTATAAAGTAACATCAACGTGAAAGCGCAATGTAGTCATTTTGTTTTCAAGTATGGCTGCCATGACACCTTGTCCTAAATCCTAAATCCATCCTTATTGTCAGGATGTAGCCATATTTATGGTGATATGTATTTTTACCGAGAAAAGACCCATTCTTCACAAGACAACGTCTTATTTCCAGAGTGCCCTGGCAGTACAGAAGCAGCAACAGCTGCATAAAAACACAACAGAGAATAGAAACATAATACTCTTTGGAGTCAGAAATGGTTTTCTACAAGTTTTCGAGGAGCTACAAATCTTCCAGCGGCTGGATGAAGATCAATGCTGATTGCTCAGCAGCTCATGAGAATGTAAGGAATGAGAAACCTATACTACAGAAACCAAGAATCTATGGCTGTGAAAAGGGCACCTTTCTGGGGTCTGAGGGTACCTCAATGCTTATGCGAGCGCTCAAATGGCATGACTATAGTATGTCCCATTTCAGAGAATATGCAGCATATTTCCAGGAAATAGATCACACACCATTGGTAACCCAATACCCTTTCCTATTTTAATGAATAATGATGCTCTTCCTTGCCAAACAAAAAGCATTCCGACGTATGCTTGGTCAAAACATAGGTAATACAAATTGGTCTTTGCACGCTGTACTGAAGACTGTTGTCCAAGTATGGGGAAGAGTTCGAGTTAAAAAAAGAAAAAAACAGTGTCTGTTGGAAATATGTTATTATTTCTAACTGCCATTATACATCCAATATGAAGGAACCTGAAGATAAAAATATACTTGAGTCATCTACAGTACTGCCAATTAAAAAGCATGTATATATATATATATATATATATATATATATATATATATATATATATATATATATATATATATATATATATATAGTGGTTTGCAGAAGTATACACACCCCTGCAAAGTTTTCACATTTTGTTGAATTACAAATAATTTATGCACAGTTTTTCAAACAAACTTTTTTTATTCAAAGCTGTAGTGGTTAAACTGAACACTGTTATGAGGAGGAGGTTAAATGCCAGCAAAACTTGCAAAGAGAATGTACAAAATGAAATTTCCTGGTTGCATAATTATTCAGCCCCTTAAGTCAGTACTTGGTAGAAGCACCTTTTGCAGCAATTACTGCTATGAGTCTTTTTGGATAGGTCTCTACTAGCTTTGCACAGTAGAATGGTGACATTTTTGCCCATTCTTCACAGGAAAATTGCTCCAGTTCTGATAAGTTTGTTGGGGATCGTCGATGGAGTGCAGTCTTCAAGTCTCGACATACATTTTCGATTGGATTTTGATTGACTGGGCCACTCAAGAACATTAATTCTCTTCTTGTTCAACCACTCCAGTGTGGCTTTGGCTTTGTGCTTCGGGTCACTGTCCTGCTGAAATGTGAATTTCCTCCCCAGTTGGCTGACTCAAACAGGTTTTCCTCAAGGATTCGCCCGTACTTTGCACCATCCATTCTCCCCTCTATCTTGACAAGCTTCCCAGTCCCTGCTGAAGAGAAACATCCCCGTAACATGATGCTGCCACCACCATGCTTGACAGTTGGGATGGTGCTGACTGGGTGATGTGCAGTGTTGGGCTTGCGCCAGATGTAATGTTTTTGAATTTAGACCGAAAAGTTTAATTTTTGTCTTGTCTGACTACAAAACCTTTTTCCACATGTCTGCAGTATCATCTACATGCTTTTTCACAAACTCCATACGCGCTTTAAGGCTTTTTGAGTAATGGCTTCTTTCTTGCCACCCATCCATACAGGCCAGCTTTGTGTAGGGACCGGCTTATTGTTGATGTGTGAACACTGACTCCCATCTCAGACACAGAACTTTGCAGATCTCTCATAGCTACAGAGTGACATCCCGGACCAGTTTCCTGCTTGCCTGGCTGCTCAGTTTGGGAGGGCGACCTGATCTGGGTAGTGTCTGGGTGGCATGATGCATCTTCCACTTAATGATGGACTTCACTGTGCTGAGAGGGATAATCAGTGGCTTTGAAATGTTCTTGTACCCTTCTCCTGCTCTGTGCCTCTCTACCACTTTATCCCTGACTTGTTTCGAAAGCTCCTTGGTCTTCATGGTTGCTTTGTTGGATCACTATGTTAGTTGCAGCATTAAAGTCTTTATATGCCTGAGGGAAATTATCTACAAGTTAAACCACTTTCAGTACACACAGGTTGAAACCATTTCACTAATTTTGTGACCTTTCAAACAAATCATTTGCACCTGAACTGATTTAGGTAAAGGGGTTAGTAAATGGGGTTGAATACTTATGCAACTGAGATTTATGTGTTTTTCTCTGTAAATCTTACTTATTTATATTCTATATGCATTTTTTAACTATCAAAGTGGAGTAGTTTGTGTAGATTCTACATGTAAAGTCGAATTTGAAAGCATCGTGGTGTTGTGGTGTACGCAGAGCAGTAACTCATAAGCAAGCTGGCTCACACAGTGTGATGTTTCTTAAAGACAGTGTGATGCTCTTAATTTTTCATATTTCAATAGCCAGCTTGTAGCAGTCAAAATAATGACAAAATAATGAAAAATAAAAAAACGACAAAATAATGGCTTCGACAAGTATTGAATTCAGAGCTCTCCACAGCAACAGTTAATCCTTAGACAAAAATAAATGACTTCATTTATTACTAATTACATAAACCACTCGTGGTAAAGACATAAATAAGAACATAAGAGCATAAGAAAGTTTACAAACGAGAGGAGGCCATTCAGCCCATCTTGCTCGTTTGGTTGTTAGTAGCTTATTGATCCCAGAATCTCATCAAGCAGCTTCTTGAAGGATCCCAGGGTGTCAGTTTCAACAACATTACAGGGGAGTTGGTTCCAGATAATTATGTCCCAATGCATTTATATCTTCACTCTGATTATTTGTGTAATTCCCACTTAGAACCCTCATGTATCCTCTCTATGACATGTTTAGAATCAGAATAATTAGAATACAGTATTTGGGATACTTAATTTAATTCATTTTAGTTTCACAAAGCCATGAGTATACTGCATTTAATTATTTAATTTATTTTCAATACTGGACGCATGATCATTTTAATGAGAGATACTACAATATACTGGGTTTGTTTTTTTTACACAGTTTAACTGAACTAATATATGTGGAACTTTGGATAAACGCAATAAAAACTGTATAAAAAAACCCTGGAATCTGCAGAATATCCCTCTGTGTATAGGCTGCTATTGTTAAAAATTATCAAACCAATAAATTACATAAATAGCCCAATTTGCCTAATAGAGGCTCTTAGTATTAAATTACGAAGTACAAGCAGCTCTGTCAAGTTCAAAGGACTGAGATGACCGGATGGGGGACTGGGTAGCTGGGGTGGGATTTACCCAGTGGATGGCTGGGAACACTCAACCTGCCAGGTGAAATCTCCACATCAATGCATCTCATTGGGTTATTTGCCTCAGCTCCTTTCAGGGCACTCGCTCTGGGGCTCCCTAAGGTTATTATTATTAATAAACATAATTGTTACAATTCATGAAAAAAAAAAATCACATTCCCAGAACATGCTCATAAATAACACGTGACAGCCTGAGAGTCAATTAGGAAAATAAGAATTGTCTGCTTGTAATGAAGGAGGCATGTTTTGCCTTGGGACGTGGAAAACGTATTAGTTGTACAAACAGTAAATGTAGGGAGCTGTTGGTGCTGCAGGGCTGGGTGAACTCAAGATGCAAGACGATTGGGGCCTTGGCCAACCACCTAACATTGTTCACTGTATTAAACTATAATTAGATTATTGAATATAGATGAGAAACAGTAAAGTCAATAAACATATTTTAAAATATTACTGTGTGGTTCCATTGATTTTGGACTGTAATGTAAATCAAAATGTGGTCATAAGTAATAACAAATGATGAAAATAATTATTCATGGGGGGTGGCATAAATTTGAACGTTATGAGACATTTGAGTTGATGGTTTGCCATTATGAATAAATATTTCTTATTCTGTTAAATTATATATTAAAGTTACCATTCTGTAATAGTAGGAGCTTGATAGTTCAGAAAGCCTGTTGTGCATCTTTACAGTGCTTAAAACATTTAGTCGACTCATTTACAGTAATTGATTGCCTGGGAAATGA
The DNA here is from genome assembly GCA_030684275.1 of Acipenser oxyrinchus oxyrinchus. NCBI lineage: Eukaryota > Metazoa > Chordata > Actinopteri > Acipenseriformes > Acipenseridae > Acipenser > Acipenser oxyrinchus. The sequence continues at coordinate 43,950,871 of CM060257.1, read as the reverse complement.
AGTTCTAGCAGGTTTCTGACAATCATAAGAAGCAACCTTTTAAACTTCACTCAGGAAGTCGTTTGCTCATTCCACTTCAATTGTGGCATAAAACAGATAGCACACAAGATTCCAGACAGTGACCTCAATACAATCAATCAAAAAAGAGATTATATGATTAAACAGCTTTTGTAAAAAAAAAAAAAAAATCAATCCGATTACATTCCTTAGTGTTATATGATTTCAGAACAGTGCTGTTTAGTCACTGCTGTTTCTTGTATTACAGAAGCTTTACAATTTCTGTGTTTCAGTGTAAAAATCAATTTGGGTCTGAATGTTTGTTCTGTAATATACAGACTGTTGAAGGCACACCTAAGGTGTCTGTACAGTATAGAATGTACAGCTATTACTAACTCAGGAGTTAAAGCTTTGTGAATACCCCACTGTGATACACAGAAAGTGCTCCTTCCATAGACCGGTTCACAGTTTTCACAATTATCGCTTGTCGCATGTATTGCACCAGTTCATGAAGTAAATATATTGTCAGTTTTTTTATTTATTTTTTATTTTTATAATGTGCATTCAATCTCTGCTTTCTGTAAAAAACAATAATAAAAAAAACAACAACAAACTTCTTTTTTAAACAGTGCCTTAAGCACTGAAGCAAGGTGTACGTTCACTTTATTGAGGTTGAAAATTGAAAATGCTTAAGATATTTCTCAACTGTTTTTACCCGTGACCTTGGCTTGTGGAATACGGCTGGCTTCACTTAGGAAAATCTCCTGTCTTGAGATCAAACATGGGATAACTCATAATCTATCTCTATATTTACAATATGTACACAAGTCGGTATATGCTATATATATATATATATATATATATATATATATATATATATATATATATTAGATTTCACAAACCGATTTTCTTGAGTTATTAAATTGGGATCCACAAACAGATATTACTAATAAAAAATAAAAAAATCCAAAGAAAAAACAAGATAAGGAACAATGCCATTCCCCTTTTGATTTCTAACCATGCAATCCATGATCAAATATCCCTCGATTAGATCCTTTCTCATTTTTATCCCAGCACAGTTTACCAAAATTGGATTTTGGCAGACTTTCTTTGGCAGGTATGTTCTGCATCTGAAACACTGATTTAAATGCTGGCAGGTTCAAAAGTACACATGAAAAATATATAGCAATATGAATATTAATATAATCTATGCAATCAGAAGAAGATGGAAATTATTTGATTTGGAACCTTTCCACCAGTAATTGTATATATATATATATATATATATATATATATATATATATATATATATATATATATATATATATATCAATCTTTTTTTTTTTTAATCTATTCAGGACTGGGAATGTATTGCAAACCATACAGCACAACTCCAGTTATGATCATGTATAAGCATCCTCAATGTATGTCAGTGTTAATACTGACACTTGATATGAATCGGGCTCCCTGTGGCAGCTCAGTATTGAAATGTAGAAGTTAATGTAGGAGAAGGTGACCTGGCTTACCCTCTCATAGTCTGTCTGCTGGTACGTGCAGCAAAACAGCTGAAGAATTTGATCAGATTGCAGCAACAAAATACACCAGGAAAAGCATCTTAGCCTCCTTAATGTCTCCAAAAACCTTTCCAAATAGAGCCTCTCATGTTTCTCTGCACAGGAAGCAACATCTGTTTGAAACGCATATCCATTCAGAGCTCACTATATATGCACTGTGTTTTTTTGCTGCATGTCTCAGAGTGTCACGTGTGTAGTACTGTCCGAGTAGGTGTGCGTGTGTTGCTGCTTATTGGACGTTATGTATGCTTGTGTATCTCTGTGTGTGCTTTGTTTTGCTGTCTGTGCCCATGTTGGGGTGCAGTATTTGTGTGCAGATGCTATAACATTTAATATAACACTCTGCTGTTTGCATAAATGTAGTTTCAATCATGTACATCAAGTCTATATAATGTGATTATTGATACAGGTGTGCTTGTCTGTGTTCACCCATTTGCGTCTCGCACTACATATTTATGTTTAGTATGTGTGTGAATGACTGTGTGTGTTTGCATTGGCAAGATTACTGACACCAAAATAATTTCCTGTCGAGTGACTTCTGACCCTTAGATGACAGAAAATGTCTTTGAACACTGGAAAAATCAACATATTAGTTCAGGACAGCACATGTATGGCAACTCTCTGAAACCATTTCAAGTTGTGTGCTTTGGGAAAGAGGAACAAAACTACTTTTGAATTAGCAGTGGTGATTGGTTTGCACTTCATTAAAAACCATTGGGTTACTATTGTAGTGCCACAGCATTTTCTTTGAAGAGATGAAATGGACAGTTGAATGGCTGTTATTGATGTCCAGGAGTGTGATAGGGATGAAATGGCTTTAAAACAGAGATAGGACTTCAAGATGTGCTCAGGTCTCTTTGAGCCAGGATCATGTGTTTAAGATGGGCTGATCTTGTGGGAGTCTTATTTGGCTTTGATATAAGCCCCAGATATGCTAGGCTCATTAAAGAGTAAAACATGTGGGATTTCTTTGCTGTTTGTTTTTATTTGTCTTTCACACAGAGATAATCCCATGCCAATATGTCAGGAAAAAAGCCAGTGAAAAATATATATGTCTGATGATGCAAGCACATTACACTTGTAATTGTTACCAGTTATAATTTTTAAGTCATACTGGAGCAATTATTATGAATGAATAGATATGTTGATATTACAAACAGTGCACATATGGTACAATAGCATGGCATCTCAATTTTCTTACATTTTCTTACATTTATTTCACAGAAATTTTAGTGCTTGCCTCAAAGTAATATTTTGTTTAGAAGGCAGTGCAAACTTTGTGCTGGAACTAAAGCTTTGTGAATCGGGCCAGTTGTCTTTCTGGAAACCTCCACAGCTGCAGGGTTACCTGCCTTGCTGCTTAAATCAAGCTGCGCGAGTACATTACACATCATCAGCTGTAAAGGAGACTAAATGAGTTACGATTTTTTTTTCTTATTTTATTGTGGATTTGTTATGGGTCTGTAAGATAATCTTTATAAGTATTTCTATTAAAGAGTTTTTAATAAAAAAAGGCAACAAAAATATACACTGCCAATAATTCAAGACCTTTCAGTCACCAGCAAAAACAAACCTGCTGTAGGTTTGTTCAATAATTGTATAAAAAGTTTCAGATGTTAAAACTGTGTTACTGTGTTAAACATCTTTATTAGCACAGACCTGCAGGTGCAAATAATTATATTCTGTAGCATTGCAGTTTAAAAACAAACACAAAATATAACAAGGAGGTGCAGAGACCAATTAAGAGGGGAAGGTGCTAAAAAAAGCTCTGCTCCCATTACGCCTGTCTCCTGCTGAGAAAGAAGTCTCCTTGAGAAGCACAGAGAACTAGGAAACAGAGGGTCCAGAACTCAGAACTAGAGGTCTGAACAATATGAACCAAAGCGCAGGAGCCCCAGACAAACAGGATGGACCCATTTTATGAAGCATTTTGGCTTTGTACAGCTCTTACAAACAATTATAATGAGGTGATTAGTGGTCAGTAAGCTCTGAGCAAACAAGGTTGGATTTTATAGCATTCCCCCATCCGTTCACTCATGCTGTGGTATTAGAACTATGGCACTGAAACAAAACCTATTCAGTGAGCATTATGCCTTCTGGCATAGGCAACATATCAGAACTAAGTTTAAAATCATATGTGTATAGCTGCTAGTAACCTATTTTACTAGAATTATTTTTATAAATGGTTCATGTCTATGTGCACTGCTCCAATTAGCAGAATTCATTTGAATAAAAAGTAAAATTTTGCTTGACGATGCATCGCTGAGTGGTGAAGGTACAATTTGCATGTTTTTATCACCTCAAAACTTGATCAATGCAATGTTCTTTTAGCTGCCCCCCATCTTCTTTGGCTAATTTGCAGTCAAAACTTGCTTACTAAACCTCGTCAGCTTATCACTCCTGTTCTTTCCCACCTTCACAGGCTTCCTATGACTTTGACTATGATATCTTCTGGCTTACATGTCGTGAACTCTATGTGTACCCCACAACATAGATGCTTTTTGTGTTTATTAGGACCATGAGACATTGATCCACCATAAATAGGCTGTACATAAAAATGTAACATGACGTTTGGTTGCATTTTTTAAAAGGTTGTGTTTACAATGGGTGTTTAACTGGTCACGAATCTTCCTCTTGTATTAAATTGTGCGTGCACTCGTTTAACTGCTACCTACACTGTCGTGCTGCTCTGCTGACACTCCTGAAAGAATGGGTATCACAGTCTCAAGAGCTACACCATGGTGAAATTATTTTAACACATGAAACATTCAGGTTCGCTGCTCCCAACACCCAACCAGGCTTTGAATCTTGTTCATGGTGAAGGGCAAATGTAAAACAATGACACCTGCTCAAAAACAGCAAACTTTCATTTAAAAAGCTGATCTGAAACTTCTGGGGCTTTTTTTGTAATGTTTGTTTTTTCTTTCCTTTTTTCTTAATGGGGTCAGGAAGGTTATTTCCTGACAGTGCAACAAGTATGATAAATTCCCAGAATATTTTGGGGACCATTGCCGACACCAAGCAATGTAGTAAAATAATTTTAAATCAGAACTGGCTATCGAAAAGCAATTAGAGATCTGTGACAAATCCACTAGTTTCCACCAAAACCAAAAATATTATCCCCACATTATAGTGCTTTATTTAATCCTCTGTAATAGCCGATTTTGATAACACACAGCTGTCAAACTGTTCCTGGTACTTTTATGATTCTCATCCACCCAATTACACACACACACCAACATGTGCACTCTCTGACGCACATGCACCCACACACATATAAACAAATATGCTTCAAAGCAGGAATTATAGCATGAATTCCAACAGACAGACTGCTTGGGTTAATTGAGTTATATATTTTTAAAAGGACATTTTTGTGCCCTTTTATAATTTGCAAGCTGGCTTTGATGGTATAATGTGAAAATTGTCTTTAGACAGCAGATGGCATATTTAATTGACATGATTGAATTTCTATATATCATTGTAATGTATTGCATCCTTCTCAGATAATTAGATTGCTTACAGGTGCAAGAATTACCCCTGCTGAGTTCCAACGGATTCCGATTGTCTTTTGATTGTCTACATTTTCAGCGCGAAATCCAAAATGATTAAAAAAATCGTGCCATGAACTCCGAAACAAGCAATGTTTTAAAAACAACCAAATCTGTAGTAACTATAACAGTTAGGAAACTATTACCAAGAATAAAAGGCCTCTCCGGAACAAATGAAACAAATGTCAGCTTGGGTCAACTTATTACAACCTGCAACGGCTAGGCTCCAGATCATTATTGCTTAATTACACACATACACTAGCACCCTACTCTGCTACACTAGCCTGCCCAAAGGTAAGAAGTCTAACATCCTGTTTAAGGGAATTCGTCGACCAGCAAAAATATCCCAGATCTACCTATTCTATTATTCTATGTGCAATTTAGGGTTCCCTGTTGCTAACTTTGATTTGTGGGGCCAAAGTTTAGAGATACCCAAGAATCCGTGGGATTACCTGGTTCTGCTCTAACTAAAAAGATTGGCCTTGTAGGCCTACTTCTTTATGCTTGGTCAAAAGGGAGAGAAATAATTAGACAGCCAATCCTTGCCAAGCAAAATACCTTAATTTGATTCTGTGAAATAGAGTAGGGCCAAGCCTTAATTGTGTTATTACAAGACTTGAGTGGTAAACCTAATTTATTTTCAGATCATAATTAGAAACAACTGTCTGGGTTTTGGAAACCCCAGTGCAATTGGGGTCCCCCCGTCTTAAAAAAAAAACAGATTAGGATTTTCTTTTGTTTAACTTTCTTTCTTCCTCATTTTATACTCTTAACCTCCCAACCTTCCTTGGAGTAACATCCAGACTGAAGGGATATGCAAGTTTGGGTAGAGCTGATCCAAAGCTAAGCAAACAAGTGTTCAACCAAACCCAAACAAAGAAGCTGGAATTGCGTGCCACTTTTACTTTTGCATCAGAAGCGCACTGTGTAGATATCACCTCTTTGAAATTGCTGTATGCGATGTTATACAAAAAACAATAAAAAAATCTCATGAATAGGGACCTTCATCCAGTTGGTCTGTTCAAAATGTTCAGACAAATCTCCCTCTACTCGTTGAACTGCATGGGTCTGTGAACCTCCTGCAAAACGCACTCCATATGAAACCCCTATTCTCAGACACACACCGTGTTGGCATGGACTTTCGTGTCAAACATGCGTTTGTTCCATTCCAAACCAAAAAAGTAATTCTGATTGCACGATTGCCTACTGTCAGTCCGACCCTGTTGTGTAACTATACAGGCTTTTCTTCCCTCTGCGCTCCTGCTTGTCCCAAGCCAGTGAGTGTTGTGACAGTGATCCTAATGCGAACATACAGTTTAGTCTAGATGCACACACTGGAAACAGCTAATGTTACATGCAGGTACAAACCATGGGGCACTGAGGGTACGGAGTGGTGGGTCTGAGCTAGGTTTTGTGTAGAAAGCGGGGGGACAAGAGCTAAACCAGGAAAAGCACATAGAAGGGAAGCTTTCTATGCAAGAAGCACACCATTCCAAATGATTAATCAACCTATACACCTTGGTTTAATCAACCTATACACCTTGGTTTAATCAACCTATACACCTTGGTTTAATCAACCTATAGACCTTGGTTTAATTTCGTACAAAACATATGGGTCAAGTGTCCAATATTTTCCTAATTCATAAATATTTTAAAAGCAAAGACCAAAATGTCGACAACTATTCACGTATATGAAATATTGCACAGATTTTGATTCCTTATATTTTGGACAACTGTAGTTCTATAAGCTAAACATGTTGTGTAGTAATCACCGGTATGTAAAGTCTCCTACCTGTTATTGTGATGTTGCTGTACATGTTGGAGAATTGCTCTTTGAGCAGGACCAGCTGCATCTGTGCAGCCTTCTCCCTCTGCAGCTCCAGCATGATGTCTGGGTGACTGGCCAGCTTGCAGCCCTTCTGCTTGTCCAGGGCAATGTCACTTCGCACAATATCTATGGGCGGACAGAGGCATGCACATGAGGGACAGGGCAGTCTTGGGACATAGCTAAACTAAAAGCAGTGTGAACTCTAACCAGAGCTGCGGAGGGAGTTCGCAGCCTTAGAAATGTGTTATGTTTGAAAATTTCAAATGTTTTCATGACATACTGTATTGTTAGTTCTTCAAGAAAATGTTTTTTTTTATTTCTTCCAGCTCTAGATAGTGCATGTGTTATGGTAAAAGTCTGAATCTGCTCAATCTCTTAAGTTTTACCGGTAATTGTCTGCTGTCATTAGCCAGTTTGCACCGCATGCCTTTCTTTACAAAACAGCAGATATAATAAGAGGATCCAGCCCCGTCTTGCTCTGCATGCTGATACAGGGCAGGTGTTAAAGCACTGCTTGTAAGTGTGTAAGGGCTCTGCGCCTGTGCAAAGGGCAAAATCCCTCACAGGAAACTGTTTCCTCCCCAGCAACACAGGCGCAGGGTTTTATTTGGGAACGAACCTGTCTATTCAAAGGACTGCATTACAGCTTCCCTACCGCAGCAATGGGACAGGAGACAGAAACGTGCATGTTTTCCCTTCCTCAATCTAGCATGTGGCCAGGGCTTCTATTGAAAGAAAGAAGCATAGATTACATTATTATTACTACTATTAATAGTAGTAATAATAATAATAATAATAATAATAATAGTTCTGTAACAGTAGCAGTTTACAAAATCAAATCAATATCTGGAATACTTTATGCATAAAATAAATCAAACTGCAAAATCCTTGATATGTGTGTCCCTTTGTTCACATAATAAATATTTAGCTTGTTTAGCGGGGATACAACAGACACAAGAATCCCACCTAAAAGAGACAAAGTGACAGAGCTACGGTTAATAAATGGGATTCCTTCTTCTACTGCTCAATAATATTGTGGTGCCCTAGAGTTCTCACAACAGTCTGTGCACCTTGCACTCCTTCACTGTGCTGAACTAAAGGCATTGAGAGGACAACTGGTTGGATTCTGCACAGCCAGAAAAAAAAGGGATGCAATTCGAAAAAGAAAATGATCAGCAAACAGCCCCACTGAAATACAATAACACACAACTCAGTGTGAACTGTAACCAGATGCCCGGAGCTTCTTCCAGTCAATGGAACGGTCTACACCCCATAATTATTGGAATAAGGTTTCAGCTCTGCTGGGAGAGAGACTGAAAACTGACATCCTTCCAGCTTGGTCATAAAGCAGTCCGTCAATTACTTATCTATACAGGGCAGTGTGGCCGCCTAGTCAGAAGTTAGGGACAGAAGGCATTGTGGCTGACATAGTATTGTTTACATTTCAATCTATTGCGCTATTAATTGTCTATGATTTCCTTACAGGGAAAGTGTAATGTGATTTTTTTTGTCATTCCCAAAGCGTGCTCTTACCATCCTCATAGTTCTTCAGGTAGTAATCTGGCCCCGGGCCTCCTCTATGCTTGGCCAGATTCTTTAGGTTGTGGAAGTAAAGAAAGTCTGTCCTTTTCCCCCCAAACCTCAGATAGGCTGGGGCAAGACCCCTCGCCAGCGTCACCAATCGCTTGGAACTGCACAGAGAGACAGACAGAGCGCAACAGATTACTAAATGCAGTCCAGCTGCCAGAGTTCACTTAAACACAGGGCAGATCGAGCCTATCTGGAGTTTACACAGGCATGCATTGCTAGAATTGTGTTAGCTCCAAGGGGGATCATCCCTAGGAATGAGCAAGCCAGGCTCTATTTAAACAGGGGTTGCTGCCTGAGTTTGGTTACCCCACCGACTCTGATCGAGTTTGGTCAGTCACTCCCAGGGTCAAAAGATCCAGGAAGGATTTAAAAAGGAATGTTGCAAGAAGTTGGTTGGTTTGAAGTTGAAAGATATGGACTTTGTTCCAATTCTAAAAACACAACGCAATTGAAAAGAGGTAGAAAAAATATTTTCATTCTTCCACTAGCAAAGTGTAACAATAAGCTATTCACAGTTCATTATATGCTTGTTAAGCCAATTTGGGAATATGGCCTTTTTTTGGTAGAGAAAGAAATGTTATATGGGTGAGGTGGGGGGGTGTTGGGGGTAAGGGTTAGTCGCAGAGACACAGTAGAGTGAAACTTAGATTCACCTGGTAGGAAAGGGTTCAGAACAGCACCAGGCTTTGTCAGTTCTCCACGTAGGTATATGCTCACTTTCCTCTTTCCAATGGTTCTTACCGTCAATGGTTTGTATGATCGAGGCTCTGGTTGCATGTATCCAATGTAATAAGGAGATTCAACAAGTGTCCTTTAAAGCAAGGGTTCCCAAACTGTGGGCTGTGGGCCTAAGGTAGACCATGACGCAGTCCCGAGTGGGCCGGGGGAGAAATGACATTCTATGTATTGTTACATATATATAAAGTTGTTGTGTAAAGTCCATCCATCATTCAAATGCCGTTTTGCAAACTTTAAGTGATTGTCCTTCTGACATTTTCCTAAGAGTGTCTTTTTTCTTGGCATGCGATCATTGAGACCTTCACCACGCAATGCTTGACCTATGGTTGAAATGGAAACATCAATCCCACTTATTATTATTATTATTACTTGTTTATTTAGCAGACGCCTTTATCCAAGGCGACTTACAGAGACTAGGGTGTGTGAACTATGCATCAGCTGCAGAGTCACTTACAATTACGTCTCACCCGAAAGACGGCACACAAGGAGGTTAAGTGACTTGCTCAGGGTCACACAATGAGTCAGTGGCTGAGGTGGGATTTGAACCTGGGACCTCCTGTTTTACAAGCCCTTTTCTTTAACCACTGGACCACACAGCCACTTGCAGCCAATTCACTTTGAATAGCTTTGGCAGTCAATCTCAGATTGTTATTAACCTTCCTCACAATAATTCTACTTGTTCTTGGTGAAAGAACCTTCTTTCTTCCAGACCGAGGTAGCATTGTGACAGTACCATGAGTCTTGTACTTCTTGATAATATAAACAATAGTTGCAATTGGGATATGCAAATGCTTGGAAATCTTCTTCCTTCTCCAGCTTTATGACTATAAATAATTTTCTGCCAAAGGTCTTTGAATAGTGCTTTACTTTTTCCCCATACTGACTTATTGGTAATGACAGCAATCATCCTATGCCTAACCCTTTTATGTTCTCTAACAATATTCACCTACAATCCAGCATTTTCTAGACTTTTCTAGAATTAAGTTCTGCATTATCATATTAAAATTTCTAACAACTTGAAGAGAATACTAACATAACATCAAAGGGTATGAATACTTTTGAATTAGCATTTTTGGAGTTTAGCAAAAAAAAAATTGCTGAAATAAATAATTTGTAGACATCTATTTCTTGTAACTGTTTTCCTCATCCACAAAAGCAAAAAACTTTTGCTACAAAAGATTTTTCCTAAAATTCTTTGTTTTTGAGAAATTTCTAGAAATTATACATTTCCATTGGGGTATGTAAACTGGTGACTACAAGTGTATATACATATACATATAATAAAGAAAAGCAGCAATAAAATACAAATGAAGAAAATAACATTTTAAAAATAACAATTTAGATTAGGGCCTAGTTTTTTTTTCAGTGTTTGAGGTTTAAAATGTTTTTCATCTGTCATTTTTCTTAGAGTGTTGATAGTAGGCCACAGTGCCTAATGCAGCTGAACAGGTGGGCCTCGGGTCAAAACAGTGTATGTTTCACTGTACATGGTATAGGCTTGGTATAAAAATAAATAAAAAAACATTCGTTAGTAAAAATGTAAAATAATTGCTGCACATGTATATGTATTCCAAAAAATATACCCGTGATAATTTTCCACCTGAATTAATGCTTATTATAAATCCAAGTTTTGGAGTTATCGGTAAAATCAGAATACCTCGGGAGAAAAAAAAAAAAAAAAAAAAAGTGCTCACTCAGATGAACGAACGTTTTACCATAGCATTTACAGACACGCGGTGTCTTATTTTTATAGGTTACCTGATTTATGTCGAAAAAGAACAACACGCATCTTCAATTACACAAGGAGCTAAACCCAAGTAAGTTGATATTTGTGAAAGACATTGACATACACGGCCTTGGCATACAACCAAGAATTGATTAGCACTGTGTTAAGGCGGGTTTGGGATTTGTAACGTTCATTTTAGATGAAGGTGCACAGGGGACCGCTATTGGGGGCGGGGGAGCGGGCACATTAAACAACTATATATAGCTCAAACAGCCAGCTGCCCTAAAACTATAAAACTATATATATATATATATATATATATATATATATATATATATATATATATATATATATATATATATATATATATATATAGTTTGTTTGTTTTAATGTGTGTGTTGATATGGTTATATAAACAAGTCCATACGCTGTGGAGCTTTTTAACACTGAAACATCTTCCTGCAGTTGCAGCTGTGACAGGTAGCGTGGCCAAAAGCACAGTAGGTGGAATACATCAGGATACAGAAGTCCCAGGTCGTGTTCTTTTCAGACCTTCATGAGTTCTGGCAAAGACATTGCATTGCCCGATTCCCGAGCGTTAAAATTGGCTCAATGTGGCGTACAAATAAATCGTACAGCATTTCAGGAACTCTGCAACTGAAATTCTTCACTGAAATTAACAAGTGCTTTCCCTTTAGTATATTAACAGTTTTCAGTTTAGCATATTCTTTTTTTAAAAAGTGTAGTTTTTCCACTAATTGTACTGCTGCAGCTGGACTCAAACATTAAGCGGACACACGCGCCAGTCCTTAATTGCACGTTATGGGGGAACTTGTGCAAACCGAGTACACGCGCGTCCATAACTGCACGTTATGAGGAAATACGTTCAGTTTGACAGAAAGTCAGTGACAGAAAGTGTAAACGCAAAACATTGATAAACAGAAATCAATATTTGTGCACGCCCCTGAAAGTGCATTTGAGTAATCTTTTAAATAGGTAACTATCACTGCTGTTATTATTTCCACAAGATGTTTTGCTGCTATGATGATGATGATGATGATGATGATGATTATTATTATTATTATTATTATTATTATTATTATTATTATTATTATTATTATTATTAGTAGTAGTAGTAGTAGTAGTAGTAGTAGTAGTAGTAGTAGTAGTAGTAATAGTTTCTTGAACCGGGTTCCAGTTTATCCGCATTCACCTCAGATGCGGCTGGACAGCTGGATATCTTCGGGCATGACGGTGACTCTCTTGGCGTGAATGGCACACAAATTGGTGTCCTCAAAGAGCCCGACCAGTAGTAGACGTAGTAGTTTGTTTGTTTTTTTTTTCAAATTGAATGTGCTTTATTGTCTGTACAATGATGTCACTCAGTTTGAGATCTTGTTGAAGGCAGCAACATCCATGGACTGTACAAGGTCTTCGAAAGCAGTGATCAGTTCTTCCAGCTGGTCTACACTCACTGTGTCATCTTGAACCACACACTGGATCCGCACCTTCTTGATGCCCTAGCCAACTGGAAACAGTTTGGAGGATCCCCAAAGCAGGCCGTCCATCTGTATGGTCCGGACACACCCTTCCAGTTTTCCCATGTCAGTCTCATGGTCCCACGGCTTCACGTCAAGCAGAATAGAGGATTTCGCAATTGGAGCTGTTTTTTTTTTTTTTTTTTTAAGATTTCCTTGCTTCATACTGTGCCACATGCTCCTCCTTTAACTTTTTGGCAGCTGCAGACTCCTGTTCATCATCAGTAAACAGTAAATAGATCGAAATCGTCATGCAACAACGTAGATCATTTATGCATCCTTTTTAGTTGTTATAAATTGTCAGCAGCAGTAGCAGCAGTCTTGTCGGATATGCATTTTTTGTTGTTACATTAAAATCTGTTTTAAAACATATACTCATGGCTCATGGTTCGTGTTTTTATTTCAGTGTTCTCTTATGGAATGCTATCAATCATGCTACATTATTATTAGTAGTAGTAGTAGTCGTAGTCGTAGTAGTCGTAATCAGGCTAAATTAACATATATGGTAATGTTAGGAATAGCCTACTGCTATGGCCAAAGTTTTGCATCACCTAGAATTTTAGCATTGAGGCATCATTAAAAAAAACGATCTGAACGTCATTTTGATATTTTATTTAACATCATAAAATCAAATAAACTGCAAAATGATACCGTAAAAGTCTACCGGAAGCCAAGTACAGTATTTCATGTTAGATTTCGAAATGTCACAATTTTCAGTCAGTTTTTCTTTTAAGTTTATGGAAAACTAAAAAGCTGTATGTAATTCAATATGTTTTGTAACAGTATTCAGCAGGTTCCGTTCGACTTTATGAAGCAAAATCAGTTAATTCTATGGGGTGATGCAAAACATTTGGCCATTGCTGTTATAATTATTATTATTTATTTCTTAGCAGACGCCCTTGTCCAGGGCGACTTACAATTGTTACAAGAGATAACATTATTATATTTTTTTACATACAATTCCCCATTTATACAGTTGGGTTTTTACTGGAGCAATCTAGGTAAAGTACCTTACTGAAGGGTACAGCAGCAGTGTCCCCACCTGGGATTGAACCCACAACCCTCTGGTCAAGAGGCCAGAGCCCTAACCACTACGCCACACTGCTGTCCTTATAAGATGTTTATCTTTGAAGATACACGCAGAGAGAGGTTCGCTGTTGCTCAGTTATGTTACAATCAGAAATGCTCGTACAAAGAAAAAACATTATAAACAAAATTTGAAACCGTGCAATCCATTAAAAATGAAAGACGAAAACAAAAACATGAGAAAGTGTATGCGGTTTAACTTGAATTTATCAAACACAAAGTTCTGAAAAAAACCCAGAAAAAACAAGGGCCTAAACTAGTCAGTCAGTTTTCTTCTTAAAAATGAACTAGGAATTCAAACCTCTGATTCAGTAAACAAAGATAAATAAAAACAGCCCTACAAAGACTGTAGCGGAGTGTTTTCGTTTGGAGAAAAACGTCCCAATAAAACTACATCTATTTTTCTTAAACGGAAATGACTTTTGGAAAGTTGCATTTAATTACGGACAAAATATGATTCTGTCTTTAATTTACAAAACGTAAAAACAACAACAACAAAAACACATCCTGACCAAAAACGTGATAAACTTGTCATATTGTTTTTTTTTTTTTTTTTTAATGCTTAGTTTTGTTATAGTTTCATTATAATTGAATAAAATTTTTTTTTTTTTTTTACTCACTGTTAAAAATGACATTCAGAGCAGCATAAGAAAAATATGTTCCTGCATCCAAATCTTTCCTGTCGCTGTTAATTACTTTTTTTTTTTTTTTTTTTTTTATCAAATAGAGTTCCATTTGAGACCCCTTTCCTTAATCTGGCCCCTCGAATTACCCAAATTTGAATAGTAAATCAGCAAAACGACGTTTAGAATCACTGCAGTGTAACCCTTTGAAGTCGCCGGGCCTTTCCCATGTTTTTACTGCACGGTTCTGGAGGCTAGACATCCCGAGGAGAACAAGCACTGAAATGAGAACTGGCAACTACAAATATTCACTTCCAGGTCATGAATTCTGGAGGTTTTGTTTTAACATCACTTGTGGGAGGCTTTTCTTTCAGAGGTACACTAGACGTGTTGCTCTCAACAAAACAGTTCCACAAAGACAATTAAGACGATAGTAGGCCGTTACTTTAAAAAAAATAAATAAATAAATCTACAGCTCAGCAAGTTTAAAATATGTCAAGTATAGCCCAATGTGTTTATGGACGGTCTGGGGATTTTAAAATAGCCCATTATTTTCAGCAACAGTGTTAGCAAGTTATTTGCTTGGCACACTGGGAAATTGATAACAGGTTTCCGGACTTTGCAATTTTATATGGTCCCCCTTTAAACCTAATTGGTACACATTACTGGTTAGCTGGGTCTTGTAAGTTCTGAGCGATGGCAGTTTCCACGATATTATAAAACAAATTAGACTTGCCTTTAGAACAAAGATTTCAAAATACCACAAAGGGGTTCAGAAATAATAATAATAATAATAATAATAATAATAATAATAATAATATTATTATTATTATTATTATTATTATTATTATTATTATTATTATTATTATTAAATAATTTAGCAGACATTTTTATTCAAAGCAACTTACAGAGACCTGGGGGTGAACTATGAATCACAAATGCTGCTGCAGAGTCACTGACAAAAGGAGCTCGGTTTTACGTTTACGTTGGGATATTTTTGGGGCCTGTTATAATGATACCCCTGGTTGTGTAATGTCTTTGAGTCTGTTGTCGTCTCCCCGTTTTTGCGATGTGTCTTCTTTATCTGCATTATATAATGAAATATGACATATTTCATACAGCTAACATACAGCCTGCTTAACTAAGAGCACATTGCATTTGCCATAATGATGAAACCTTATATTTATCTGTCCGTTAGAAGGGAAAAAGCAATTTGGATATAAGACCCCTCTTGGGAGGCCGATCTATTTAGATTTGCTTACCTTAAGAAGTCGAGCCAGCCGTCGTGAATGACAGAAGGGTCCAATTGCAAGGAAAGGAAGTTTGCATTCAAAGTCTTAATGGGACTCCTAGTGTTCACATCAAGGAGAATAAGCGTCCTTTCCGTGAACCCATGGGCTTTCCCCCCCGGGACCGGTCTCCTGTAGTTACCTGCTGAAGATTCTGCGAGCTGCACCATCAAAGCAACAGATGCCAACCAGAGCGAAGAGCCAAGGATGGGGGAGAGGCAATGGTGGGGCATCGTCATCATTTAAACAACGGGAGGCGCACCTCGACTGAAAATCCGGCTGCAGTTTAAAAATACTTTTCAAGAGGATCTTCCTTGGGACCAATTGTCCTCAGTGAGTGCAGATATCTGTTTCTCTCTTCCTCTGTCTCGCTCTCCCTTTTTTCCCCAATGTTTTGGAGCTGGTGGAGGGAATTCACGCCCCTGGACAGCCTTCTCAGGAACTGGTGCCAAGAGCAGATATTTCCCAGCACCGCCCCTTTAAGAGGAGCAAGAGTCTGATCACTCGTTAGTCTTAAAGGTAAGGTGGTTCTCATTTAACCCTTTGGGGAGTACTCTTGTAAATTAAGCGTCATGGAAGCTACAAAGATCTATATAGGTTTAAATAGACAACACAATATTGCAAAACTTAAGGAAGGACACATATAACATGACCATTAACTAATAACATATTCTTAAAAAAAACTATTGAGGATTATCAGATTGAATATTGCACGTATTGTTATTTGTTCAAAAACTATTTTAATGGTGCTTCTAAAACCTTTTATTTGGCATAATGTATGTAGGGCTCGGTATGCATCTTGTTTCTGTTTGTTTAGTTTAGAAAAAACACTGACTGTTACTGAACTGATGAATTGTGAATATGGACCTTGAAACAGGCTAAAACCCTTTCAAAATTGCCAACACCTATATATTTACAGGACTAAATGAAATATGTAGGGGGTTATTTCCCCAATGTGTCGTCGCTGCTTCAGGACAAAGAGAAAACATTATTATTATTATTATTATTATTATTATTATTATTATTATTATTAGTAGTAGTAGTAGTAGTAGTAGTAGTAGTAGTAGTAGTAATAGTTTCTTGAACCGGGTTAGAAATAATTGAAAACAATTGCTTGCGGTGCTAAGAAAGTTTTCTATTAATCTCTGGAGGGAGAAAAAATAAATGCACATAAACACCCTGTAATATGGAAGCTGATTCCAGGAAGTTAGAGCCAACATTCCTGTTTCACCTTTAATAAACAGGTAGTATATAAACAAGTTATGTTGAATGTTAAAGTTATACAGATTTTTGTTCCAAACCCATGCGCAAGTATTTCAGTATGTGGCCCATTAGAAAGGTTGTGCCGATTTCAAACACACACACACACACACACACACACACACACACACACACACACACACACACACACATGCTACCTTAGTATACGTGTATCGTGTTATATGTGTCTTGTTTTTCAGTGGTTTAGTTTAAATGTGCTTTTTGTATTTTAACTACCCAACAAACGTTATGTCAGTGTAAAAATTACAAACGAGAACTGGACAGGTTAATAGTAAATCATACACCTCAATATTCTATTCTCATATTTTAAATGTAACGTTTGGAAACTGTGAAATTTGAACAAGGATACGAGATTTGTATTTGAAAATGGATAATTGGTTGGTAATAAAACGTTGATTATAACACATTGTAAATACATCTAGGTCTGACTGTGCAATCACCAAATTACATAAAATACTAATATTTTGGCTACACTAAACCGCTTAGTAATTCATCTTTCACAATACCAACGCTGTAAATCAAGTGTTTAAGAAATACACTTATAAACACACTTTTATACCCCATCAATATACTGTAGTGTTCATTTGGAAACACTCAAATGTGTATATAAGCTGTTCCACAGGATTTGTATTTAGTTCTTAAACATTTGGTTTTCTGAAAGAATATAAATTGCGTTAATATCAGTGATGATACTGTCCTCTGTTTTGTAGAAAGTCTACAGAACAAAACAGCTTAGAAGCATGAAACCTCCTCTTACACATAACTGTGTATTCCGTTATCAAACAAACTATTGCAACAGTATTTTTTAAATAAATGTAACAAACCAATAATGTTAATGTATTCCTAGTTTATTCCTAGTTATTTACACACACACACACACACACACACACACACACACACACACACACACACACACACACACACACACACACACACACACACACACACACACACAGTGTTACCAAAATGAAAATTGAAGTGCACACTGCGTAAAGGCGTTATAACAAGAGGCCTGTACTATCATGCTATATAAAAAATTCTGCGTGTCAAAAAGTACTGAAAATGCAGTGGTGTATGTGTTAGCGCATTGATCCCCGTTTTCTTTTTTTCAATATACGTTTTAGCCTCACTCTTCTTATTACCTTTCTATTTGGCCGAGAGGTTTGCTTTTAATTTATCGACAATGGTAACTTTGTTCAGTGTTTTATTTTGTTGTCGATAAATATATTTCATTTTCTTATTTTTTCTCTTTTACTTCATAATTAGAACGAAACAGTTGTTGTTTGCAGTAAGAGCCCTCTGGTTTGGCCGCGTTCTTTGTCAAATGCTGTCACGCAGCGCTGTGCAGTTTGTTCCACTCATTTCAATATTCCCAATACACTTGGATCAGCACAACACTTCCAAACCTTGTTTTAATGTTTACTCTGGCGTCATGTTCAATTTCTCTTTTGGATCCGCTGTTTTTTTTGTTTTTTTAAATCCCTTAGCAAGTGGTCAGTTTCACACACATATTTCTCCTTATGACTGTTTTAAACCGCGATGTTTTAAATAATAGAGAATAAGAAAACGAGAAGCCTCTGGGCATGTTATCCGTAGAAAACAAGATTACATGCATGGTTACATCTGTAAAATTACTTGCAGGAAATAACAACTTAGGCATTTGTATAGTCCATAGTCCTACACTATGTACAACGACAATAATACAAGCTTCTAAGAGGGATACATTTTTAAAAAGAATGAGCGCAAGAATTATTGACACCTTTTCGACCGGCAATATATTACAAGACTGAAATGGAATAGCTCTTAATTGATGTCGTTAATTAGATGCAAATAATAAGAACGAGAGTACAATACTTGTTCATCGACCATACGGTTAACTACACGCCATTGTAATACAGTGTGTGTTACATTTAAAACAAATTCGAATCGTGTTTAATCTTTGTTCCATTCAAGTTAAACTTTACACATTGAAAGCAAACTGTTCGGGTTAATTTTCAAATGGTTTCAATCAATTAAATTCCAGTATAACAGGTTACCATTTCATGTGCCTAAAGTAAACACATATTTGTCTTCTTTTAAACTAATTTAATTATATTCTTACGAAATTCAAATACATACACACATACATACATACATACATACATAATACTACAACATCTACATACTACTGCTACTACTACTAGGTTACTACTACGTTACTACCACTATTACAAATAATAATAATAATAATAATAATAATAATAATAATAATAATAATAATAATAATAATACAACTAGCAAAAAATAAATGAATGAGTAACTAAAATACTCAGAACAATCACTAAAGAGCTCCTCCTACTTGGTATTTTTTTTGACCGGTATAATTATTTATATAAGGAGCTTGTGTGGCCCGGTGGAAGAAAAGGGCTTGTAACCTGGAGGTCCCCGGTTCAAATCCCGGCTGACTCACTGTGTGACCCTGAGCAAATCACTTAACCTCCTTGTGCCCTATCTGTCGGCTGACACGTTGTTGTAAGTGACAGCAGCTGATGCATAGTTCACACACCCTAGTCTCTGTAAGTCGCCTTGGATAAAGGCGTCTGCTAAATAATAATAATAATAATAATAATAATAATAATAATAATAATAATAATAATAATAATAATAATAATAATATGTTCCTCTCGGAAGATCTGCATTGCATTGCACTTGCTTCAAAACAAAACAAACCAAAAAGCTTAGAAAAAATCGATGGTAGGACATGATATTTCTGTTAAATTGTAAAAAAAAAAAGGCGTATGAACTTGTAATAGTCTGCATGGTACGAACAGCAATTGTATAGATAGAGAGAGAGAGAGAGAGAGAGAGAGAGAGAGAGAGAGAGAGAGAGAGAGAGAGAGAGAGAGGGAGCGGGGAGGGAGGGAGGGAGGGAGGGGGGTCTGATAAGAATGTCAGTATATTTACATACAAAAATATAGTTACCAGTACAAAAAATAATGCAGGTCCCTTAATTCTAGTGTTTCCTTTTACAGTGTTGCAGTGCAGACGCATTTACAATACAACACTGAGCTCATGGAAACATGAAGAAAACTACATATAAAGCGCCCGCCAGCAGTGGTAATTAGGGGCAGGTTGCAGCACTCCGTTTACACAAAAGAAGAACACGAAATATTTTTAAAAGGAAAAACACATATATCAAAATAAATTACACAAACTGGGCATGCCTTTATCAAAAGCACACCGTTAATGTTAACATAATACAATCAGGGATGACCAGCCTTTTGGGCTAATAGAGCCAGGAGACCAGCGAGTTCTTTAGAGGCAGAAATTCACAAAAACAAATACATGTTTTTTCTTTTCTTTTTTTTTAACATTTCAGATTTCACACTATATCAAATGTTTCCAAATTAAATGTAAAACTTATCTGTAAACACATCTTTATCGCGTAACTTTTACTGTACTTTTTTAATTTATTTTGGTGGTTTTTGTGCGTCTAAAGTATAGTCTAAAATAAAATTAGTTTTCAATCTGTTTTAGCATTTGCATAGTGTTCGCTAAAGAAAAAAAATGACTAGGCAAGCAAAGACATTGCTTCAGTGTTTTTTTGTTTGTTTTGTTTTTTTCTATTAAAAAAATGGCCTCCTACCAAATACAACCCATTTGTTCTTATTATTTTTAAACCCAGTAAATAATATAAACCACTAAACCCAACTGGCTGGTTATGGACAATGAAATGCACACATCTTGTAAAAGTTAATGAAATCTAATAACACTAACAATGCGATGAAATAAATACTAACAATATTATAATGAATCCAATTGAGGAAAAAAAAAATTATGGCGAGATATCCGCGGGAGTTGGGAACTGGCACTGCTTCAGACGACGCTTGTTAAAAACAACTATGCCCAACGCATTTACTAACATCTGGAGGAGAAACTATTTAGAAAACCATTGATCATAAATCATGGTGTTTGCATTCGTTATAATAAGCCTATTTGTATAAAATGCAATTTACAGTGACCCATATAATTGGATAACTCGACAATATTTATATATATATATATTTTGTTTCCTTAGCTTATAACATATTCATACACAACCGCATTACAGAATCAGGTGCATGCGAAATGCTGATTAACTATTGTTATTAATGCTCAGCTGTGCAAGTAATCAGATCAAACTGCTATTTTGAAAGCAGCGTATCTTATTTCAAAGAGCAAGATGTGAAGGACGGGCAGCTACTGTGGATTCTCCACTCCAGGTATCCCTTTGTTCCAGTGACAGCACGGCGTCTCGGCAATTAACTCTCGGTTAGGAAAGTCTCCCCTTTCTCTGCAGTAATACCCTCACACGTACAAAAGAGTCATTCTGCACCATTAAACTTTCAGGGCTTTCAGTAGCTAAATAAGTACTTACCGGTAGGCATACATACATACATACATATATACATACATACATACATACATATAGCACTCCCTAAAGAGAAATCCCTCAAAAGAACAGTCTAAAAAATTGTATTTATAATTTAAATAATACATCCATAAAAGACAAGAAAAAATTATTATAAATACAATAAATAATCCCAGTCGTCTACATCTTTTGAAGAAACTGGCTGAAGACTTGATTAAATAAAAGGATATAATAATAGGCCACCTTCTGTTTGTTAGCTCAGCAGCTTTCAGTCTGTGGGTCGTGCTGTTGTAGCGCTGCACGTTAACAGTCAACCTCGTTGAGATTATTTGTTATTATTATTATTATTATTATTATTATTATTATTATTATTATTATTATTATTATTATTATTATTATTATTATTATTTAGCAGCGTTGCTATTCATAGTAAAATACCTGTTGTGTCAGCGCTCACTACCTGTGATTGACAACACTCAATCAGCCAATCAGAGACACGATACGCGGAAGATCAAAGAACAGAACATCATTCCATTCGAATGGTTGCCTGTGTAGAGTTTGGAGATATATCCTATATCCATCTTCTCACCAATATGCGTTGTCCCGCACATTGAAGCAGACGTAACGTGAAGAGGACGTTGCTGCCTGATGAGACGGTTTGTGAAAAGGTGAGTACAATTCACATTCATTTTAACATATAATAACATTTATTGAAATGCGCCGAAATAAATCGTGTTAACTTTAAAGAGAGCGCGTTACAACCATCTTCCCACTCATGGCAGCCATTTTAAACTTCAGGCTGCTGAAGCCTTTTAATTATATTATAAACGTAATGTTTTCCATTATAATTATAATAATTATAGATCATTTATGATTGAGTGGTTTTGGAGTTATGGATTGTTTTATTTATTTATTTATTTATTTATTTATTTATTTATATAATTTTCTTGCTTCAATGTTTCATGTTGGCCGTTGAAGATGACCACAGTGTTCAGACACAGAGGCAGTACTGAAAGCGTCTGAAAAGATTAGGCCAAACATAGCAGCCATACAAGACAGCATGAGACGAACAGTGCACACTAGGGACACGATGATGGCAAAGAAGACATCACTGAGTTGCTACCATTTATTACAGATCCTCAGCGGGTATGTACATAGTTTATTATACACTTAAGGGCCGATTTTCCAAGCTTTTTGCTCTAGTGAAAATTTCCTCTACTTTTTCCTGATGGCAGAAAAAGTTTATGTGCCACAGAAGTAAAATAAAAACATCAACATTGATGAGATTAACTGATCCTACATGTATCTAAGTTGTTTCTTACTAGTTCATTAATGTTAAGAGTAGTTATTTACTTGCAGAAAATATGGAGCACATAGTGAACTAGAGCAAAAAGCTTTGAAAATCAGCCTCTATGTAAATTAGAAAAAGCAGTATTACCATTTCCATAATGCATTGCGTCTTGAACCTTGCTTACAAGGTAATATTACTCCAAAATTTGAAGTACGAGTACAGTTTCTTTCAAAGATGTTTCATGGATCTACAATATTAATTAATTTAAAAGTTTATTTTCAGTTGCTATTTGAAACTGAGCTACGTTTTGGACAAAATATGGAATTCAACACAATTAATTGACTATCAAAAATGGTAGATCCCATTTTGAGCTCTCTAGAGGCCCTCCATGAAATTGTACTCATACTGATACTGCAGCCTGTTCTGGGACATGCTTACAAAATATGCTCACAAGAAATTTGCATTAATTCAGTATATTTTCAGTGTATTTTATCTGGTTTGTCAGTCTGTTTATAAATTATATGTGCACAGTATGGGTACATGTTACAATCTTTGCCCTGTGGTTACATAGGATACCATTTCTCTTAAAACACTTGAAAAATTTTACACTGCAAACATGAAGTTCTTGATTTAAAAATAGCGATTTTTTTAAATTGTTATTTTATCTAGGATCCGATATCACCTACTCCTACAATTGTTTTCAGGGGAAGTTCTAATCCATTGGCTACTGATGACACTTCCATCTTCACAGAAGGCATGACGATCCATTTACCCTACTCACTACGTGCTCTTAAAGGAATTTACTCTTATAAGCAAATATTTTTACTATAAGTTTACTGCTCTTAGTCGAATTTGCTCTTTAAATATAATTATTTATTATTTATTTTTATTATTACTGTATTATTTGTGTGATCTTACTACCTACTGATTTTATTGTACTTTATAACTGCTCTTATCTGTTATGTGATGCTTTGTATTGTGATATTTTGTAGCAACTGTAAGTCGCCCTGGATAAGGGCGTCTGCTAAGAAATAAGTAATAATAATAAAAGATGATCAGCGATTATCCAGGAATGGATATCACTCAGGCAGTTGAATGTGTTTTTTTTGTTTTGTTTTTTTGCTTTACTTTTGCTTAGGTGTTGAATATCCCAAAGAACTAAAACATTGTCTGAGTTTCATGGAGAAATACTTTCCAAAGTTGAGTATCTCCAACAAAGTGCCACTCCCTGTGTTGAAGGTCACAGTCACATAACTGGATAAGGGCATCTGCTAAGAAATAAATAATAATAATAATAATAACTGCAGTTTTCAGTTTTGCATGAGCAGTTTTTTAAACAAAATATACACAACTTTCACTTGATGATACTTATTTTTATGGAACTATTATTAATGAAATGTTATTTTTAATTAAATGAACTAATTAAATGAATTTTATTGTTAGCAAAGTAATAAGCAATGTTTAAAAAACATGGCATTGCTGCTGATAAAGGTTGATGCTCACTATTATGATAATTATTCTAGAGACCAACATGATGGGTTGATTCATTCAAAGTTTCTTAAATGAACCTCAGTGCTTCTACAAGGTGCCCCATGAGTCACGCACCATAGGGAATATCAATCTATGGCATTTACAAAATGTGAATTAACTTATTTGGACTCGTAACGAACTTTGTGAGCACTGCAACACTTCTATCTTCATCAGCTGCAGTCTTTGGTGTTCCGCTACGAGGCTTGTCATTTACGCTTCCTGTGTCCTTAAGCTTTTGCAGCAGTTTGCCGACCCTGGTATGCGATACTGGTTCTCGGTCAGGATGTGCATCATTAAACTTACTGGCTACCTCCTGGGGACTTGCCGTATATATTGTAGACTTGCTGTATAGATTGTAGACCCCCTGACAGTGGGATCTTTAAAAAGAACCTCAGTGGTTCTATGTAGATCCTCTGGTAGTGGGTTCTTTAAATAGAACCTCAGTGGTTTTATATAGATCCTCTGGTAGTGGGTTCTTTAAATAGAACCTCAGTGGTTCTATATACATCCTCTGGTAGTGGGTTCTTTAAATAGAATCTCTAGTTCTATATAGATCCTCTGGTAGTGGGTTCTTTAAATAGAACCTCAGTGGTTCTATATAGATCCTCTGGTAGTGGGTTCTTTTAAAAGAACCTCAGTGGTTCTATATAGAACCTCTGATGTAGGGTTTCAAATAAACCCCTTCTCAAAACGAAAACTTTTTCGAAAATCTGGGTGTATATTATTTGTTGTGTTTGATTAACTGTTGAAAACAGCACAGCAAAATATATACATAAATGAATACTTTACAGTCGCTTGTGTAACTACAGTGTTAGATCACACTTATGTTTGTATTTTATGGTTCCTAAAGTCTCAGTCCCAAATAACTTTAGTACAATTCAAAAGTTAGCTGCATGATTATCTCATTGAGAGTTGTGCTTGTTTTAAGTACTTGATTACACCCGTCACTAATTAATTGTCACTGTTTGTTTATTGTATTGAGTATGACTTGTCTGTGTTTTAAAAATATTTTATTTTTGTATTTGTAGGTTTGTATTGTAATATGTTTTATTGTACTGCTGCTGAAAAAGAGGATTGTATATATTCCGTTACCTTAATACCCCGTGCTAAGGAATGACTGTTGCTGCATAAAGAATGATTGTCCAAAAGAAAATGTAACAAAGTCCGGTTATTCCCTTCCCCGTTGTGAGACTGGGTTTATAGGTTCCATAAGGAGTTCATTAAATTAGGTTTCTTTCTTTCTTTCTTTCTTTTTTTTTCTTTCTTTCTTTCACGTCTGTTCTATTTTAAATGTTAACACATGAAAAGTTATTTTATACCAGGAAATCTGTGCTTGATATAGTGTGCACTAAAATGATCTCTGAAACACGCTCTCCCAAAAAGACGTTATGAAACAGAATCGTGTTGGGTTTTTTGTACGAAAATATTGACTCTGTTATTTGGCCTTTGGCAACAGTAAGACAAATTCTTAATTTTTTTTTTTTTTTTGCATGCACAAGTCAGAACAGTGTGTGTATTTCGAACCTGAGCTTGAATTGAATTATAGTGCAGTGCGTGGTTGGCCACCTGAGTGGTTTTTGCCCGCTGGCTGGTTCAATATTAAATACTTCTGTCAATCCCATATGCAACATTCAACTGGGAAGCAATTAGCTGAACCATAGAATACACTTTATAAAGATCAATGGCTAAAATATTAATGTTATTAAAGCGTTAATCCCGACAAACAATTTAACAAATATGTTTTATAATTAAATAACAAGAACAACAAAAAACAATACACAAAAAGATGCTTACCTTTTACTCCTGTGCAATTACTACAAGCACTGCTGCCTGTCCGAACTTCGATAATTGGGCTGGTATTATTAAATGTCAGCAACCATCATCGAGCTTAAAAAAAAAGATGTAATCCCACTTTAGTATATTAAAGAAACAGAATAAACTAAACAAAAGAACATTCGAGAAGTCGGAGTTATGTTCTGGCGGAAGAGGTTGCTGCTCTCGCTGTTCTTTTGTATGTTTTGAATTAGAACACGTACGGCATGGAAAGTTTCATAAAACGCACGTAGCTAGTACTGTAATAAATTCAATCAGTCCTTGAAACCCCGCATATTTTTGCATTAAGCGCAACACATTGTCTGGAATGCCACACTGCTCTCTCTCTGTTATGTGCTGGGGCCTTTCTGGTGTAATTTTTAACAGCACAACTGCAGGTGCAGTTAGTTGCAAAGGGCTATTCGTCGTATTATTTGTTGTCAAAATAGCAAGATAGCATGCTACAGTAAAACCTTTTGTGCTATTTTTTTAATATCAAACATTTTAGGCAACGAGCACTCCTTAATAGTAGTATATATAATAGTTAAGTGAATGGTGGTTGCTATAACAATTTGTCTCATATACTTGACACTCAAGTAATTGTTATTTATATAAAAATTAAACTGTGGTTTATATATATATATATATATATATATATATATATATATATATATATATATATATATATATATATATATATATATATATATATATATATATATAGGCAATAGATAAACCACAATTTAATTTTTTTGCAGTGTACTACATTCATCTCTGTTACTTTAAATGCTCTGAAATAATTCCAGCAGTGATTTATCCCGACGTGGTATATAGGTTGAGCAAAATCCAAAAATTATGCAACCGAAGTATTTGCCCCTTTGGGAACTGCAGTCAAGCATCGCATGTGGCCAATAAAACCGAGAATTCAAATCAGTTTAACTGAAAACGTCTGTTTCGCTCTCTGAATATAGGTTCAGTTATAAGTCTCAACTTGAAGCGTGTCTGAAGTGTTTAGAATCAACGAATAATTGTGTGTAGACCGGTGGTAGCGATTTGTGAAAGTGCATAAAAAAATGAAGAAGACTACGCCAACCACAACGTATTTTCCGTTACTGTTAAGGTATACAATGTTATATAATAACCAGGATCATTTCATTATATATTAGGCCTTTCTAGTTATTTTAATATTTATCAACACCACCACCAACAACAACAGCAACAACAACAACAACAACAACAGCAATAATAATAATAATAATAATAATAATAATAATAATAATAATAATAATAATGAGCAAACTCCTGTACAGTTTTTCATGTACAGGTTGATTTTGAACAATGTACACTTTAACCGAATCAACATCTGACACACATAAACTGCCATTTCAATAAACTCAAGATAGACTAAGATAGATTAATAAACTCCAGTTTAGTAAACCGACAAGCCTTACCTCTTCAACTATTACAAAATTCCTGTGGTCAAAATACATTTGTGTAAGAAGTGTAAAGAGCGCCATCTTGTGGGTTTTAATTGCCATGTTCAGCTCCTGTACAAACTCGTTTGTGTTTAACAGTAGGCGAGACTTGTGTAACTGGAAGTGTTCTGGGTCACACTGGGGGACAGAACTTGCGGGGTTGATAGTGCTACGGTTGTGTTTGACCGATTATCCACAAAAGGAGAAATACACCTGGAAACGGAGGCTTTTTATTTGGAATAATATAGTGTCCCTGCACAAGAAACGCTATGCAATCGCTGTAAATACACTGTGATCTCATAAGATGTATTTATTAATTAATTAATTAATTAATTAATTAATTAATTAAAAATGTCGTTATTTTATGTGCACGGTTTGAAAGCACCAGCTCTATCGGGATTAATCAGCATTTGGATGGGTCCCCTCTTGAGCTTGAATATGTTGTATAAGTAACCTAGTACTTCAGCAAGGGTCTGCAGAACCATTCTTTATTGTTCTTATTCCTTAAATCGATATTTTAGATTTCAGGTGTCTATGCAGATAAAACTATCTTTGAGGGATGTAAATAAACTGGGTGTACAGAGTGCTAATCCAAGCGTACTAAAGAGATGCAAATGAAGGAATGCATGATGTGTCAAACTGAAGTGGAAAAATAATCTTAAATGTCGGACAGTGCAGTTCTAAAATAAAAACACACTTTTAACAAATGAACAAGCACGCAAACAAATATCCATGCAAGAAAACATACACAAACTAATAAGCCAAATGCATGTTTGTTTTCAATGCAGTGTGCTTCAAGAAGAACGTGTAGTGGGAATATTGTAACAGAGCTACTACATAAACTGTTGAAATTATTGCAAAATTGCATTGCATCACTGTAATGCAATATTTCGTAAAGACATAAGGCATATACTTCTCAGTTCACTCTGCTGTATTTACTGAGTCCTCCAGCTGTTTCCTGCATGTCTGCTGCTAAAACGAGGAGCAGACGAATGAAGAGGGGAGAGGGGTTTACCATGTGACTGAGCTCTCCAATGTCTCCAAACAACTCACTCAGCATCATGGCTGCGGATGCTGCGGCTGTGAGCTCTCAGCTCTGCATCTCCCGACCCGGATCCGTGTCCCTGCTCATCATTTTTGCCTTCACCTTGCCGGTGTCTGTCCTTGGATTACTGGGTT
Organism: Acipenser oxyrinchus oxyrinchus; assembly: GCA_030684275.1. NCBI lineage: Eukaryota > Metazoa > Chordata > Actinopteri > Acipenseriformes > Acipenseridae > Acipenser > Acipenser oxyrinchus. The sequence continues at coordinate 43,922,376 of CM060257.1, read as the reverse complement.
TCCGCCCCGAGGACACTAGGAGAGAGCTGTCCGTGGAAAACGGGGTGCTGAAAGCGACAGAAGGGACGCGATTCAGGCTGCGTGTTTATTACACAGCATCCCAGCGATTCAACAGAACTGTCGGTGGTAGAACTGGGGGTGTAGTGACTACACCGTGGATTGCTTTTATTGAAGAACCGAGTTCTGGTAGATCAGGACAGATTCACCCGAACAGGAACCTCTGCATGGACAAGAACGCCAGGACCTCTGATATCGAGTTATTGGGCTCATTCAAACCTCCGTACAACCACAACTCAGTCTTAGTGGATCTGCTGGCCAAGGACCTGCGCAGAGGTGAAAAAATAAAGTACTATTCAATGTGTGCCTTTGATGGGGTCAAATGGGAGCACTTTAGGACTAGAGATTTCTGGCTGGCAGTGGTTGAGCGGCCCCCAGAAGCGGATGTCTGGCTGCAGGTTGCTGTCTCCTTAGTAATGTTGGGATTTTCCGCTCTCTTTAGCGGGCTCAACCTGAGTCTATTGGCGTTAGATCCCGTGGAGCTCAGGGTTATACAGAACAGCGGCACAGAGAAGGAACAAAAGTATGCACGGCGGATTGAGTTGGTCCGTAAGAACGGGAACTACCTGCTGTGTACATTGCTTCTGGGAAACGCGTTGATCAACGCTTCTCTGGCGGTCTGGCTTTGCCAGGCGTTTGAGGTGACCTGGCTCTCTATCCTCGTCTGCACTTTCGGCATCTTTTTTATCGGGGAGATTCTTCCCCACTCGGTGGCATCCAGACACGGGTTGGCACTTGCTTCCAAGACCATCTGGGTGACGCGGCTGTTAATGGTCATCTCATTTCCCATCTCTTTCCCCATCAGCAAGCTCCTGGACGTGTTCCTGCGTCAGGAGATCAGCAACTTCTACACCAGGGAGAAACTACTGGGGATGCTGCGCGTCACAGACCCTTACCATGACCTGGTCAAAGAGGAGCTGAATATCATCCAGGGTGCCCTGGAGCTCCGGACTAAGACGGTGGAAGATGTGCTGACCCCACTGAACGACTGCTTCATGCTCGGTTCAGACTCCGTGCTTGACTTCAACACCATGTCTGAGATAATGCAGAGCGGTTACACCAGAATCCCAGTCTACGAGAACGAGCGGTCCAATATCGTTGATATCCTGTTCGTGAAGGACCTGGCCTTCGTGGATCCCGATGACTGTACAACGCTGAAAACCATCACGCAGTTTTACAACCATCCCCTGCACTGTGTGTTCAACGACACCAAGCTGGATGCAATGCTGGAGGAGTTCAAGAAAGGTAGCCTAAGCTCTTTATCTTTTGTAAGACGTACAGCTATCTTTATACACCCATACCAACGATATATATATATATATATATATATATATATATATATATATATATATATATATATATATATATATATATATATATATATATATATATATATGGTCACTCATTCTGTGCTTAATTTTTAAAACTGTTTTTATAAACTCTATGGAGCTGGAGAAGTTGCCCTGCAATATCCTCCTTCAAGAAAATGTTGTACAATAATTAATCTGACCTAAATTATTACAAATACATTTTTAATCAATAAAAGAAAAAGAAAACAACAAACACTGGTTAATTTAAAATAATATAATTTGTAAATGGAATTAAGAACCTATCAATGAATGGATTGTACCTACAGTCATATGTTGATAATGACAAACTTTATTTTGTTACATCACCAAACAGTGATCTTACATATTTTATTTTGCGGGTTGTACAATGACTGCCACGAGTCTGACCTGTGAAATGTGGGTCACTAAAATCAGTGGATCCCAACCCTGGTCCTGGGGACCCCCTGTTTCTGCTGATTTTCAATCAAACTGAGCTCTCAATGGCTTAACTAGACCCTTAATTGAAATGATAATTTGCTTAATTAAATCCTTTTAATTGTTTTCAGCTCTTAAACAGTTGCAGCGTTCAAGTTATTATTAAACTGTTATAGCTAACTTGAAATCTACAAATGTTTAAGAGGTGAAAACAACTAAAAGGGTCTAATTAAGGAAATTATCAGTTGAATTAAGGGTCTAGATAAGTGATTGAGAGCTCAGCTGAAATAAAAACCAGCAGGCACAGTGGGTCCCCAGGACCAGGGTTGGGATCCACTGACTTTGATGGTCTGTGCTGCCCCTTGCTGAATCCTCAAACATCACAAGCCATTTGAGATACTGTCTTCATATTTGCAGGGTGTTATAAACACTGTATGCTCAATGTTTTTGGTGACGAAGACACTGACCTCTGACTTGATATGGCCGCCACAATAAGTATATTTTTAAGTTTCTAGGGGCAAATATTTTATGATTTCATGTGCCATGAGTAAGACTGCTTGTTTACATGTTTACAGTGAAGTTAAGTGCAACTTTAAAACAATGGAAGGGGCCTTCTCAAGGAAAACTGTTGACATTTGTCAATCTGCGTTTGTCTGTATATGTCACTTTATTTGTATATCTAAACTCTGTCATCCTATCAATCAGTGTGTGTTGTGATGTGTGTCTGTTCCACTCACAGAATAATCAGTTGAAGACGTGACCTCACTGCTTTAACAAAGAAAGGAATGTTTTGCAAAACAAAGTAAGAGACCAATATAATTACAGCATTGCTTCAGCCCAGAGCTTTGAGTGTTAAGTAAAACAAGATCACAGGCATCAGTCTTACCCAGATCGGATTAAAGTCTAAACTGATTTGAAGGGAGGTTTTTGTACACAGACAGAATTTATCCAAGATGGACAATCCTTTATATATATATATATATATATATATATATATATATATATATATATATATATATATATATATATATATATAAAGGATTACAGTGTTGCATGCTAGCACAGTGAACTACTTTAAGTATTTACTCAAATCTTCCATACAGGCATCACCAGCAGAATTAGCCTTAAGAAAGAATGTCTGCAATACTGGGCAATAGTGACAGAAAGCCATGTTGTCAGATTAATAGATCCCATCCATTCGGTCAGCGCCTGCGAAACTTTGAGCTAGGTGATGTGTGCAGCGCTACACAGCACTAGACTAAAAACATTCAAAATAATTGTTAAAGAGAGTCGTCATTTCCAAATTCAATTTAAATGCTTGTTGACATTTTTTTGTTGTAAGGAATTAAAATAATTGTTTATTTTGTCTAGTTCAAAATTTTAATTTTCGTGCTCACAGAATGCCAACTTTCTAAGGTAGCAGAGATCTCTCCACCCACATAAGTCTGTCACCGATATACAAATATATGATACAAACAATACTCATATTTTTAAATGGAAGAAAATCACTGTGTGCAGTCTCTGTGCCTTTCAACTGCAGGGTCTCACCAGTAGACAATGGAGTGAGGTGATGTGCTGGTGGTTCATGCACCTTCTTCAAAGATTTGGATAAATATTTAGCAACAATTACAAAAGCAGCACACACTTTATGTTAACGGGAGCCCCAGCGTGGCAGGTGACAGGGGCCTTGGTTGGCGGTTGCTTTGCAATTGGAACAGCACCAAAGACACAATACACACAGATTCCAGACACTACAGTAGCTGCAGCAGCAAGAGGCTATGAATATCCTATACAAGCACTGCCCTGACTCAAAGTAAAGCAGGAGGTAAATGAGGCAGCTTTACTGTCTTGTTTTTCCTGTCTTGCTGTGACATCCTCTCTCCTCCACCCTGCAGCCCTTCCATACTTCAATCACCCCCGACAGCTCAGAAATATAAACGTTCAAATATTTAAAACCTTTGTTACCTTTTCAGTCTGCTTTTGGCTTCACATGACATTTAAAGCTGTGAAGATGCTTGTGTGGTATGGTGTGTGTGTGCTGGTTTGCAGGGAGGCGGTCTGAATGTCACTTGGGTTAATTTGTGCAGATGTGGGGGAGTCATTGCTCATTTGTTTTTTTAATGGTCTCAAAGAAGAGGATACATTATTATTATTATTATTATTATTATTATTATTATTATTATTATTATTATTATTATTATTATTACTGTTTGCAATGTACCACACATATTTAGACTGACCCTTTCATATCGAACACCCAAGGCACTGTACAGAAACAGAAATACTGCATTTCAGTAACAAGAAGTCTAAATTACCAGCAAACCAAAAATAATATATATAATAAGGTAAAGTAACAGCTGAGTTACCTGACACATGGACATCACATGTCAGCAACAGAAAATAAAAGTCTCTTTTTTAACAGTGGCCTTGCTACGATTTTGAAAATGTAGATTTACAGTGTATGCTGTTATTTATAAATACATTAGCTGCTTAATATAAAAGGGACACTTGTCAGCTTATCATCAGCATTTTTCTAATAGTTAATCTCATAGCTGTTTAATATGTGTGTTCTGTATGCTTCTCTTTTTGATCATTATTTGCCATGCTTGCTTACTATTCCAGCTGAAATTCCTATCTTGGGTGCTGATAGTGGTGTAGCTGGATTAATACTGGCTAAGCCTGCTAATTTAAGCACAGGTTCAAAAAACCGATATTTCAGAGCAAATAAGTATGTAGCTCAGAGAAGAGGCGGTGGTTATGTAAGAAGCTGGTAATGTCATGCAATGTGTGGCATAGCAGTGGCAGCAGCAGCAGCAGCAGCAGCAATGCATTACACATCTTCTTAAGCAGCTGCAGGGATTTAAATAGTCATCTCAGAGTCCTTCACAGCCAGTGGCATCCTGTCCTCACTGACCAGGGTGCCCACTACTGAGACAGTGCTGATCTGCCATTCAGGGATAATATAAAATTACCGGGTTAATATTGTGGTAAAATATAAAATTACCCGATTATATAATATTGTGGCAAAATATAAAATTACCCAGTTATATAATATTGTGGTATCCACCAGCTTTCCTCCACTCGGACAGCCTGAAGTATTTTGATTCATGACATATTAAAATTCATATGTGCCTCTGTGTAGCACAGTCGTTTGAAATGACGAAAGCCTCACAACTGAGAATGAAGTTCCTGGTAAAGGCAGAAGCTGAAAGCTTGTCTACTTGAATAGCTCTCCTATAGGTATAGATCTATGAGTAGTTTTTTTGAAATTCTGGATGTGTAAACACACTCCAGAAAGGGAATTTCAGCTTTCAGGGTTAGTCTCATAAAAAGTTTGATCATGACTAACAATCAGTGAATATCAAGAATGATTTTATATCATGAAAAGGTGAATTTGTCATAGTCCAAGAGAAACAATAAATACTATTCACTTTGTGATATTCAACACAAGATCCAAAATACCCAGTCTTCAGCGGCATTGGATTGGTTTATTGTAACTTAGTGATCTGCATTACTTAGGAAACAATCCACGTTTAGATGATTTAATAAAAATCATGATGTTATTGGTAGAATGACTTTAGGAGACTCACAGCCTCGCCTGATTTACAGAATGATAAAACCCAGCAGTAAATGAACTGAACTGTTATAAGCTGTGCCGATGGCACTGACAGCGAGGACACTGAGCAGAGGGACAGGACTGTGGCCAAGTCAGTAAAACCAGGATTCAGTGAGAGTCGCATCACAGCTCATTACAGAGCTGCTGGAACAGTGAAGCTTATCTAATACATCATTTGAAGAGTTTTGCTGTGACTGCACAAAGGCCTGTTTCATTTTTGAATAAAATGAATCTGATTAGATTTGTTTTAAAATAAATAAATAAATAAATAAATAAATAAATAAAGAAAGCAGTGTTTCCCAAAATATCTTTCTCGCTCCTGTCATGTCTCTGGGGAGGAACAGGTCAGTGACAGGTCCTGCCACTTGGCACCCTTGAGCTTCTTCAGTGCAGGAGGAAGTTACCATCTCTATCAGTTGCTGGGCTGAGAGAAGAACAGAGCTCTTAGCCCACAGCCTGCCTTCACCCGGACGGGGGTTGTTCAGGGTTAGGCCTGGAGTTAGTGCTATATTTCAGTTTTATGATGATCCAGCTCTCACCTGGTTTCTTTATATCGCACAGGTAAATCACACCTGGCGATCGTGCAGCGTGTGAACAACGAGGGAGAGGGGGACCCCTTCTATGAGGTGATGGGCATTGTCACACTGGAGGACGTCATTGAGGAGATCATCAAATCAGAGATCCTGGACGAGACTGACCTGTACAGTACGTCACACAACTTCCTCTCTGCATCGCGGAATTACAGATTCATTCCATCTGTTATTGTTATTAACTGTTTTAAAAATAAAAGTAATGATGTTGTCTCAGCTGAAAATGAAACGAAAATGATATGTTTGTGTTCATAGCTGATAACCGTACAAAGAGGAGGGTGTCTCACCATGAGGGGAAGCAGCAGGACTTCTCACTGTTCAAGCTCACAGAGAACGAGATGAGGATCTCTCCCCAGCTTCTCCTAGCCACACACCGGTTCCTGGCAACAGGTAGGGTACTCAGGAGAGGGCCCTCTCCAGTGTTTAACTAATATGATAGAAATATTAAAGAATATTAAACAAAAAACAAAATAGACACCCAACTCCTACTAAGAGCACTAACTAAACTTCCAGGAACAACCCTGACTATAAAGTGCGATGGCTAAGCTGTTTCCCCACAAACACAAATACAAAACACACGGTATAACAACTTACACACTATTTCTCACTACAGTGACTCAGAGCAGCCACCATAGTGAGTATCAGTGACGAGTGTGTACTCCCTTCTACTCAGCAGTCCTGAGCAGACGGACTGCTGTCTTTTTTTACAGGAATAGGCAGCTGGTGCTGATCTACAGTAAGTGCCAATTGCCAAACAATTAACAATTAAATAAAACAATTAACAAATAATACACGTGTTTTAACCCCCTCCCTGGTCTTCTACAATATATATATACATATATACATATGTATTCTTTTTTTCTATGGGTAATGATTAGATTGTATAGGTTATTATTATTATTATTTAATAAAATAAAAACTAAACAGATATTATTTCACAGTACTATATAGATCTGCAAGATCTTATTACCAGGGGAAAATGAAATTAGCCAGTGGGGGTGGCTGGGGTGGGTGTGTGGCTTGGCCAGGGTTGAATTACCAATAAGTCAGGACACTCAAGTTAGTGCACCAGTCTCCTCTTTGAAATTGAACCATGGAATATTTAAAGTCGGCATGATCTTAATTTAGTGTCTCATCTGAAAGACAGCTGCTCGAGCAGCACTGTCCGTAACCTCACTGACACCCTGCTTGAGCTTTGCTTGAGTTCTGGCCCAGAGGGGGGTGTTCTTCCTAGCTGGCGCTTCTTTTAAGGCCTCCAATCCAAGTAGTAACCAGGACTGACCCTACTTATCTTGAGAGACTTCCCTGCTTTGTTGTGGATCGCTTGCTCAAGGGCAGATCAATGGCATCGCTCGTGTAAATCCATGGACAGGCAGCACTGAGTTCAGCCCAGACTCTTGGCTGGTTGCGTTGTATGTGTTCAGAAAGAATATACTGCAGTTCTATACCTGTGAGGCTGGATTGTGTCAGACTGCTGCAACATTTAATATTTTATTTGTTTGTGGTATGAAACATGTGTCTTTTACAGGTAAATATAAAATACCTGCTTTATTCACGTAACCCACCCCAAAAACAGTCAATCAAAAGCGGAACAGGAGAAACGGTTGTGTACTATAATTTTACCTTATAATAATAAAATGAAAACCAGGGTTTTTGTATTGTACCTGTGTATGTGCTTTTGTGAATGAACACAATTGTACAGTATAGGGTAGCTGTTTACTGAAGGATTGATCTTCTGGTGAAGAATATTCTGTGACATGTATAGTGGGTTGTATCTGTAAGCTGGCTATTTGAGGTGATTTTTAAATCAGATTCCTATAAGCCCTACCATAAGATGCCCTTTAATTCCCGATAAAAAAGCACGTCTCGGTAGCACACCTGCAGCATCACACACTCTTCTGCAAGTCCTCTGGGATTGACCCACTGCAAAAAATGACGCACTGTATAGGAACATCTATGCTTATACGTCAACATACTGTTATATAATGTATATATATATATATATATATATATATATATATATATATATATATATATATATATATATATAAAACATCACTGATGACCCTTAATAGCCTTGATTAATCATATTTTTAACTGACTGGTTCAAGTCAGTCTTCCAAACAGAGATATGTTAAAACCGTGTAATCTAAAGGGCAATTTTCTGTATAATGTTTGCAATGTGTTTCAAAAGGTCCATATGGCTCTCTAAAGATAACGCTAAGCTCAGTAGAATGTTATTTCCCCTGAAATCTCCTCGCGCATCTCATTATATTTTAACGGCTCATTTCAATTCCATGTGTCTGGGACTCTGCTCTGTTTAGAAGTGGTTAACTGTGGATCAATTCCATATCTGCAAACAACCAAAAAAATAAATTCCAAAAGCACATACAAATGCAGCATGTTTCCCAGTCTTGAACTATGGACTCCAGGGTGTGCTCCTCTCACCTGGTCTCTTTGCCTCCATTCAGAGGTGGAGCCCTTCAAGTCGTGCCACATCTCTGAGAAGATCCTTCTGCGCCTGCTCAAGCACCCCAATGTGGTGCAGGAACTCAAGTTCAACGAGAAGAACAAGAGAGCCATCGAACACTTCCTGTTCCAGCGCAGCAAGCCTGTGGATTACTTTATCTTGGTGCTGCAGGTACAGTTGTCTAAACCACACTGACTCCCTGTCCATCAGCTGTAACCACTAGGCCACACTTCCTCCCAGTCCCTCAGCTCTAACCGCTAGGCCACACTTCCTCCCAGTCCTTCAGCTCTAGCCACTATACCACACTGCCTACCAGTCCCTCAACTCTAACCACTAGGCCACACTGCCTCTTAGGCTGGGACCAAATCAAAACTTTGACAACCCGCTAATCGCACTTAACAAAACTGTATTTAATAGTGTTTTCTTTTTTTGCAAGTACCTTATTTCTTCTACTCATAAAAAGAAAACACTATTAAATACAGTTTTGTTAAGTGCAATTAGCGGGTTGTCAAAGTTTTGATTTGGTCCCAGCCTTAGTCTCTCAATTCTACTAACCCAAAACTACTAGCCCACATTGCTTCTCTGTTATTAACATTAACCACTAAGTAATAGTGCTCCAAGTCCCCTAACAATAACTATTCAACTACCAAGGTTAATAAATGTGGTCATGATTTTGTCTTTAAGGGGCGAGTAGAGGTGGAGATAGGAAAGGAAGCACTGAGGTTCGAGAATGGGGCGTTTACTTACTATGGAGTGCCAGCCATCATGTCCAATCTGACATCAGGTGATTGTTTGAACAACAGGGAGTACCGTCATGTTTTATGTAACAGCATTCATCCTATGTGTAACATGCACCTATGTATAATGTGCATGATAGGGGTCCTTTTGAATACTACCCTAAAAAACACCATAGTATAACCCGAGTATACTGTGTGTATGTGTAACAAGAAGAAAATATTGTGTTATAGTTTTAAAATTATGGTATGCCTTCTTTGAGTTTGTGGAGGATTTACAAGTTCATTCATTCTGTGACTCATTGACAAAGAGAACACAAATCACACAGACCTGGAATGTGGAGATCAAATACCAGATACTGGCAATGTTTAGTTTTAGGCAGTTAGTAACTCAGAGTTTATCATTTGGGGCAAATCTGAGTACTATAATATAGAAGTTTGTTACACTATCAACTGCCTGCAACCAGAGAAAAAAAAAAAAAAACTATAATTAACATTCCAGTCATTATCATTGAGCTCCATCAAGAAAAAATCAATGGTCATCTTGGTTCTCTCTCTCTCTCTCTCTCTCTCTCTCTCTCTCTCTCTCTCTGCTGACTCAAGCAGTTCTTCATGTCTTCATGGATTTCACATTGACTGGGGGAGTGCACACAATAACCAATCAGTGCCTTTCCTTGTGAATTCTGCGACACAGAGTGAATAGCAATGCAAGTGACCGTTGCTCCATTATTAAACACAAATCCCCTGCAGGTGCTTGTGGAGCTGTCACAGTGCGCACAATCTTGTTCATGTGTTTCTCAAGCCCTCTTTCTCAGTCCCTGCTTGCTCCATCACAGGGGTATTTCGTCTCTGGATCCCTGCCCAAGGCAGTGTAGAATCCCCCTGGTTGTTAAGGATTAGTGAGAGCCAGGAAATTCAATTCAGAGAATCCAGTCTGTCCATTAGAGACTTCATTAGGTTAGATTACTATCTATATAATGAATCTATCCACCTGGAACCCTGTACAGTGTCTGGGTCAGTCTGGGTCAGTATTCTTAACAACTAAAGTGATTTTTGGGGAAACAAAACAGGTACAAGAGAGTCCTACACCGTGATACCAAACCAAATCCCAGACTATACAATACTACTCTGTCAACAACTGACTTGAAAAATAAATACATGTGTTGTGATGTGAATACAGGCTGTACTACCAGATACTAGTAACCCTTTCTATATAGAATATTGATATTAGGGTTTTGTGAATTCTTTGATCACTATGCAAAGAAACTGCAAAAAAATTTAATTATTCCAGTGTTATGGTGTGACCTGTGCTGTATCGTGCCATGACTGAAGCCTGCTGTTACCTCTGTGTCTGGCTGCTGTCCAGGTCATAGGTCCCCATCTCGCAGCAGCGGTCTCAACCGGTCTGAGTCACTGAATTATGGGGACAGCATGAGCCAACTTAACAGCAGCAACAACACCTACCTGCCAGACTACTCTGTACGCCAGCTTACCAACCTGCAGATCATTAAGGTAGGGGGCTAGAAACCTTTCATTTAGTGATTTAAAAAAAAAAAAAAATCTTTCTGACTAGGAAGTAAAAGTCACACCTACAGCTAAAGCCAAAAGTTTTGCAACACCTAGGATTGAGACATAACAAATATATATATAGAACACAATTTAGATCTTTTATTTAACATCATGTAATCAAAAAAAATAATAATACAGTCTACCTGAAGCCATAATAGTAGTACAGTATTTCATGTAATTCAGTATGTTAACGTAACATTGTTCAGCAGGTTTCTTTCGACGTTATGAAGCAGAGTTAATTCTGTGGGGTGCGCACACACATACCCACACGCATACACACAGCCACACACCCACCCTCACACGCCCCCCCACCCCCACCCCCACACGTATATATTCACTTATTTTGAAGGATCTTCTGCTTTCTCCGCAGATCACACGGCATCACTACCAGAATGCACTTACTGCCACTCGCATGGACAGCTCTCCGCAGACTCCTGACACAGATGCCCAGGCGAACGAGGACAGCACTCCGACCCCCGAGACTCGTTCCAGCAGCACCCCCCTGCCGGTGCCTGAAATCCAGACCAGCAGCCCCACTGAGACCAATGCACAGAGCAGCAGAGTCCTGCAGAGCACCACCCTGCTCAACAAGAGGAACCGCATAGTCCGTGAGTCTCAGCCCATGGATCCTTCCACGTCCTCTCCTAGCCTTCATACAGCCTCCCGACCCCAAGAATACACACCAGCGTCTATTCAACTCATCTAAACAGTGGATCTAAATAGCACCATTCATATCGGACAGTAAATACATAAATAGACTCAAGTAACACAGCAAAGGCCGGGCACGGATCGGCTACCGCACAAACAGCAAGCGAGCATCTTAATCACTTTACAAAGAGCTTGTCTTTATTTGTGCTTATTACCTTATTTTATCTCACCGACGGGATAGAATCTGTAACGGCAATGCATCAAACAGCACTTTAAGGGTCCTATTTTAATTTTCTAAACAGTGGCATTATTTAGATACACAACTGTTGAATAGACCCCAATAAGTCAATTTCAGTCAAACTCCAGCCTTAGAGCCCCCCTCCACCCCCACCACCCTGTTTCTTCCTTACTCCTCTAACCTCTCTCCTGAGTGGGCTTCACAGTACCCCACCCTAACTTTGCATACACCAAACCATTTGTTATCACATTAACTTTACCCAAAAGCTCCCATGTCCCTAGCTTAGACTGCACCTCTAGCTCCTCTCCGCCTCTGTTCAGTGTATAAACCTTTAGTTTTCACAGTGGTGTGCCGTCAGGACCTTCAAGGTATTCTCTGCTGACCAGACAGTGCCAAGTAAACTGTCAGTCAAATGACATTACGTTGCCTCACTCACTTGCGTACAGTGTGCTTGCTTATACTATGAAACATACTACTATAATTATTATTTGTTCATTTGTCTGACGCCTTTATCCAAGATGACTTACAGGGTTTACTGGAGGTTTTTTAAGAGTCTATGGGTTTCCTGAAGGGGATGTGATCAGCCAATAAGAGATCTGCATTTCCCCCGCATAAGTCTAAAACAACGACTAGACACTAGAAAAAAAAACAGTTGAGGGTATTCTCCGTTTCAGTTGAAGGTCTTGAGTGAGTTTAACCAATAGGCGAGTCGAAGAATGTCCTTTTTTTAGACAGGCGACCAATCAGGTTGCGACGACTCTGCTACCCCTGTCCATTTTGTCACGGCACGCCACTGAGTTTTCAGGTATGCAGATATCAATACTTGAAACTGACGGGGGGAAGAAAGTATTAAAGTGTGGAAGTAAAGACAGTTTTGCTGTTTGAATACAGTGTTACCCTCTCCTCCTGCCACAGTATGTAAAGGACAACAGATGGAGCCCCCAAATCCTCTTAGCTGAGAAACTCATTACTGTTTCGAAATGACAGCAACCAGGCTGGGTGAAAACATCCCAATTACGCCACCCCAGCTTCAGCTGTGACCCTGTGCTCTAGGACAGCCTCCTCCGATCTGTGTGCCTGCGTATCTATTTGCATGTTTAAAATAATAATTTAGTTTGTTTATGGCTAGCCTGTCAGGATTGAGCTTTATGGAGACATTTAGTTGGAGATCTGATTTGGCACTTTAGTGAACTAACGCTGTGAGAACAAACAACTCCTAATGGAGCACTAGAGCAGGGGTGGCCAACAGTAGTCCTGGAGATCCACAATCCTGCAGGTTTTCTGCAGGTTAGTAATTGAGAACTCAGGTGAAACAAAAACCAGAAGACCCTGTGGCTCTCCAGGACCAGGGTTGGTCACCCCTGCGCTAGAGTCTCTAATAAGATCAAATGAACAGGCCCCCCCCCCCAACTCTCTTTCTCGCCCCCTGCAGGCAGTAAGTCGGATGGGCAGAAGAGCCCCAGTGATTTTGTTTTCCTGAGGATGGATGAGATTCCAAACATCCGAGAGGAGCTGGCAGAGCGTTCTGAGAGCACTGGGAAGCAGAGTGAGTAAACAGCAGGATGGGGGCCACCTCTCCCTTTCCCTCTCCCGTCCCTCTCTGTGTCTAACAGCCCTGTTTCGCTCTTTCTCTCCTTCACATCCACCTTGAGTAATTTTCCTTTTTCCCCTTGACTGAGCCTCATCACAAAGGTGTCAAATGCACTGCCCACAGCCCTGAGAAAACTGTTTCATAGCTCCATCTTGTCATAACAGTGTTGTTTTTTCACAATGACAAAATCCAGTAAACATATTGAAAAAAGTGTCTTTTTTGACAAATACGATCATGTTAACAGGCCAAGAACATGCCTCATACATTAAACGTGTGAGTCTGACCCCCCCCCACCTCCTCCCATCTCTTTTTCTCTCTCAGTCTGATACCTCCATGCCCCTCGCTCGACCAATGATCCTTATGCCTACCTCGCTCTCTCTTTGATTCTCTCCTTCCAGACGGCGACAGCGTAGCGGTGCCAGTGGAAGCCAGCCTCTCCAGCTCCCCATTCATTAGCAGCCTGTCTCTGAGCACCTCTGACCAGACCCTGGGAAAGAAACTCCTTCGTAAACTCAGTAAGAAGCACTGTTCACCCCCCTGTCTGTAACCGCATCACATCATCACACAGGCTGCATTCATTGCACCTACGCATGCAGATCAATATTATGAACGTGAGTGAGCAAGTACTCATTTTGTGTTAGGCTAGTAGTGAATTGATTCAAAGGGTGTTGCATTTTTTCCTTACATGCAGTCCTGGGTAGTAAATGCCTACAGAGTTTCTTTCACAACCTGTGTGTTAAAATTGCAATTGCCCAAATTAAGGCTGTCTGTCTGATATAAAAGTTTGGGGACGTCCATATAACATTGTGTATTATTTTTTTCCCAGGCAATAAAAAGCGGAAAAAGTCACGAGATGGAGAGAAGACGCCAGAGGACAACTCTGGGATCCCGCAGGTGAAAACCTAATCCGTTTCCATCAACAGGGGGCGCCAGACAAAAAAAAAAAAAAATTGGACGGGTGGATTTTGGTTTCAGCTGGCCTGAGTTCTGCATCAAGTGGAACTATCCAAATGATTACAATGTAAATATGGCCCTGTACTTCCCTATTGAGCAAATTCATGAAATTGAATTTAATGACAGCTCGTAACATGCCAAAATGCAATGGGGTACACAGGAATCTGTGCACTTTGCCCAGTTACTTCAAGATCTGACTAAATTCCTGCTTGACAAATGATTGACATGCAGGATCTATCAATGACTCTAGGATCTCCAGTTGTACTTGCGATTGAAGTGGAGTGTGCATGTAAACACAAGCAAGCAACTCAATATTAGTAACTAGATTTAAGGACAGGATCAGTTCTGTTTGATTCTCTTTAGAAACTGATTTAGTAAAAGGAGTCCTCAGACAGTCTTCATTCTACAAGTTCATAACATCAGAGTTGTCAGTGTTTGTGGGCTTGGTGGGCCTGCGTTGAATCCAGACTACCCTGCTGCTTCTTTTTGCCATTTTGTAGCGATTGTTATTATCTGCTATCAGATGGATTTAGAATTCTTACATTATGCTAAGTAGGTTATGCAATGCCTTTGTTTTTATGGGTGTCAGGTAAAGTTTAACTCACTGTCCACTCAGGTTGTTTTATTTGATATGAAGGATCCAGCAATCTGTTTTATATGTTTAGTTTAGGATTGACATAATCCCTGGGAGAATGATGACAGGCCTGAGGCTACTGATTGGAGGTTTCAGCAATTTAATAGACACAGCTCTGGGGGCTCAATACAATGGAATGCCTGGTTTCCATCATCTCATACGGAACTCTGTGTTTAACACAGGATTCACCCAGGCATCATTTCAACACAGGTTGATCACAGGTCACTCAGTGTTACACTAAACAGGAGCTAAATGTACTGGGAATACATCCAGTTGGCCAAAAGTCAACATCTGAAGAATCAATACTTCTATTCAAGCCTGTGTTGTTTGACTCCATGTGTACTATAAAGAAGATGTACATCTTAATCATGTTTATATACATATTTGTTTAATAACTTTTTAAACTTTATTGTGGTACTTTATATATTGACTACAACTATATATATATATATATATATATAAGAATTTTAGGAAAAATCTTTTGTAGCAAAATTTTTGCTTTTGTGGATGAGGAAAACAAGTTACAAGAAATGTATGTCTACAATTATGTATTTCAGCAATTTTTTGTGCAAAACTCCAAAAATGCTAATTCAAAAGTGTTTATACCCTGACATGGAAAATTAAATTAATAGCTAGTTGAGGCACCTTGAGAGAGGGGGTGTAGAGAGAGATGAGGGTCTGGAGGTAGCTGGTTGCAGTCTGGTCAAGACATCGGTAGGCTAGTACAAGAGTTTTTAACTGGATGCAAGGAGCCAGTGGAGTGAGCAGAGCAGTGGAGTAGCGTGGAGAAGTGAGGCAGATAGAACACCAGGCGAGCAGCAGAGTTCTGGATGAAGTGGAGCGGACGGGTGGCGGACGCAGGGAGGCCGGGTAGGATGGAGTTGCAGTAGGCTAGACAGGAGAGTACCAGGGCCTGGATGAGGAGTTGCATGGAGTGGTTGGTGAGGAAGGGTCGGATTCTTCGTATGTTGCTCAGGAAAAATCGGCAGGTGCGTGCTAGAGTGGAGATGTGCTGGGAGTAGGAGAGGCAGGTGTCCAGGGTTACTCCGAGGTTCTTGGCTGAGGAGGAGGGAGAGAGCGTGGTAGATTCCAGAGGAATGGAGATAGAAAGATCAGAGGAGGGGTAAGATGAGGAGGGGAAGAAAAGGAGGTCAGATTTAGAGAGGTTGAGTTTGAGGTGTTGCGAGTGCATCCAGGAGGAGATACCAGAAGGTAGAGAATAGTTTCTAGGTATTGTTAGTGAAGGATTGGATAATAGATTGGAAATAGGAGCGTTTAGCAGAGGAGAGAGTAGAGGAGAAGGAGGAGAGGAGGGAGCAGTAGAGGTCTAGGGCAGCAGGGACTTTGGTTCTCTTCCATTTCTTTTCAGCAGAGCGCAGTTTGGTTCTTGCTGAGCGGAGCACAGAGGAGAGCCAGGGTTGGGGAGGGGAGGGGCGGGCAGGTCAGGAGGAGAGGGGACAGAGGGAGTCGAGGGAGGAGGTGAGGGAGAAGAGGGTGGAGGTAGCAGAGTCTACAGAGAGTTGGGAAAAGGAGTCGATAGGAGAGAGGTGAGA
The DNA here is from genome assembly GCA_030684275.1 of Acipenser oxyrinchus oxyrinchus. Taxonomy (NCBI): domain Eukaryota; kingdom Metazoa; phylum Chordata; class Actinopteri; order Acipenseriformes; family Acipenseridae; genus Acipenser; species Acipenser oxyrinchus. The sequence continues at coordinate 43,905,959 of CM060257.1, read as the reverse complement.
GAGAGAGGTGGAGGCAAGGGCAGAGAGGGAGAGAGAGCGGAGGTTATGGCAGGTGGTGACAGTGGTAGGTGGAGTAGGGAGAGAGGGGAGGGACAGAGAGAAAGAGATGAAATAGTGATCAGAGAGGTCCAGGGGGGTAACAGAGAGGATGGAGGGACAGTAGGCTCTGGAGAAGGTGAGGACAAGTTGACGGCCAGCTTTGTGGGTAGGAGGGGGTGGAGAGAGAGAAGTTGAAGGAGTGAAGGAGAGGAAGGAATCCAGCAGAGTGTGTGGGGTTGGAGAGATGGATATTGAAATCACCTAACAGGATGGTAGATAGAGAGGGGAGGAGATAGTTGAGTTCATCGAGAAAGTGAGTGAGAGGTCCAGGGGGACGGTACAGTACAATTAGCAGCAGTTGACAGGGAGAGGTTAGTTGGACAGCGTAAAATTCAAAGGTGTTAACAGAGAGTGAGGAGATGTCAGGGGGGGCAGAAAAGAGTAAGGATGGAGAGAGGAGAAGACCAGTCCCACCTCCCCGTCCAGTGATATGCGGAAGGTGGGACAGGACATAGAGAGAGGACAGGGCAGCAGGAGTTACAGTGTTATCAGGAGAGAACCAGGTTTCAGTGAGAGCAAGGAGATTGAGAGAGAGGTGAGAGGCAGAAGTGAAAGGCAGAGATGAAATCAGCTTTGAGTGACAGAAGAGTGACAGTTCCAGAGGGCACCAGACAGAGTGCGGGAGGGGAGAGAGTGGGAGGGGAGGAGAGGCAGAGGGATGAGGTTAGAGGGGTTAGGGGAGCAGCGGCGGACAGATGACGAGAGTGAGAGGACAGAATAACAGGGATGTGAGAGAGTCATAGCAGGACAGGTGAGACAAATAGGTACAGTAGTAGTGGGAGCAGGAGCGGTGGGGGGAGGGAACAGACATGTCTAGTAATTGGCGTCTTCCAGAGAGCTGCTAGGTTTGGATTTTCTCCAACAGCCTCTCCTCTCCTCACTGGACTCCCACAGCTAGACTCCCGGCTCTTTGGTAGAGAGGCTGTTCGGTTGGCTGCTGCTAACAATCTGCCTCTAACTCTGGTTACCTGTAGACTGACCACTGGTAGATTCACTCAGCTTAAGTAGCCTCCACCCTCACTTTGCAAGGGAACTGGTTAACAGCTGCTAACCTGCACTAAAGACAATACTTAAGCAATACAATAGTTTCAATGCACTTCAATGGGATCACACAACTACAAAACGCTGTGTGGAAACCAATCAAATTGCAAATCAACCACTATTCAATTTAACCACACTCTCCTGGTACTAATCACAAACAGAAGATTATTATTATTATTATTATTATTTATTTCTTAGCAGACGCCCTTATCCAGGGTGACTTACAGTGTTAGATCACCTAATTAAAACAACACCACCTTTATAATATTACTTAAATACAGCTAATGTTAATTACTTGAAGAAGGATCACTTACCTATCTGCCTCTGGCGCTGGTTACCTGTAGACATTTGTCAACGAGCTTTTGGCATGATTCTTTAGTGATTTTTCACAATTCTTCAATGCAAAATTGTTCCATTTCATTCAAATTCCGAGGACTTCTCTTGTGAACAGCCTTCTTCAACTCATACTAAAGATTCTCAATCGGCTTTAGATCGGGACTTTGACTAGGCCATTCCAGAACCTTGATTTTATTCTTCTTTAACCATTCTGAAATAGATTTTGATGTGTGCTTTGGATCGTTGTTGTGTTGGAAAGTCCAGTTGCGCTTTAAACCAGGTTAACTATGGTTGAAATGGAAGCCCCAGTCCCACTTGCAGCCAATTCACTTTGAATATCTTTGGCAGTCAATCATGGATTGATATTAACCTTCCTCACAATTCTTCTATTTCTTGTTGGTGAAAGAACCTTCTTTCTTCCAGACCGAGGGAGCGTTGTGGCAGTACCTGTCTTGCAATCATCCTGTGCTTAAACCTTTTATACTCTCAAAAAATGTTCACCTAAAATCCAGCATTTTCTAGAATTTCCTAGAATTAGGTTCTGCCTTATCATATTGAAATTTTTAGTACCTTGTAGACAATACTATCATAGCATAAAAGCATTATACTTCCGAATTAGCATTTTTGGAGTTTTGCAAAAAAAATTGCTGAAATAAATCATTGCTGAAATAAATAATTGTAGACATCTATTTCTTTCTTGTACCTTTTTTTCCTCATCCACAAAACTTTTTTGCTACAAAAGATTCAGTATTTATTTATTTATTTATTTATTTATTTATTTAATAATAATAATAATAATAATAATAATAATAATAATAATAATAATAATAATAATAATAATGTATTTATTTGGCTAATGTTTTTTTTCCAAAGCAGGTTACAAATTCTGACACCCATTTATACAGTTGGGTTTTTACTGGAGCAATACATTGCTCAAGGGTACAGCAGCAGTGCCCTGGCATTAAAACTAGGACCCTCTGGTCAACAGGCCAGAGCCCTAACCACTACTCCACAGTGCAGACAGAAAACGCAAACAAGATCTGCCTTATTTTTAAAGAGGCTCCAATTTAAGTCAATTGCAACTTGCACTTCAGCTATGGCAAGGACCAAAGGGGGAGGGGGAGGGGGGAAATAGGCATGAAAAATAGGCATGCCAAATCTGTGAACTGTGCTGCTACCTTCGCATGCCTGGAAGAGGAATGAGCATGAGCTGTAACAAAAGCTATCTTCTTTGTCAGGGTTTGGGTTTGGCAGGGACACACAAAAACAATCATAGCCAACAGCATGAAGGACAGGGCTTGATTATAAAGTTATCTGACAGCTTAACACTTTTCGCCAGCTTCTTGACTCAGTTTGCACAAGTTGACAGTTGAAGCCATCAATACATGTCTCAGGTTATCAAATTCTTAAGTTTGAAACGGCAGGCATAGAACAGAACTTTCATGTAGTTATGGAACGTAATCACAGCAAGTATCTGTTAATTATGTATACACTGTAGTATCTGAGGAAAGTACCACTACAGTAGCAATAAAGGTGTAATTCATTACAACATAAAAGTATATACGTTACCAGAAATAATTGCAAGGAACGTGTTGAACCGAATTTGTGAGTTAGCTTCTTGCACACCCTGCTAAACTTATAATACCCCATCAATTGGTTTATATAAGTATTTACATATATGTACTGTAACTCCCTCAGTTTGAAAAACACCATTTAAGAGGTTTCTATATTGCAATAAAACAAATTGCCATTGCACTTTATTATGGTAACTACTGACATTCCCATGTTCTGATCTAAGCTGAATGATTATCGAGTACCTGCAGAATTTCAGAAGGGCTGATACAATGCATTCTGTGTACTTTCTACTCTGTCTGATTAACTGTTATGTTCAAGCCCCATAGAACAGTTTGTTTTTTATTGTGCAGTATTAACTGCTAAACCCCAGCAATGAGAGCTTGTGGTGAGAGCAGCTGGTCTGTCCCTTTCCCAGAGAGCACACATCTCAAAATGGCTCATTCAGAAATATGGTGGGGTGCAAGTTCAATCCCAACACCATGCTGGATAAGCCCATAAAAAACAGACTTAAGTCTAGACCCACACTACAAGAGCCATAACTTCATAAGCATAATGATTGGTATACTACTGCATTGCACAGCACAGCAAAACCAGCGTTTGGGCTGCAGATGCAGTTCTTGTAAAGCACTCTACCACAAGCTCTTGCTAAAGGTGGTTTGGCAATCATTTACGTAGATGTAAATTATAGAGATTTTTATATACATATAAGTTTAAAAAAATAAATATATATATAGTTTTTATGAAAAAGATTTAGAGTGGAAGTTCATGCTTTTATTAGATGTTTAATGGATTTTCAAAATATTTAATAGAAATAAACCTTGCAAGTCACTATTTTACAATAAGATGTAAAATGAATGCTTCAGTAAAAACTTTAAACCAAGTTTTGTTTCTGTGTTACTTGTTGCTATAGGTCTTACATTCCTACACTTTTTTAAATAAATATATAAGGTGAAAGTGATGTGGTGATTGGATATATAACCACACTGTGCCTCAGGAGATACTTTGTTCTTAAATCACCTTCAAAGTTTAAACTCAAATCAGTAAATATTATCTGCCGGTTAGCTAACATATAAAGATAGTGAGTTTCTATTCATCTGAAAGGGGTAAGAACAACATCAACAGCAGTCAATTACGCATTTTACATTTATTTTTCAAATTAACATTTTTCCTTGTTCTCTCAGCTTCAAAGTGCGAGTCGATGTGCACACAGACAGTCACACATTCACACGCAAGAACACAGAAAAACACAAAGCACACATCCAGATTTCAACCGACAGATACAGAACATCTTAAATCTATAGATCACATAATTATATAGGATTACAGGAGACCAGGAAAGGTCAATTACTTTGTCTAATTTGTTGTGCAATTCATAGACAAAATGACAAAAAAAAAAAAAAAAAAAGTAAAATCTATGAAACATGAGGCAACTTTCAGGGAAATAGTTCAAGGGAACACTGCCTGGAGTTTAACACTGAACTGGCAGCTTCAGTACCGTAGTTGGCAGAAAACACTCCCTGATGTTTCATGGTTTTAAAAGGTCAGTAAAATCTTAGTGCTACTGGAGAAATCAGTCTGATTAAGAGGATGCTCACACAGCACTATGAATACAATATAAAGTGACTATCGAGCAGTAAGGTCCATTTAAACATTAACCGTTGTAAAGAGAGATGGCTTTCCTTTGTGAAAAAAAAAAAATCATCTCGAACCAAAATCTGGGACGTAGCAGTTTCTTTTAATCACCCACTACATCCTCATCATTAACCGTGTTTTTTCAGGCTGCCTTTTAGATTATTGTGCAACTCACACTGCTGGTTAAAATGATTTAAAAACCAAGACTTAACCAAAACATCTCCTTACCTACTGTCACAGCAATTCTCACAAGTCCCTTATTGTATTGCTGTGACTTGTGATAATGCTGTTTAAAGAAAATGTTTTGGCAACAGTGATAATGGTTTAATAAATATCATTAAAATAATTTCAGGGGAGCAGGAGACAGCACGTTTTCTACTGTATTAAAGTGTACACATTTCTGGAAATGGAAACGCAATATTAAAATGTGTTGGAACCCAGGTAAAGACACAGTAGTATTACTGAGCACCAACTAATGTCAATATCCTAGAACCAGGCAACACACATACATGGCCCAAAAAACCTAGACAGAGGCTGCCTCTAAATATACACAGCTCATTAAGTTACATTTGAACATCAAGAGTTAAGTTACATTTTAATTCTTTCTTGTAGGCATACATTGAAAGCTATCTGATCAGTTGTCTTCGACTGATGGTGAGCGAGGTGTGGTTTGTGCAATTAGACGTGATTGAAGTGGATGGTCACTTCTGTGGCATCAGCAAGTGCTAGGGAGTTGCTGAAGACAAGTAGATGTTCTATTGGATCTTGGTGACCGTTTCATGGATGGACTCTGCCACATAATCCAGGTTTTTGGTGGTCAGGCCACACATATTGATGCGGCCACTGGCCATCAAGTAGACATGCTTCTCCTTGATCAGGTACCCCACTTGATTGGCTGCAGACGGGAGGAGAACAAGGAGGTCAGGAGGAAAGATCATAGTGGGCAGGTCAGATTGGAAGGATTCCAACAGCAATAGAATTCATGCTGCCCTTACTGATATTAAACAAGACAATCTAGCAAAAAATCTGTGCCTGAATCACTTTCCATCTGCATTATCCAAAAGAAAAAAAAAAATCAAGACTTAATAATGCATTGCATTCAATTTACACAGAATGTAATGATTTCCATTGCATGCAGCCAATATACTGACCAGAACCCAATCTACCAGTCACAATCTCACCGATATCTACCAGGTATTTACATTAAACTATCTGATACCTAATAGAAGAAAAACCCTCCCTCTCTACGGTAGTCAACATTAACCTCCCATGAGGTTAACCTCCGCTGCTCGCCTGGCGTTCTCCCGCTGCTCGCCTGGCGCTCTCTGCCTCGCTTCTCCCACACAACTCCACTGCTACGCTCACTCCACTGGCTCCCGATCACCGCTCGCATCCAGTTCAAGACTCTTGTATTCGCCTACAGATGCCTTGACCAGACTGCACCCAGCTACCTCTAGACCATCATCTCTCCCTACACCCCCATTCAACCTCTCCGCTCCACCTGCACTAGAAGACTGGCTATACCTCCTCTACGCTCCCCTGCCTCCAGAGCCTGCTCCTTATCCACCCTCGCCCCGCAGTGGTGGAATGACCTTCCTACAGATGTTAGGACTGCCCAGTCCCTGACCACCTTCTGGCACCTCCTCAAGACTCTCCTCTTCAGACAGCACCTGTAGAACAACTCTTTTCCCTCTGGACACTTTATCACTCTTCCTTAATGCGCTTTACTTGCTCTTATCTGCTCCCTATTTTACTGCATTTAATCCTGTACTTTAGAGTACTGTAATCTGTCAAGTGTTATTTAATCTGTAGTATTTTGTATTTAATTATATCCTGATGTAACTATCACTGACACTTATCTGCTGCATTGTATTTTTGTTTACGACTGTAAGTCGCCCTTGATAAGGGCATCTGCTAAGAAATAAATAATAATAATAATAATAATAATAATAATAATAATAATAATAATAGAGAAGCTACAGTACGTACGGTTGAGTCCAGTGAAGCTAAACATGCCAATCTGCTGGGTGATGTGCTCCCAGGTGCCAGGCGTTCCCAGAGCCTGCAGCTTTGCCTTCAGCTGTGACCTCATCAACAGAACACGGTCTGCCATGGTCTTCACGTTGTCCTTCCTGCAACACACACACAAACACACACACCCTCTTCAGAGAAATAAACAAAACACACACAAGCCACATCCAAACACACCTGGGCATTTGCCAGAGACACACAGTTGAAGTCTGAATTAACATTTCTGATGTCTACTATTTCTACTGCCAATGGACACATGGGATTAAAATATGTAACCACAAGGAGCTGCTTCGAGCTATCCCAGGCCCATTGGCGTAATTTGGAGACAGAAACACCCCTGCGAAAAAGAAATACTACAGACCCCCGAACCGTACCATTCAGCAAACAACTCGGGGGTGGTCAATGTGGTGGCTACTATCCGGGCACCCTGTGACGGGGGGTTAGACCAGATAGTCCGGACGATCTTCTCCATCTGGGAAAGGATCCGACTCGCATTGTCCGAGTCCTTGGCCACGACAGTGAGGTTCCCAACTCTCTCATCTGTGGGAGGAAGGACAACCATCAGTCAACTCCACCTCCACCAACTGCCATCTTCCTTGAATTACACCATGGTTTACCATGGGGGTTTATCATCTTGTCCAAACAGCCAGACCCACCAAGTGGGTTTAAGGCCAAATGTCTAATCTTGTACCATTCCATAAAAAATACCATTAATTTCAATGTGTGTCGCGAGATTTCGCCCGCAGGTTTAAAATTGCAAGTACAGTGCACTCCATTTATAAAAATCACATCCGTCCCGGATAATTTGATTCTTATGATTACAATTAGAAAAAGCTTGCCTCAGCGCATCAGCAGTTTAAATACAGTATACAAATGTCAATGGTGCTCAGTCACTGATGACAATACATCAAAACAAGTCCTCGTGGGTAAGCAGCTTGTTATATGATCACGATTATGTGTACTCAAGGCTGCAGAATCCTATTTTACTACAGTATACTTGAGAAGCGATCTTCTCGTGAGGGTCCCTAGATTAACTGCCCTGTGGTGTTACGTTTAATGGCCTTTGAATTAAAATGACATTACAGTACAGTATTTTACTGTCAGGACTACCACTGCATTTAAGCATCTGTGGTTTGTTTCTTTTCAGTTACAATGCAAATCTCAGTTTTTCACTAAGCGGAGATGCAAAGCTGATTCTTATAAACGGAGTGCACTGCATAAAAATGTGCAAACAGAGGGATACCATTTTTTATTTAAAAAAACTGCTTACTGTACAGGCCAAAGTTCTTTGAGAAGGACTGTGCACAGAACAGCTCAAAGCCCTTGGACACAAAGTAACGCACAGCCCAGGCATCTTTCTGCAGGTCCCCTGATGCAAAGCCTTGGTAGGCAGAGTCAAAAAAGGCAAACAGCTTCTTTCTCTAGAGTAACAGAAGGGAAAGAAAATTCATGTGTTAGAGGTGTTAATAAACTACAGTCAGCGATCCATCAATTTGGGTGAATCAATAGTGCCTAGTAGCCCCAGATTAGCATACTAGAGTGCACTGGGCCCCTTGGCAAACCTGCTCCCCAGTCCAGTAGCTCACCCTACCAGAAAACAGGTCCTTCCAGTTCGGCCCTTAACCACTTCCTGACAAGTGTGAGCAGCCTCACTCCCCTCAGAGAGACAGCAGCCCACCTCACTTCCCTGGCCTCACCTCCATGATCTCAGCGATCTGTTTCCACTCGTCTGGGGTTGGGTCTGTTCCAGTTGGGTTGTGGGCGCAGGCATGTAGCAAGAACACAGAGTACTCTGGGGCATTCTGACAAAAAGAAGAAGTGGACGTTACACAAGCAATCATATTTTAATTGTGAAAAAAAGGAAAGTATATGGGGTGCAATACTTGTTGGAACATGCTTGCTCGTACCTCGGACTCCTTGCCTAACACTTCAGGAAAGTGTCATGCTGTTATATCAAATCAAATGGTTTGTAAATATAAAGTAATATGCAAATGTTAAAAATATCTGTATAATTAACAAGAAGTGTCTATATGCAGCTGTACCTTCAAAGTCACATGACCTCTATATGGCTGCCATATTAGGATAGAGGTTAATGCCATGGTCACCAACACATTAATCATGCAAGGTTTAGAAAACCCCGAAAATATAAAGTCATTAACTCAAACGGTTTCTGAGATATGAGGCTCTGACATTGCGACACCCATTGTCAAACTTGACCAAGGGAATCATAGAATTAGTGTACTGAGAATGAAGCCATTATCTTGAAGCATTAGGTCTTTATAACCTGGAAACCAAAGTCACATGACCTCAATGTGAAGGCCATGTTTGGTCACAGGTCAAAGCAAAGGGTGCCGTTAAATTCGTTGCCGCATGACATCTTCAAGATCGAATTCAGAAACAGCAATTCCTGTAGGAGCTCACACACACACACACACACACACACACACACACACACCTCCAGGTCCTCCAGGAATCCTGCCAATGCCAGCCCACGCTTCTCTGCATCCCAGTACCGATAGGGACGGACATCCGTGAACCCTGCATCACTGAAAACAGCATTGTGGTTTTCTGGAGAGAAAAAACAAAAAGGAAGGATTCAAAACAAGCCTTTTCACATGTCAGCACTCTTAGTAGAGATAAAGGATAAGCACTGAACAAAGTCCACATAGTTCAGTCACCTGCATAAATATGAACGAAGAAAAAAATGACATAAAACCACTGATTCCTATTGCAAATAAAAACCTATCGAACTGGACCGACACTCACCCCAGGTTGGTGCAGAAACGTAGATGGGAGTGGCGGTGTTGTTTTTCCCATTGTACCAGCGCCGTAGAAACTCAGCCCCTATCCTCAGGGCTCCTGTACCGCCCAGAGACTGCACTCCACCCACCTGCGTCAGAGATACAGTGAGCACACAAGCAGGGGTTCAAATCACACACACGCCATTCAAACTACTAAACATACATACACTCATCCACCTGACCTCAAACACGTGGCTTGCATTCCCGTGTGTGTGTGTGTGTGTGTGTGTGTGTCCTCAGCCCTTTCCCCAAGACTCCTACCCTGTTCTCCTTGATGGCGGGGCTGTCCTCCCCCAGGGCGATTTTGGAAGCGCTGGCTCTGAACTCTGGCAGTCCCAGGATGGGCAGGTACTCGTGGTTCAGGCCGTGGTCGTTAGCAATCAGCTGCTCCACCTTCCGCACCACCGGCAGGACCCATGGTTGGCATTCATCTGTGCGGTACGCTGAGGGAGCGGAAAGAGGCACAAAGACAGCTGCTAAGACAATTTACACAAAACACGAGAGGGTAGGGAGGGTTACAACTGTACTCGAAAGAAATGTGAAAAATCTGTTGACAGCAACATACTGTAGCAATCTTGGTTAACGCAGGCTGGCGCATCACACAGGGCGAGGAAATCCACACATAGGCAGAGGGCGGGCACAAACCCGGGACAAAAGCATAGGGCCGATACCGCTGTACAAAAGAGCTGGCTCCTTTGCAAGAAGCGTATATTGGGCTTATGTCTTTGTGTGCGATTACATCACCTACCAGCCCTGCTGCTGCCTTCCACCGTGCACGCTACAATGCGCAGGCCATTTCTCAAAGCCATATACCATCTTTTCTGTCTCCCTCACACTTGCAGACCAGTTTCAATAATCAGATCAGATGCAGCACTGTGCAGAATGATACTCTGTCAGTTTCTTATGTGTTTTTACATTTAATTAAATGAGCCAGGAAACAGACTGCGCAGTGACCTATAGTTTTAAACAGGAAGCAGGCTTCACATTCGAGCGATCGAAATGCTCAGAGCAGAAACTATTTTTAAAAACATGGTGGACACTATCCAGAACAAATTAGCAGCAAAATCAAAACATCGCAAGCAAACATGGGCTGGGACCAAATCAAAAATCTTTGACAACCTGCTAATCGCACTTAAACTGTATTTAATAGCGTTTTCTTTTTATGAGTAGAAGAAATAAGATACTTACACAAAAAAACAACACTATTAAATACAGTTTTGTTAAGTGCGATTAGCGGGTTGTCAAAGTTTTGATTTGGTCCCATCCATGGACTGATGGTTTGACTGATTTAAAGGGGAAGGACTGACATTAGTGGTTGATGCATTCAAGTGAGAACGTTATGAAGTTAATTGCAGGCTGGTGTGGTTACAAATTGCACAACAGCCTGTGTCATTGCAAGTTAAATACTGCGAGCTTGCGAGATTTATCCATACGTGGGAGGCGGAACAGCCGAATTCTGGTAACAGAATCATCAGCAGTACGGCATCTCAGATTGTAAACTACTTCAGTTAAAAAAAAAAAAAAAACAGAACCCGAGGAATTATCCAAGGACGATGATGGCTATTACTTATAATTAAATGTCTGTTCAACAGCGACCATGAGAAGTTAAATAAGTACATAACGATCTTCCTTACCTCCCACTCCTAAATTCACCTTGCTCGGGTGTTTGTCCTCTCTGAAATCGGCTGTCAATTTAAAGACGGCCACCGGAGCGGCTTGCGGCACCTCGGCAAACAGTGACATACTGATGAAGGCTCGTCAGCGGGAGATAAAACACAGAATGCCCGGAAAACAGAAGCAGAGCTCAGAAATTTAAAGACAGACCGACTGTCACCTTCAGCTCAGCAAGGAGAGAGAATGGAAGGCGTGCCGGAGTGAGCCAATAAAGAACGTAGTAAATGGACTGACTTGCGTCTGGTCCAATTACAGCAGAGCACTTTGAGATTAGGCGGGAGGTAGGGATGACAATCATTTTGCAACCAGTAGAGAAATAGAATGCTAATGATTGACGAATATAATGACCAGTGACAAAGAAGGCATAAAGGAAACATTTTGTGACATACTGGTTGCCAAATAAAAGACTGCAGTAGAAAAGCTGGGCCTTCTGGGGACAGAGAGAAACAGTGTCATTGACTGCAGAGTGACAGAGATGTAGCTCAACGAGAGGCTGCTTTTAGTCACACCGACGGAGCGTGATCAGAAATTAGAATAACCGCAAAACTCCCAACTATGTAATTGGTCAGTTATGGCAAAATTAAAGCCACACCCCCTAAACAGGTGAATTATTTAAGAAACATTACGCAATGTTTAGTTTGTAATTTACGTTATAATTACAAATACTGCGAATACCTAGATTGTAAAATAATATGGCTGTTCGTCAAATAGTGTAGACAGTGAATGCACTGACAGAAATAATGTCTTACCATCAGGGCCGGGTTAACCTTTTGTGGGCCTGGCGCCAAACAGATTTGTGGGCCCCCATTTGTGGAACCATTGTAGGCAGGAGATCGACACATAAGTTGTGTTTGACACATCACGTTTTTGAGCGCTGCTTAATGTTATTTTTTTTAGTCACTAGTTCTTCCCCTGGCCATCACAGAGGTCCTCCGAGAATCTTAAAGGGGCCCTCCCGAGGTCGTTACAATATAAACACACATTTTCTATTGAAATGTATCGCGATGTGTACACTTAAACATATTTAGTTCGTTATGGGCCCCTTCCGAGTGTGTGCCCGGCGCCGTGACACCATTGGCGGCATTATAAACCCAGCATAGGTTACTATACATATAAAACGTGTCCACACATCTGCCCCCTTGTTACTGGAGGCAAACGACATCTTATCATAAAAGTCGTATTGTTGAAGCTGACACCCTGGGATCCTTCAAGAAGCTGGTTGATGAGATTCTGGGATCAGTATGTTACTAACAACCAAAAGAGCAAGATTTGTATTGGGACCATAAAAAATGTTCTTATGTTCTTATAAGAATATAAGAAAGGTTACAAACGAAAGGAGGCCATTCGTGCTACTAGCTCGGTTGTTAGTAAATTAGGCTTATTGTTCCTAGAATCTCTAAGCTGTTTCTTGAAAGATCCCAGTGTGTCAGCTTCAACAACGTTACTGGGTATTTGGTTCAAAACTCCCACAATTCTCTGTAAAAAAGTGCTTCCTATTTTGTGTTCTAAATACCCCCTTCTAATCTCCTTTTGTGACCTCTGGTCCTTGTTTCTTTTTTTCAGGTCGAAAATACCCTCCCTGGGTCGACATTGTCAATAGCTTTTAGAAGTCAAAACAAAACAAAAACCCCACTTATAGGGAACAACCCCACTTATAGGGAACGGTGCATTTATAATATTTGTATTATTTTTATTTTTTAAATCAGATTTAGCTCTGCAGTTAAATGTGTTAAAAACATAAAATAATAACACATTTTAAAATACGTAAAATAGTAATAAAAGGCATGTTTAAATCCATCGTTATATTTACGAGTTCCAACACGTATGCTGGAATTCGCACTCTAGCTGACTAGAATCAGTCGATTCAATGGGACTTTAACAAGGAAAATCACGCCATAGGAATGGACCGGTAGTAGTCTCCCAACAGTAGAGTATTTCCGGATCAAGCACTTTAATGGACGTCGGATGTAGTAGCCGCTAGAGGGCGCTAAACAAAGCGGTGTTTAAATAATAGTAACAGTAACACAGTTAGGTTTAGGGGTAGAGATTAGATTTAGGGGTAGGGGGTAGATTTGGAGGTTAGGAGGCTATTAGATACCTACTGATCCATTCCTATGGGATGATTTTCCTTGATAACATCCCATTTAACCGACAGATTCGAGTCAGATCGGGTGCATCTCGCATACACTTTGGGTTTACCGTAATTACATGTTTCTGATTTGACGCTAATGATGACGTCTCTAGCGTTAAACCAAAAGTCTACAACACAATGTAGGCTACACCACAAGGTGGCAGCAAAGACTTACAATGTAACAAAAGAAACTGCTTCTGGTACTTATAAAACGTGTGCTTTAATAAGAGCTCGCTCACTTTTATCCTATCCCGCCTTTCACTGATGTTGAGCAAAGACCCAAGACAGTGACATAATATAATATATTGAGGTTACGTAAACAGAGCTGAAAATATGTTGTGTCTGCACTGTAAGAGAGGAATGTCAGTCAGTCATTGGGCTGGCAGCAAGCTTCATCTCTCTGGGCTCTGCTGGCACCCCAGTCCTGACCTGAACACCCCCTGCTATCCAGTACAGAGCCGCTGTGGTCCCCCTAGGAGACTCTTGGTCAGTCCTGCACCTCCAGGATCGCACCCGTGGGGCTGATGCTGGTTCTGTACACTTGGCAATAATTGCTGGCAATTATAGATAACAATAATTGTTAGTAGACAATTCGCCCGGTGTAAAATACTGAACATGATTGCTAGCCACTAAGCCACAAGAGTCCATCTCAGGAGCAATATCGCTGGCAGTTTTTCTAGCTGTCATGTCATTTTCATTACTTTTTAATGTTAACGGGTGTCTTTTGGGGCTGTACACTTTACAGAATATTTTTAAAAAGTAAGAATAACATTTTATATGATCAAATTCTGTTTCAATGGCTAAAGCAGCAGTGTGGAGTAGTGGACTCTTGACCGGAGGGGTGTGGGTTCAATCCCAGGTGGGGGACACTGCTGCTGTACCCTTGAGCAAGGTACTTTACCTAGATTGCTCCAGTAAAAACCCAACTGTATAAATGGGTAATTGTATGTAAAAATAATGTGATATCTTGTAACAATTGTAAGTCGCCCTGGATAAGTGCATCTGTTAAGAAATATTTAATAAAAATAAAGCAGCAGCAACTTTGGACAGTGCCGTGCTGAATTTACATTAGATTTGCTGGTAATATTGCCAGCAGTATTGCAATTAAAAGTTGCCATGTGTTGAACAGAAACATTGCTGACAGTTTGTGTAAAACATCCCTCCTTGTCCAATCATTTTTTTAATACCACAGGGAAACTAGTATCTGTGATTCACCTTGCTTTTGCTGTGCTGTGTAAAGCATGGTAAACCATGCGAATGCATAGTATTGGCATGAGAAAAGATGACCTTTTGTGAGCAGAGCCTTTAGAGAACGTTCCTATTTTAAGGCTCAAGCCTCTCAAATCTCTCAGCGACTGCTGAATGGCATGTGGCAAATGTGCCTGACACTCTCCCTTCATCTCGGGCTGTCTCTGCCATCTGTCAGCGCCTCACACTGACCTTGGTCCCGTGGCCGTGGATAGTCGTAGATATATTACAGGGGGGTTGTGGTCTTAGTGAAAAAAATAGGCACCCTCACAATCTACCAGACACGATATTATATATTTCCTGGATCTCCTTTGCTCCGAAGTTTTAAGGGGATTGCGAGAGGGTGCCCATGCTCCTGCAAAATAATTCTCCTTCTTCCACTACATGTCAGGCTTGTTTGGGATCCACAGCATTACCTTTATGTCTGACACTGAATTTAAAGAATACGTAGTTTCAAATGTCATTTCAGTTTCAGTTCTCATTCTCTTTGCCATTTGATGGTCTGTTGCTTCTCACGTGGTTATTGTCATTTTTCTCAAAATCTGCCTTGAGCTTGTAGAGTATCCTAAGCACCAGGACTGAACAGACTTTCCATTGAAATCATGTGGCAATGTGACCTTTCAACTCCGCTAGCCCCACCTACAGAAACAGGCTACAGATATCAATATAGATATAGAGGTGGGTGGGGCTGACATAGTTGAAAGGTTACATTGTCACATGATTTTAAAAGAATAAGGAAACCTGTCCTCCCAGCATTTAGGATTTTCCAGACAACCTGTGTTCAGTAATCTTTCAATGTTAGATACATCACACAGAATCACAAGAAGCTGTACTTAATCCATTTTGTCCAGGGTGTCCAATTATTTAAGACCAAAGGAAAATGGTCATCTCATATTACCTGGAAATGCAACCCCAGTACCTAAAAAGTTCCACTATATGACGAAGCTGCATCAATAACAATATATAACAACTCTGGTAAAGCAAAGTAGTTTATTTAATGCAGAATAGCTAGATGAATTCAGAACTGGTTCAGTTTACTTGGTAAAGCTGGTTGTTACTAACCAATAACCAAGAGACTCCCCTCATTTAACTGTTGTCACTAAAGCCTTGCATTTCAGCCAGTCTTTCTTCTGCACAATGGTGCATTTCCAAGGGCACAGGAACCCCATTGCCTGCCTCACTCCTGGAGTGAAGGACAGGGCACACGCACACTTAGATGCGGGAGGAAGGAAGAACCGTTTGTTGACTGCAGTTTGAAGGATGTCAGATTTTGATAGATGCTCAGTCTCTAACCCTAGCATTCAGTAATCAATGTCCTGTATTGTCAGCCTGCAGTCAGTCTTGTCGGATTTCAGAGCTTGACCATGTTGGGTCTGGTGAAAAAGAGTGCTGAGATGGGGGAGATCTCCTCCGAGGTGCCCCAGGAAGGGATGTTGGTGACTGAGTTGGGAAGCACTCTGGCTAGGGCAGAACACCAGCAGTGCCTCTGCATGGTGTTATGGTTCTTTGTGCTGTCTGAATGGCCTGCTTTTGTAACGGTTATACTAACACATTGAAAAACAGAACAGTCCCTTTATGTTAACCAGGCAAAAATTACCAATAGTTACAGAGGAATAAATCAGCTAATTGTTTGTATCAGTGTAATAACAATGTAATACATGTAAATAATGATTGGGTTATGGTTATGAATATGAAATTACTTGGCAATATCTTACACCAGATATAATTCCAGGTAATCATTTGGTTATTATAAAGCATCACTGAAAAAAACACAAAAACCAAAACCCTGTAAAAAGGGTCGACAGGGTGAGTTGTATCTTATCTTGCAGTAGGGGGCACCATTCTTCTTTTTTCAAACATATTTTCTATAGGATAGCCATGGGAGCTATATAGGGACTGAATACAGAACTTGGTCCCAATCACACTTTCTCTCTGTCCAATTTGAAATGAAATCCCTCCAATACAGAACTGAGGTTGTAAAAGTGATGCATCCAGCAATGTTGTACATACCACAGCTTACTGTGGAAATGGGGCATTCTCTATAAACTTGGACACGTTTCCTTTATTATTTATAGACATGACATTCAGAATCTATGGGACGCCTTTCTTTACCCAAAACAACATGTCACTTTGATGGACACACCGCACACGCTGTTTGTAATAGAGCTGCCTGCTCCCAGCGCAAATGTTTACCAAACGAAAGGTCAAATTGTGTACATATCAACAGAAAGGAAATTATTATGAATTATTATGAATTATTTTGCAAATAACAATTATTTAAAAAAGTTCTAAAGTATTTGTTAGGTTTGGAGCCATCTTATCAGAAGGTTTATCTGTAGCTGGCAATAATACTGAATAGAAACATTTAGGGCAACAGTGTGTTTTGAGGGTCAGTTTGCGGAGAGAGCTAACTAGCTTTCTGTGCTTTTTTGCCTTCAAATCCAGCTTACACATGCTAGTAGTTTAGTGGTGCCTCCTTAACCCCCAGTAGGGTTAAGGAGGCACCACTCGTCCATGTAAGAAAACCACCACACAGTTCGCCATAATTAGATTGTACTGCTTGAGACTAATGGACTGTATAAGGGTTAGGTTTGGCTTCCAGCATTTAAAAAAAAAAAGACCAAGTGAAATGAACTGTGTGTAATTAGTTAAGGCTAACACTGCAAAATGCCAAGAACTATCAAGTGTCTTTATCACAGTTGTTGCTTGTTTAATTATTTTGTCATCGGAAGATCACAAAAACTTCATAGTATTGATATCAAGGTTGATTATTGAATTATCATGGTCAATTATGAGCCCTCGATAACCCAGTTATCTTGCAGAGAGGTTTTTAGCACAGCTGGGAGTTGTGCCTTCCCTCCTGGGCTCAGTTCCAACCTCGCTGCTTTCCTCCTTGTCTGAGACCTCCCCCAACACACACACAGATTATCATTATTTATCCTATCAGGTCAGCAGCACAATCACAGGCCAGGTCTCAGCCCTGCTGTGGTGCTGACAATCCCAGACGGTGCTGATAAGGGTTTAGGTGGAGTTCCCAACTTTCCTTGACCCGCTGAAACACTGGAGATCTCCCAGATACAGGGAGGGCCCTCGGGCTGGTGAGAAAGTGTGTGTGTGGGGGGGGGTTCTCTCTCGAGCCAGTCCCCTCTCCCTCTCTCATACATCCCTGTTAGAAAAGTCAGTTCCAGCAGACTTCCGGCCTGCCTCTGAGAGGCAGGTGGTTAGATTTGGGTGTTTAGAGCAATGGTGTAAAAGGGAGGTGATTGTGAGTTTGCACTTTCTCAGAACACAATGTCAGCAGGTGACACTGTCAGCAGAAGGGTGAAATGAACCTTTAACCCAGCTGACAAGTGCCGTTTTCAGGCAAAACTCTTTACAAATAAAATGATAATGCCACACTGTAATATACCCCAGACCTAGACTCCTGAAAACTACACATTACCACTGTAGTTAGAAAACAAGGGTTGACAACATATCCATATACAGTTGCCGTGAAAAAGTATTTGCCCCGTCTGATTTTCTGTATCTTTGCATATTTTTGACACTGAATGTCATCAGATCTTCAACCAAAACCTAATATTAGATAAAAGGGACCCTGAGTGAACAAATAACACAACAAATTGATACATATTTCATTTATTTATTAAAGTAAGTTATGCAACACCCAATGCCCCCATGTGAAAAAGTAATCGCCCCCTTAGACTCAATAACTGGTTACGCCACCTTTAGCAGCAATAACTACAACCAAACGCTTCCTGTAGTTATTGATTAGTATCTCACAGCGCCATGGAGGAATTTTGGCCCACTCCTCCATGCAGAACTGCTTCAACTCAGTGACATTTGTGGGTTTTCGAGCATGAACTGCTCGTTTCAGGTCCTGTCACAACATTTCAATGGGGTTTAGGTCTGGACTTTGACTAGGCCATTCCAAAACTTTAAATTTCTTGTTCTTCTACCATTCTGATGTAGACTTGCTTGTGTGTTTCGGATCATTGTCTTGCTGCATGACCCAGCTGCGCTTCAGCTTCAGCTCACGGACGGATGGCCTGACATTCTCCTGTAGACTTCTCTGATACAGAGCGGAATTCATGGTTCCTTCAATGATGGCAAGGTGTCCAGGTCCTGATGCAGCAAAGCATCCCAAAACCATGACACTACCACCACCATGCTTGACCGTTGGTATGAGATTCTTACTGTGGAATGCAGTGTTTGGTTTTCGCCAGACATAACGGGGCCCATGTCGGCCAAAAAGTTCCACTTTTGACTCATCTGTCCATAGAACATTGTTCCTGAACTCTTGAGGATCATATAGGTGCTTTTTGGCAAACTTGAGATGAGCACTCATGTTCTTCTTAGTGAGCAATGGTTTCCGCCTTGCTACTCCGCCATGAATCCCATTTTTGCCCAGTGTCTTTCTGATGGTGGAGTCATGAACACTCACCTTAGGCATGGTGAGAGAGGCCTACAGATTACTGGATGTTGTTCTAGGGTTCTATGTGACTTCCTGGACGATTTTACGCCTTGCTCTTGGAGAGATTTTGGCAGGACGGCCACTCCTGGGAAGATTCACTACTGTCCCAAACTTTCTCCATTTGGACAATATAGCTCTGACTGTGGTTCGGTGGAGCCCCAGAGTCTTAGAAATGGCTTTGTAACCCTTTCCAGACTGATAGGCATCAACAACTTTTTTCCGGAGGTCTTCAGGAATTTCTTTTGTTTGTGGCATGATGTGCCTCTAGAACCTGTGTGCTGACAACTTCACTCTGATGGTAAGAGCCAAAGTTAGTCAATTTATATTGGGCAGGGCTGGCCCAAATCAGGCCTGGTTGTTAACCAAAGTACTCAAACAGCTGACCCTAATTATCCCTTTAATTGGGTTGAGTTAGCTAAGGTGGGCAATAACTTTTTCATACCTGAAGATTGCATGTTTGATTACCTTGCACACCAAACAAGTGAAAGAAGCACCAAAATTTGGTGTCATTTTTTCTCTCCCTCTATATAATACTACAACCCACAAACAAAATCTGTCCAAATACAATGTGGAAAATGTGCAAAAATGCAGAAAATCAGACAGGGGGCAAATACTTTTTCATGGCACTGTATTACTATTGACATACTTCTATAACTAATAATAATGCCCCAACATAAAAAGTGGATCTCATTCACACTGAAAGCTTGAATGTGCAAGTTTCTTGTTGCTACAAAAAGTTTCTTCAAAAAAGTACTGAAACAGAAATATAATCGTAAATAGAGTGCAATGGGCCTTAAAACAAGTATATCATAAGAAATTAATGTTGCTTTCATTTAGTGTTTTATTACAATACTAAAAGGTGATATTAAAATAGTTATGCAGCTGAAAAATTCAGATTTAACATTTCTAAAAGCACT
The DNA here is from genome assembly GCA_030684275.1 of Acipenser oxyrinchus oxyrinchus. Taxonomy (NCBI): domain Eukaryota; kingdom Metazoa; phylum Chordata; class Actinopteri; order Acipenseriformes; family Acipenseridae; genus Acipenser; species Acipenser oxyrinchus. The sequence continues at coordinate 43,886,003 of CM060257.1, read as the reverse complement.
GGAAGCTGTGTGTTTAGTGTAATACTGTATGCAACCCATTAAAGTTATAGAAGCAATTAAAAACAAAATTCCTTATTGATTGAGAAGCACATGGCCCAGAGAAGACATCAGCCTAACACTAAAATACCATCAATTATGACATTCCTTGGAGAGCTTTTGTCTGGCATCAACGTGATCAATCCGAACTGTCAAGCATTGACTAGTAGAGGCAAGCTCACAAACTTTCATCACTGGAGCTTTTCTAAGCATAAGTAAAACGAAGGTATTTTTTTTGTTGTATTTTTAAGTTTCTCTTTAGAGGCACATCAATTGGGGAGTGGATTATCAAAGGCGGAGGGTGCACTCCTAGAAATATAGAGAGACACATGGTTCCTTTGGGCTTCCCTTATAAAAACTGACCACTGAATTTTTGCAGTTTTACCATGCTTTGGTCATGGTTATACAATGCATTTACCAGAGTTTACCCTGGTTTGCCATGTTTAGTAATATGCTTTACCATACCTCATTATTCTTTGCAATACTTGCCTATGCTCTGCCTTGCTTTATTACACTTTGCGATGCTTTTACTAGGGTAACATTTTATTAGGGGTTAGCTGCAGCCCTTATTGTGTTTAAATTCGATAGGAAACCATTTTAAGCCCAGTGTGCGAAGAGCCCAAATCTTTTTTACTTTTAAAGCTGTCCGGCCCAACACGTAGCGTTGAACTGGGTGTGCTATGCTTTATATGTGAGGTAACAATTAGGAGTGCTATAATTTGACTAATGGTTTAAATCTAATTAAGGGTTAAATAGAAACTTCTCACATTAAGAATGATTTATTAAAGTGTATCAGATAAATCCCAAAGCTCTGGTTCTATACTGAACACTCAGGAAGCCTCTATTCTTAGAGGTACAAAGTTTCACTGGCTACACTCACTAACTCACACACAATCCCTGCTGTTCTATAATGCCCCAGCAGCCCTCATACGCTGCACTTCTTAACCCATGACTCAATTAACCAGCTGCCCATATCTATGTGCTGCCAACACTCATCCAACCCAACCCAGGAATTCATCACGCTGGCATGCTGCTTATCTACCTAGGGTTAAGACACTTCAAAGATCACTATAAACCCAGAGAAAAACATGGCAATCAGCCAGAGATCCTCCAACACCAGAGCAATACAAGAATCCCATGAACACACAGAATACCCAAAACCACAACTGAAAGAGGCAGAGGAGAGCTAGCTTGGAGACACAACCTGCATCAACAATGAAATTCAAACTGTGCTCCATCAAATCTATTCTGCCTTGCTGCTTGCTGCATCTTCAATGATAGTTTTCCGGATTTCTTTACCTAACAATCATAGGAAAAACATGGTAAAACTGCAAAATGATCATGCAAATATACCAAATATTTTCTGGCCAATGTTGAGAAGATCCGGGGGAGTTTAAAACCAGTAAAAAAAAACATTTGATACTATATTTTTTGCTTGAAAACCATAGACCTATTGTCAATATGGGATTAGTAGTTCCCCATACCAAACACCTACCTGATAAATATTGGAATGGCATAATGCAAATACATACAGGTATAAACTTCTCTCACTCAATCCCATCACGTGTACAAAAAACAAGCTTAGACAGGTGGAAAATGAGACAAACCTAAAAAAAACAGCACATTGTTGGAAGAGATTTCTATAGAAAAAGCTGTTTAGATGGGTATGGGACTCCTGTTCTCTCACAAACATATAATTAATGTATCAAGAAGAAATATAATAATATGCAAACGATTTGCATGAATAACCATTTGAACCATGTTAGAGCTCTTTATATGTCACTGGAAATAATTACATTCTCTTGATTGCAAAGAATACAGGATGAAAATGCACCGCAGACAATGGCACTTCCTGGTGCAAATGGGGTACAAAGAGCCTCAAAACTGCTACTGCTATACACCGCTTTAAGGGAGGATACAGCTATCAGTGACAGCTTGGGATCTCAAGCTAATTAGCATTAAAATGCGTGTGTTGGCTCCTTGACCTGTCTATTACTGCCGTTATCCGGGGCTAAGGTTTTATCCGGCCCAGGGTCATGATGAAGATGATGTATAACACCACCTCAGTCTCCTTTGCTGTTTCCAGGCCTGCGTTTTGTTAAATACAGGAAACAGCCTCTTCCTCCCCGTAAACACTGAGCTGGGTCAGTCAACATCACCACACTGACACGCCACGGTCACTGTCCACTCATACATCTTGGAAGGGGCGAAATAGGAGGACTTGATGACAGGTTTGGCAATATCACCAGGGATTGATCAGACAAATAAACTGGAAGCTTATGTTGCGAGTGATATATACCAGTATGTTTAGATCTATAAAGAGACAGTCATTGTTTTCCTATGACGTCCCCTGGGCTACATAACATGTGGATCTGTATTGTACCATGAAATCTACAAATTGGCATTAAAGGCTAGAAAGGGAGCCTTAATCCAGTAATGTCATACATGGTGGGATATATAGGAAACATTGAGGCATTCTGCAGAATTCATAGTGTGCTCACTAGCATCATCAAGCCATGCATTCCTCCACCTGTAATCTGCTTAGAACACCCATCTCCCCCACAGCAATACATTCATGAGCATTAAATCCGTGCCTGTACCTTGTATAGGACATTTATCCTGTTTAGCATTTCAGACTGACATATGTTAATGTAAATGCAGCTAAACTATTTTTTTTAATGGTTAACATATCATATCAATCTATGGAATTTGCTTAACAGTTGCTATTTTGAGCTTTCCCAAAATGTTTAGCACTGTAAAATGCACTGTGAACCAACTGAGCCGACTCTTCCCATCTTGTAAAATGCCTGCTACTTCCATAGACATCCACATGAAAGATTTGCTATAAAACATATTGCTGGTGAAATTGCCCTCGTGGTTGCTATTGCATAATGACATAAGATTGTGTTTTCTATACATTTAAAGAAAACAGTGGTCCTGTTATCTACATTGCACAATTTTAATATAAAATAACCGACCTGAGTAAACATAGGAAATGGTTTGTGGTTGAACCTGAACCTACACCTTTTTCTGAAAAATAAATAAATAAGAACATAAGAACATAAGAAAGTTTACAAACGAGAGGAGGCCATTCAGCCCATCTTGCTAGTTTGGTTGTTAGTTGCTTATTGATCCCAGAATCTCATCAAGCAGCTTCTTGAAGGATCCCAGGGTGTCAGCTTCAACAACATTACTGGGGAGTTGGTTCCAGACCCTCACAATTCTCTGTGTAAAAAAGTTCTATTTTCTGTTCTGAATGCCCCTTTATCTAATCTCCATTTGTGACCCCTGGTCCTTGTTTCTTTTTTTCAGGTCAAAAAAGTCCCCAGGGTCGACATTGTCTATACCTCTTAGGATTTTGAATGCTTGAATCAGATAACCGCGTAGTCTTCTTTGTTCAAGACTGAATAGATTCAATTCTTTTAGCCTGTCTGCATACGACATGCCTTTTAAACCTGGGATAATTCTGGTTGCTCCTCTTTGCACTCTTTCTAGAGCAGCAATATCCTTTTTGTAACGAGGTGACCAGAACTGAACACAATATTCTAGGTGAGGTCTTACTAATGCATTGTAAAGTTTAACATTACTTCCCTTGATTTAAATCCAACACTTCTAACAATATACCCGAGCATCTTGTTGGCCTTTTTTATAGCTTTCTCACATTGTCTAGATGAAGATATTTCTGAGTCAACATAAACTTCTAGGTCTTTTTCATAGATTCCTTCTTCAATTTCAGTATCTCCCATATCATATTTACATTGCACATTTTTATTGCTTGCGTGCAGTACTTTACACTCTATTAAATATCATTTGCCATGTGTCTGCCCAGTTCTGAATGCTGTCTAGATCATTTTGAATGACCTTTGCTGCTGCAACAGTGTTTGCCACTCCTCCTATTTTTGTGTTGTCTGCAAATTTAACAAGTTTGCTTACTATACCAGAATCTAAATCATTAATGTAGATTAGGAATAGCAGAGGACCTAATACAGATCCCTGTGATACTCCACTGGTTACCTCGCTCCATTTTGAGGTTTCTCCTCTAATCAGTACTTTCTGTTTTCTACATGTTAACCACTCCCTAATCCATGTGCATGCATTTCCTTGAATCCCTACTGCATTCAGTTTGAGAATTAATCTTTTATGCGGGACTTTGTCAAAAGCTTTCTGGAAATCTAAATAAACCATGTCATATGCTTTGCAATTATCCATTGTCAATGTTGCATCCTCAAAAAAATCAAGCAGGTTAGTTAGACATGATCTCCATTTCCTAGAACCATCCTGACTGTCTCCCAGGATATGATTACCAAATAGGTAATTTTCCATTTTGGATCTTATTATAGTTTCCATAAGTTTACATTTAATAGAAGTCAGGCTTATTAGTCTGTAGTTACCTGGTTTGGTTTTGTCTCCCTTTTTGTGGATCGGTATTACATTTGCAATTCTCCAGTCTGTTAGTACAACCCCTGTGTCAAGAGACTGTTGCATGATCTTGGTTAGCGGTTTGTAAATAACTTCTTTCATTTCTTTGAGTACTATTGGGAGGATCTCATCCGCCCAGGGATTTGTTTATTTTAAGAGCTCCTAGTCCCTTTAACACTTCTGCCTCTGTTATGCTAAAGTTATTTAAAACTGGATAGAACAGGTCGACATGCGGGCATGTTGTCCATGTCCTCCTTTGTAAAACCTGTGAAAAGTAATCATTTAATATATTTGCTATTTTTGTTTCTTCGTCTATGATTTTGCCATTTGTGTCTCTTAGACATTTAACCTCCTCTTTTAAAGTTCTCTTGCTGTTATAATATTGGAAAAGCATTTTGGAATTGGTTTTAGCAGTTCCAAGTACTCTCTTTCTGTGTACTTTGTTTTTGTCTACCTTTGGGATGTAATTGTTTTGCGCCTCTAGTACTACATTTTTAAAAAACAGCCATCCTTTTTCTGTGGATGTTTTCTCTATTTTACTCTAATCTACTTCTGTTAGTTTCTGTTTCATACCTTCATAGTTTGCTTTTCTAAATTTGTAAACCTTAGCTTTAGTCATTACTTTTTGGGTTTTACAGATCACTTCAAATGAGACCATGTTGTGGTCTGAGTTTGCCAATGGCTCTCTGACCTCTGTTTTAGTTATTATGTCTTTGTTATTTAAAAAGACTAAATCAAGGCATGCCTCCCCTCTAGTCGGTGCCTTGACAAATTGCGTTAGGAAGCAGTCATTTGTCATTTCCACCATTTCAATTTCGTCCATCGTGCTCCCCACTGGGTTTTCCCATTTTATATGGGGGAAGTTGAAATCCCCCATTAGTATGGCTTCTCCTTTTCTACACGCATTTCGAATGTCATTGTATAACACAATATTTTGCTCCTCGAAATATACAAGGTAAGAAACTGAAAGACACTCCATTGTTTTTAGAACTAAATCACTCTGCTTTTTATTTTCACTGCGCTCTGCAAATGCAATCTAAGACTTGCTCTATGGTGTTGAGTTTACACAATAACAATAGCACAACATCTACACTTTGAAATATGTGTAGTTATATCTTATTTTATAGTGCGTTCAAACATGGATTTAGTTTATTAATTTATAAAAGATTAGGCTTTCCATAAGCAAGATTCCCTTTCAAAATTCATAATAGAATACAGACATAAACATGTTTTGATTATCAATAATAATAATAATAATAATAATAATAATAATAATAATAATAATAATAATAATTTCAACATTGTATATATTTTTTCTGATTCTTCTTCTTCTTCTTCTTCTTCTTCTTCTTCTTCTTCTTCTTCTTATTTGTAAGTTTTATAAGTTTACAGATACATTCTATTACTCCACTGTGCTGCTTTTTCATATCTCAGCTGTTCATGAGACATTTATGATTTTTGACCCTCAGCAGAACCGGGATCCTGGCACAATGATGCAATAAAATCAGATTTTTTGGGGGCTCTGTTACAAGCAAAATCACATGGTTAATGAACTATAAATGTTATCAACATAAGTGAAAGGATGCTGAATGAATGAACTGGGACCTCGAACACATCGCTTTATGTGGCTTGTTCTGTGTCAGGATTAAAATTCAGCATTCTTTCTGCTAGATAAACCACAGCATGAGTGACTATAGTATAATCCAAGTGACTTTATGGCAGACCTTTACATTGGTTAGAGCTGTATGACAATGTGGACACTTATCTACACAACTGGCACTTGTATGAACCAATATTGTATTATTAATTTACACTGGATAACAAATCCAAATGCTGCGATGTATTGTTTTAACGTTCAATATTGAATGTTTAAACAATTGCATATGCAGACGAATCAGCATTTCTTTTTTTTTTCTTTTTCTTTAATTACCCATTCCACAATGATATGTTTGTTGTTGGAACTCGTTTTTAAATATCTTTCATTTTATAGGGGCAGGTGAGCTCAAGTCTAAAGGTTGCAACAGTTGATTATTATTATTATTATTATTATTATTATTATTATTATTATTATTATTATTATTATTATTATTATTATGTATTATGTATTTATTTGGCAGACATATTTATTCAAGGTAACTTACAGGTGTCACAGGGCAGTACAGGGTTACAACGTTTAAATGCAGTAAAGTTTACAGTAAGTGTAAATTATACTACTAAAATACAATATAAGCTAATGGAAACTAGATATTCAGACCAGATTAATGAAGCTAACAATGTAGAGCAGCTGGATATGAGACACAACCTTATTGTCACATGTATTATTATTATTATTATTATTATTATTATTATTATTATTATTATTATTATTATTATTATTAATAATAATAATAATAATAATAATAATAATAATAATAATAATAATAATAATAATAAAGTATTACTAGCAGCTGGTTCCTGTGAAAGCTGTGGATAAAATGCATGTGTGTGAATATGAAAATCTATATGGCCAGAGTTATATAAGAAAACAAGGCAATGTTTGAGGGTGCGGGTAAACAAGATTACTAGGGGCTGAGGGGGAGGGAGAGAGGAGTGATTCTTTCTAACTACAGATAATTAATGACAACATCATGCTGTAGGCTGTGAAACAGACAGTCTAAGCAGCGTTGAGCGGGAGAGGGAGGAACTGTTTACCAGATAGAAAGCCGATAAACTGCTGTCTCTGTAACTCTGCAGCATTAATGCGAGGTGGGGGAATCCGGCTGTCAACCCGGTGATTGAGTGACCTTCTCACTTAACCCTTTCTGCGCCGACAGCCATACACATTATGGTATGGACTCAATGCTTTCAATGGAATAAAAAGTACATTTGCTGTACAAACAATGAGGGCCAATGCACATAAAGGGCGTCAGTCATTAAAAAAGAAAAAAACACTCTGACAAAGACCATTATATACACATGTTTTATGTTTTCTTAATATTAATTAAATCACCTACCATGTGACATAATGTGAAGAATACTTTGGCTACATTTAAAAAATGGATGCTTTTCATATATTCCCATATTGTTGAGACTTACTCATTCGTAGCCTATCAAATGTTATTATTATTATTATTATTATTATTATTATTATTATTATTATTATTATTATTATTATTATTAAAAAGCAAAATAACATTTTAAATATGCGTTATTTTATGGGGGGCATAGGGTATGTATTATTTAAATGTTAGATAATGTTTGCACACATAGACGACATTAAAAATGCCACATCAATTATAAATAAACCATGGCCACAGTGCTGGTGCAAAATATAATTAAATATTCATTAATTTAGCGACATTTTTGTTTTTCCTAAAACATTTTCCATATTTTAGTTATAAATTACAGCTATGACTTCGCACACATTTGAAAATTGCCGCTGTACAAAGTTTCCTAGCTATTTATAACTGCGGAAATCTTCGCATTGTTAATGGTTTAACAAGCCGCAATGACAAAATAATGGTGTTTACTTTAAAGCCATAAAACTCGATGGCAACTTCCAGGGGAGAAGTCGACAGCTTTAAACTTTTCAACTTTAATTGAAAACACGAAAAACAGAATTATAATATAGACAAATTAAGGTCGCGTGCTTGCATGTGTTCGCTGCATTTGCTGGTTTATTTGTCACGTTATTTTTTCACATAACGAATGTTTCTAAGTTATAAGAGGTGCTTTTGGAAAAAAGCTGTTTTATTCCCACATAAATCATGAATTCCAGGGCCTAGTAAAACTGCCATTTTTCATCCGAGTCTGGAGCAGGTTTTGACAGAAAACGAGAAACAGAAGTTGAGTTAGATAAACCATTCAACGCCGCAATTTATACAAAAGAAACTCTAAATCCAAATATTGATTCAGTAAGAACAAAATGCACACACACGCACTCTCTCTCTCTCTCTCTCTCTCTCTCTCTCTCTCACACACACACACACACACACAAACACACACACACACACACAAAATATAAATACTCATATTTAGACTGTTCTTTTAGAGGGATTTCTCTTTAGGGAGTGCTTTATATGTATTGCATGTATGTATGTATGTATGTATGTATGTATGTATGTATGTATGTATGCATGTGTGTATGTGTGTGTGTGTATCTGTGTGTGTATAATTAGGTCTGTGTGTTTTTGCTTTTTTGTCATATTTCTAAAAATTCGAAATATATAGTTAGAAATGTGTTTTAGGGTTGCTTTAAGGTATCTAAATTAGGTTCTAGATTTTTTTTAAAAATACCTTTGGTAACAAGCAAAAAGTTTCACAGCATATGTATTGTAGTTGGCCAATTAACCTTGAATAATTCATTCCACAACGCTTAAAATAAAAGTGATTTAAAAATACATAAGAAAACATATCTATTAAAAGCGTCAATCTACCATAAGGACAGTGTTACGGCAACAGAATAGATAAATATGGAAAGTTTACAAAGTTAAGATTCCGTCTAGGATTCAGAAGAGTTCTATGTTTAAAAAGCAGTTCCATTAGTCACGCATACAGATTCACTGATAATGTAGGCTCTACATTACTTAAAACAAACGAATTACGGTTCACAATGAACTTCGCGGCTGTAAATCACACGATCGACGAAGTTGCATGCATTTTTTTACTGCTTTAAACGGTATTATTTATACATTGTTGTTAATCAAATTCCAGCTACTACTTATTTGCAATACTATATTGGTAACATGTATAAAGCCTCACTTGTATTCCGAGAGTACCTTTCCAATAACGACTTCTTAAAAGACAAAACTTGTCTAACCCGGATGTAGTCCGATAACAAAGGCGGATAACAAATGCTCAAAACTGATTCTGTGGTTTGTTTGTTTATAGTCATTATCGCAGATAATTTACAGAGACTACTGGTAGCTCCTTTTCATGGTCAGTGAGGCTCCATGGATCAATGGGATGTACCTCACACTAATGGAGCTATTAGAGGCCTGACTACAGCCCTGCTATCCAAACAAAGTCAAAGGATCGGGCTAGGACAGCGCGAGCGCGCAGGGCAGCAGTGTATGCGGTGCCAAATATAGTCAATCATGGAAAACCAGTGCAAATAAACACTCTCCGTAATGGGAGGTCGTTATTACTGCAGGAGAACAATAAGTGAATATATTGTTCATCTACAGATTTGAACACGTGAGCTCAATGTAAAATTGTATAGGGATTTCGTTGAATTAGGCTATTGTTTGAGTATAGATTTAGTTATACAGTTTTCGTTTTATAATTCATTTGCATCAATGAACATGTGGCCATGGGTGAAACTATGATTTTGGTTATAAAGCGTCTTTTCTTTGTGAGAATAACGTATAGAATAACATTTTGCAGTTTGCACAATTCAAAAGCGGCAAACAACAACAACAACAAAACATCCTATATGGATGAAACAAAGGCACAAATGAACTGGAAACTATTCATAAATTAGCATAAATTACTTCTCCAGTTTTTATTTTTAATAGTCATTAGGCCTAGACATAAAACAAGTGGGATACAAGCATAACTGTCAGTAAATCATTACTATTTTCTGCTTGTATAAATTGTCATGACCACGCTTCAATCATAATAATAATAATAATAATAATAATAATAATAATAATAATAATAATAATAATAATAATAATAATGTCATCCTCTCAGTCCCTCAATTAAATTAGAGATTAGTGAAATAAATGTAGACCAATATCACAATATGGGCTCGTCGTGGCTATAACTGCAGGGAAATATGAACTCATTTCTAAATATTTAAAAATAAAATGTCAGACATAGAGCAGTTAATCAGAACTGTATTTGAATAGCCACTTTCGAGGATAGCACTGGCGATGTCATAAATTTTTATATTACGACATTCGTCTAAATTATTCATGAATTAAACAAGTCTATATGCTGATGTCTGGTGGTGTGGTGCGCAATACTCTTCTCAATTGTTCTACACATATCCTGAGGAACTTTGCAAATCGAAAATACACTGCCGTATTCCCATGTTGTATGGAGGCTACGAAATGAACTACCCTATAGATTGTACATTTAAAACCGACATACGTTGTGCTACTGCATTATTAGCGAGTAGGCCTAGGCCTATATTATTATTAAAGTGAAAAGAACGTATGTATTATGTGCGACAAACTCGTTCATCAAGCGTAATTACTTTACACAAACAATAAACATAAGAATTATATAAGGACATTGTTTAGGAATTTAACTCGCATAAACGCCTTGTGTCTAATTAAAGGGATATTTTAGGTTGATAATTCCAATGAATTAACATGCACTTTAAATATCGTGTTAAAATCAGCGAGGCTTTTCTCAACAGGCACTCTCCTGTTAATTCTGTAAACATCTCATTACAGATAAGTGCTCCCAGTGGTGTGCTTGCTAATAGCGTGTAATTGCAATGATTGAGGCCTACTGTATCCTGCCAGCCCACGTGCTAGAAACCATAAAATGCAACCAGATAGATTGTATTTTAACAATGGAAATCACAGGTCAGTCTCGTTGTTTCTCAACAGATTTACACATCTGTGTACATATAAACATACATTTTGTCTATTAAGCCTTTAAAATAATTATATTTGTAGGCTAAAAAACACAATAACAAGAGCAACAACGACTATAGGCTGCATATGAGTCACAATGCATGTGCCCTCATGGACGCGGGAAATAAAGGGGGCAGAGGGGTGCGGTGGCGGTGCGGGCACCACCGGCGACTTTTCTCGTTAACTTCAGTTTATGAATGAGCCTTTGCACTGCCTGCAAGAAAGTCATAAATCAACGTTTCAACCAATTAGTATTGCCGTGTGGGTACTGTAATTTAGTGTTTCAACCAAATAGCACTAAGCATTGCTATGCGAGGGCGATGTTCTTTGTCCCAACCTATCAGCACCAAGCACTGTCATGCGAGACACAGCGTTTACTTACAAATGTGTCCTGACCTAGCAGCTGGCTTCGCTGTGATAACTGTGTGTTTAACAATGTGGGATGGCAAAACATTAAAAATGAATCTCTGTAACTTCCAGAACCACATTTAAACAGTCGGGAATAAAGGATATTTAACTGTTAACATGTCCCATCCTATCAGCACCAAGCACTGTCATGCGAGACACAGCGTTTACTTACAAATGTGTCCTGACCTAGCAGCTGGCTTCGCTGTGATAACTGTGTGTTTAACAATGTGGGATGGCAAAACATTAAAAATGAATCTCTGTAACTTCCAGAACCACATTTAAACAGTCGGGAATAAAGGATATTTAACTGTTAACATGTGTCAATATATTTATCAATAAACAAATCATAACCTTCCTGCGTTTCTTTTTACTAGTAGTAAGAACCAGTCCACGTTCTGTATGTCACTTATTTTATTTTAATTAAATCAAAGAAATCGTACTCTAAACTGTATTTTTAGTGGTGCTGTCTTCTCTGTCGTGTTCCTTTTTATTCACTATTTTATAACTGTTACTGCAACAGCCCAGGCCAGTGAGGCACGGCCATTTCCATTAGTAGGCTCATACTAGTAGTGTATTTGGAATTTGAGATTTTTTTTATGTTTTCGGTAAGAACTCAGGAGAGACGACCAATCGTTAAGGAAGGCAGATTAACAAGGTAAGATAACGTCTGTTTTATAACTGTGTTTCTTGCCACGGCATGACAAACTGACATTTTCATTTTTAGCTTCCAGTAGAAAATAGTTTCTCCATTGACCATTATTGATTGTTACATTTTGAGTTGAATATTTTGTAATTGACCGCAATGTAATGGGGGAGTTCCCAAATGTAAAAAAATAAATGCAAGACGTATATAAAAGGAAGGCAGGGAGGGATGCAAGGCGTTTATAAAGGAGGGAGGTGGTGAAACTACTAAGAGATAAAACAATTCAAATAAAAATATATAATTGTCTTTAGAAGTCACATAATTAGCTGAATGGAGTCCACCTGTGTGTAATTAAGGTGTTTCCCATGATTTCAGGTTAAATACACCTGTCTCTGGGAGGTCCCACAGTTGGTTAGTACATTTCCTAACAAAAACTACATCACTACATCATGAAGACGAAGGAACATTCAAAAAATCCGGAATAAGGTTTTTCAAAAGCACCAATCAGGGGTAGGAAATAAAAACATTTCCAAGGCATTGAATATCCCCCGGAGCATCCATTATTAAGAAATGGAGAGAATATGGCACAACCGTGAATCTGTCTAGAACAGGCCGTCCTCAAAAACTGAGTATCCGGGCGAGAAGGGCACTAGTCAGGGAGGCCACCAAGAGGCCTATGGCAATTCTAAAGGGGTTACAGTCTTCTGCGGCTGAGCTGGGAGACACTGTGCATACGGCAACAATAGCCTGGGTGCTTCACAAAACTGGCCTTTATGGGAGAGTGGCAAAAAGAAAACCATTGTTGAAAAAAACTCACATCAGACCTCGGCTAGAGTTTACCAGAAGGCATGTGGGAGACTGAGACCAAGTGGAAGAAGATTCTATGGTCTGATGAGACCAAAATAGAGCTTTTTGGCCTCAACGCTAAGCGCTATATTTGGCGCAAGCCTAACACCGCACATCATCCTGTGAACACCATCCCTACCATGAACCATGGTGGTGGCAGCATCATGCTATGGGGATGCTTCTCTGTGTCAAGGCCTGGAAAGCTCGTGAAGATAGAGGGCAAAATGGATGCAGCAAAGTACAGAGAAATCCTGGAGGAAAACCTGCTGAAGTCTGCAAGAGACCTGGGACTTGGGAGAAGATTCATCTTCCAGCAGGACAATGACCCCAAACATACAGCCAAAGCCACACTGGAGTGGCTTAAAAAACAAAAAGGTCAATGTCCTGGAGTGGCCCAATCAAAGCCCGGACCTAAATCCAATTGAGAATATGTGGAAAGAGTTGAAAATTACTGTTCACCAAAGGTCCCCATCCAACTTGACGGAACTTGAGCAATTTTGCAAAGAAGAATGGGCAAAAATTGCAGTGTCCAGATGTGCAAAGCTGGTAGAGACTTATTCAAATAGACTCATGGCTTTAATTGCTGCCAAAGTTGCCTCTACTAAATATTGACTCAAGGGGGTGAATACTTATGCAATCAATTATTTTCTGTTTTGTATTTGTAATTAATTTAGAACAATTTGTAGATTTTATTTTTCACTTTGACATTATGGACTTTTTTTGTGTTGATCAGTGGCAAAAACTCCTAATTAAATCCATTTTGATTCCATGTTGTAACACAATAAAATGTGGAAAAGTCCAAGGGGGGTGAATACTTTTGAGAGCCACTGTAGTTAATACGTTGTCTTGTTGCTTGAATCTTACATAAATATTTTTAGACTTTGTGCCGCTGTGTCTTATTAATTATGAAACTCACTTGGTCTGTGTATATTTTAATGGGGAAATGCACACAAAATGACGATTTTCTATATATTTAAATATTGCCCGAAAGTGCCCCCCTCCTTTCATTTTTGCCCCCGCTAAATTTACAGAGGTTTAAAGATATTTCTCTGTCTTCCACGTAGAATGGGGATTTGATTGGAATTCAACAAAACATATGAGAGAGAAATGTCGGTTTCATATACTCTTTCTGAATTCATCAGTTCATTTTGTTGTATAGAGATGTAATACCTATAATTTACACACAGGGAAACAGACAACCATAAACAGGTTCTTTTGATCTGTGCAGTCAAGTCAGACCTTGTATGTCGCCCCCAAATAAATAAATAAATAAAAAGAATAAAATAAAAAATAAATGCAACACACACAGTAATGCAGCACAGACTGCCTTTTTAAATACAATAGCAAGTCACCACACTACCTACAGCCAACCTCAATACATCCAAATACATAAAAACCACATAGCGATTAAAACAGAATATAAGGCAACAGAAAAAACACAACACTCAAGAAAGAATTAATAAAAGGTACAAAGTAAATCGTGTAATCAAACAAATCGGCAAATCAATACTTTAGACATAAATTAACTCAAAAAGTGCTTGTGTCACAGACTTAACGCCAGACTGAAACTGCAAAGAGAAGGGAAAACGGAAAAATGATTTTAATATATTTAAAAACAGCTTTAATAAGAAACATTCAAATGAGTAACAAATCGTAAAATACTAATTAAACAAGTTACCACAACCAGAGGAGACACAGAGCATGTTGACTCACAGGGAGTGGATTTGGCTTGAATCCAAATAGCTGCCACACACAATAAAGCCAACACAGGGTGAACAAATCCACGTTATTTAAGCACAAACATAATACTATACACTAGCCAAATACAACAACGCACTTTACCAAAGCAATATTCGTCAGCACGAAAATCGCGGATTAATAATTATAGGCTTAGCTAACAAGAGTGGTTCAACTGGCTACTGGCTACAGCGCCTCCGTGCTTCCTCCTTTCCGTTTATATAGGCTGAAACAACTAACTAATCAATTGCACATCAACTTATGCTACAAATTATCAAAGTTACATAGAAAATCCGATATGGAGCAATGCAAGCAGATCCTTCTTTTGCCAGCACTACAGAGAAATATCGCTAAGTATACTGAATATAAATTAGATAGAGGGAGCATAGCCTAAGGATCAATCTGTATTGCCCTTCATAGCCTGATAGTTATAGATTCAGAACTCTGTTTGGATACCCGCATAAATAACTCTGTTATAAAAGTCTAATGTTATTATTTGAGGAAGATTGACAAATTGAGACGCATTGTGTTTAATAACGGTGCAGAGATGTTGTTTCATTATTTTGTTATTTCACGGTTAGATTATTGTATTCCTTTATTTGCTGACTTTCCGATTCTAAATCGCGTCGGCTCCAACAGGGTTTAAAATGCGGCAGCCAGCGTGCCTACTCGCACACGTCGTTCACAGCCTGTTACTTCAGTTCTTAAATCACTGCACTGGCTTCCTCTTAAAAGCAGGATTCGTTTTAAAATCCTGCTTTCTACTTATAAGGCCCTCGTGGTTTGGGCCTCTGGGGCTTTATATTTGCAGGACCTGTTCCTTATGGTTCTATTAGCCGCGCCTTGAGACGTGAACGTTTGTTAATTTAAGAATTCGTTTAAAATCAGGAGAGGCAAGGGAATTTAGTTGTTAGGCTCCCTGGAATGCTAGCACAGTCGAATCTTTTAAATCAAACATAAAACAGATTGGTTTTGCGTTAGCTTATTTTTGAGCTGGATCGATTGGTCAATGGCTTTTGAGTTTTCATTGTAAAGCCCCAGGGATAAGGTCCACTGCAGTGTGCTAGGTTTGCAGCATTAGTATTTTAAAAATATAACCAGATAGTGATCCTGAACTAATCCACATATGCGATTATATATAGAAGTAATGAACCTCCTGAAATGTTTGGATCTTAACTTTCACGTTTTGTTTTCTTAGAATGTAATTTCTGATGTTTAGCGGTGTATTTCCTGAAAAGTTTAGTCATAACGCTTTATTATTATTATTATTATTATTATTATTATTATTATTATTATTATTATTAGTAGTAGTAGTAGTAGTAGTAGTAGTAGTAGTAGTAGTCGTCGTATTCTCTGCCTGCCATCGCTATTTATTTCTCTGTCGGCCTGGACTGACATTTCTAAGGCAGTTAGCTTCCAGTGTTCCATTTAATGCATGTTCTGTCATTATGAGTTAGGGATTTTCTTTTCATCTTCAAATGATTGCACACGCTGGAAGTGTTAGAAAAATGATTTAGTGGTAGTTTATTTTGTTACGCGTTTTGAAACTCATTACAAAGCGTGCCTTAAAGCTATTTCCTTATCTCACAGTGATACCGAGACGAGTTAAAATGAATTTAAGATCAATTAATGTAGGCTATTTCTTAAAAAGAACACATGGATTTTTTTTAACAACTGATAAAACAATAAAGCAAAACCTTAAGCCATGGGGAATTGAAATTGTATTAAAACCTTATGTGTTGTGGAAATCAAAAGGCACAGACATAATAGAACTATATATATATATATATATATATATATATATATATATATATATATATATATATATATATATATATATATATATATATATATATATATATATATATATATATATATATATATATATATATATATATATATATATATATATATATATATATATATATATATATATATATATACACACACACACACACAATAGGTGTTTAATATCAGTAGAATTTTAAAGATCTTTGCGGAGAGTTCGTAATATTGAAAATGTAAATATTGGCACATAAGATATTGGAAACCATGTTGACAATGATTTATTGTGAAATCCACCGGGTACTCAGAAACCACAACTGTACCCGATCTGCTCTATTGAACACCACTGTCATTAATCATCACAGCACGACTGCAACCTGTACCTGTAATAAACTCATCACACATTCAGATTCAACTGCAAAAAAAGGGAATGAATCTCAAAAAAGACTGCACAAACACACACTCGCACTAGGGCAGGCCTGTATGTCCATTTTTTTTTAATGTACATTCAAATTCATCCCTTCCAAAGCACAACGTCTCTTTCTGCATCCCGCCCTTGAAGTTGCAAGGTTGCGTTGCTGTGTAAGAAAACAACTTACCTTTACTAAAAGTCCCCTTTGTTTGAAAACGCATACATCCCCACTGTGCAAAACAAATAAACAAAGGTTCAGTAATATATCCTACATCCTTAAAGTCACAAAAATGTAAAGACTGTTTATGTTTGGCCGAGCCTGCCTGTAATGCCATGCCCCCCCTTTCACTCTCTCAAATTGCCCATTTGAAGACACACAGCCCGAGCCTGCGGAGGAAGACAATCGCTATAATCTAAACAGCTATGCTGTTGATGGCGAGCGGATGCGGATTAACTCGTCTCCCTCTCTCCCTTTCTTTCCCCCGGCCTCAGTAGCACCCAAGCATTTGTCAGTGGCGCCTGGACCCGGCTGCGAGTGACAGGAGACAAGAGGTGCAACATTTTCTATTGTAACCCTTTTCCCTCTGTTAGCCAGGTAAACTATGTATATGCCTAAGGGGGTCGAACCCCCGCAATATAGTGTTATCAAGCGAATCTCTGATTTAGGTGGAATGCTGAATGATTTTTTTGACAGAATGAACAATAATTATTATCATCATCGTCATCCCCACTGTCTTTTACCCACAGGATTCAAAGTAAGCGATGTTTGTTGGGTGTAATTTAGAACACCCGCGAGGCTACCCTTCAGAAGGGCTATCCTTAATCGTTGTCATCAAAAGTCATCACCGAAGCGTTTTGGATAGGATAGGATAGTCAACGAGAAGCAGCAACCCGAGCTCCCGGTGCTTAATCTTCAAGCATCAGCACCGGAAATCAGAGATTCTGTAAAACGCAGCAAAACAAACAAAAAAAACTTGGATTTGACAGCTCTCAGCCCTGGTTTCAGGTAGTTTCTCTCAATATCGGGCTACACACTGCAATTGGATAAGGTGAGAAAACTGAAGATATGGATTTCGTCCAGTTACTTTTTATTTAACCGAATTATTCACTTTCAACACATTCCCTGCCAGCACTAATAATAATAATAATAATAATAATAATAATAATAATAATAATAATAATAATAATAATAATAATAATAATAATAATTTGATTAACTAAATATTTGCTTCATGTGCCAAGATTGCATATATTTCAAAATATTAATGATGCAACACTTTCAACGAAACATGAATATACTCCTGGATACAAAAGGAATACATGTTTTGGGCATTTTTCTCTGAGGCAAATTATCCGAGAGGAATAAAATGTTATAGCCAGACTGAGTTAAACTAGTTGCAGGAAGGTGCAGTACTTTATTGTTCTGGGCAGTTTATTAATGTCATGTCTTCTACCATGCGAAAAAGGTCACTGCATATTCACAGTTGTTAAATGCAGTTCTCTGAAACAAGTTAACGGATTCCATAAACACATACACACACACACACACACACACACACACACACACACACACACACACACACACACACACACACGTGCAGGCTAAATAATTAAAATAGAATGCATAACTAATTTCAAATACAGTATTTGAAACACCTCTGACCATTTCAGGACCCCTTGAGGGGCTTGAACTCAACTCATACATTATTCGGGTTTAAAAAAAGAACACCACCCTGTAAGCGGATTTCTTTTTAGTTATATATTCTGTAAATAACTGTGTCTGTTATTGATACAGTCAGATCCCTCGAATGCAATCAGTGAGGATTCCTATCCGCGCACATCACGGAAACTTGACCCCCGTTTTTTTTTACTTTCTTGCCCGAGAGAAAGGCTGGGGAAAGGGAAAGTCAAGGAATAAAGCCATTTTGAAAACAGTTTCTGGTTTGTTTTATGCCACTGCTTAAGTGGCTATATCTTTGTACTGTTAACGATATCGGACAATGCTCTCACTCCATATGTAACTAATTCAGCTTATCTTATTGGTCGCGATATCTTTGAAAATGTATTAATTATAGGCCCAATTAATTATGTATTTTGTTCGAACAACTATAGGCCACAATTACATAAAAATAAACTACAATGAACCACAAACATAAATGGTTGCATACCATTATAGCATGTCAGAGAATATTATATTATAATCACAATTAATCACAAAAGTAAATCAAACATGAATCAGCTTTGATAAAACACGCTCTCAAAATACTGGTAGAATTATGGAAATCTGTAAACAAATGTGCATGACGTTTCCAGTAAATTACCAGAGTGCTGTATGTTACGGTTCTGTTTGAGTTCCAGTGTTGCATTTTTACACATTTTGTTTCGTGGTGTCTCCTATATTTAACTATTTAACTATTTTTGAAGAAAACTCAGGACAATATAAAAAGGTGAAGCCAGCTTTTCATCACAATTATGACAATACAAGGTTTTTACAAGGTTTTCCATTAAGAAGGATTCTGGATTGTTACAGGGCAGTACGGGGCTACTATGGAGCATATATATATATATATATATATATATATATATATATATATATATATATATATATATATATATATATATATATGTAAACTATCCATATACCTGCCCCCAAAAAAAAAAAAGTTAAGGCTAGTGCACATACTGGGCAAATCCACACTGCACTATTATCTTAAATTAATGTCACATAGAAGAAAGTGCTGTGTGCTTCACAACGGTCACTGTTTCGATTGTGCTTCTGCAGAGGCCGTAGTCTAAGACTTTGTAGTTTATGCTTACTTGAAAGTTTAGTAACACTTCTTGCGGTAATTCTAATGTTGTTCATAACCGAAATCACATACAATTTCACATTAAGC
The DNA here is from genome assembly GCA_030684275.1 of Acipenser oxyrinchus oxyrinchus. Lineage (NCBI taxonomy): Eukaryota > Metazoa > Chordata > Actinopteri > Acipenseriformes > Acipenseridae > Acipenser > Acipenser oxyrinchus. Next base: position 43,866,254 of record CM060257.1, on the reverse strand, counting down.
TACGATTAAGTAAACATTACAATTCATGGGGGAAAAAATCCATAATTAATATGTATAAATGATTCCTGAACGGGTAGGCTATAAGAATCATTGCCTATTTAGGCTATGCTAAACGTTAATATAGTCGTCTACATCGTAAAGTTACAGTATTTAAGTTGTATAATTCAAAGCAAAACAAAGAGATACACAGAAATATGAGTCGTCGTTACCGTGAGCTCAAATAGCCCAAAGGACGTGAATGTCGATTATGGTACAGATGTGTCTCAAAAACCTTTATATTTATTCTGCCCTTCTGAGTGCTACATTTAATGAAGGGCGATCTGAAACACACACGAGGGTCATCTAACCAAAGGTAGGCCTATTTCATTATTGTTTAGCGTACATGGCTTTTAATGGCAGACCTGTATATAATCGCCTGCATCGCGATCTTTCTGAAAAGATAGCCTTTATAAACCGTTTCTCTTACAAAACAAGGTCATAACTTTTGCATAAAACAAATAAACACAAGTCTTGGTTGGGTTTACAGAAGGCCTATTATATCGCGGTCCGTAAATGATGTATTCTGCTCTGTGGAGATGGTATACAGATAAATACGAGAAGAAACTAGCACACTGAAGGTATGTAACTCAAACAACCGTACAAAACTACAAAAACCTACACGTGATTGAGGTATCCTTTTGGAACAGTAATCCGTTTCAAAGCACTTACTGACCACATGTCACCACGTCATTCACACGTCATTCACATGCCCACCACACAGGTCTTTCACGACTGAGAGCAACAGTCACCGGTAGATGCAGATCAATTAAAGAGGCAATATCTGTATTTCTCTGTGAGAAGTAATAAACTGTACATTATTAGGTTAATGTAGCGGATTGAGACTATATGACCTGGATAACAGAACGAAATAACTTCTCTTGACAATTGCTGCCTATAATATAAAGCATAACACCAATCGATGTGTTGGTCGTTCTTCCACAATATTGTCCATTAAACATGTTTGACTTATTTTACCGGAACGTTCCTATACATTATACCTAGCCTACTGTTTTTTGTTGTGTAGGAAATAGGAAAATATATAATAATAAAGACAATCACTTTATGAAAATCTAGAATAAAGCAAATCGTTATATATAGATGTTAAATTATAACCATTTAAATAAAGATTGATTGATTAGATTCTGCCTTGTTTTAGCGTATAGCAGGTAGCTCGCTCTGCCTGTAGCTCGCTATAAATCAACACAGAACTTTCGGGAATCTGGCGCCTAAATTTAGACAGTGGAGCTGACTTGTGTGTATGCCAGGCAGCGCGGTTATCTCTATTGCGGTTTTATCTCTTTGATTCAGTTCAGTCCAGCTTTCTCTTTTGAGGATCCATAATCTACAACCTTTTCACAGCCTGTCAGGAGAAAAAGAGGGGGATAGAAGAGAAGAATGGCAAAGGGGATAGAGGCGATGATTGGAAGAGGGGTAAAACAGAGAGAAGGGAGAGGGGAGAGTGTCCTCTAAAACGGAAAGGAAACTGATACCGAGAGATTGCTTTAACTAAAGCCGCCAATCAGTTTTTCTTCAGGAATTTTAATTGCTATTGGAGCCTGGCTATCAGTTGATAAGGTATATTAATAAACCATTGATAACCGCGGTTTAAAAGACGAGCGCGTTCACTGCACACAAGACAAAAAAAAGTATCGGCGGCTTCTAGTCTTGAGTTCTCAGGAAATTTGAGATCCTGTAACTTAAATCTTTCGTCCAGCTGTAGTTCTTTCTCCGGGGTTATAGGGAAACCTTATGGCACAATTATTTACTGGAAACCCTGCTTTATTTGATTTTAAAGTGCCATATAAATAAAGATTATATTTTCCTTTTTTTTTCTTTTGTTTTGTTACTGCCAGGCTAAATAAATGTTAGGGCCCGATTTTACTCTGAAGTTTTGCCTGCCTTGAAAATATTATATTAAAAGAAAAGCGCTTGAGCCAATGTTTTTTCCCCGCACGTTCATGTCTTAATTCCTAATTTTTCTTTACAGTTTAATATGAAAAGACTACAAATTCAACGGACTATTAAATGTGAGGAAAAACTGCAACTGTTGCACTGTGACCTTTTAAACATAAAGCAGAAAAACGTAATTTAATTAGCATCGTCATAAAAATAATACTACTAATATATATATATATATATATATATATATATATATATATATATATATATATATATATATATATATATATATATATATATATATATATGCCTATGGAAAGGAGAGCATGACTAATTCACTTATAAGATAAGCCGCATTAGCGAGACTAGATTGGAAAAGATATAGCTGCTATCTACATATGTTTATCTAGATCGATCTATTGGTCTCTATCTCCCTAAATCTGTCTCTTCAGAATAAATTGAAATACGCCCTCACCTGAAACTGTATGTCGGCCTACAGGTAAGGAGGCTGCACTAAAACGGTATGCTGTGGACTTCACCGGTACCAGTGAATGACAAAACAGGACAATAATTCAATTTAGAGCGTTTCAGAAAAACAGGTGGAGAAAATGCAGGAAGATTGCAGATGAATTATAAGTCGTACTTTGTATGAGTTTCAGTTTTCAAAACACGAAGAGTTGATTAAGGAGGCTGATTCACGCTGTTGTCTTGTAATATCTGCACAGGTAAGTCGTGACTACAGGCCCTATTATTAGATTGTATTATATCTGTATTTTTTTTATGGTAAAATAAAATTAACGAACAACAGTAGGCCGATAGCCAATATTTATGTAAGTTTTTGACACTTAATATTTCGGCGTTTTAGGTCTACTTACCCTTTTTCTTTTCCTCAACTCGAACTGTATGGTTTTAAATAAGCAGGACACCGCTTTTCAGACGCCTCAATGAAACAATTTATAAATTATACTTGTAAGAAAATGCATACAAAGAAAAAGTCAAGCTAAAAAAAAAATACGACAACACATTGATTATTCTTTAATTATAGAGGCCAGTTATTTTAAATAACCCTGTAATGATACAGTATCGCTCAGCTTTATCAGTCATGGGAATGTAGGTACAGAAGAAAGTCGTTTAAGGATTCATTACAAATAAAAGAACCAGGCGCAGCTGCATTCTTGAGGGCAGTATGCGATCCAGAAATATCAGTTTCATTTCGTTTCAGTGTAATAGAACTGTGATTGAATATATGTTACACTCATTAGAGACATGTATTGATTTACTGTTGTTTAACGTAAAACTGACAGCGTGTTTACATTCTCAAAAAGCTGTTTCTATTATAAGTCATAAATCGAGAGGGAAAACAACACCGGCCATTGTAAACATGACTTTCCTGTAAATATAAATGTCTAAAAAAAAATTAAAAAAAAAAAATCCGGTAAATAAATGTTTATATTTAAATGGAAAAAAAAATTATGAAAAAAAACTCTTGAAAGTATCTCGTCATAACATTAATAGTTTATTCAGAAACCGAACATCATTAGCAATAGAAGTTAACTATGTATATATATGTATTTCTTTATTTTAAAAATAATATTTAATACATTTTTTTAAAAAACACATACATAAAATGGAGGTTTAAAATGCTCTATAGTGTGAAGACCGTGCATTTACACACGGTTCTGTGCCCTTATCCCTACTATCTTTAATATGGAGTTTTCAGCAGGAATAGTGGAGTAGTGGTTAGGGCTCTGGACTCTTGACTCGTGGGTTCAATCCCAGGTGGGGGACACTGCTGCTGTACTCTTGAGCAAGGTACTTTACCTAGATTGCTCCAGTAAAAACCCAACTGTATAAATGGGTAATTGTATGTAAAAATAATATGATATCTTGTAACAATTGTAAGTCGCCCTGGATAAGGGCGTCTGCTAATAAATAAATAAATAATAATAAGGAGTATTAAACAACAAAATTCTGCAAAGCACATGTTTATCCCGCAGAACTAAAGCACATCAAATTAGCCTTTTAAATTCCCTAAAACGTATTTTAGTCAACATCCATCAAAACAAATCTACTTAACTTAAACGAACGACTGCATGACAGCTTTTATGTTTTAACACAAGAGTCATTTCATTTTGGTTTTGGATTGTTTTTAATCTTGTGATTTGAACCTAGTCTACTGTATTTTACTTAGATAACCCAACAAAGATACATTGATATATCAGTATATAATAACAAGAACGTACATAGTCCACACACAGTATAGCTTGCCAAATCAACGCACCAAAACTATAGCCAGTGTTTTAAACGATACAGATTGAAGCTGATGACATGGGGGTAAAATTAGAAGACATAGCTACTCTCAAATGAAAATACATTTTTAAGAATGTCATCTTTTTGAGTGTGGTGCCCTTAATATTTATAATTAAATAGTAATTACTCTACTTCAAAAAAATAATACAGCGTTGGTAATATGTCAGTTATATAGACTAATAATACTAATAATAATACTACTAATAATAAAAATAATAATAATAGAAAACTAAAATGTTCTTCAAGTACCGATCAACTCTCGGAGTGTAATTAATGCATCCGGGAAACAGGCAAGGAGGGGTTATCCATCTAATAATCCATTCACAGCACAGCGTTTCTGGAGATCCTCGTGTCACTCACCAGGCTCACCCCGCCCACCCGGGGTGACGTCATCGTCCCCGAGTGGAGCACAGGCTCACAGGGAGCCGGACTATCAAAAACAGGCACGATCTGTGGCATTGGCTGTACCAAGGAGCACCCGAGACCTTCTCTGCATGCATGGAAACTATCATCTCGGCAGCTTGAGATTTGTTTTTCAGCTTTTCCAGGGGGGGGTTAATGTTTTCTCTTTGATGTTTATAAGAAATGAAGATGATTTAAATACTGGTACAGGTACACAAAGAAAAAGAACCATATATGTTTTACTCGTTGTGTTCCTCTCACCAGTGGAGTTATCATTTTGAATGTGTTTAAGCAGACTCTGATAATGCTTCCAAGTCCAGTTACTTCCACACCATTCTCTGTCAAAGATATTCTGAATCTGGAGCAGCAAACTCAACAGCACCAAGCCCTGCACCACCAGCACCCTCGCGCACCCTTGCACCAGGATTTACAGCAACCGCAGCAGCTACACTTCCACACGCCTCCTTCCTGCATGCTCGCCGCTGGGGAGAGCCCTGGCTTCTCGGACGGGGAAGAGAAAATGGCTTATCTTAACTCGCTCTCTGTCTCGCACAGTCACGGGGATGTCAGCCTCTCTCCCGACCTCTATGTCCACACAGCGATTGAAAATTCCAATGACACCAAACTAGAGGTGGATCCAGTAGAGGATCGAGAAACCAGTAAGTGTTTATTATTATTATTATTATTATTATTATTATTATTATTATTATTATTATTATTATTATTATCAAGATTAGGCTATACTTTCTAGCAATTACAAAATAGTTAACACTAAAATGTTACCGCAAAGAAAATGAATACATGGTTATACAATAAGTCAAAACATACACGGACGTGCTACTGTATATCGTTTAACCCATATTCAGCACACAATATAAATACCCACAACTACTATACATATATAGTATATACTGTATATACATTTGTTAGGTTGATTTATGAGCAGTGAGTGTAAGGTCTACATCTCACTTAAATGAGGGCTGTTGAGTCTGGGGCCTGGTTGTTTAAGACAGACAATCGATAGTTTAGTAAAACAGTAGGTGATAAACCAATTAACATCCTAATCGCGTCATGTCAGATCTCTGTGATTGTCAGCTGCATTAAAACCAGATACTTTTTTTTGACACAAAGTGTCCTTTCAAACATCGTGGACTATAGTCAAAATAGTCCACGACTATTTATCAGAATATTTATTTCCATTTCCTTTTGTTGTACTACAAAGATACTTAGGCTAATTACAATCAATTAACAATATAGCAGTAATCTAAAAGTAGATATGTATATATTTTAATTATAATATCAATCAAATGTTGTGCTAGTGTGAGTTGTCCCATTCCCCGATTCTTGTTCAGTATTTACATTTTTGTGGGCTTAATTCTTAACTGTATTTATGTGTATTTTAAAATGTACATTGGATTGATTAAAAAAAGGTTTTGGAAGCGTAATAGACAAGATGTAAGTAAGACATGTATATGTTCATCTTAACTCTATATCATCCAACTCATAAACATACTTAATGCAAAAGCCACGTTGTTAGATTTAGTGTGCATTCCTTTGTGTGCTCGTCTTAAGTAATACATCACGACGGCGATTCATTATTTAAAATAGTATACATTTACTTTTAAATGTGAAATAATACGTGCATCTTTTCCCGTATACAAATAGTGAAATTACTATTTTGTGGTATACATTTATTTTAATTATAAGCACTATTTTCCACTTCATTAATTAGGTAAGGTCACATTGCCTATATTTTAAAGATGCGAACAGTGATTTAGACCAAAAATCAATTTCCATATACTGTATATTAGAGTCCTAAATGTTTTTTTTGTTTATTATTATTATTATTATTATTATTATTATTATTATTATTATTATTATTATTATTATTGTTTCTTACCCCTATAGCTAAATTAAGAGCTAAGGGGTGACTAAAGGAGACAATTAGACGGTGACAGTACTATAAATCTAGCGTTGACGGGTTTGCTTTTTTTCAGAACTGTACATTTATATAAAGAAAGGCTTTTTTCTTCTTTTTGAAGAGTTTATTATAATAAGTATTATTTTTTGCAGAAAGTTGTCCTGTTAAGAAATCGAAAGATTGCGATGACAGCCGGCAGGACGAATCGGAAAGACCCAAGCAGAGAACCAGGCGAAAACCCAGAGTTCTCTTCTCACAGGCCCAGGTGTTTGAGCTGGAGAGGCGGTTCAAGCAGCAGAGATACCTGTCGGCGCCGGAGAGGGAACATCTGGCCAGCACGCTGAAACTCACTTCCACTCAGGTCAAGATCTGGTTTCAGAACCGGCGGTACAAATGCAAAAGGCAGCGGCAGGACAAGTCGCTAGAGATGGTTGGCCACCACCACCCTCCGCCGCCCAGACGAGTTGCAGTGCCCGTGTTGGTTCGGGATGGCAAGCCTTGCTTGGGGGGCTCTCAGAACTACAATGCTCCCTATACTGTGGGGGCAAACCCTTACAGCTATAACAGTTACCCGACTTACAGTACCTACAGCAGCCCCGCGTACAATTCCAATTACAGCTGCACTTACTCCAGTATACCCCCCATTCCACCCAGCACAGCTACCAACGCTTTCATGAACATGAGCCTCAGCAATGCCGCTCAGCCCCAGACGCATCAGGGGGCCACAGTCTCGCCCTGCCAGGGGACTCTACAAGGGATCCGAGCCTGGTAGCAATAAATAAATAAATAAATACATGGATGATTCCTATATTAGGTTTTATTTTTATTTGTTGTTTTTAAATACCGCGGAAATATAAAGAGGCATTTTTCCTCCATCAATGGTTCACAACAGTGGGGCTTTTTTTTTTTTGGACAAAAATATCAGTTGTATATTTATGTTTCAAATAGCGTTATTGTATTATGGCTCCAAGGGAAGTATTTAACTCTGTAATGCACATTTACCTGTCACATATGATCAAATGCTTTGCCAACCCTCTATATTATTATTATTATTTTTTTTAATCCAGACACAACTAGTTTTTTCCATATGCAGTGCATTGTGGGTTGCCGGACAGGAAACCAAATTGTGTTTTGTACAATAAACGAAATCTAGCAGCTTTTCTCATTTAAAAAATGATTGGGAATTACAGGGTTGAGCTTCCCTTTGCATTATTTTTATAATTTACTGTACTTTATGCAATAGATATTGTATTATTGGTTGGCCATCAATTTAAAAATAACTATTACACTACGTTTTTTTAAATCCTTTATCGAGGAAGTAAGTAATATGTATGCATTGAAAACAAAGCAGCGTTCAGTATTTCTATTGCGCAATGGAAACCGATTCAAAAATAAAAGTCGGGTTTCCACGCATAACTTATGGGCTTTGTGACCTCTATAATAAAAGGTCATTGAGAAGATTATCAGGGGACCGAGGTAATGATGTCAGGATTGTTTCACACGAAACGCCGATACACGAATTTGTAGCATTCAAGAAAAAGAAAGAAAGAAAAACAGCTTTCTTTACGGATTGACAATTTCTCCTCTGGAACTGAATGCACCTTTATTTTACAAGACTCGTACCTCTAAATGATCTCACTATGCTGTTTTAGCCCGTTTCTGTGGAGGGGGGGAAAAACAGTCAAACGTGTGTGTTTGTGTGTGTTTCACTTTTTCTGCATTTGATTTTCTACTATTCCAACCCACGAGAATGAAGACATGTTGTCGGTTGTGAAAACGTGTCACAGACATCCGCAAAGCAGCTTCCTCCGATTTAAAAAAAAAAAAAAAAAAACTGTATCAGCGGCTGCCACAAAGACCCTTAAAAATGCCATTCTTATCTGTTATTTTAACTCATTTGGAATGGGCTGTACCAGTAAATATAAATGCCATAAAATCCGAGAAGCATTTCCAATTGTAAAATGCCTGTTAATATTTCTTGTAATTGTATACTGTATAGCATGTCTGAAAGTAATGCCTGACGTATTAAGATCGATCTCCTAATTTGTTGTTGAAATGCGCTACATGGAACATAATAAATTGTGGAGGTGCAATATTGTGTAGCTGCTATTATTAAAGGTGACAATTAAAATGTCAACTGATTTTAAGAAAACTTTTTTTTTTTTAAATGCTAAACTATTTATTTTGTTGGAGAACATACAGATGTCTAGTAGGTATGATTCAAGTCGTATAAATAGGATTCAAGTAAAATAGTTAAAAAGGAAACATGTAATTGCCTCGCTCTGCAACGGGATTTGATGTGTTGTGTGTGTGTGTGTGTGTGTGTGTGTGTGTGTGTGTGTGTTCTTTACACACAAAGTTTGCTTCTTCATTTCTAAATTTGAAAATAAATCTGTTCGAGTACAGGGAACGCTGACACACACTGAATATATAACTTATATTTTATAAGTATTAATTTTCCCTACCAACAAAATTAAAACAAATTAAAACTGCGCGTGGATAATCCACTTTCCTTTTCAAAACAGGAAGTGTTACATCTATCCTCGTCGCTGTCTTAATTCCTTTCTTAATCAAGAGCTATTTAGACGTTGCTCACAACTCTTTTCGCTTTGTTAGCCTCTTGTCATTTAGCAAAATGTCTTACCAGAAGCAGTTAGAAAGGGCAACCCAGCCACACTCAAATTAATTGTCCAAGTGCCAAGTGGTGTGAAAGAGGAAAGTTATTCTACATTGCGGAGCTTTGAGGGTGCGATTAGGCCTCTAGAATACACTGAAAGAAGCAGTTCGAGTTGGGTTGGACGGTATAATAATGGCCTTTAATGGATTCATGAACAAAGGTGTGTGGCAGGAAGCCTGGTCCTCAGCAAAGACAAAAAAGCCCAAGAGCTGCTAGATTGACGTCCTTAAATACGCCTCATTGATGCAGAGGCGGGCGCATTATTTAGCAGCCTGGTTAATAGGAGGAGGGATAAAAATGTGTTCAGTTTTGTTCTTTCCTTTTTGTATAGCAGAGAAAGGGGTTCTGATTAGGGGGCGCGCTCTCCAGCAGGGTACATCCAGCGCAGGAGAGCTGGAGCTTACAGCGGGAGGCTGTCTGTCTGAATGAAGGGTCATTATTGCTACACGTTTAGTCATTTTTCTATTCCAAAAAAATAAAGACTGCTTGAGAGTGGAGCAATTGTGAGGGACAGTGGAAAGACAAAGCAATCAGGATAAAGAAAGCCACAATGAATACGTGCTGCAGTCCACCGTTACTCCCCACTTCATATTTTTTGTATTAAAAGGAGTTGCCTTAGTAGGCTGTTATGCATACAAAAAAAAAAAAAATCATCAGGCTGCAATGCTTAGTAAATGAATTGAATCAGAACACACACAGAATAAAAAAATACAATAAAACACACATATTAGGTTCGATATATATATATATATATATATATATATATATATATATATATATATATATATATATATATATATATATATATATATATATATATATATATAGGTCAAAGACAAAGTAAAAAGTACAAAGACATTTTAACGGTGTAATAGGCCTACGGGTTTTTTTTTATGTCCTTACAATGCCTTTTGCCCTTGCTAACAAATGTAGGCTGTTTAAAATACTAAAGCGGGCTTGCTAGATTATTATGTTAAAAAAACAGTAGTAAGCGTTTACATTTTTATCCAACTAAATGCTGAATACATTGGATAAATAACACTGTATAGTAATTATCAACACGGTTTTGAAGAAGAGTTTGTATTTGGTGACCCTTACAACATTTTTTTTTTCAGGCTTACGAGACTAAAAAGATAATTCATGTGGTCATGTTTCGGGGGGGTAGTTAATATTAAAAAAATATATTGCAGATATTACTTATAAAGATTTTCAGAATGTTCTTAATCGGGACTGCCTAAGGATGTGTGTGTGTACACAGTGGAATACTCCAAGACGAGTTTTAACATTCCAATCAGGGATAAGCTGTCGCATTATGCGTTTAATTATTCCTCCATCAACTACCGGGTCTACAAGAATGTCAGGCGAGAAGCAAAATAACATATAAGCTTGTAGACACAAGTTTGCAAATTCAACTTGTAATGCAAAGTAATCTGAACCCAGAACAAGCACAGTAACAATAGGTGCGGGGAATCTGACAAAATATGTCTGAGGGGTTCATACAGTGTTAGTGTGTGTTAAATTCAATTAAACAAAATGTTCCACCCTATGCTGTCAAGAACAAGGGGAGTGTTATGAAAGTGTACTTTTTTGGGGGGAAGATTATGTACGCTGCTTACTTGATTCGTATATATCTTAGAATTCCAAGAAACGAAATGAAATCCAGTGTCTGCGTTGGGCTACATTATAAAGCACAGTGCACAACACGAAGTGCAGTGCCGCTCCCCATATAGTACGCTGTACAGTGCCAGTGGGTTCAGACGGGAAGTTGAAAGTATGCAGTCAAAGTTTAAGTTGAGTCCAGGCAGAGGAACATTAAACAGACAGTTATATCCGTCAACGTGGAAGTGGAAACATAACAGAGCAGAAAATAATAATAATAATACCAGTAATGATAATCCAGTCTAACAAATTTAGATTTCAGGAAAATAAAATTAAAAAAAAAAAACATCTGGAAATGAATTTGTATTTGAACCTGTATGGCTTACCTTTACTCATCATGATTAAAGAACCCCCGGATTCTAAAACGTTTGCTAATGGCACCAAGAAACATAAATACATTGTAGGTAGAAACATTTAAGCAAACATGTACATAAAAAAACAAGGACAAAAACAGTGTAACCTTTTTTTTAATGGTAACATATGCACATTTGCTATAGTCTACAATAATTTTCACACTATAACTATTTCATAGATTTTTTTAAAGCAGTCTATTCGGCCTATGCTGTGTTTTTGTTAAGCTTTTTTTAAATCATATTTTACAGCTTCTGGCTATAGTTTTGGGGCTCGGTTCTATATTGTGAGATTGTAAATTCAAATTAGGTTTTTCGACCTGCAATCTCCATCAGTCACCTGTTCCTATATTCGAATCGAATTGTATTGTCGTGTTTCAATGACAGGTAGACTAGCCATGTCTGAAAATACATGAACCACGCACCACAAGGAATGTAATTTGAATGGTCTTGGAAACCAAAATACAATGAGCATAATTATTAAGGGGAATTGTGGGTTGTGTTAGGAGGCAAATCCGTAAAGGCATCTACCCAAACAACAACAGAAAAGAAAACATTTATACTGGCAGCGCTAGCTTACAGAGAATAACAATAAAAAGGGTGTTTTTAAAAAGTATTTTCAGCTTCCATCCACTTGAAATATGCAGATGTAATTTGAACCTCAAACCGCAGTGTATGTATCCAAGCTCCGGACAATGAGTTTCAAACTTTAAACGTGTTCCTGTTTACAGGTAAGAACTCAACTTTACAATGATGAATACGATCATTTTCGTTATGGTAGTTGTATTTTGTATTAGTTTATTTATTTGCACAAAGGTCATTTTGCTGTTTTAAGTTTGCTGTTTCAATTTAAAATGAAAAGTTAAGCTGTAAGTATAAACCTCAGTGTGATGACATTAGTAAATAACACGAACTAGGGTGAATTACAAACTTAAACGATTCCTGTGTTTTGGATATATCAACTTAGTGCATCCTCCTCTATCTTTGTCCATCCGTTTGCCATTTTTCTCAGGCTGTATACAAATTTGTCAGCCGGGGTCTTTAAACTGGGCGTCACGTCACGTACGTTCACTTCTCATTGGTCCGTTTCCCTAGTAAGGTGTGTGCAGCTCCAGGGTCGGCTCAACATTACCAATCAGTGGAGCCTGATCCAGATCCTCGCAGTAAATAAAACACCATCTCATGATCCGGCTCCAGTGATCCCGGATCGCATCCCATTTTTATTCTCATTGACTTCTATATTGACTAGTGATTATACCAATAAATGAAAATGAAATAAAAGTGTTAGTAACCTTGCAATGTTAGGTGCACGTTTCTCCATCATTGAAATTACGCCTATGCCCTTCACACTCTCAGCAGAAGAGAGGGTCACTATAATGTCTTAGCGCCTTTCATACCACAATTTCTCAACGCGTTTTACACATGGTTAGAACATAAATAAAGTCTACATTATAACAGAACAATAGGCTACACAATTATAATAACAATATTAATACATAGTGATAAAAAAAACATGTAACAGATACTGCGCACACATCTTCCGATGCCCTCTGTCGCTGTAATTGTCTCAGCCTATGTCGTAAATACCGGTACACTGCATACATTAGAGGAGCCTCGGTTCAATTAGGGAAAGGTATTCTTGCTGTCGTGAAATACGACCAAGTAGTGTGAGCAACATAATATAGAAACGCTACCTCTGTCGTATTGTGCTCCCGACTTCGTTCTAGCCTGATTCGACCTCGTATTGGTACATAAAAGAGCCCCTGTTCTCAAAGGAAAATCGATCGATTTTACATTTTCTTTAACATGCTATACCAGTTCTGTGCGCAATGCAGAATCATTTTTTCTAATCGCTTTTCTCCTGTGAATCCCCATGCTTAAACTTATTAGATTTGTAAACAGTGGTGACACCGCCAGCTAGAGCAGAAAGCAACCATTTGGTTTATGCGTGTTTAGACCCCAGCATTAATTCTGACTTGAATGCTTAGACAAGAGGCAACCTCTTCGTCAAAACTAAAGCTTTGTTGTCGCTGTTATACAGGCCACTCTATCGCTTTGAACAACCCATCACTCGACCCGAGTTTTATTTATTCATCCAACTATTTCATTATTTTAGGAGAAGAGAAAACATTCAATTTGTTATCATGTGTAAAACATCTGTATTTGTTCTTATTTATTTTATTTTTGTTTAAATTATCGTCACAATCATTACTAAGTAGCTATTGCAATGCTTCAATACAATTTGCTTTAATTCAGGCCAGAATGTCCCTGTCAAGATATGTTTGTATTTCAGCGAGATATCTCATGAATTAATGAGGCTTGGGTGGTTATTATGAAGTGTGTGGCACCTAATAGATGAACTTCACTTGAGTTCCATATCTATTCACCACGGGGGTCATAGACAGACCAATTCATTTTCAAATTCTTATTTCTCAAACTAGAAATCCTTTTTTTTTGTTCTCACATCTATTAGATTGCAACCGCCTGGGCTCAGGAAGAAGACAGAGAGTGTGCCATGCAATCAGCAGACACCTAAATGCACTTATGCTATTAAGGAGATTAATTAGAAAGCAAACAAAGACAGGGCAAGACTTGGGTCTGACTTATAGCAAAGGCGTACACGTACCATTTCCACTGGCTATTACATTGTAGGACATACCTGGTGTTAAGATTGATGAAGGTAAATAGAGCAGGTGACAGAGTGGCGATGCCTGAGGAGGGACCTCACCACTTCACTGACACAGTTTCTCTGAGGAAGGGCTGAGATCGGTATCAGTGCACAGGCTACAGCTCACCCGGTCTCCTCACAGTCTCCTTTTTGGGTTCCCAAAACAACTTTAAACAATAGGTCTCCTCGGCAATCCTTTCAAGAAAAGAAGAAACAAAAACAAAAGACCAATATACGCAGGAATGGGAAAGGTCCACTTATACACATAGGGGACTTATGTGCTGGTTAAATCTCTAACAAAAAAACCTTTACAAGACGTATTTGATCAACCCCCACCCAATTTCTCCATGCTTGAAAGAATAGTCAGTTTCCATCACATGTAATACAGGTACGCTTATATAAATGCTTGTCTATCTTTGACATGTCTTTAGCATCGATACTTACTGTAAGTGGTATTCAAGACAATCCAACTCGCTTTTAAGAGATCTGAGCCCAGTTCCAGTGTTTATCATGCTACTGCAGGTTGTCTGGTTTAAGTTTCTGTTTAAAATGTAGGTTTGTGGCATCCTTTTGAAAACACAGACACACTCCAATTTTGGATACTGGAAAATAATCAATTCCCATTAAATCCATTAATCCCCACACTTTCTAATAAATGGGATTCGTGTTTTAATTCCAGTGTTAATAATTCCTGTTTCTTATACTGAATAAAGGTTCTTCAGATTTTCATGACGTTCGACAATCGTTTAGGAAATATATCCAAATACAAGTATTCAAATAACTAAAAAAACAGCAGTGTAAGAGAATAATATATAATTATATAAATATATAATTACATAAATAATTAACTGGCAAAGCCTAAGGGTCACCAAAGCATTTTATGTCAACAAATATTGTTTCTACAGCAAAACGGCAAAACTGAAATTGGAAAATGTCTTCCAAGAATAACGTTGCTGATTTCTTTCGTGGAGGGGTCTTTAAGACCAAGACCAACTTTCCCGCACATTTCATTCTTTCTGTACATTTACAGGAAGGGATACTGTAGTTTTAACACACTATCATAATATTTTGATGGGAGGAAATTTAAATGGTTTGTATCTAGGATTACACTAATTGACCGTACATGTTATACTGTGGGACCAACACGAAGAAAAGAGGTCAAGAGTAGTCTGCTCGATAGCCTAAATAAATTAGTCTCAGTGAGATAAGACTTATCTCTATAGCGAGGGATATATTTCTGCAACTGTAAGACATGACAACCAGTAACAGGAGCATATGACTGTAAAAAAAAAAAAAAAAAAACGCCATGTGGTGATTGTATGAGGTCTGTTTTTTGTTGTTTTTGTTTTTTGGGCTAAGCCAACGGTTGTTTGTTTATTGTGTTAAACTTACACAACGAAAGTAGTCACATCCTGTTTATTTTTTATATATGTTTTTATTCTTGGATTTTTGATATCCAACATTGTTGCATTCACAGGGGTATATGCGCAAATAAAAAAGGTACATTTTAAAACGCGAAAAATTGAGGATTGATTAAGAAAAATATATACAAAGAGAAAGACTGACTGCCATTTAAAATGCTTTAAATCTTAAAGTCCGCACCGTGTCACAAATAGAATATGTAGCCTAATGTTCATTCTAAAACATATTTGCTGTAGCCTTTATGTGTGAATCCATGCAAAATGTAATATAAAAATGACACCGTGTTATTTATGCTGCCAGTGGCGAGGTTATATTACACATTACTGTTTAAGGTAGAACTAGAAAACTGTAATTTCAAAAACGTAATTGAATTTGATAGGATTGTGTACAGTAGGCCTATGCAGGCAGATGTCAAAGTGCAAGATAAACCAAACGGCGCTGGAGCGTGACGTAACGGCATTCCTTACCTGCTTCATTCCGCCTTTATCACGTCACGTGCTAAGCGTCTTTTTTTAAAGTGGGTCAGGTTAACCAAATCAGTGCGCAATATGATGTTTGTAACACTTCATCAAAGAGGTGACGGAGAAAAATACAAATAGTGACAAAAACAATAATAATTGATAGGCTATATTTGATGGTGAATTTAATATGGGACAGATAATTGGACTGGAGGCAAATAACCCGGGAAATAAATCAGTCAAATAAAATAGGTGAATGATGAAGAAGTCAACATCCGGCCTGCACGGACACTTTTCTAAGGCTACGTTTGTCCGTCCATTTTCTGTGGGTTAACATTATTATTATTTACAATGTATTGTTTGTTTGGTTTTTTTCATACATTGACTGCTCATGAGACGTGTGTCTGTAAGTTACAGCTGTGCGCAAAACGAACCCATGAACCATGTTGATGTTCTGCCATTATGCTAAGCAAATTTCAGCTGCTCCTGGTATTTGTCTCGTGTGTGCGTGTGTGTTGTGTGTGCCAGATTGGTTATAGACTGCTGCTTATGTGATGGGGTTTATTTCGCTGGGTTTACTGTTCACCAGGCGTTCTTTATGAGATTGGTTCTCTTGTCACATATGGAGGCGCCCCAACAGGACGGTGCAAAATTGAGTCTAACCCTTTTCACAATGCTCAGAACAGTGATAACGTTTAATTTCACACTAATTTTAGTATGTATATACTTTACACTGCAATGTAACACTTGTTATTTTCTGTGCGTCTTAAACCGTTAAGACAATTTCTAGAATCACCTCAAAAGTGTAAAAAAAGGCCTTTGTTGTTAACGTAAACACTGCTAAGCAGCTATGAGAAATTAGTTGACAAGTGAAATCTCTCTGCCATTCCCTTTCATTAGCATTCCCAGTTAACTACCTATCGCCCAACCGTTCTCTCCATCGTGCTTATAATTTAAACTTTTACATTTCTGTCTACGTTAGTGTTTATTTTGGTAAATCATACACGTTTCAATCAACTGTTTTGAAATACAATTAAGAATTAAACCAAATTTGTAGGCAACAGATATGAAATACATTTGTATATGTTTGTTTATTTTATCGTTTGCATTAAACGTATGGATTTACTATTTTACGTGTAACTTATAATCACTTCTAAACAGAAACACCCATTGGCGAGTTTGTCGCCACCAAGAATCATTTTGATTCTCCAGCCCTCGGAGACGACTTCTACCGGCTTAGCTTCAACAGTGATGGGTTAAATGCAATCAGCGCATGCGGTTTTTTTTTTTCTCCCAATGACGAGTACTTTAATTTGCGCCTAATTTCTGTTTCATATGCGAACTGAAACTAAATACCGTCTGAATGAAAGCCTTGTTTGTCCCGGTGGGATTTAATGTGAGATTAGCAGCTAATTGTTGGATAAAGGAAATACAGCTGTTTCCAAGACAGTGATTCTCAAACATTTTGTTTTCCAGAATCAGCACGTAGGCCTACATCCCAGCTGTCTGCTTGTTTAGTTCTCTGCGTTGCTACTGGGACACCGGGCTTGTGTTCCTGTGCTGAGCTCTGCAAAAAAAAAAAAAAAAAAGATGTTTCGCCAATAAATGACCCAAAGACCCCCCAGAAACAAAGCTGATTAATGTATCAAAGAGTCGTTTAATATTTATTCTGTACACGAGTTTACATGATAACTATTAGCAACCCACATTATACAAACAGTGACAGGAAATGTTGCATGCTGAACTATAGCAGTATTGCGAAAGTTTTTTTTTTAAACTATGCGCGCAAGGGCTGGTTTGTTTAAATTACAACCACACAAAATAACTCCACAAATCGGTTAACAAATCAAAAGTACATTTTTCTTCGCAGTGTTTTTGGAGCGATAAACGAAGTCTGGGATAAGCTCTGATTAGTCAGCGTGTCGTACATACAGACTACTGCCTTGCCAAATAAATAATAATAGCAATAACACCGGCGTTGTAATTCCATGCAGAACTCCATAATTTTGGAAAGGGGTGACCAAATCAAAGTCACAGCCAGCAATTGTAAGCTATATTGGTCTTCGTTATCAACCGGAAACAAAACACTCATGACAACAATATGGGAACCATATCAGGTCTGAGGTCAAGGTTGTTCTACAGACCTGGAAATATGACGTCAGTATCAAACTTTATCTGAGATATGGGGTTGATAGTGCCAAAAGAGCCGAGGCGGGTTTTACTGAGGGGAGTGCTATAATACACCCCCAAGGGACATTGCTGAGTCACCTTTGGTCTAAGTTGTCGAGTCTTCTGAAAGTGAGTTTGTTAAAAACGTCCACGTGCTTTTCACTGCTAAGCATCATGCCTCGGATCCAAGCTACTGACAACGAGTTCATCTTATAAAATAAATCATTTCTCACCAAACTATAGTCAGAGCAAGAGCCTAAATGTCTATAAACAGTAATAATATTGCATTTGCTATTGCCCGGTGAGTATGACCACAGGGAAACAGTAACCTATTGTCCAGGAGGCTCTTCAGTATGAAAGTGTCTTAAACCGACCAAGTTATTCAGAGATATGTTGCCACTAGTAAATATTGGAACTATAGTTGAGCTAAATATCCATTTTAATAAAAGACAGACTGGCAGAATAACAGAACATCCGACCAAGATATCCGTCACATCTATGCGCTTTTTATAACACGCTTTAAAACGCCAGGAGTACTGAACCCAATACCTGGGTTTCAATGCTAGTTCTATGCGTGGCACTTGAGTAGCAGAACACGCAGGTTCACATTATTTTAAATTGGATTCAGTTTTTTTTTCTTCCTGGAACTGGCAGATCAAATTTAGCATACTAGACAAAACTGTAATTTTATTATCTGTCAAATATGTTTTAAAACCATATAGCCTATGTGAAAGCGAATAAAACGAATTTAGCTCGGCTCTTAGAAACAGATTTAACACCAAATATATAAGCAACCCCATGCTTATCCGTAACATGCTACCTCCCTCTTGCGGTTAATAATAGTAAAGCTTTTAATAACTTCAAACGTTTAATCTTTATTTACAATATTTGCCAGCAGACCTGGCGCGTATTGGAGACAGGTGATTATTTGAGACCCGGCAATTGTTTGAAGTTTTACGGTATTTATGTTTCTCATAAATAGAAAACTTTGCCACCCCCAGCACAGATACTCAATGAAGCTGTGAGAGCAGAACCGAGATTCTGAATTCTGAAAAATGTGCTCGTGAGAACCGGCCTTATCCTTCTTTTATTTGGTATTAAAAAGACAGAGAAACCAGTGATGACAGAAATCCATCCATGTTTCGTATGTATGTATGTATGTATATAGATAAGGAGGCTGTGTGGTCCAGTGGTTAAAGAAAAGGGCTTGTAACCGGGAGGTCCCTGGTTCAAATCCCACCTCAGCTACTGACTCATTGTGTGACCCTGAGCAAGTCACTTAATCTCCTCGTGCTCCGTCTTTCGGGTGAGACGTAGTTGTAAGTGACTCTGCAGCTGATGCATAGTTCACACACCCTAGTCTCTATAAGTCGCCTTGGATAAAGGCGTCTGCTAAATAAACATATATATATATATATATATATATATATATATATATATATATATATATATATATATATATATATATATATATATATATATATATATATAGTTAATGTGTTTTAGTTTTAAAGTTTTAATTAATTTTAAGTTGCAGACATAAAGAACGTAATTGATATCCATTTAAAAAAAAAAATGAAATATATGTATTTATCTTCGAAACACGCGTTAGTTTAGGCTACAACGATTATGACGTATTGATTTTGCAAATGGTTCGCTACTGGCCAACGGTTTGTAACAAACTGAGTGTGTGAAAAATTACATTCGACAGACTACCAGAGATCCTGTTCAAAATCTGAGACAAATAGAAGACAAACGGCTCTTAGGGATCTAATACTAACTAGATTTACGCGATATTTATCAGGGTGCATAAGCCCTTCTTCCAGCGCGTAAATAGCGCGTAAATCAAGTGAGAATAGGGCAACATTTTGCAATAATTATTACAGATTAAACACAAGATTTTTTTTTTATTGGCCTTGCTTAACATTTTTCTCACCAAACATGATCTCACAGTAAATACAATGTTTACACAGTAAGCACACACTATAAAAGCTAATAATAAGGACTGTATTTGTGAGTTTGCAAATATTCAACGATAGGCTATGTATATACAAAAATCTTACTGCAGCGTTTTACCCAGTTTTTGGGCAGTTCATGTTTTCTATTATGAGACGAGAAATATAATTCCACAAGGTGGCGCTAACTCCTCAATCATTGATTTCCTATATTACTGGTAGTTATATTTATTTCTGTATTAATAAAAGGTACACTGTTGCAAAGTCATTATGATCAAATAGTGGGAAAAAAGTATGGTTTACATTTTATTTTAGGCAAACAGATATCACAAAAGCGACATGGACAATAAGCGCATACATAACACTCATGTCTATATATTGTACATTATCCCGCATACACAGAATGTTGGATTGCTTAATACTATATTATTAATACTCGTTTTGGAAACCATTGTTAGTCTCAACTAAAATGATCATTTCAGTCACTCACCGCTGACTCAATGCACATATGGCAGGAAGACAGACGTTTTTTTTTTTATATTAAGTGTAAATTACTTTAAAAAACGATCTTTCAAATTGCAAAATGAATACCATAACACATCCGAACCCAAACGGCCTTGCAATAAGTATCTGCTAGTATGTGTATGTATTCCGTTGACTAGCCCTTGCTCAAGCTATATACAGTAGTAAAGTTATCTTACCACAGCAGTGTGCATCCCATTCCATACTATACCTTCTCATAACCCAGCGTGCGCTCCATGTACTTTCACAAACCCCAGTTTATGTTTTTTTTTAAGCATGACTGTTTCTTCTAAACTGTATGTTGTTTAATTTTTTGCAACTTGCTTTTGACAGATGCATTGCATTTGGCTGAAATCGGCACATACTGGTGCGGTTTTCTCTCTACAAGCATCCTCGCTCGCTGTTCCTCCATAACTGGAGCACAGCGAGGTGGAATAATTGAACCTGACTGACCTTAAAGCTCCCAGATCAACTCAATCATGCTGTGACGTCAGCATAGGGGCAGTACCAAACGAAAACACCTGTTATATACATTGGGGTTCATCATTTGATTTGTAAAATTCGTAATTTTTTTATTATACATATTATTAGCCACTGGTACACACACACACACACACACACACACATATATATATATATATATATATATATATATATATATATATATATATATATATATATATATATATATATATATATATATATATATATATATATATATATGTATCACAATTTGCCAATAAGATTAACTATAGCTGAATCTACATGACACCAGCATGAAATAGATCACTTTTCTTACAATACAGTGTAGATTCGAACTAAGTAACTAAACCGGGGTTGAATGCCGGTGTCATGGCTGATCACGGCTGATTCACTGATCCGATTCTCTACACCTTCGCACATCTGCTGTTGCAGCACTGAGACTGATACACGTGTATACTACAAAGTGCAAACATTGCAGATGCTCAGAGCCAACATTTGGGAATGAATCGTTTTATATTGAGGGCAGTGGTGGCAGCAGGTACTTATAACATACAAAATGACGAACTCGTTCTTAATGACTACCTTCTTACAAGTAAGCCTTTAAACATATTAACGTCTTTGCATGTATGTAATAAAACAATGTGCAGAATTGTTGGATTACCGGTGACATCGATCCCAGTGTTCTGTTGTCTGGGTTTACAGCTTTTCTTTTTTGTTAGTGAATATAACATATGCATACAATTCCATACATTACTTTAAACAATAAAATAATTATTGTCAGCAGAATTAAGGTGTGCCGCTGATTGCTTACTGGTTATT
Source organism: Acipenser oxyrinchus oxyrinchus (assembly GCA_030684275.1). Lineage (NCBI taxonomy): Eukaryota > Metazoa > Chordata > Actinopteri > Acipenseriformes > Acipenseridae > Acipenser > Acipenser oxyrinchus. The sequence continues at coordinate 43,844,501 of CM060257.1, read as the reverse complement.
GTCATTTAAATTCACTGCACAAAAATAGGACATACGAATAATGATTCCGTCGACAACAGAAAATATGATTGTTCTATTAATTACCTGTCAGTCATTGCACTGACTTGTTCCCAGGTCTGTGAGTAAGCTTGAATCCATCCAGCGGCATACAAATGTTATCAACCAACCTTGATGATGCCGGTGTCACTCAGCGACAATTGTCAAGAGTTGGTAATTAGGTACCGATACAGATATAAATTGACGCACTGTGGGTCAATTGCATCGTACCAAATTTAGTCCACTGATGTATTTAACTTGTGGATTAAACATGTTTAGTCCACTTGATTGGACTAAAGTTACACCTGCTAATCCCCATTACAGTGCACCAGAAGTTAATAATCGCAGGTAAATTAGATTAAGCAAACTCCTGATTGCAGTGTAGCCTACCCAGTCAGATTTGTGACGATCCTGTTAAAGTGGATTCATTTAGTACTATGAAGGACTACGATTCCTCGTCCTAAGTATTTACTGCTTTAAATGTTTTGCAGGGACAGCTACATTTTCCCCTGAAATGCTAGTAGGCTACATCTGAAAACTTTATTCCGTACATTTCTTATGTCCGAGAATAGCGTATATGTATATGGGAAACTATGTAATGTAATGTATCAGCGTAACATTATTCAGCAGGTTTCATTCGACTTTATGAAGCAAAATCGATTAAGTATATGGGGTGAATCAAAACTTCTGGCCACAGCTGCATAGGTTAGTCCTCTTTATCGGTCTAATTTATTCCACTTGTTCTGATCAGATAAACCAATTACCAGGATCATCTGTTTAGTACGCTGCAATCAGGATTAAATTAGTACAGATTTGCAGGATTTTCTAGTCTGCATCTTGGTCCACTTGTTGTGGAGTAAATCACTGGTACGCTGTAAACTACCCATTGTTTTTACATACAATTTAAAATGCAAATCTGATCCATTTTAAGTAGCTCCGATCGGGGAATCCTAAACTAAGACCTAAGTGTGAGTAATAATAATAATAATAATAATAATAATAATAATAATAATAATAATAATAATAATAATAATAATAGTCATCCTTGACCAGACCAGATATAAGGTTAAGGTTATATTTTTAGTTTCACAGTTTAAGGGCCCTATTTAGCAACGTTCGTAAAACCCTTAAGGCAAAACACTTTGGGGCAGTTGGCGCATCAAAATCAGCCTCACTGTGGGCAAACAAACTTTGCAAGCAGACTTTACCCACCTAAGCAACCCTGTTTTAGTGCCCACCCGGCAAGTCAGCGTTAGCGCTGGACATGGGCTGAACTTCAGGGGAGTGACCTCAATTAATCTATTTCCCTGTCTCTCACAAGCTGCAACAGAATACAAAGCAGGGTTTTCTTGGGAGGTATGGGTTTCCTGATGTCCTGGGAGCCATCGATTGCACACACGTGCTGCTACGCGCACCAACACAGTATAGGCACCTGTACATAAATCGTGAGGGGACCTATTCTGTCAACGTGCAAGAAGTGTGTGATGTCAACTTCATCACAAATCTGTATGCAAATCATCCTGGTTCCGCTCCTGACTCGTTTATCCTCGTTAATTCGCAGGTGGCAGCTGCGTTTCAGCAGGATGACAGTCTGAGAGGCTGGTTGATAGGGAATAACATGTGTCCACTGAAGCGGTGGCTACTAACACCGCTGCTCAACCCCACGACCCCTGCCAAACAGAGGTATAACCGTACCTTTAAATGTGCTCGTGCTGTAATTGAGCGAACATTTGGAATCCTCAAAATGCCTCTGGATGTCTCTGGGGAACTTACAGAGGAAAGATTACAGGGTTTGAAGGAAGCAGATGCTGAACTTGAAGCCCCAGTGGTGGAGGCTGCAGATGCTGCAAGTGCCAGGCAGGTCAGACAAAGCCTAGATTACTTTTTTATTTCGTAAGTATTCGCTCTCCCCAGGCTGCTAAAAAAAAAAAATCCGTAGCCTTGCTTGAGGGGCATTTTTAATTTTTTTGCGCTTTGGTCTCCTTTCTGCTTTCTTTCAGGTTTCAAAATGCCATTACTCCATTACAACATTACCCCCTGTTCTTTGATAGACTGTGCGCATGATTCGACATCGGAAGCACACATATTTGCTAAAAAGGGCCCGTTATCTTTTAAATTGGATGTTGTACAGTAATTTAATTTGGCAAATTAATATCCACTTGCAATCACAGGTTCGTCACATAATGCAGGTTGCTATGCTGTAGTGTGCAGGAGGGGGGGGGGCAGACAAGTACAGGCCAATGGTAAAGGCTAATCACATGTGCTAATAGGTCTATTTGAGAATATTTGGCTGTATTAAAATGGATTCAGTTGCTGAAGGAAATTAACCTGCTTTGGGAATGCTAGACTCATCTATAGAAAGAGCCACGTTACAAAAAAAGGCTGCACTTTTTATTTTATTTTAACACTATTTGAGGCAACAATCTGCAGTATGTTTTTGTATAGTTTGATGCTGACTCCTCCTCATCTACCCCTTATCTGAGAAGACTGAACCTAGTGTTTGTATTACATGTATATATAGTAAAGCTACTAAACGACGTGCATTTCTCATTATATATCGTCTTTATTCGTGCTTCTCACCCCACCTCCTTCAGATTTTCAGCACCTCGTATTTTCTGTTTCTCGCCCAAAGTGTCGCCCTGTTAAACGTGGCAGTGGGGGCTCTATGGCGAAACAAACGAGCACTAAATTGTGTTTGTGGTGTGGACGAGGCGTTAAAACACGGCAGCATGATCTACCACTGGGAGGGGAATCGGGAGGGCGAGAACAGGAAAACACCAGCCCCGACTCGGACCACCCAGATTTCACACAGGATTGACCAATGTAGGCCAGTCCAAAACACTAGCCGCCACCAGACACACTAGAGAACTGTTCACGTACCATTTCCCTTTTAGGGTTACTGCAGTGAACATATTTGTATTTCCTTTTCTTTTTTGTATGACCGGTAGACTATATAGGCTACTGGTAGATTATTTTTTTTAAAAAGCTTAGGAAGAAAGAAGTTAAATAATAAAAAAGAAAGACTGTTTCAGATTTCTTAAGGTTCAATATAGTGTTACACCTGTTGTAATAAACAGTACAACAGCGAAAGTAGGCCTATATTTCCTTTACCCAACACGCAGTGTTCGTGTATGATATTCAACTGACAACATGAATTGCAGCACGGCTGTCGTGTAGAAAACAAAACACACACACGCACGCACGCACGCACACACACACACACCAGGATTAAAGAGGGTATCTAAACCCGTCTGCTCCGCGGCTGCCCACTGTCCTACTCACTCAGCGCGTGCAGTGTGGGCGCTCTTGCTCAGGACAATGCTGAACTGTCAACAGGGTCATTTCGTTGATGTGTTTCTGTCGTCGCGGATTTGGTATCACCCCCTCTTGTTTTCTTGGATCTGTCATTCTATACAAAAACTACACTGAGGTGTATGGCTTAAAATAACATTTTCCTACAAATTATATATATATATATATATATATATATATATATATATATATATATATATATATATATATATATATATATATATATATATATATATGCTAATAGTAATAATGGCACAGATAGTTGTAGTTGGTTTCTGTACTGCTTTCCAATGAACCTATTGTAAAAATGTGATTAAAAGACACCCAGTGTTTTGGATCATATTACTTCACCTGGTAGGCTATTCCATGCATTTAGAACTCTGTGTAAAAAGTGCTTTCCATGCCTTCTGTTCTACAGCTTCCATTATGCCCTCTTGTTTTTCGCTATGTGCTATCTGTGCTCTCTATTTTGTAAACACAATAAAGTAACCATCAATTACATAATAACAACTCAAGAGGACGGGATTGATCGCGTTGACATTTACCTTGTGTGGGCTACTTTAAACAGTGTGTGTGTTTGGGGGCGACAAAATGAGAGACATTTATTTTGGAGCGATTCCAAATAGCCGTGCGTGTCACACTGTAAACACTGTAAGACAATGGGGTCTGCTCAATTGGCCGTAACAGCGGTGGATTAAAATGTTATCATTTCAATTGGAAGACTCCGGTATTGCCACGTTTAAAACCAGCGTGTCGAGCCTTCACTTAAACTACATTTTTAACACCTTTCATCCCCACCTCCTCCGACCCCCCGGAGCGAAACTCTGTAGGAAAATGAAAGGCGTTACGAAATATAGTCGTATCCCAATTTTGCGTTCAGATGTGATTTCATTTGAGTTCACACCCTTGAAGCAAGTGGTTAAGAAACATAGTTTTCTAACAGTCTACTTGGATAGACGAGTCTCTCTTGCACGGCACAAGCCCTTGTTAATTAAAACAAGTGTTACAAGTGTTCTGCTGAGGGGGGCAGTCGGGTGGAGCTGCGGGCAGCGAGCGACCAATAACAGAGTAGCTTCATTTCACTGGCAATACAAACTCGAAAACCAATTAAACCTCAAAAACACTGACAGAAAGGAGAAAGGAAGCTGAGTAAATGAGCTTCTCCCGGTTTTCTGTGCATTGTTTTAGCAGACCTCTTAGATGAAGGCAGATGTTTTTACAGTCCACCCGGACTAAAACAACATCTAGATATATTTAAAAGTAAACAATCTTTCCATATATATATATGCAATGGCACAAAGAGCCACTTCGTTTTCTATCCAAGACATTCTTACGAGAGACAGCGAGACTCCGGAGAGAAATCAAATATCCAATGAACTGGCAGAACTCTGCAGATTGTCCAATCCGTGGCTGCAAAGGGAGACTGGGGTAATCAGTAAGGATAGACCCGAAACTTGCCTCGCAGATTACAAGGAACTCGTAAAAGAGGAGACTCCGAACCTCAGGAAACGTTCCGATCCAGTGTCAAGCCCAAGCAAGGCTGAGGAATCCCAGATTGACGGTCAGTCTTGCAGCGAGGACTCCAGGGGAGAAGACCCAGTTTATTCTAGTTGCAATCATTTCAAAGGTATGGCATGCATCCGTGAATTTCTTGATAGCGGGTCATCGGATTTGCTGAACAGAATGGTCTCTTTATTTGAACAAAAAATGTATAAAGCAAGTGTGATGTAGCTTCTGTATATTCATAGTAACGAAGCACAGCTATAATGTATTCAATACTTGCTTAATCATGACAATTATTAATATAATTAGTTAAAATTGTAATTAAACATATATATATATATATATATATATATATATATATATATATATATATATATATATATATATATATATATATATATATATATATATATATATATATATATATATACGTTTTGTGCTTTGAGGTACAGAACAGAATATCGTCATTCTTTTTTAAAAATTGTAGTAACTAGGCTACATAAAAGTGCAAACTTAAGAAAACGTACGTCCACTATTTTATTGATGGTGATCAGAAAACTAATCACAGCTCTGAGCTTGTGTCAATCTTGTGAGTATTCATTATATATATATATATATATATATATATATATATATATATATATATATATATATATATATATATATATATATATATATATATATATATAATCACGCACCTGTCAACTTAGAACAATACTATTGTCGATGTATTTATTTAATTTATTTCTTGTATTTGTATTTACAGTATGTGTGTATTCCAAAGCCTGCAGAAGCGAGCTATGTATGTCAACATATGTCTGTTCATTTTCCTTCTGTACAATAAGCAGCAAACAGAAAATACATTAAACAGGAAAACAACAGGCCTGCCAGATTCCAGGCCCGGTTGCTGTAAGCTGTGGTTTCTGAACATCTCATAAATAAATACCAAGCCTAGGGTTTAATGTGTTTTGTTTTCTAAATCAGTACAAACTCAAACATTTATTGGTTGGCAGTTTGCAACTACATAACTTTACAATAACCTACAACACAGTGGTAGCTACAACAATTTGCAAAGTGATTACTGACCAAATAGCACCTATGAGGCTTACTGTGTAAACATAATGGCATGAAGAGGAGTGTCACTCAAAACACAAACACCGTTGAATAGAAAAAGGAAAAAAATGAGACAAAACACGACATAATAATGCATATTAATACATATTAACATATTAACATATTAACATATTAACTGTTACAGAGTGTGAGAGCCAGTCTACTGCGGAGGAAAGAGGCAAGATGGAGAGATCCAACCCCGCCGATCGACGCAAAACCCTGAAGAAGCGCTGCCGGGCCGCCTTCTCTCATGAGCAGGTCTACGAGCTGGAAAGGCGGTTTAACCTGCAGAAGTATCTGTCTGGCCCAGAGAGAGCGGATTTGGCGGCGGCTCTTAAACTCACAGAAACGCAAGTGAAGATCTGGTTCCAGAACCGGAGGTACAAAACTAAGAGACGACAAATAGCGCACGAATTGGCTGCTAACTGCACTCAGACCATGGCGAAGAAAGTGTCAATAAAGGTGCTGGTGAGGGACGATCGGAGACAGTACAGGACCGAAGAGCTGCTCAGCCCACCTGCCACCCCCCTTTACCAGACCTATCAATACTACCCGTACATGTACTGCTTCCAGCCGTGGCCCTCAAATATGTCCACGTGTTCCCTTAACACAAACGGTAACTAGGGCAGCATGTCCCTCGTTGGCTATTCATGAAGAACCGATTAACACGTTATAACTGGCAGTATAGTTTTCCAAAAAAACAATAATGGAAATACAGTTTTACACTTCCAAAGACTCCTAAAAATGCACATTAAGGAAAATGTTGATTCGACTTTCCCCAGAGGAAGAACCGATGGATAATCTTGCAAAAATTGTGCATTTATAATTTACAATTAGTGTGCTGCTGACTGTGCCAAAATGGACATTTAACATTTCTTTTTATATTATACTAAAGACGGTGTATTTTAATGTTTAATGAAACTAACAGCGCAGATCCACCGAGTGTGTCACCCAAAAATAACTTTTCTTCTGGGACTACAAATAACATTTAAAATAACATCCTGATGATGTAACTTAAGTTTCCCAAAAAATGCTAAGCAATCAACAGGGAGGTACGATCCCTCCATAAACCATTTTGCTGGACGAACTATTCGGATATCATAATCCAGACCACGTGGTTTTTGTTTAATTAAATGTTAAATTACCTTTATTTTTGAATACTATCGGTTTAAAAAAAGTGTTGTAAAAAGTGTTGTAAAAAGTGTTGTAAAAAGTGTTGTAAAAAGGTCCTACAAAGTTTGTTTCTAAGTTTATTATTTCACCACATCGAACTATTTCTGTAGAAAAATGGATTTGTCGTTTTTGGAATCATTCTGGGTCATAAGAACACACGAGTGCAGTTATTCCAGTCAGTATAAGACACAATCTGAATCAATTATTCGTTCTTTTTAAACAAACCGCCCGAGGGAGTATCTTGCACTTTTTTTTTGTAAGTATGAACATGGAAATATGTAAGCATGTACTAATGATTTAAACAAAAATAGTATACCAAGTGTAGGCCTATTTACTTGATATGTTTATTGTAAATAATTCATATATTAATGTGTTTTTTGTTTGTTTGTTTGTTTTGTTTTGTTGATGTTGTTATTAAACCCACAGTAGGCTATATAAAATATATATATATATATATATATATATATATATATATATATATATATATATATATATATATATATATATATATATATATATATATATATATATATATATATATATATATATATATATATATATATATATATATATATATATATATATATATATATATATATATATATAATGACCCTTCTGGGCAATATGTGTTAACTTTGATTAAAGAGCAAATTATTAATATTGTTTTACATTGTTTTATTTATTCTATAATGTGTGTATGTCAATGTATTGTGAGAAACGCACTTAAACTCCTTATATAATCATTTAGTTCTGTACCTTTACAGGGCGAATCCACATTTTACAAAACATTATACAAAATTATAGGAAAAGTATTATTGTTGTGTATTTTAAAGTAGGCTAAGCCTGGTTTGTGTTGGCGGTTGCACAAATAACGCCACTTAAAGTAATTCAAAGGATTGCGACAGCAGTAGGATAAAGCCAAAACGAGCACCCACACAAAGTAAAAATATATGTTGGCAAATATACTATTGAATTAAAGAAAGATCCTATGCAACCAATTTTGAACACATTGTAGTGTTTATTTTAGTTGTTTGCTACTCAGACTCACAAGGACATGTCAATGTGATATACATTGCAGTGTAAAGTACATACAGTGTGTGTTAAATTGCATATTTGATTTACAGTACAATGCTGTCACCAGTCTCAGCTTTTAGTGGTGGACAATGTTTTTAAAACTGTATCATTATACCATACAGCGTATGATTTCGAGATTGCAATTAGCTCTAACAATACTGTTTGTATCAGGAATGTATAAGCTATTGATGTGCTTGCACCTGTGAGAAAATGCAAAGGGCTTGAATTAAATCACACGTTTATAGCGTCACCTCTCGCCAGAACTATAATGCAGCAAAGAGGATACAATGCAGTGCAGTATTTATTCAGTTATGTTACTATAAGCACTGTGATTTTTATAATGTAAGGTTAAGTATTGAGTAAATGACTATAGGGCAAGAACGGAAGATCCTTCCTTTATTGGTCACCGTGGATTCTAGCTTGAATTGAACTAGTTAATAGATAGAATGCCTCATAATTGTATTTTTGATGGTCAGATAAGTTCCAGTAACACCAAGGACCATACACAGTTCTGTGCTAATGCTTCAAACTGTGTGGTATTGACATAAACTTGGCATAGAGATATATCTAGCTATACACTACATTACAGATTTCATAATTCGTATTTACTATATGGCAGGTTTCAATTAATCTTGAGATCTATGGTTCTTGTTATATTTTCATTCGCTGTACCAATCCACAAGCACCCTATCCCTCTTTCAGATTTACAATTTTTTGAGCGTAAAAATAAATACCATATCAGGTAGGTCTTCCTTTTCAGGCCAACCACTGTGTGTGTGTGTTTGTGGAACATAATGATATAATGGAAGCCTTTTAAAGGTTTTGGAAAAGTATGCCCTCTCCTTGCTGAAGCGTTTGGCATGTGCGCTTCCTGGTCCAGAGAGCAGGCAGTTTATTTGTCCTGGCTGATCTGCCTCCTGCTCTCGAGTAGGTGGGTGGCCCCATTTGTCCCAGGTGGACAGTCAAAGTTTCTGATGCAAAATTATACAGAAGTATCAAATTGTACAGAAATTGACTGGAAGGCCTGCTAATTAGTCAAGGCATCCCTGTAGAAAGGCAATGGCTGGAGATGTTAAGGCTTCTGATTCACATCTGTCATCTGATAAATTATTTCGTTATTCTTTTTTTCACAGCATAGATATATATATATATATATATATATATATATATATATATATATATATATATATATATATATATATATATATATATATATATATATATATATATATATATATATATATATATATATATATATATCCTTAATGTTATAATTACTTTCAATTATAATCTGTCGTTCTTAAGAATAAACAAATAATTATACACCCCTCTTGATCAAGTATATAAAGCTTATTTAAACATGACTGTTTCTATACAACTGGCTAAAACACTAATGGTGTCGATGTATTTGTTTGCGACAAAATATATTTTTGACATTAATATTGGTGTGTGATTATGGGTGTTTGCAGACAGCTGTCATTTTAAATTTCATCAGGAAGTACATAACATGCCAAGTCAAGTGTTCAATATTTAACATCTCAAAATGTTTGCATGTATGAAACAGCATAGGACTACATGTACCTGCCAAGTCTCGCAAGCGCCCCCCAAAAAAAAAAAAAATCATAAAACAGTGCCTCATACCAGCCTCCATGCCAGCCGATCTGATTGACATCAGTCGATTGAATAGGACGCTATCAAGCAAAAATCAACCCATAGGAATAGGCCAGTAGGTTCCCATACTAGCCTACTAAACCCTAAATCTACACTCTACCCCTAAACCTAATCTCAAACCCTAAACCTAACTGTGTTACTATTAAAGTAATTTTTACTACAGTATTATTTCAACACCGCTTTTTAGCACCCCTATAGCAGCTACCACTTCCGACGTCCACTAATGCGCTTGATCCAGACCTACTTTACCTGTTAGTAGGCTAGTTGGTACATACTGGCCCATTGCTATGGAATGATTCTTGTTTGATAATGTCCCATTTAATCGACTGATCTCAATCAGATCGGGTGCCCATGAAAAGACAGTTAAGAAGTAAGAAAACAAAGTTAGGAAGCTAATTTTAATTCATCCATTAAAAAAAAAAAACATAATTAAGAGAATAGCAGTACCTGATGAAATGAGGTGGGATACAAACTCTGACACTGGTAGCTATGATATGAAGTTAACATCTCATATATAAATGTGAAGGATATTGTCACTGTTAAGTGTCTTTTTTTTACTCAAAACTTTCGGACCCCTATTCGATCTATCACAACACAAATAGGATACGAGCATATTTGTATTTGAGTTTGTCACAGTGATGAATGCTGCTCTTCGTGAACACACGTAACATTTTACAATTAAAGTATAGCTACTTATAATTAAAAATATTAGGATTAAAATGTCGTCATTAATCGTTTGTAATTTGTAATTCTTGTTTCGTTTTATATAACTTGATATGAAACTGACAGTGCTATATTTGTACTTGCATTTGTAAGAAAGTAGATTATTGAGCTACCTCATTACTGCTCTAACTAAAACGGATAGGAAATTAATTGATGCAGCCGCTCGTATCATGCAGTCGAAAAGTGATCGAAATATGGATGAAATACAAAACCGTCACAACCTGTTCAAGTAAAAGATGACACAAATCTCAAAGAGGCTATTTGATGGCTAAAGAAAGATCGTTACCGAATTATAGAACGAGATATGGATATTGATGACATCACTTAATTTTCCTCATAGCAGATCTTAAATAAATAAATAAATAATAATAATACTCAAACAATTATTATTTAAATTTAGCTTTCATGAAATGCAACATGATTTATCTTCAATAAAAGTTTTACGTTTATTTTAAATTATTCAGTCTAACCGCTACATATCCCACAATTTCACAAAAGACTCCTGCCAGTATTATTTCCTTTTTTTTTATTTTTATTGTATATTTTTCATATTATTCTTCAGACACTTCCATAAACAGGATGGGAAAGTGATACGTTACAATGAAAACGGGACAGTGTTTCTGAAGGAAGTTGTGGAATCGGTTCTCACTGAGGGTCACAACTTGTGGAAGTGATTCAATGGAAGAAGTTTAGAAAACGCAGCACGAGGTCCGGTAGCATTCCCAGTGTCCGACGCACCTCGGCTTTGGGAGCCACGAGCTGTCTGTTGCTTTTCGTTTTTAGGTCCGGTAGCATTCCCAGTGCCCGACGCACCTCGGCTTTGGGAGCCACGAGCTGTCTGTTGCTTTTCGTTTTTAGGTCCGGTAGCATTCCCAGTGCCCGACGCACCTCGGCTTTGGGAGCCACGAGCTGTCTGTTGCTTTTCGTTTTTAGGTCCGGTAGCATTCCCAGTGCCCGACGCACCTCGGCTTTGGGAGCCACGAGCTGTCTGTTGCTTTTCGTTTTTTTCCCTTAGAACAATAGCATAATATCACTAATTAAATATAAACAGGGACAATACAGAAGTCCTACTTTTTCGTCTTATTTATAATTTATAAGCCAGTATATTAAAACAGGTACAGGCATCCAACATGCCAATATTGTTCATAACATAATAATAATAAAACACATAATTAAGCATAATTGAATAAAATATAATAACGTTTGTTTAATTTAATTACAAACATATCAAACAAAAAGAGAGGTGTTGAACTGAATCTAGTATCAAGGTCTTCCTATAAGTGCAAGGTCATTTTTATGTTTAAAAAAAAAAAATCGATTTATAGGTAAATATTTAACTCAGATGTTGGCTGATAGGAAGGTTTATTTAGAGGGGCTGACGGGAGTTCTCTCGAGTTCAGTACATTCTCCCTGCAGTTACTCTCGGCTCATATCCCAGCAAGACAAACATGAACCTGCCAGATTCAGTCTCACTTCTATCTTTACAGTTGCTGTTTTCCATAAACGGGGTCCTCACTGGGGATAAAGAGACAACCTGCCAATGCTCGAATACCGCCAGCTACTCGCTCACTTTCCACGCGGAGTGGAACCCCACTACCTTCCCAAAGCAGTACCCTACCCACCGCCCCCCTGCGCAGTGGTCTCGGCTCTTCGGTGAGTGATTTATATAAAGCCCAAATAAATGTAAATCTTCACCCTTTCTAATCCTATTATTATTATTATTATTATTATTATTATTATTATTATTATTATTATTATTATTATTATTATTAGTAGTAGTCGTAGTAGTAGTAGTAGTATCTCAAACTGCACAGTTTGGATAACCGCAACAAACAAACAATTATTTTCCATTGACTTATTAAGGAAAAAATAGGGGTACTACTACGACGACGACTACGACTACTACTACTACTACTACTATTAATAATAATAATAATAATAATAATAATAATAATAATAATAATAATAATAATTATTATTATTATTATTATTATTATTATTATTATTATTATTATTATTATTAAAATAAAAATAAAGAAAAAAATGCATTTTGAAAAACGTAGAAATGAATATACAGAACATTAGTCTTATACTATTTTATGTTTTAAGCCAAGCCAATGTGATGTGAAATGTTTTAAACAAACATGTTCATTTCATACAGCGAAGTTGCAGGAAAACATTAACCTTAGATCAAACTTCATCCCGAAAAACAAACCCAAGGTCTGTCAGGTTTGCTTTCCCTGGAATCGCCATTGATTCCACGGAAAACCAATATTTTTATGGCCACGTTATGTGAGCTAAGCACCGCATTTAATTTTGTAACACGATGTTTCAGTGAGACATTAGCTATGTATAATGTAGTCCATACGAACCTTACTGTAAGCTATTGCTTTAGATCATAAAATAATACGATGATACGAAAATGATACAAGGGTAGGCCTACAGCCAAAAATCCCTAAACATACAGTTGTAGTCAAAACTTTACATACCCCAATGGAAATGTATACTTTCTAGAAATTTCTTGAAAACAAAGGATTTTAGGAAAAGGATTTAGTCTTTTGTAGCAAAAGTTTTGCTTTTGTGTATGAGGAAAAAAAGTTGCAAGAAATAGATGTCTACAATTATTTATTTTTTTAGTGATTTTTGACCATTCTTCAATGCAAAATGTCTTCCAGTTCATTCAAATTCCAAGGACTTTTCTTCACAGCCTTCTTCAAATCATACCAAAGATTCTCAATCGGATTTAGATTGGGACTTTGACTAGGCCATTCCCAAACCTTGATTTTATTCTTCTTTAACCATTCTGAAGTAGATTTTGATGTGTGCTTTGGATCGTTGTTGTGTTGGAACGTCCAGTCGTGTTTTAAATCAAGTTTTGTAGGGGAGGGTTTCAGATGATTGATCAATATCATTTGCTATGCTGTGGAATCCATTTTACCATGTATTGGAACAAAATTTCCTGTGCCATTAGTTGAAAAACAGCCCTATAGAAGGATATTACCATCTCCATGCTTGACAGTAGGTATGGTATCCTTTTCTTTGTACGCTTCACCAGACTTTCTCCAAATGTAACAACTATCAGCGTGACCAAATAGCTCAATTTTTGTTTTAGCACTCCATAAAACTTTTGACCAGAACTCATATTCATCATTCAAATGCCGTTTTGCAAAGTAAGCGATTATCCTTGTGACGTTTTCCTAAGTGTGGCTTTTTCCTTGGCCCGCGACCATTGAGACCTTCACCATGCAATACACGACAAATGGTTGAAATGGAAACTCCAGTCCCACTTGCAGCCAGTTCACTTTGAATATCTCAGATTGTTATTAACCTTCCTCACAATTCTTTTATTTGTTCTTGGTGAAAGAACCTTCTTTCTTCCAGACCAAGGGAGCGTTGTGACAGTACCATGAGTCTTGTACTTCTTGATAATAGAAACAATAGTTGAAATTGGGATACTCAGATGCTTGGAAATTGTCTTGTATCCTTCTCCAGCTTTATGACAATAAATAATTTTCAGATAGCTCTTTACTTTTTCCCATATTGATTTATTGGTAATGACAGCAATCATCCTATGCCTAACCCTTTTATACTCTCTAAGAATGTTTACCTACAATCCAGCATGTTCTACACTTTTCTAGAATTAGGTTCTGCTTTATCATATTGAAATTTCTAGCACCTTGTAGACAATACTATCATAGCATCAAAGGGTGCTAAGATGAATACTTTTGAATTAGCATTTTTTGAGTTTTGCCAAAGAAATTGCTGAAACTTATCTCTAGACATCTATTTCTTGTAACATTTTTTCCTCATCCACAAAAGCAAAACTTTTGCTACAAAAGATCTTTCCTAAAATTCTTTGTTTCAAGAAATTTCTAGAGATTATACATTTCCATTGGAGTATGTAAACTTTTGACTACAACTGTACATTGTAAAGGTTGATTTCATTCCAGTTTGAGTCTCCTCCACGAAGGTTGCCTGAGTATTTAACTAATTCTATATATTTTGTCTCAATATAATTTACTACAGTGTAGTTTGTTGGAGATTATCATAAACTTACAGCATTTAGGGCAAAAAAAAAAAAAGCCGCTTCCATAGGAGTATTAAGCAATTTAGTACTTTTCAAAATCTTCAGATTTTGCTTTAACAGAGCATGGAATATAACGCTCAGAACAGAATTGTCTATGTATTTGAGAAAATTACCTATCATGTCGCAAATTTGCAATGCTGTCATTAGTTTATAAACCAACCCCCATCCCAATGAACTTGAAGTCAGTTTTGATGTCTTTGCACCAAAGCAAACCTTTCTGTTTTGTTTTTCTCCATACAGCGCCTATAACCGCCCACCCCCAGCTGCAGGGCTCAGTTAGCATTAATGAGCCAAAGCCCCATTCGTTGCTGCTGCACGGTTACACAAGCAGATCGTTTACTGAAACATGCCAGTGAACATTCAAGGACTTACTACTGAGGACTAAATCTCACGATTAGCTCACGATGACAGCAACATACAATGAATAGTGCTTACAATTTCATTAGGTGCGAGCAGAAATAAATAAGAGTACCCAGCTAAACATAAGTCAAATAATAGAAACTTACAGCATGGAATTATAAATGCTTTTGGTTTAGAAGTGGCTGATAGATGATAATTTCTTATTCCCTCTCCTTTTCAAAAAATATTTGTGTCAATCTCTGATACTGCCTTTTTGAACCCAACTATCTTCTGGTGGTAAACAGAAGTGGTTCTACAGTGAATAAATATGTCAGGGACCAACAGAGAACCCCAAATAGATTAAAAAAATAGTTTTGTATGAATCTGGCACCTTTCAATCACAATTGATTTCAGAATTGAGGTGTGGGAAAACTTGATAACACACAAACATTAAAAAAAAAAAAAAGTTTTTGGTTGGTAACAGCCAGCAAGTAGGGTTTATCTCATGAAAATGAGATTGTGGATTGAAGCTTTTCCTGACAAACCTCAATTGACCGTGCCTTACAGTTTCTCTGAGAGAATAGTCCTTTATTCCATCTGCAATATTTTGTTTACACTTGGGTTATAAAGGGCTGTAGATGTAATCTTGGTTTCATTAGACAATGGTAAGAAAGTGAGAAGCCATTCAGCCCTGCAGGGTCATCTACTCTCCAACAGGCTGCTCCCATGGGTCAGATGATGTGATCTGGGCAGATGGAGCGCTGGCATCCCCCGGAATGAGAGCCTTTGTGGAGGAGGGGGAGCCTGAGATTCTGGAACAAGAGCTAACAGCTCCAGAGGCCAGGACACTGCACTGCTTCCAGACAGATGCCCTCCGCAGTGGAGAGGGACAGCAAAGCACTGTGATCACTGTCGAGCCAGCCTTGCCTCTGGTAACCTCATTTTCTTTTTTGTCTCATGACTGAGTTTTATTTAACATGCCACTTCTTGTTATCCTGTTTTTTTTTCCTTTCTTCTCCATTCTTTTTGCTTTCTCTCCGCCTCTCTTATACAGTTTCATTATATATTTCCACCCTTAACTAAATCTTCTAAAGACCAGATACAGTACATTCCTGTTCACTTCATCCCCCCCGAACAAGATGTCAACAACAAGCCTACAACCTATTTTCCCTTCTCCCCACAGGTCTCAGTCTTGGTGCGGATAGTTCCCAGCCCGGATTGGTTTGTTGGCACCAATAGCCTGCATCTTTGCAAGGACGGTCATTGGTTGGAGACCGTAGTCTTTGACCTCTTTCCCTGGGATGCAGGAACAGACAGTGGTTTTGTTTTCTCCTCCCCAAATTTTGCCACCAGCCCACAGGAGCCCATCTCCCCCATAACAGCCCAGAGGCCCTCCCACCCTGCCAACTCGTTTTATTACCCCCGCCTACATACCCTGCCCCGCTTAGGGTACCTGAAACTCCACCTGCTGGCCACAGCTTCAGCCAACACACCTGGGGAAGGAACCAATGACACAGAAGGCATCGTTTGGAATAAGACTAGAACTTGGACAGCCAACATCACAGAGCAGAACATAACTACAGACGTTATCTATGATCTGGAGAACATGGTAAAACAAGGTAAGGTGGTATAAATACAGAACAAAATGATCAACTCGTTTGCAGCAGTCAATAAGTAGGCAGTTGCTTAACCCAGGAATACATGAGAAAAGTATCAGAGGCAAAAACGGAAAACAACAACCAATACAAGAAAGAGAAAAGAAAGGTGCTTGATGTAGTAGTTGTCGCTGTATCTCTGGGACTATTTTTTGTACTGACTTGAAACTTGAAAGATATAACAATGACCACAGCAATGGAGATGATCTGATCAAAGGTTACGGTTTTCTTTTTATTTGGTAGGTGGGTTCATAATTTTGTACCTCCCTGTACACTGCTGTAGAAAAGTCTTAGACATGTTGCATTTTTCTACTCTTATTGTTGCATTATGAGCATCAATAATTTACTCAGAGCCTCCACTAGTGTTTTCTACTATTATAACAACCTTGACTTGCATAGAAAAAGGAAAAACATTGAGTGAAATAGGTCACATCACTCGATTTTTACTCAAAGCCTCCACTAGTGTTTTCTACTATTATAACAACCTTGACTTGCATAAAGAAGGAGGAACACTGAGTGAAATAGCTCACATCACTCGATTTTCAAGGTGTGGTATCTGAAGCATAATCAACAAGTACAGAAAAACATCATCTGTAATTGACAAGCCCAGGACTGGAAGACCCAAAAAGCTGTCTAACAAGGATGAGCAATACTTGAAGATAATACCCTTAAGGAATAGAAAGAAGACAAGCTTTGTATTGACAACAGAACTGACAGAAGGCACAGGTGTCGTTGTCCATCCATCAACAGTCCAAAGCACCTTTGACCATTGTTCCATAGTCCAATTTCTGTGTTCTTGTGCATATATTAGCCTTTTAGTCTTGTTCCCCTTTCTTAACAGAAGTATTCTTACTGCAACACTTCCTTTAAGTCCTGATTTCAAGAGTGACCTTCGTACTGTTGATTTGATGGACAACGACACCTGTGCCTTCTGCCAGTTCTATTGTCAATTCTTCTTTCTATTCCTTAAGGATATTATTTTCAAGTATTGCTCATCCTTGTTAGACAGCTTTTTGGGTTTTCCAGTCCTGGATTTGTCAATTACAGATGTTTCTCTGTACTTGTTGATTATGCTTCAGATACCACACCTTGAAAATCGAGTGATGTGAGCTATTTCACTCAGTGTTCCTCCTTCTTTATGCAAGTCAAGGTTGTTATAATAGTAGAAAACACTAGTGGAGGCTTTGAGTAAATTGTTGATGCAACATGCCAAAGACTTTTGCACAGTAGTGTATATGTAATAATTTTATTTGAACAGGACTGTACTGGTCCATTTCCAAAGCAATTGTCCAGCAACAACAATCACTGATGAGCCAATAACCATGTCTTTTCAGAGTCACCCAAACCTTATCCCAAAGGCACGCCTCTGGACTGTGAGGTCTCTGACTGGTCTCCCTGGAGCCTGTGCAGTCATACCTGTGGAAAGGGCCTGCATCAGAAAACACGGTATGTCTTGCTACAGCCTGCCAATGATGGCACGCCCTGCCCTGTGCTGCTGCAGCAGCAGGAGTGTGAGGAGCTTCAGTGTCCTCCAAAGCAGCTAGAAGAGCCACCTACCTCTGGAGCGCTGAACTCTACAGTGGGAAACAACACTGACCTCCCAAGTGCTGTGGACATCCTGCCTCAAAATGGTACCCTAGTTTTCAATGGATCCCTCGAGGGCAGCAATGACAAGAACACTGCTGTGAGGGAGCCAGCCGGTACACACCCCTAGATGTTCTGTTCACATACCAAATCCCATACACATACACCCCAAGCCCCTCCCATCAGAATGTAATCCCGCCCATTCACAATTCCTCTGGTCGTGATACACAAAACCCTCCAGCAATGCTGGTAACTCCTCCTGTCATCACATCCTTCAAAAACGATTCACAGCCCTGATCTCTCAATAACACCCCTCCCCTCACATATACACTGTATGTCCTGCCACAACTATATGCCTAACCCTTCTTATAAATCAATTAACAGCATCCACACACCCAAACTCCATCATCTCATAAGTTGCCTCACTTGACCCTCCTATTACACCCGTATAACACCTACTATATCACACTAACCTCTTCAAACTCCTGTTAAAAAGTTACTTTATTATAAAAAACACTGTCTGAGCTAAGAGATGATTGTACAGAAAATGACAGAAAATAGTAAAAGCATTACTATCTTATTATTCTGAGAGGTTATGAGTTATGTTGCTCAGATTGGTTTGGAGCTTGCTTTGAGCTCTCTCTCTCTCTCTCTCTCTCTCTCTCTCTCTCTATATATATATATATATACAGTACTGTGCAAAAGTTTTAGGCAGGTGTGAAAAAATGCTGTAAAGTAAGAATGCTTTCAAAAATAGACATGTTAATAGATTATATTTATCAATTAACTAAATGCAAAGTGAGTGAACAGAAGAAAAATCTAAATCAAATCCATATTTGGTGTGACCACCCTTTGCCTTCAAAACAGCATCAAACATCAATTCTTCTAGGTACACTTGCACACAGTTTTTGAAGGAACTCGGCAGGTAGGTTGGTCCAAACATCTTGGAGAACTAACCACAGTTCTTCTGTGGATTTAGGCAGCCTCAGTTGCTTCTCTCTCTTCATGTAATCCAAGTCAGACTCGATGATGTTGAGATCAGGGCTCTGTGGGGGCCATACCATCACTTCCAGGACTCCTTGTTCTTCTTTAAGCTGAAGATAGTTCTTAATGACTTTCGCTGTATGTTTGGGGTCGTTGTCATGCTGCAGAATAAATTTGGGGCCAATCAGATGCCTCCCTGATGGTATTGCATGATGGATAAGTATCTGCCTGTACTTCTCAGCATTGAGGAGACCATTAATTCTGACCAAATCCCCAACTCCATTTGCAGAAATGCAGCCCCAAACTTGCAAGGAACCTCCACCATGCTTCACTGTTGCCTGCAGACACTCATTTGTGTACGCTCTCCAGCCCTTCGGCGAACAAACTGCCTTCTGCTACAGCCAAATATTTCAAATTTTGACTCATCAGTCCAGAACACCTGCTGCCATTTTTCTGCACCCCAGTTCCTGTGTTTTCGTGCATAGTTGAGTCGCTTGGCCTTGTTTCCATTTCGAGGTATGGCTTTTTGGCCGCAAGTCTTCCATGAAGGCCACTTCTGACCAGACTTCTCCGGACAGTAGATGGGTGTACCAGGGTCCCACTGTTTTCTGCCAGTTCTGAGCTGATGGCACTGCTGGACATCTTCCGATTGCGAAGGGAAGTAAGCATGATGTGTCTTTCATCTGCTGCAGTAAGTTTCCTTGGCCGACCACTGCGCTCACGGTCCTCAACGTTGCCCGTTTCTTTGTGCTTCTTCAAAAGAGCTTGGACAGCACATCTGGAAACCCCTGTCCGCCTTGAAATTTCTGCCTGGGAGAGACCTTGCTGATGCAGTATAACTACCTTGTGTCTTGTTGCTGTGCTCAGTCTTGTCATGGTGTATGACTTTTGACAGTAAACTGTCTTCAGCAACCTCACCTTGTTAGCTGAGTTTGGCTGTTCCTCACCCAGTTTTATTCCTCCTACACAGCTGTTTCTGTTTCAGTTAATGTTTGTGTTTCAACCTACATATTGAATTGATGATCATTAGCACCTGTTTGGTATAATTGTTTAATCATACACTTGACTATATGCCTACAAAATCCCTGACTTTGTGCAAGTGTACCTAGAAGAATTGATGCTGTTTTGAAGGCAAAGGGTTGTCACACCAAATATGGATTTGATTTAGATTTTTCTTCTGTTCACTCACTTTGCATTTAGTTAATTGCTAAATATAATCTATTAACATGTCTATTTTTTAAAGCATTCTTACTTTATAGCATTTTTTCACACCTGCCTAAAACTTTTGCACAGTACTGTATATATGAGTTTAAGGGTCATATTGGCATGAGACTTGAATTGAAAGAGAAGGGTTATTCAGTGTAGTGAGGATGGTAAGACACCACTGAAGAGGTGGCACAAGAGTGGGAAGAAAATTTGAGAGGAAGAGGAGCAGGGAAGGAGCCAGTCACTACACATGGCATGAATGAAACATCTTCAATATGCTATGACTGTAATACAGTACATAGCTGAATAATCAAGCGTATTAATGCCAATCCAGGTGAGAGAAGAATTCCTCCGAGAGATTTATTTCCTTTCCACAGCTAGCTTTCAGTTCCATTCCCTGTGGCACAGGGTGAGATCATCCTGACTCCCCTAATGGAAAAAAAAAACCCCAGATACTATGAATATGAATATATATCAGAAGTATGTAAACATTCTGTTCTTTAGGTCTCAATGGTAGCCAAGCAGCGCTCCTGCAGTTCCGCACAATCTAGCATGAATGGGCAGATAAAGCCTCTCTCAAGGGTAATCCACAGCCTGTTCAAAGAGAGTTAAGACTGAATTCAACAGTGTTCAATGTCTACCTGTTTAAACAAAGTGCTTGTTAGTTAAACACATTTTCAAACAATTACTGAGCCCTGCTGGGTGTATTCTATGGCACATCTCCTGAAAGACAGCTATGAAGACTTGATCTCTTATAATTAGATTTTTTGATTTTGTATTTTCTTTATTCTCTTACCTGCGAGTTGTCTTGGAGTGTTTTTATTGCAGAGAAGGCAATGTTACCATAGTGATTGTTGTTGCTCTCCAGCTTCTCTTGTTATTTTAAGGTGAATGCCAATTACCCAACCACTGGGGCACATGCAGATCCATCTGTGTTAAGACAATCCAATCTGATAAGCAGGAGGCTGATTTTATTATTAATAAAACACACAATAATTGATAGTAACTACAAAACAATGCCTGTTCTGAGTTTTTGTTATTCTGCCAGTTAATCAATTCAATCCATCATTCCGCAATTTGTAATTACTATCACACCATCACAGAATGTTAAAGAACGTTAAAACATGATGTCACTGCCTACAACTGCTGTAAATGCATTTCTGCAAGCAGTTAACATATGTTGTCCTGTCGTTTTAACAAGGTTGTTGGTAGGCAGGATGTAACGTGTGAGTGCACGTTTATGGCATGTTAAGTTCAGCAGTCTATGACACAATTTAATGACAGCCTCCTTTCTGTTTAAGAATAGTGGTGAGCCGAATGAATGAACTGCTTTCAGGAGTCTTGGGACTGTACTGGTTGTGTGGAACTATGGCAGGAAACGGACCATGTTTAATACTGTTGTTTAGACAGAGTAGTGTCTAAATCCTGACCCTGTCTCCACTCCTGCATTAGTGCATCATGGAAAGAAGATCCCTCTGCTAGAATATATAACCCAGATGATCCCTTTATCTGTTTGAGAAACTATTTACTGATAACATTGGAGCAGAGAAAAATGCAAACATTTAAGGAAAAAAAAAGCCACTTCCATAGGAATATTAAGCAATTTAGTACTTTTCACGTCCATTTATATTTAGACTTTTTTTTTGTGGCTATTGACATGCTTTATGTGCTGTTATCTGGAAGCATGTCACATTTCTTAATGTTTGCTAAAGTGGTTTTTTTGTTTTGTTAGCATCAAATTACTGTCCGAATTGTTTAAAAGACTGTAAATACAACTGAACATAAACAGTGTATTAGAAAAAGACAACTCTATAAAACAACAAAAATACATATAAATTGTAACACGAAATTGGGAAGGACATTGAGTAGCAGGACATTATTGTGTCTTTTTCACGTAATTATGTAAAAATATTATAGACAAGCAAACATCATTATGGAAATTAAATAAAACAAGAAGATATTTCAGCTGGATATGTAAGTGGGATTTCAGTTTCTGCTTACATCTGAAAAAAACTGGCATTCACAAAATAAAAACATTTACTATATTATGTATACATTGCATATCCTAAATGTGCCATATTATTTAAATATATGTAAACTAGTTCCAGCTCTGCATGCAATTACCTGTTCTTGGATCTGTCACTGTATCAATTAACCATTTAATAGAAGCTGAAATCTAACATGATATATTGAGCTGTAAAATCTACAAATGAATAGACAGAAGCTCCAAGGATAGGGATTACTTCCATGAGCCTTGTTAAACTGAATAAATAGAAGGTTGCCATGAGTTCTAAATCCACACATACATACATTATAAGCCCTGTTCAGATTCATGAGTTCTCAGGCACAGCTCTATATAGTGGGGCTGTAATGAAATATAAATCCATTAGCTGCACTTTGCATTTCCGAGAGCTCTGGTCAGGGCACAGGGAAGATTATCAGGGCTGCTAGAGACTAACCTTAATGAATGAGCCCACCCAGAGTATTTACAAAGAGAAGTAATTGATGGCCAGTAGCTGGCCAGAGCAGCACACACATGAACACAGTCTGATAACGCTGATAAGGTTAGAGTACAGAACTTTGCACTTCAAGAGAGAAAACTGACAAATAACCAATGCAGTGAGGCTTCATTAAAAAAAAAAGAAGACAGTAGCAAAACAAACTGTGTTAGAGTTGAAGCAGTGGCCCCCAGTTATAGTTATGGAGTTATAGAGCTCAATGGTAAGATAGACTGGTTCCAGTTAAAAGACTGGGAGGCAGTGCTGCCTTGTAGTTAGAGCTACAGGACTGGGAAACAGTGTGGATTAGTGATAAGAGAGAGGGAATGGGAAACCACTCTATACAACTGGTTTCTTTTAAAGGAAAAAAACATGGTTTTGACAGCTAATCCTGCAATTTTGCCACGTGATTTTGTGCAGATGTGCAAAAGCGAACAGTATGGGAAGAGACTCTGTGCACTCTGCTCTTGGCAGACCTCAGTGAATATTTCCTCTCACTCCGACCCTTAGATGGCTAGCTTCTGAAACCGATATCCTTACTTTTCTCAATGCCAGTTCTTAGCATCCCTCTCCCACTCCTGTGACCTGTGAAAGGAATGTAAAAGTTTTAATTGCTGGAGATAAGGGGCTACAAGGAGGGCATTGAGAGCCGGGCTCCAGTGAAGCTGTTGCTATCTCCGCTGTGATAGAACTTACTTAAAACCTCTTAGCGCAGATTATTAGGACCAATTTCTTCGTCCTTGTTCCTACGGAATGCCAAGTTCGACTCCAGGAATTTGACTCCAGTCGTGTAGTGTGAGAGGAGCACTGTGCAGTCAAGGCTGTGACCCCTGCAGACAGCAGAGGCGAGGTGTGGGAGATGGGGTGTGGAATCTCACAGGACAATGCTTGGCCATAAACAAAAATCATCTTTCATATCATTTTTTAAATGCTTTTTGCTCGAGTATCTTTTCCTGCACTCTGGATGGAAAGTCAGCACCAGTGAGCCGAGAATGGAGTGTTTTAGTGCTGAATAAACTGCATGGTGAGAGCTGTAACACTAAGATCTTAGATCCCCAATTATGTCACCTTTTATTTATTTAAATACAAAAAAAAAAAAAAAAAGTGTCCCTCTAAGGGTGTTGAAGTCCTCAGAGCAGGTGGAGCACAAGCAGTGGCAATGTAACCTTCCCCACACAGGCAGGGCAATGTGCCTCAAAACAATCTGGATTAACCAGTCTGGCAATAGAATACCTCAGGATTACAACTAACAACGCTTATCCATTAGACAATGCTACCCTGCTGACCACTCAGCATTCATTTCTACACACTAGATAAGAATCCATTACACTTCAGCTGAATTTTCATGCAATTGTTTTGCCATCACAATAAAACCAACTTGCCAGATCTAAGGCCCTAGTTTACTTTTCTGATTCAAATCCTACTTCTGCTACTGGCACCCTACTGTAATGTTGTGGCTGTTGCCTGGAATGACTTGGATTGAAAAAAAAAGTTCTAAATCTGTTTTACTGGAATGTTCTAGAGAGAGGTAATAAATAGAGGTTACTATAGAAGTTACTGCCCCTACAGGTTAATAATGAGCACTCAAACACTATCCATTATCAGCTCTCAATTGCAGTCAGACCTGAAGATTCTGTAGTGAAGAGCACTATATCAGCAACGCATGTTTACAGTTAGCAATCCATATCCAACCATCCCTTTTGTTTCACACCTGGGTTCTCAGTCCACTCAGGTCAAACCCTGGCCTTTCCTTTCCACACCTCATATAGATGAGTGACCTACAAAGGGGTATTGTGAGGGGCGGAGGGTTTCAGGTATGGTCTGCTATGAATTTTAATGACCTTGTTTACTTGTTTTAAAGAATCTGACAGGTTTTAGCGAGGAGATATGGACACCTGCATGCTCCTTGAATCTTGCTCTTTTTCCTCAGCAAAGTTAACCCTTTAAATGTCCTGAGGAGTCTCCAAATCTCTGGTTTTGACATTGAACTGGTTAACCTTGTCAGTGCGAGGCAAGAGTGTTTTCTCATGGCAAGTCCCTCAAAATAAGCTGTCAGTTAGGGTGAAGTCTGCAGCTGGCTCAGTCTGACCCACCTTACCTGTCTGCCTGGAGAGTACCATTACCCCAGGTCACACCTGCTCCACAACGGAGACTTACTAATTGTATTCACCATTCACATTCTTGTTGTATTGGGACATGCATACAATAATCCCATATGAAAACCAAATAAAACAAAGAACCACATTTGAAGTGTACTGACTGCACTTTCAGCTATTAAATGATATAATCTGGGCTTGTTTACTTATTTAAAATTCTGCACCAGGAAACCAGAGTCGTTCATGTGTCAGAATTTCAATATTTGTTCAACATCTGCAAGGTTGGAAAAAAAAAACAAAAAAACAAAACACTGTTTGCCCATAAAAGATTTGAAGTTTTGTTTTTCAATATTTAAAGCCAGATTCATACCTACAGGAATTGAAGCACAGTGTGATGCTAGCAACCATCCCATAATAGAAAAATAGATGCAGTGTATACAAACACAATACAAATAATGTATTATTTTTTATATAGCACCCTTCACGCCACTGCATCCCAGAGCACTGTACAAAGTTAAAAACAAAATAAGAGAGCTCATATGTACAATACACTCCAGCTACAACCAATTATATACAAGCACTTTCAAAAAAGGATCTTTTCAATTTAGACTTAAAATAATCCAATATTTCAACCTGCCTAATGTCAACTGGAATTGAGTTCCACAAATAAGGAGAAGCTCTGTCTCCCATTGATTTTAGACGATTATTTGGAACAACTAAGAGTTCTGCGTTTTCTGATCTCAAAGAACAAATAGTAATGTACAGAGTTAATGGTTCTTGGAGATAGGATGGCCCTAATCCATGACGGACATTATAATCTATGACAGCAAATTTAAAATCAATTTGGTAACTCATTGGTAATATATTCAAAAAGATGAGGATGAGAAAGCAGTCTGTGCATCTACAAAGGTAAAGCATTTTATTTTTATAAGTTCAGGATTGGGTTTAAGGCACCATCACCAGATTGCCGACTACCTACAGATTCCCGGTGAGGCTGGGCTCGGTCTCTTGGCCTCACCATCTGCACCCCATTCCTCAGCTCTTTCCCGCAGGACCAGCCAAGGATCATTCCTTACATTTTGTCTCCTCAGCAGCTTAGGAGTTCCTGGATAACTTCCATGCCTCAATCCTAGGCAATTAAACCTTCACCTCATCTGCAGAAGGACTTACTACTAACATTTAATTGGGGAATATCTAATCCTCAGACCACAAAAGCAGATCCCGAACTTTTTGGATCAAGAGTCTTTGCTTTCAGTAGTATAGCATTTTACAACCATTACACGGCACAAGACAGCAATTAGAAATTAAGCACTTGAAATGTAACAGTTTTCCAACACGGTTCTGATCTCTCCCACTTTTCTCAAGTTTCAGGATGCTTTGTAAAAATGTCTTCATGTTGCAGTAACGTAGTCACTGGTAACG
Organism: Acipenser oxyrinchus oxyrinchus; assembly: GCA_030684275.1. Lineage (NCBI taxonomy): Eukaryota > Metazoa > Chordata > Actinopteri > Acipenseriformes > Acipenseridae > Acipenser > Acipenser oxyrinchus. The sequence goes on along the minus strand of CM060257.1, from coordinate 43,818,025 downwards.
GATTTCACCCACTTATAAATTGTGATCCAACAGATTTTCAACAGTTTTGGATCTTGATTCTATCTGACTTCCGACGATGATGAACACAGTGCCACTCATTCGTCGCCCCTTTAAAAATGACCCAGCACACAGAAATTGATTTTTTTAACAGCGGTTACGCTATTTTTTAATAATAACAAAAACAAAATAAACACCTAGCTCTAATGAGGACTAACTAAACACAACACAGGAACCTAACTATAAAACAGGACAGCTAAGCTGTTTACCTGTAACACGACACAAAACACTATACAAGGTTTAACACCACCTTTTTTTTCTCTTTACGGTTAAACACACTCCCAACCGGACTCTTCCCTCTTCAGCAGCCCAAAACAGCCTGGCTGCACTCCTTTTAAACCCTGCACCTCGCTCTAATTTGCAATCATAGCCAGGTGCAGGTGATCATTTCCCAATTGGGTGCTTGTCAGCCCCGTGGCCTTCTGGGAACTGTAGTCCTGTACGATAGATAGATAGATAGATAGATAGATAGATAGATAGATAGATAGATAGATAGATATTCAGAGGGCAGGGAAGGACAAGGGCCATTTGCCTCAAGCCTGTCCTAATCATGCACAGCCAATTACCTCAGTATCTGCCTCCCTATGATCAGTGTCACTGATTGATACCCGCAACACCTTCAGGGTAGGGGTCAGCCAGTTTGTTAAGGCTCACACTCTTTACAGTGCTGTATATAGAGGACACCCATTCAGCTGAAGGTGAGGAGAGAGGCTGTGATCTGTCAACACCTCATCCACACACTCACACAGGCTGGAGAACACTTAACCTGGAGCAGGAGTGGGAGACGACCACAGGGTGACAGCCTTCTCAGTCACTGCTTTCACACACTGCTGATGGGCTAACTGGAGCTACTCCATCTACCAGCACCCGTAAACAGTGTGTGAGGGAATGGTGATGTAGCTGTATAATTCAGACACAGCATGGAGTGTTGGCGCTCTGTGTTGTAGGACAACCCAGCTCTACTGACACTATCTAATAACACTCCAACACTGTGTGTGGGGTATCATGCTGTTCAGGGATAACTAATATGGTGTGAGGGACACTATGCTGTGTAGAAAAATTTCCAGCAACCTAACATGATGTGAGAAGATACCTGTTTTGCTAAAGGATTACCCGGTCCTTATATTTATATCAGTACTCCAACATAGTGTGTTGGGCATAAACTAAACTTAATCAAACATCTACCAGATCTACAGCATGGTGTTTTGGGGGTCCAGTGAGTTTAAGGAACCCCTGCCTTACTCTGCATTTTGGCTTTACCTGCTCCCACTTTTTCTACCTGCAATTAAGCGTGGTGTATATCACTATAGCACTGCAGCCTCAAGCTGGTAACTTTTGATCATGGCTTCGAAGCAGATTTAGAAAGAGCAAAACACTTAAGGAGGTCAAATTCCCCCAAAGTCCCTCGGGGAGCGAGGCTGCAGATTTCTGCTGCAGGCTCGTCACTCGGCCCAGGCTCATGTCCTCAGCTACAGGTGCATGCTGGGGGTCCCTGACCTGATAGGCAGAGTTTCAAAAACAAGAGCTTTCAGATGATCAAGGGGCCCGACACAGCTGTGTGTGTATGTGTGTGTGTATGTAAACCGACAAGATGAGGATGTCAGAGCTGTCATAAAATTGTTTTAAAATGTGCAGATTCTTGCAATATTCAGAATTAATGATCTAGTTTCAATGGGTCAGACACTTCAAGCACAGTTTGAATTAAAATATAAAGAGTGTTTCAGTGAAGTTTTGGTGCACTCTAACTACAATTTAGAATACTACAAAAAATATCTGAATAAAGAAAATAATGTATAATGCCAAGATAAACAACTTTTTCAAGTAACTATTTAATAAAAATAAAAAAGAATGGGTGAGCAGAATTCTGGTTATTGGTTCAATTAGCCAAACAGAAGTTTACAAGCCTGCCAAAACAAGGTCTACTTCAAGCGATAATATATCTTGATGCAGTGCTTTACACTTCTGCATGTTTAACTATACAAACTATAAGAACATTGTTGTCTTACTTCTCAGATTAGGCTGGCGGCTCCTGTTTTCTGTTCATGCTGTCATTTCACCTCAATTTGCTGAGATAAGTGAGGCCAAGCAGCAATGTGACGTAGAGTAGAGCTCACTTTGTCATGGATTATTTAGACAGGAAGCTTACTAAAACCTCTTGCTGTTCACAGTAATGCTGGACCTTAGCAGTGCAGCGGCCAGGCAACTACCTTCCATTAGCCCACTTGGAGTGGAGTTGTGTCTGGGTTTAATGGGGGTTGTGCACAGAGGGGCGCCACGCTGTCTAATTTATAATACCCTGAGTAGGAGTGTGTAAGTGATTGAAGGTCTTGTCAACACCAGAGTTCTGCTTTACAGCTGATCCAAACCCAAACACACAAGAGCCAGGGCAAATCTAACAGATCCCGAACAGCAGCAGATGTTGTTTCATAGGATTCTTCTGCTGCTGTACTATCATCATGGAGCATTATCATCTGAATCTTGAGCATTTAACAAACTTCTTATCAAGCAGTGTCATAAAATGATGGTTAATGACATTTACTTTTTAAAACCTTTCAAGTAAAAGAATAATGCTGGACCTCCAAAAACCTTCAACTAAACTCTAACGTCGAGGTCACACTGCTTTGATAACCTACAGCTACATTCCTCAAGTCAGTTTGCTTCCCAGATCCTTTTCTGTAACTACTAAAACAGATGAAATTAGGGGGAAAAACAAACAAACATAGAAATCTGTTACTTCTTAGATCTGATTTATTTTTGTTTCCCTGGATCGGAGCACAGGTGCAGGGGTTTACAGTTTCAAACTTCCCCTCTTTCCTAAGATTTATTATTTAAAGATTCTTCTATTGCGATTTCCTGTAAAAAAAACAACAACAAAAAACACCTTAAAGGTTTTGCTTAAAAAAGAAAGTTCTTTGAGGTGAAAGATACAATGGGAAGAGAAAAGGAAAATGTGTCAGCCAGTGAGAATTAAAACAAACACTGCCATTTGGTTCGCTGTGAATGGAGATCTGTTGTGCAGCCCAAGGTAAATATGTCAGCTTCCACTCTGCCCCCAGGCCTGCCTTACCCCCATGTCAAAACTATGTGTCAGCTTCCCTGATTAATAGGAACATTGCTTTGTGAAAACTATGCAGCTCTTTCACAAAAAATAGACAATAGAAAACTTTCTTTGGCTGTCAGTTCACAGCTCCCTCTCACACACATATCTGCAGATGGAGTCGACACCTGCCTGAAACAGGAAAGGCAGGGTCTGATTTGGTACCAGTCTACCCATTATGTGGACATAATGTTGATGCCAGTATTTCATATTTAGTTCAATAATTCTACAGTGAAAAACCTTTATTTTCAAAAGTAATATACATGGTTACTGCACGTTTATTACTGTTTTATTTTCCTTCTCAACCTGACGTAGTTATGAATGTCGTGAATGTAAAACTAACTGCTACTTCCTGGTATGAAATAACTTCCTATGCTGTAGTACATATTTACACTAATGGTCTAGCTATAATCAGGTCACATGATTTGTCACACTGGAAGACATTACATACTAGGAACAAAGTTTCAGTTTTGGATCATTGAATGCTGTTCTGGAGAAAACATGCTGCCCAACTGTCTCAAACCATCCATGGTAATCTGAAATTACAGTGGAGACAAAGGCAAAGGGATCCCTCCCACTATACAGAACATCCACAGACCTCACAATACCCCCCCAGATTGCTATTTTTCTCCTTATCACTCATTTGCCAGAAGTACAGATAGGAGGCAGGTGTCTGTAGAGAATGCGTGGACATGACATTTAAATACACAAGATCTGAAAGTCCCATGAGGTCCTCAGTAGCTGTCCTGAAGCCACCGCTCTCAGTTGGAAAGAGGTAACAAAGCAGTAAGGGCATTTGTACATTCCAGTGCAAACACCATGCTGGTGCCTGAGTTTGATACCTCTGGTTGGTTTGGGAAGAGTATTCTAACTTCTTTGACAGGTTGTGCTTTTTTTCCATTTTTGTAATTTTGTAGATGCATTCTTGCATTTATTGTAACTTTTATATGTCATTCAGTATGGTAAGTATGAGAAGTATTTAGCAGAACTTATCTGCTTACAAAATAATGCTGTACTCATACAAAGATATGACTGACTGAAAGCCAGGAGATAAAAGTGAGAGTTCAAGGATATAAAAGGAATCTTCAGGAGATGCTTGTGTTAAAAGACCAGTGATTTCAGTTCCAGGCTCTGGCCTGGGAAGGTTCTAGTCTGTCATACAGTAAGGTTTTCTGCAAACTACAGAATTCTGCTAACCCCCTTCCAGCCAGCCAAGCCCTTCCTTTCCCAGACTAAATAGTTTAGATTAAGGAGGCTGCAGAGTCAGGGGGAGAGGGAAGCACAACTACTCCAGCCAGCCACCCACCTAGAGTAAACACTACAGGGGGATAAAGGAAAAAGTTGAAGGTTAGAAGGAATTGGTCAATAGTGCAGTACTGCCTAGAAGTGGCAAGACTGGAAAGCAGTGTGGTCCAGTGGTTACAGTTCTGGGACCGGGAATAGCGTAAAAGTAAGATCCAAAAAATTGGGAGATAAAATATGACCACCTCTTGATTCAGGGACAGACTATTTAGGACGTCCCATAGACTCAGGGGTGGCAAGTCTTCTCCCAGCCCACCTGTTGATCTCCTCACACGTGTGGAGAAAGACATCGGGATTAGAAGGATGAACGGAGTAAAGAGAAATACCTAAACAAACAGTCTGAGCAGAGAATCTATCCAGAGAGAAAAAAGGGAGAATTTATTAAACAGAGGATTGTCAGGAGTTTAGACAGCCTAATCAGAAAGCTGCAATGGGGATGAACATACAGACACATTTTCTGAAACCCACTTCCACGCACACATTTTGTCTCACACTCTCTCACACACAAGGATTCACTGGTTTACACAGCTTTTAAGATTTTAAAAAAATTCAAAACTTCACACAAGCAGTTGTGCCCATGTACAGAGCCAGATTTTCTCTCACACACTTTCTCCCCCTCGGGCCTGCTTGTCTTGGCTCCATGTTTGGAAGGGGAGGGGAAGCAGTGTCTGGGACAGGAGAAAGATAAATAATCTGTGCTCTTCTGGACAGCCTCGTGAGTATGGGGAGGTTCAGTGCTGAATCAGCCTCACATCTACACACTCGCACTCAGCCTCACAAAGACAGGTCATTAACACTCTCTGTTTAAACAGGTGCCTGAAAGACACAGGCGATGAAACATATTCCTGAATACCTGCTGCAAAAGGGTAAGGCACATAGGGAGAGGAACAGGCAGAGACATGCATGTAATTGCCATTTACTCCTAATAAATGTATAGGGTCTGGAAGAAATTGTATCGATCGTATGAATGTGTATAATTCCAGGATACAATAAGGGCAACATGGGAGGTGAAATCCCAATAGCTGAAGCATATTAGCCTCCATCACATTGGATAATCACAGAAAAATAACGTGAAAAATATAACAATTGCTGAAGAGAATCACATTAGCCGTATTTGATGACTACAAGAAACAACTTACATGTTGTAAGAGATTTAGACTGCATTTGTACTGTATATATTTTTCATACACCCTTGCTTGGTCTGCTTCATCTGATCTCACCTTGGCGATTATTACTGTCCAGCTAATCCTCTCAGAAGAATTAACTGTAGTGTTATGAAGCATCGTGTTGCGGCTCCCAGTCTGTCAGTCCTCTGGTTTGTTTTCTAAAGAAACTGTCTTGTTACCGTCGTCTCTAAGCTGTCACTGACAGACGGAGTACACAAAAACAGGGCAGACCTGAGCGTGAATGCCTGGTTAATGAGCTCACAGAGAGCTCCTGGGCTCCTGAATGAGCAGCCTGTGTGAACAGTCCCAGTGTGCTGTGGACGCTGTCAGCGGCACTGCAGAAGGGGTACTGAAATAGCCTTGAATGAATGAGGTGCTGATTAGTGCTAACAAGATAAAGGGAGAGGATTCTGTCCCACACAAGGGCAACAGAAAGGTGTTTCACTGCAGGTCGAAGCAGCTGGATGTCACTCCCTGAAACCAAGGACTGAGAGACACTTCGAACATAAGAAAGTTTACAAAATGAGAGGAGGCCATTTGGCCCATCTTGCTTGTTTGGTTGTTAGTAGCTTATTGATCCCAGAATCTCATCAAGCAGCTTCTTGAAGGATCCCAGGGTGTCAGCATCAACAACATTACTAGGGAGTTGATTCCAGACTCTCACAATTCTCTGTAAAAAAGTGCCTCCTATTTTCTGTTCTGAATGCCCCTTTATCTAATCTCCATTTGTGACCCCTGGTTTCTTTTTTCAAGTCGAAAAAGTCCCTTGGGTCAACATTGTCAATACCTTTTAGAATTTTCAATGCTTTAATCAGATTGGTGCGTAGTCTTCTTTGTTCAAGACTGAATAGATTCATTTCTTTAAGCCTGTCTGCATCTAGCATGCCTTTTAAAACCGGGATAATTCTGGTTGCTCTTCTTTGCACTCTTTCTAGAGCAGTAATATTGTTTTTGTAGCGAGGTGACCAGAACTGAACACAATATTCTAGATGAGGTCTTACTACTGCATTGTGAAGTTTTAACATTACTTCACTTGATTTAAATTCAACACTTTTCTTTATATATCCGAGCATTTTGTTGGCCTTTTTTATAGCTTCGCCACATTGTCTAGATGAAGACATTTCTGAGTCAACATAAGTCTTTTTCATAGATTCCTTCTTCAATTTCAGTATCTCCCATATGGTATTTATAATGGACATTTTTATTGCCTGCGTGAACAAGCTTCTCGTTACACAGGTTCAGGAGGAATACTCAACCATCTAGTGCCCACTAACCACTATCCAACACTCTTTATGAGTCCCTTAACCTTAACCACTACACTAAACAGACTCCAAGTTCCTCAACTCCAAGCAGTAGGTTCACATTTTCCATGAGAATACAGGTAAAGCAAATTGTGAACAAGCTACACTTGTTTCAATTTAGGTGACAGACTAGGGGCCCACCTAAACCACAGACCAAACATCATCTTGCCACCAAAAATCTTCAAAGATCTTGCAGTAAGACACCTCCGGGAAACAAGACTACACATCCTTCTCAGCCTCATGCTTCCAGTTAATAAAAAAAATCCCTTTAAATCCAAACACAAAGGACAGCTGACATGACATGGGTAAGGGTCCAGAAGAGCTCCCCAGCCTGAACAGGCTAGGGAAGTATCATTATGATGGAATTTGGGAAAAGGGGAGGGTTACTACCAAGAAGCCAAGGGAGATACGACACATCACCTAAAGTGAAATTCCCTCCGATAGTTGTGCAAAGAATAAATTAACTGCCCCAATCTCAACTCTACCACTGGCTACACTATTGAATGGTAAGATGTGAGTTGTGGTGGGATGAAGCCCAAAATATCCTCCATAGGGTATAAGGGAATGCTGTTTTTTAACAATGTATTTGTATTGGGGAGTGGGGTCTGAACAATATAGTAATAGATGCCATGTTAGTGTTAGACTCAACACAAATATAATTAGGAGTATTAGGTTGACTGGTAATTATAAACACATGCATGATTCTTGGTTGGCCAAGTACAGAAACTCAAAGAGCCACATATCATTGAACTTCAGCAGAAAGCTCCCATAAAGCAACTGCTTGCCACCATTTTTATTGACAAATGACAATTACAGGGCAACCAGACAACAATCAACGCCTCACAGCCATGGTTTACGAATACTGCTTAATTAACCCCTGGAACACAGTACATATATAGAACAATTGATTGGAAACAGTGATTAACAAGGTTATAATTCTATCTTGGGGTTGGCAAGAACAGATAGTGTTACAACTGAAATTCACAACAGTCTGTTATTTTATAAAAATAATATATAGATCTAACAACTTCTGTCAATTAAAAAGAAAAAAGGGTGACTTTGCAAAATGTAAAACAGGAAGGTATCAGTTCAAAAGGTGTGGCCTCAACTGTCACAGTACTTTTTAAGGATCTGCAGATCGCTTAACAAGAACCCTTTGATTTGTGGAAACTACTCATCAGGTACATTCAAACTGCAGTGTTACACAAATAAGACTTCTCCCTGTAATTCCACACCAGGCGTTTTTTTTTCTGTCCATGGATAAATGGATTCTTCACACATCTAGAACCATTCTACCCTTTCACTCGTTGGTTGCTACTCAAATAGCAGTTCAGTGATGTATAAGGAATTGATGTGACACTATGTTCATTAAAATATATAATAAATTAAAAAGGGTAATGTATAAATCCAGCATTCCAAGGGTTAAGTAGCTCACACTTTTGAAAGCTATAAGGATGGAAATAGTAAATCAGTGCCAAAGTTAACATGGTGGAAACCAGACTCTGCTACAGTGATGCAAACTGGGGATTCTTCATCCCCAACCAGTTCCAGTGCAAAGGCACTTCTGTGCAGATTTGTTTGGAATGAAGATCGTGTTTATCTATGGCAATGTCATGTAAATGCCTATCTGAAATCATGCCCAGAACCTTAACACTAAATGCAGGCATGGTAAGGGAACGATTTCTAGCCTGTGAAGCATTAAAATGAGAGAAATCTGTAGTTTGTGGTATTTTTGGTTATGAGATTAGTGCTAAGAATTCTGACACCACAGAGGTTCTGAGAAATCTTGCTCCATGTTAGTGTGCTGGCAGGAAGTTACCTGCCGTGCACTGTCTTCAGTAGTTTAAAATTTAATATTAATGTAGGAGGGCATATATTGGGCTGTAAACTGGTATTTCAGTCCCCACTTCTTTAGTGCCCAATAGCAGAAGCTCAAACGTTTCTAAAGGCAAGAATATAGAAACTTATTTGACATTCACAAAACCGCAGAACAACCTCCGACTGAATGTATTACTTTGGAAGACAAGCTAACTAGTCTTTTGCACTGTTTGCTAAATTATCACTTATTATATTACTCCCAGGTTTATCTTCTTAAACCACATTTCCAAAGGTTTTTTTTTTAAACCTTCTTTACTAATTTTAAAACCAAACTTAAAACTTTTTACGAGCACTATTTTGAGTGTTAAATGAGAAGAACCACAGCGCCCCCTTGTGGAGTTAACTACTGCACCTATTCCAATCGTGCATGGGACAATAAGCATAAAAGCATATGTTCATTTTGTCTGGCTGAGGGGCGTTTAAAATGTGTTGCATGTTTCTATGTGCGTTTTTTTGTTTTAAAGTCCCGATAAAACTATATTTAATTTTTTCTTTCAGCTTTATTTTTAATGACTCTTCTTGAGATTATTTTTCACTCTCCGCTGTGCTTTTCAGCCGCACGTTGGTGCTCGGTGATGAAGTATTTGAAGAACTCATAGACAGTCCAGGCAATGGCCGTGGAAGGCATTTGGTAGATGATCCTGGCCTGCACCCCCTTGAAGTAAGCCGGGACCCCCCCAAGCCTGTAAACCGTCCGGAAGGCATGGGCCAGGCCCGAGATATGTCCGCTCACGTTGAGGGAGTGCAGGGCCAGAGACTCCTGGGTGTTCAGGAGCGTCTTGCAAACGTCCAGTGGGGTGGTGGCTGCGGCAGCCACAGCCCCTGCAAGTGCTCCAGACACCATGTGCGAGGTGGGGTTGTATTGTCTGTGAGGGTTGAGCGTCTCCTGCAGGTACTCGTAGGTCATGAAGTGCAGGGCCTGGAAAGGGACGTTCATGGTGAGCTGGGTGGTGTAGCTGCGGTAGAACGCGGCCGCACCCTCCTTCAGCCACACCGACCTCATACAGTCTAAAACGCTGCGGTAAGGTGAGTTGTACATCTGCATCCTCTGCTTCACCACTACAGGGGATTCAACCAGATCATGATCCCATGGTGCAGGCAGCAGCATATACAGATATCGATTAATGGTCCACAGTCACATTTCCCATGGGGGGGGGGACGACAAAAGAGGAAAGAGAGAGAGAGAGAGAATTAGCAAAGGTCACAAATCAGATTTCAAAAAACACATTAAAAACTGCAGATCACATGTTTAACAAGGGAGGAAATGGTTCATTTAGCATGGAAAAAGAAAACTGAGGTTCAAGTATAAATGCGACAGAGCTGAAAACAAATGAAGCAGCTTGCCTTGCCACATTTTTGGTGCAGCAGGTTAACTTGATCTACAGCCATCCATGTAGGTGCTTCATAGACGTGCACTTAATTTCATATAAACAATTCCTTTTGTCTTCCACAACCCTGCTCCTCTCTGTACACTAGCAGTCCCTGTGCTACTCATAGCAAGTCAGAGAACCCCAATGAGATCAGTGCCTCTCAAGACCACGAGAAGCCCAGCGTTCCCACACCTCTTGTCCTGACCTTGGACGTTAAACACTACAAACTTCTCCTGACCCCGGGCCTTGTCCTTCCCAGCTGCCTTGTCCCTTTCACAACGGTAATCCTCATTAAATCATTAAAAGGTGCAGTTCGTATTTGTTTTTGTAACGCTATTCTGAGCTCAGGGGGCTAATCCTTCACTCATCTAAAATACAGAGAAGAGAATTCACAACAGCTACTTTCTCTGAAGCCCTTGCACCTGCAAAAGTGTACCCTTTCCAAACAGCTGCACAACATCAAAGCCATTAAAAAGCTGTCTAGAGGGCATGATTCATGATGAGCAATGCTAGTAGACAGGCCTATGGGTCATTTGTACACAGATTGTTAGGGGGAACAATGAGGGAGAAATGCAGAAGACATAACTATTTTACAGCAAGCAGGTTAAGAAACCTATGCTAGGCAACTTCTGTAAAATTAAGAGGAAGCTACAGGCAATACAAACATTACATAAAAAGTTACCTGAAATCATGCAGGGCTCAAATGTAGTAACCTATTCCAATCAATGTATTTTTGTTATTTCCTGGAAGGTGAAAAACTTCCTCAGTAGATGAAATGTCTAAATATTAAATTTGCTTCCAAAAATGTCAATTTTCTTTGCTCTCTCTAGAGGCTCCCACCTAACTACAAGGTAAACCACATCCATGCAACACAAATGAACAAAATGGAAGTCCATCTGAACATCCTGTGTTAAGGTTTTACAAGCAAGCAAAAACAAAAAAATAAAACAGAAGTCTGCAAGAAGTTAAAACGGTGTTAATGTGAGGTTACCTTCAGCTGGGTTCATCATTGCATCATGAAGTAATGTGGCGACACACCCAGCAGCACCTGCAAAATAAACTCAGGAGGTGAGAGGGAGGAAGGGGGGCAGTGTGTTCAGGACATGATGGGAGGGGGAGGGGGGTGGCTGCGGTGTTGACTGTCTGAACTTTCAGGCAGTATTACTGTATATTAAAACCACAATGTAGCCCTGAGCATGCTTGTTCATAAAGTCATCTAAACTGGTTTGAGAATTTTTTTTTTTTTTTTTTTCAGGCCAAGAGGCCTTGGTATGAAATAGGGATTCCCAGGCAGTGATCTTTCGGGCAGTGTGAGAGAATGGAGAAGAGCACAGGGAGGTCCAGGCTGTCCTGAGAGGTGAGCGAGCACACTATCTAGAAAGCATGCAGGAGCTTACTTACCCAGCATCCCCCTGACCTGAAACAAGGGGAGAAAGAAAAGCAAGGGGACATGGGGTGTCAGTCTAAAATCTCTTTACTCTCACCTCCCCATTCTCCCCACTGCTTACAATCCTAAAGGCTGCTACCCACCTGACGCGATGTGGCAAGCGGAACTGTGCTGTATCTTTCACACCACAGCGACACAACAGGCGATGCAGGTGCGGCACCAGAGGGAAGTGAAATAAATAGGATTAAATCCTATTTTTTGCAATCTGACACGCGTCAACTAGGGCACTGAGAAATCATCTTAAATGACGGAGGAAACAAGGAATACTCGTCATTGAAAAAATACCTAGAGCTTTATGACAAAGGACATCACAATTATAAAGATACAGATCTGAAAGATAATATATGGGAGTCCATTTCGAAGGAACTGGATAAGCCTGGTGTGTATGATTTATTGCCATATATGTTGAAATACCATCAGAGAAGACACTCGTGTTGACAAATATGTACCAGTCTTGGTCATAGTTTTGTCAATAGCAATTTTGAACAGTTGTATATCGATCTGGCAGTTTTCAAACCTCTTTCGCAGCGCCTCTGTGTCGCTTCTGGTGTGTATGTCATATTGCTGCGAAAATGTCTCGTCGCCAATTTTTAAAAAAAATCGCATCGCGTCTGGTGTGTGGAAACCTTAACACTCACCTTCATCTTCACATACCAATCCAATTATCTTCATGTTCACTGTCTCACATGACCAACCACACCCTTAATTCGCCAAAGTGAACCAGTCAGTCAGCAAGTCAAACAGTCGTATTAAATCACACATTCAACAACCCATGTCAACACTCTTGGGTAGCATGGAGGAAACAGACAAGTTTATGCTGCCAATGCCTTGGAGTTATTTGTGGGTCAAGCAGCAACGGGTTACAGTGCTGTAAAATGACACTGGAGGGTACATAGTGTCAGCTTGGTTTTGAAAAAAAAAAAGGCTCCACAGTGCAAAGAAAAAAGGGACCTTCATAAAAAACAAGCCACTGTAACTTTATATATTCACTAAAAGACAACATGTGAACTCAAAGGTTCCCCAAAGTTCAATACCTCAAAAAATAGATTTAATGCAATTCAGTGAAGTGCTCAAGACAGCAGAGTCAAGACGACAAAAAAAACTAAACAATCAATCAATCAGAGGGACACAAACTTGGTGTGAGCTTGTTATTTCGTGACAACAGCTGTAGCAGTTTGGGAGTTGACCAAGCACAAAACTTACCAGCTCCCACCCCATGCTGGCCCAGAGGCAGAGCCTTCAGCTGCTTCAAACCCACATCTCAAATCAGGGTTTGAGTGGCTTGCCTCTCTTAATATCCATATGAATGGGGATAGTTAAGTACAGAACAAGCAGTTGAGCAAACATTGGATTTGCACTGCAGTGGGATCCATTTCAGGTTGAAATACAAGCTTTGGTTTACACTTTTGGACACCACCACCTGGAGTAGTTCAAACTGATTTTCAATGGGAAAACAAAAATACTAAATGTCAAGAAGCAACTGAATTGAATAGTGTTTCAGCTGTTACATTCTGCAATCATGTTAAAACTCTAAATATATCTGAATTTTCCACACACAATGCAAACTATGGAGTATAATTCACATGTTGTACATAGTTTACTGCACTGAACATTACTTTTGATAAACTGCAATGTCAGCATATGCTCAGGTTATCATATAATACAAAGTCATGTTGTGCAAGAAATGCTGCATGCCTGCACCCCTACAAGTAATCTATTTACACAATCCACAGCTACTGTACATCGTATTTAAATGAATTGAGGCAATGTTATAAGTCCTGTAAAACAATTAAGAAGATGTATTCAAGGTTGGGGTCAATTCCAATTTAAAACCAATTCCATTTCCTTTATCGGCATCCTTTGAAGGAGTTAGAATTGATTAAAATGGAATGGAAATTGGAAATGGATTTTAAAAAGGAATTGATAAAAAGGAATTGACCCCAGCCCTGGCTGTATTAAATATTTGCTGAAGCACAGAAAACTCAACCATTGTAATACTGGGAACAATTTTCAGTACTCAAAGATAACAGTACAAGTTTCTACTTTTTCTCTACATGCGTTAACTGCATTGGAAATACATTTTTGTGACTATATTTGCGTGGTAAACCCGGTTGTGTGCCCCTGTGCTGGGAGAGGAAGGACTGTGGTACCGTTAGCCACATGGCTGTTTGCCCCAGGGTGGATGATGTCTCCCAGTGTCTTTTTCAGCTTCTCATAACAGGCAAAGTAGAGAGCGTGGGCAGGGCCAGCCCCTGTTGCTGTGACATTTAACCCCCGCATGGGCCTCCAGATTCCCTCTGTCCGCACAATGCGTCGCAGGGCGTCCATCACGTTCCGGTAGCGCGCTGCTGGCTCGGGCTGCAAGCTCTGCATTCGCGTCTATGGGAGACAGAGACAGGGTTAGAGCTGAGGTTGAATCAGCAGTATGGTCAGAGGTTAAGAGAGAAAACAAACGACTGAACCCTCATCATGGAACTTAGAGAAAATCAGAATGCTGCTGTGTAACAAATGTGAAATGTGTGTTCTGTATCAAATGTAAAACAACGTCACATGGCTACAACACAAAAGCCAACATGAAAAGCACCTTTATGTGGAGCTTAACATTGAAAATATTAAGACAGCATCTGAAATGGTTTATGAGGTACGACTAGGACTGTTATTTTATTTATTTATTTATTTATTTTTAACAGTAAAACAATGGTTTATTGACGATCTAAACATAGGCATTACAAGTTATTTTGCGATTAAACAGAATATTTCGGGGGTCCCTGACTGGCTCACCTGGTAGAAGCGCAGCCACATGGTAATTGCAGAAGATTTCATTTTTTATGTCCACCTTTTAAAGACATTCTATTTTCACCATCAGTAAATTATCAAACAAAATACTGCAAATGTAAATACAACAGACACGTAAAATGGCCTCTTGTACGGGACAGAGTGATCATTAACAGAAATATTTCCGATCTTTGTTGAAGATATTTTAAAGAAAGCATGGAGCGCTATGCAGCTTGTTTAATCATTTACTGGAAGCAAAACTAACTAAACCGGCTGCCAAGTTCCTAAATGTTGTGTAACAGGTAATACCTCAATAAGGAAAACGTTTGCCGTATTTATTTTATGCGATAAAAAAAATGTATAAAACTACTCAAGTTCAGAAACGGGAACTTTCATGGGGAATATTACAGGGCAAAGGGTTCATTTCACAAAAATTGTGAAATCAATGATAACCGGTATGAGCAACTAAAAGCAGTGCCAGCGGATTTACAAAAAACACACACGTTCCCGTCAAAGAGATGCCTAGCAAGCATGCAGATAGTCAGAGAGGCGGTCCAGAGATCAGCAAAGTGAGAGTTTGAAGCAGTGAATGCGTAACTTTTAAAACAGTGAAGTTAATAATATATAAAGTGAAGTTTGTATATAGAACAAAATAGCTGGCACACGTCCTGACTTGGTTACGACATTCTTTACAACAAGTTATTGAAAGTCTAAGAATCTCTGACCATAGTGGCACTTGTCTGTCCGTGCATCTGCTTCTACAAATAAATACAGTGAACACTGGTCATGCTAATCAACGCCACAGCTCTCACTTTGTATTTATAACTGTGGTGGATGTAGATTTCTACACATGCTTGTTATTGAGACCCACTGCTTTCGATGCAGTATCACTGCTCTATGTCTCATTCTGATATTCCAGCCCCCCCT
Organism: Acipenser oxyrinchus oxyrinchus; assembly: GCA_030684275.1. Classification (NCBI taxonomy): domain Eukaryota; kingdom Metazoa; phylum Chordata; class Actinopteri; order Acipenseriformes; family Acipenseridae; genus Acipenser; species Acipenser oxyrinchus. Next base: position 43,802,705 of record CM060257.1, on the reverse strand, counting down.
CTGTGCTAAACACTGCCCATTAATAGTTCAGATGTGTTTATTTAAAAATAAACATACTCATAATTACTAAGGTTTCATTTAAAACGGTTTTGTTTTTATATATTGTTTGCAAATGTTTTCCCATTTTGTATATTGCTGTTTCAAAGCAAACAGCCTACTGTGAATAGCTGGAGGAAAGAAGCGGTATGTGACCTGAACACTGGCAAATACCTGCCAGTGGTTACTCCTGGGTTGACATTAGCATGTGCATCAATAGGACTAACCAGTGAGCCTCAGTGTTCACCAATCCTGGAATTCCCCTCCAGCAGAAAGTTTTACCAGCACAGCAAGGGGAAGAAGAGAAAAGAAAAAAAAAAACACCCTATAGCCAGTGTCCCAATCAAAGAAGTCTGTTACACCATCAAAGTTCATCACTTTTGAGAAAAGCAGCTCTAGTTACAGTAACCAAACAAGTGCCACTCCCAAGCTTCCCAACTTAGCTCCAAAGTCAATTTCTGCAGAGCACAAGGCTTAATTTACAACTTCAGAATTTTTTTCTTAACAAATCCAGGAGAAATCAGTATACAGGAAAATAAAGGAACAAAAAGCACATTTGATGAAGGTAATGAAACCTGATGTAAAACCAAACAAGTTATTTCTCCTTGTTGAAGTGCATGGTGGTCCCGCCATGCCACAAAACAGCCTGCAGAGCCCCTTCACAGCACTCTACCTGAGCTGTTCAAAAAAAAAATAATAATAATTAGAAATCACAGGCCAAAAAAAAAAAATGGAATCTTCCACCTGCTTTTTCTTAGCAGTTGTTCTGATCCGACTCGTAGGCTGATCTGCGGGGGCTGCATGCCACATGCATAGGCCTCAGGTTACAGGCCTCTAATTTATCGGAATAGAAGGGCTATTTGTTCATTTCAAAATTATAATTGTAGGTCTTCAACAGCAACATAAATAGTGCTGTTGCTGGGTTCTGGATGAATCTCTCGCCTACAGCTGCCGCAGGCACGATTGTAATCCAGCATTGGATGTGGGTCGACACGCTTTGACCCGGTTTGAGAGACAAAATGCATGACGGCCGACGAAATAACTTTCACAAGGAATGTTTTTGTTTATTCTGTTTAGCCATATTTTTGTTGCTTGAGACACACCATGAACCAGACTGCAGCAGGCGTGAAGAAACATTTGCTCTAATCAACATTCGGGCAGGTGGTTCAATCCAGAGAAGCTTGTAACAAGCTGCTTCTGCGGCATTGATACGTGCATTGTTTACTTGCGTCTGTCACCCACGTCAACCCTGCTTTATCAAAAGCAGTGTGAAATCGTGTAGCTGACCCGCATGACATCGGGTCCTGACCCGGGTAGGTTCTGACCCAGGTAAAGCATGCCAGTGTTAAAGGGGTTTAAGAGGAGCCATGGGTCATAGTGCAGAATTGGAGGCAGAACCAAACCGGTTTCTTTTATTTCAAATCTAAGATCCACTGTCTGGTTTTTTCTTATGTCTATGATGTTCCACATATTTTATTCCCAGAACGATGGTGAATCTGTGAATCTGAACGATGATGAGTCTGCAAAGCTGGCACAGGTCACAGTACACTTCCGACACTAATGCTGGTAATTTGTATGTTTGTGGTTTCTAGACAAATTCAAGTAATTCACTTCCTGTATCATCAGAAATAATATGGACCTTAGCTCAAAAACCTAACCTAACTTACTTTCTGCTTGAATTGCATACTATATTCCTGACTGTAAAGCTCTCTAAAATAGGAGAACAAGTTACTTTGTTCAAGTAATCCATTTTTTTTTTCATTACCCATACCAAAAATGTAAACCTATACTAACAATGATGTTATATATATATATATATATATATATATATATATATATATATATATATATATATATATATATATATATATATATATATATATATATATATATATATATATATATATATATATATATATATATATATATATATATATATATTTATTTGTAGGCCTGGTGTCGCGGGGGCGGGGGTCAATACAACCCATATGGATCTCTAACTTGCTGGACTGATGCTACAGAAACAACCACACGTGCAGATTACCTTTTACCAATTAAAAGCATATTTATACGTTTTCCTTCAAATAGGTATTGAAAACAATGGCACGTTGTACTTGAATACAAAATTATACTTTCTGTCAAGACATATGCACTCCCATTTCTTGATCTGTAACGTAGTGCTCGGCTCTGCCAAGCCAAGCCTGCTAACCTAAATCTAGCGCAGGCTCAAGGTCTCCTGCTAGGCCTTGAAAGGATTATGAAACGCCTGCATTTACAAGCTTACTACAAATTTAAAAGAACTACATTATATATTTGTTTTAACAGTTAAATAAAATAAAAAAAACACAACATAAATTGTGTTCACAAAATCAAACCTTCACAATTGGAACTAAACTATCAACTTCTTATCAACGCCAGTGATAAGCAGTCCTAATAAAAATATTTGCCTTGGAAGATCCGTCTCTTTCTTAACTCGTAACAACCAATAAGAGATCTCAGTCTAATCAAAATCCATATACCTGTTTCGACAGTTGCATAACTTACTGTGACTAGCTTTCATTAAATGCCGCTTCTACAATTTAGAATTACCCTCCTCGTTTATTCTGATCACAACAGGTGGGGGATAAATCACCATCATAATAGACTACTGTACATCGCCTGTATATATTTACTGTACAGGCGACTGATACCAACAATCACAAACACGTTTACTCCCACCACAGATCAACACTGTGTTTACCTGTCCTACTGTACCAAAACAATATTTATGATGAATAAATGCTATTGTCAACCATACAGCAAATAAACAGTCCCCGACTTCAGACGGGTGTTTTGACAATGCAAATTCCTAACAGTAGTAAAGACATAAACTTACGGTTTTAAGTCTCCAAAAAGCAACTGTCTGACACTGGCTTGTGAGGGGTACTCTTTTGCACTCCAAATGCAACAACTAATTTAAAACCCACAACACAATAATAGCTGACTTACTATTACAAGCAGAACAATAATAAAGTGTTACTGTAGATACACATACTGTATATGCATACCACGAAATACCGCAAAGTGATCAGCGTGCATGGTTGTTTGCATAATGTAATGGTATAGACTTGCTGCAACTGGAAGTCTGAATAAGTCGTAGCAGCACACTGATCCCGCAACACTTAAGGATGTTCAATTTGTGTCCCTGGCAGAAATCACTGGTTTTGGTGCCAGTAACCCGAGTTTAACAGCATGGCAATATCTGTCACACGTCAAGGCTTTACCTTCACGCAGTCGATAGGATACATCAGACAATGTTCCATGATGCCGGCCACAGCTCCCGCTAACATGTGGGTGCTTGTGGAGGCTCCATTCGGCAGACCCTCGTAATCTGGGTCGGGGATATCTGCGGCCTCCAGAGTGCCCTGCAGCTGCAACGGCTGGTCGGCGTCCCCTCCAACCCGCGGCGACAAACTTCCAAATATTCCGTCCGAAACTCCCCAGAACCTGCCGCCAAGCCACCGAATCCCTGCGCCGGCTCCTGCGCCTGTGACCCCGCTGTCCCCTCCTGGTGTCTCAGCTGACATCCGGCGTCCCGTCACAAAACCATCTGCTTCCATCAGAAACCAGATGTACAGTCTTTATTTACAGATATTCTTTAAAAAAAAAAAAAAAAAAACAGCGTAATTTATGTTTAATTCCCCGCCCAAGATGTTTCCGTACAGACTATTCCATCTCCCGCCCCTTGCAGCTCCGGGAAGGTGAGACCAATAAGCGCTCCTCAGCAAGCAGGCCGGAGAGGAGCTTGCACCGCCTACCAAGTGCCATGGACCGTTTGAATGGCCACAACGGAGTGACTGACACGCCAATTAAAATCCCATTCACTGCGCGATTGCACCATTCCACCGTCCTGTATGGCTAAAGTCGGCAGTGATTGGACATTTCTCACGTCTATTAAATATCAATATTTAATGAGAGCATTCAACCTTGTGTTCTGAGAGATGTTTTTGAACGAAGGAAGCGATGTTAACTACAGTATCCATAAGCTTATTGGTTTATCCACACTTCAGTTAAAAGTTTGGTCAATCCCCTATTTTTTTCTACGACTCTTGCCGGTGTTTTTTTTTAATTTTTTTTTTTAATTATTATTATTATAGAATAAGAAACAGGAATTGTCGGTGTTGAAGCCGGGGTTTGATGTACATGTGTTAGGTGATTGGTTTAGTAGTTGATTTTGCATTAGAAGTTGATTTTTCATATACTCGGTATGCTTGTCCCTGCTGAGTGAGGTCGGCTCTCGACTGTGTACAGTTGTTGGGCTGGCTGAGCAGTGCGAGATTTATCCTGCAAGGTCAAAAGTGAAGGTCGTGGTAAAGCTGGATGCTTCAGGTGTAGAAAAGCGGGCCAGGCTTTTCCGCGAAGGGCCAGCCGAGATGATTCGAATACTGATGTTAAGATTTTGATCAGCCGAACCCTTAACCCAAATCAAAAAAATGTAGTACAGTTTTACATTGGCCTGTCTTTCTGCACCCCCAACTTTATTTACTCATCTCAATGAACGTTTACAACATTCACCTCTGCCCTTTGCCTTCTGTTTTTCTTTTAACAAAGATAAATCAATCCGAGGAGTTTTAAAACACCACAGACTAATATTAGATTGTACTCTTTTTAATCTCACCCTTCCTAAACAATATCTCAATGTTTCCTTGTCCTAAATATCTTTTTGAATTCTCACCCAATAGTTTTATCACTCTTTTTCTCTTCATTACCCTATATTCCCAACAAGGCTCAAAAATACTTTGAACAGGATTTCCATCTCCTCCATTCATTACCTTGACCCAATACCAAATTCTCAGCATTTTCCTTCTTAAATATAGTAGCATTTCCCCGGTAACTACTTGCAATGCTGCAACCGGAGATGAACAAGGTGCTCCACTCCAGTTTTCCCAAAGCCTTACTGACTGCCTCCTCGTACATCGTACATGCATAATCCAGTATAGGCCTAATCAATGCTCTATAAATCATTAACAACGTTTTCCTACTTGTTCCTCATACATTCCCCGATATACTCCTCAACAAACTCATCCTTCCTTTACATCTAACAACTATTTTGACTATCTGCAGTGTCTATATCAATTTCTCATCCAACAAAACCCCCAGAAATTTAAACACTGGCACTGTCTTTAACTGTTGTCCATCAAACTCAATACTAATATCTCCCTTTTTGCTTCTTATGAGAAAAAATAACTCCCTCTGTTTTTGACGTTGAAAATTTCACCCCATTTCTTTGCCCATAAATGCATTTCCTTCAATTTAACATTCAATTACTTGACCCCACTATCCACATTTCTATGTCTATTTCAAACAACACAATCATCAGCATACATCAATATCCCACTATCTTCAAAACTTTTCGGCAAATCATTTGTCATAATATTAAAAATGAGCGGACTCACTACACTCCCTTGAGGAATTCCACTTTCAATCTCTACTATTTCTGATAAACTATTCCCAACTTTCACCTGCATTTTCCTATTTTCCAAAACATTTCTAAACCATGTAAACATTCTTCCTACTATCCCTCTATTAAACATTTTAACCAAAACTCCTTCTCTCCACACCATATCATATGCCTTCTCAATATCCACTGCATGAATGCTGCTTATTAAGAAACCCCTTTCGAACCTCTGACACTAAACATAAAATCTGGTCCATTGTACATCTATTACTTCTAAATCCCTCTTGAATTGTTGCCAACAACTGATTCTTTTCCAAGAAATACAACAATCTATAATTTATCATTATTTCCATTATCGTTCCAAAATTAGGTGTCAAGGAAATTGGCCTATATGAATTTGGTTTACTTCCATCCTTATCTGGCTTTTCAATAGGAATCACTATTGCACGTTTCCAACTATTAGGAATCCTACCTGTCTTCCAAACTAAATTAAACAGCTGTAGCACAACCAGTAAACATCTTCTATCCCAAACTTCATATTCATAGTATTTTTCACTTCCTCTGAATTCTCCAGAATATCCTTGTTTTCCCTTATAAATTCTATCCTCCTTTCCTTAAATTCCTCACTCATTCCTCACAAATTCCTCAGTATTTGGCGATTCCACCTCCCACATTTAATGAATGGTCTTATTTAAAAAAAAAAAAGTTAAAACGAGCTCTTACTTATTTTATATCCGGCATTGCTTTTGAATAATTATATATTAGACTGTACGGAAATGTGATTCACCACATGGAGTGCAACAAGAATAGATCTGATGTGACAGTTGCAAAGCCTGCAAGGAAAGCAGCATCCGAATAGCAGAGAGTAATGGCAGTGCCAACCAGACAAGTTCAGACATTTCAGAATATAATATGGTTTTCAATTTAGGCTGAGGTACTTGGAAGACGAACATGAAAAGACTCCAATATCAGAAACAGTTCAGCATTTGAATGTTTCAGGTTTGTTTTTTCTACAGTTTTTAATCTGTTCCAGATCTCCCGAAGGTCCTGAAATGAGACACAGTGATCAGTCTGTTTATTGAACACACTGTTGTGTAACACCATTTCCATGGTTTCCACACATCAGTTTTCCCTTCCCCCCTACTGCTTACTGTAAAGAATATGTCATAATCACTGAGCTGCAGTGACATCAGAAGTTAGGGAATCTAAGGTTTCTGAAATGCAGAACACTTCTGAACCTACAGTGTAGGTGTAACTTCATTTCTAATATGGATTTCTCCACTGTGACAGGCCGTGAAAGAGGCTTGTTATTGTTGTATCCTAAATGTTGAATTATGGGAAATTCCATACATGTCTGGTATGTGAGAAATGAAAAAGAAATATATTTGGAAATAATCAGCAAATTATAAAGTTATTGTCAGCATGAAAATAATATATTACAGGCCCATTAACAAAAGATTCTTATTATTATTTGTTTATTTAGCAGACGCCTTTATCCAAGGCGACTTACAGAGATTAGGGTGTGTGAACTATGCATCAGCTGCAGAGTCACTTACAAATACATCTCACCCGAAAGACGGAGCACAAGGAGGTGAAATGACTTGCTCAGGTCACACAATGAGTCAGTGGCTGAGGTGGGATTTGAACCGGGGACCTCCTGGTTATAAGCCCCTTTCTTTAACCACTGGACCACACAGCACAGATTCTGGATAAAATAGTTGCCAAACAGCATTGCTGCCTGTCTTTCACATTTGTAATATTGCTAAAATCAAAACCAACCTTTCCCAAAAGATACTGAAGGGGATTTCAAACCAGGCCCTATCCAAGCTTTAGCATGTCTTGAATACTGTTGCCAGGATGTTAATCTGAACCTGGCACCCACAGGACACCCTGCCCCTGACCTACCTACTGTACGGGTATTTTTTTTACCCATTTTGCACTACCTTTAGCTACAAACGTCTCAAACGTGCAGTTTTGGAAGAAACCCGCTTTATGGCAAACCCACATTTTAATTGTTAAACATGATACTTTAGATTAAAGAAAGATCTCAGTTCCTATGCCTTATTCGCAGGGTATCTGTTTCACATGCACCTGTTGGGTCATTGCACCTCAACAGGGTCTTTTAGTCGAAGCATGTTGAAAGCAGCTGGTTGGTTAATGATAGTAAATAAGTTGTTAAAGGGGTGGGGACAATTTCACCCCCCAGGTAAAATAACCAAACATGTGCAATACCAACTGGAAGCATGGCTTGCAATCAGGGATTTCTTTAAGTTAGTGTAGTACCACATATGATTTTCTAAATAGAAATACATGTTTACTATATTCTTACAAAATGTAGAGATCTATAGAATGATTTGAAGTACACAGAAGGTAAGATTTATGGAATTATGTGGTCAGCTACGATCCATTTAAAGTCCCTATAACTCAGTGTCACACCCAGGAGTATCAGAGCCACTGCACCAAAGCTCTCAGATTCTCCGAGAGCTGATATTAGGGAGTCCTACACTGTGCCTGTTTTTAAATTAAAGCTGAAAAGTTATTTCTGAAGTCTAACATTGATATAGTACTTTGAGATAGCCACGGCTAAGTGGAGATTAGGGTCTTTTTTTAAATACTAGCCATGGAGGCGGTTGTCTCCAATTACATTGGACCTGTCCTCTAATTAATGCTATTGTTTGACAAGTGCTTTGGAATTCACTTTCTTAAGGCCCTGGATTTTTTAATAAAATCGAAGCAACGTGCTTCTTCTGCTCTCAGTACAACTGTAACATAATCGGTCCTTCAGCAGCAGGCTGTTCTGTGAATGGCAGCCATTTTGTAAGTTTTGCTCTGTGTAATGAGATCTCCCAAAAGGCTTTAAACTGCAGAATGAATTGCCCTACATGTAAAGGTGTTCTTATTAGATATGGGGGAGGATCTGATCAAAAATCAGCGACTGGTAACTATACTTCATATAAATGGAACTGCTACATTTACACTCTGACAGAGAATACTGGACACCCTTGTTTGTTTGCCTGTATGTCACACATTTGATCTTATATCTTGTTTTTTCACAGTGCTAAGCCTGATGGGATGACCAATTAAAAACTAAATAAATGTAACTAACCCAGTAAGAAACACATTCATTTAACTGCTTCTGGTGTTTTGGTTTCATAATGACATAACTGCTGTGACTCATGGGATGCTTTGTTTTTTTCACTAAAACTAACATTTGTAATTTGTGTATGATTGAAGTGAACTCCTCCGCACTGGGCTAGAAGAAATTCCATGCATTCCTTATCCTGCATGTTGTTTTAGTTATAGCTCTCGCCAACAAACCAGGCCCAGCCCCAAGAAAAAAAATCACATGGCTTGGAGGAGTCTGATTAGCCATTCACACTGTGAGTTGTGACAGAGCTCAGTCACACCTTGGAACACTTCTAGTGCTGCTAAATGTGATGTAGGAGCAGTAAGCTTAAAAACGTGCACACGGGAGGGCAGTATTCACCGGTGTGACAACTTCAAGAATCTCAATTTGCTTTGGCAAAGGATATAAAGTGATCTATGAAACAAAATGACTTTGAGACAGAGACACATTAAGAGCCAGATTAACTAAGATTTTACTCAATGGCAAAGTTTGGAACAAAAATTTTAAAACAATTAAAACTAAAGCTTTAAAATCCCTTTCCTCGCCTCTAGTTGGCATTAGCAATTTTATAAATGCCCCTTTAGTTGTGATACAAATCGGTTAGGTTTTTGCTTGACTTTTATTTTTTATTTTACTGTTTAAACTGTATTTTCCTAATACCTAATCCCTTCCTGTGCTGTACTCTGACAATGTGCCAAAATAAAATACAGATTGTTTAAAACCTTAAATTCTGCCAATAAAAAATCAGTTCAGTGTTCGGGTGCCCTCTAGTGGCCTAAAATACAACAGCTAGTACATTTGAGCTCGTTTTAAATCCGGTCTGTGCTTTACTGTTGTACATACCCATACCCATAGCGATATGAGTCTTTGTTGTTGGTTACCTTTCCAGCACACCCACTGCTATATTCTGCAGGTTGAGAGTTGCTGTGATGGTTCATTCCTCCTATTTCAGGATAATGTGGAGTAGCACTACAAGCAGTGCATAGACAACCTTGAAAACCCCATTCTAATTCTCAGCTCTCCAGCACTGTCCCCCTGCACCTTAATAATGAGCACTAAAACATCCCATTCCCAGCTCTCCAGCACTAACCCTTGACAATAATGAGCACTAAACACTCCATTCTCAGCTGTCCAGCACTGTCACATCTCCAGGGCTATATAAAATAAATAAATAAATAAATAAAATCGTAGACTATAAACAACACATTCCTTGAGGTGAGGTGGGCGTTTTTGCATCCAGTTAAAACTATACCAGCATCTCATTCAACCACGTCGCACATAATCAAATAATCTTCACGGCACTTGGATTTCCATTTCACAAAACTGAAATAGTACCAAACACATGCATTTGAAGTGCTGTTTACTATCCTTAAGAGTTTGTTGTTGAAGATAAACCTTCAAAAAGCTGCAGAATTTACTAGGAAGAATATTTTGTTTTGTTAATGTGCCAGATTAATGCGCCCTGGCAGTGTGCAGCTCATAGAAGCCGAATGATAACGGCTTAAACTGGGGAGACAGGTCTATGCATTGTAGACAGGCACTCAGCTGTTGGTTCCAATGATTACGATATAGAGGGGGAGGAGGAAATGCAGCCTTTGAAGACCACAAGTGATGGAACTGAAACTCACATTTGACCGATTTATTGATTTCAAGGTTTAAGCTAATGCATGCAGCCGCTGCATGCATTTTGCTCCCATGACCGGGTTTGGAGTGGCAAAGGTTGTTTTGTGAAAAAAGAAACGTTTTGATAAACTACAAAGAGGTCTAATACAATGTTTCACATTGCACACAAATTAAGCTGGCCACATACAGACTACTGTATAATTCTGCCATAGTCATTTTTTTTAAGGTGACGATTGATGTGGATTATTTTTCCAAACCTCCCAGTTCTTCCCAAAGTGCCGATTTTAGTCATATGGTCACGCGTGTACAAAATAACTATCCTTCACACTAAATTCAAATGTTTTAACAGTGGTTAAGATCACTGTTGGTGATTGTCATGCATGGCTTTTTTTCTACAAAATGACCCACAGAGGTTTGATCAGGTTAAGGTCATATATTTGGGTGGCCACTGAGAAGCCAAAATATACAATATGTGATCTCACTCAAACCGCTTTCTAACCACAATGAATGATGACCAGTCTTAGCAGACTCCATTGGATAGGGTTACCAGATGATCACTAAAACAGCTTGGGCTTTTCAACACATCGCAATGCATTCGGGTACGTTTTACCGGTCTCAGGTACCTTTCACACACAGGACTGCACTTACTAGAATGTATTGGGGTGTGAGTTGAAAAGTCTGAACGGTCCCAAACTGTAGCATACATGGAGTCATAAACCCTACCATTGGAGAAAACTTTTTTAGGACCAATAAAGAACAAATGGACCGTCCCTGTTCTGGTTTTCTTGAAGGGATAACATTTCGGAGTTCATTTTGTATCATTAAAGTTATCTGTTTTGGAGTATAAGTGGGGTGCGTGGGGTAAAGCAGGTAAATTTCGCTCAGCAAGAAAAAAACAAACAAAAAAACCCAAAATGCGGGTAGTGCGCTTGTGAGGCGTTTTGAACTGAGATTATAACGTCCACTACTGGTGACCATGATTCCTATAAGTGCAGTGGACATATGCACACAATCAAGTTAAATGAATTGTATGCAGCCGGCACAAGAACAAATACCACAATGCACCGAAAACAAAATGTCTCGGTGACCCTTTTTGCAACTATTATTTAAGTATCCGTCTTAAGTATTTCAATGGGCTGTACTACACTTTACACGGAAGTCTACTTTTGCAAAATTCCCCCGTCTCTTACTTTAGCCGTGACAGTTTGTTTACCTGTATTGGGTATCAATGGCTCATATTTGTTCAGGTTATTCATTAATTCAACAAACAAAGATAGCTTGATCAACGTGAATAATAATATAAACGATTTCTGTTTCCTCATAAAATGCTTATGGTAGAAAACGTTACCTAAAGCTCCCTAATCTGGCGCTAGCACAGCACTTTACGTCAATTTCCTGTTCCCTTGGTGACGTGGCGCCGTATTCCGAGGGACAAGTCGCTAAACGAAGCAGTCAAGACTTCATTGCAGTAATTCTTTATTACTTAAATTTGACTTATATAATACATATTGTGGTAAGTAATTTGGAGTTTCTAGTTACATTAAAAACATAATAATAAAATACCACTTTAAAATCCTGTGTGCACGTTTCGTTGCCGTTGCTTGACTTTGCTGAGCTGCAGAAACTGGTGGGTGCCTCTGTCGATGTTCATTCAGTTATCTCGATATTAACAACAACAGACGAGGAAGTCAGCCATCGACCATATGCGGCGGATTCGTAAAACGAGGGTATTGTTTCTTAGTCGTGTCTTTATTTCTCTTGGACTAGGATTTACTGTCTGTTGTTTTAGCCACGTCTTGGTTGGTGTGGAACCCATTCACTGCTTGAACAGAGCCCCTATTGAAGATTATGATCTTCTAAGAATACAGTGTGGTGATGAAAGCCAACAAAGCCTCTTTAAATTTGTTTTTTATGGTTTTGTTTTCTCAAGCTAATTATGAATTTGTCATGTCGTTTTTCATTGAATTTGGTATAATTGAGTGCACCATATAGTTTTTTTTTTTTCGTGTCTTCTGTCTGCAGTCCACCTGACACAAAGACAGGTGCAGGTGTGAGGTCTAAGTTCAGCTCTCAGGGGTTTTTTTTCTTTCTGTGAAAGTCAGCACTTATGTAATTCTCACTTCTCTCCTGTCAGAGTTCCTGCCGGCCTTGTGTCCCCAGAGATCTGAGCAGCTGGAGACAGTAGCCACAACACCATGAGGTGACAGAGATTGATAGAGGCTCCCCTTCCATTTTCTGCCTGTGCAGCCTTGGACATATGGCAAGGTAAGGACAGTTGCAGCCTGGGAAAACTGGATGCTGCCAGAGGAACAAAATGTGAATATGAAAAAAAAAGTTGTAAAATTGTATTTGACTACAAATCTCTTAATTTTCCTTCGTTTTCCATTCTGTCTGGGTGTTTCAGGCTAAGTTTCGCATGCCTCCTGCCAGCCTCATGGCACTTCAGCCTGTCCCTTTCCATGCTGAGCGCCATGCCAAGACAGCGCTTCATCGGCATAGTCTTCTTCTTCACCTGCTTCCTGCTGATCTTCCTGGCCTTACTGCGACGTTGGCCCTGGAGCCAGGCCATCAGGAACAGCCGTCTGGATAAGTGAGTGCGGAGCTCAACTGAACTGGCGTTTTACAGGGTCTTGCATGCTCCTTTCAGATTTAAAAAAAAAAAAAAACGAGTGGGAGCACTACCAAGCATTCAAAATAAGATATTAGAAGATATTAACATTTTGTAAAAGCTCTCACTTGGGAAATGTAGACAGGCAAAAATGTTAAATTAGCTAAGACTCCTGTACAAAAGTTGCCTGTACTTTTAGCATCAACAGAAACTGATTAACTGCTGCTTCATTATTATTATTATTTTTATTGTTTAGTGCTGTAAGGACATGCAAAAGACAGCACCTACTGCAACAGAATGGACCAGATTGCTGGTGGACTGGCCCACTCCTATACTAAATCTAAAAAATAAAATAAAAATATCAGTTTTATATTGCCCTCTGGTGGAAGTTTGTAGCATAGTATTGTCTCTTTGCCTTGGCAATGCCTAATTATTTCACTTAATAACCATCCTGAAAAGAGGAGAATTGAAACTTCAGGACCTCTTGATCAATTAGCACTTAAGGAGTCCACCTTCCCATTATTGTAATGCTCTCAGGCAGGGAGGAAATTAGCTGATTTTCTAAAGAGTTAATCACGTTTCGTTCCGGAGCCTCTCCAGTTAATACAATTTGCATCACTATCGCAAAACAGTGGTCTCGAGAAAGACGGTGTTGAATTACTGCCGACGGAGGGACTGACATGTTAATTTTTGCTTACAACAACAAAATTCTCAGGTCTTAATCGAGTTAATGTCGATCCTTTGCTGTTCTGATAAGCATCTTAAATGAGATGTAGTCAGCCTCTGAATGAGCTCAGTTCTTCTTTTCTGATGTAAAGCCTTTTAACCCAGCCGATGAGAAGTGTTGGACCCAGCTGCCGAGAAACCCAATCCCTGTAATTGAGGGCTATTTCATTTTTGTCTCATGGGACAGCTAAATCGGAGGAAGTCGGAGAATAATGTTTCACTGAATAAGCAAAATGCAAGAAATTTAGCAAGGCTCTGAATTGTTTCAATTAGATGCTCCCACCACCCATGTGTGTGTTAGTCTCTTAAACCCATTAGCGATGCCCAGTGTTACTAAGAGGTAAGTATTCATTGTGGGGTTACCTGAGAGAAGGCTTTCTAACATTCAGGTGCTAGAAAGTTGCTTTTAAAAATAAATAATTAAAAAAATTGCACACATATAGAGAGGGTCCTCTCATAATGCATGCATGTTTGGCTAAAAGAGTGAAAAATATCAAGAAATGTAAATATTAGAAACAGAAAGAAAAAAACTTCTGTTGATTTTTTTTTTTTAACCTTGACCTTTCTGACTCTTCCCCCCCCTCCCCTCTGTCAGGTACCTAGACATGGTTGAAAACATGGAGGCGACAGACACCAAGGACCCCAGCCTGAATTTCGGAGTGGTGGTTGACTGTGGCAGCAGTGGCTCTCGTGTTTTTGTCTATTACTGGCCTCCCCACAATGGAAATCCCCACTCACTGCTTGACATTCGACAGATGAAGGACCAAAACCGTATACCAGTGGTCAAGAAGATTAAACCAGGTAAGACACAAGCCAGGCTTGTATTTTCCCAGAATAGCCCAATTATTGTGAACAATTATTGTGACCAACTTTCACATATGTTTTCTGGGCTAATAAAGGCTAAATTCAAAGGCAATTGTTCTATGTGCAGGAAATCAATTGTATTAGTATAAAACTAGCTAGCAACAACTTAGCTGAAGGAGGAGCAATTAAATTATTGTTCTGCCTAGTTTCTTGTTAGGTTTACAAAGTTCAAATAATGTTATTCCTTTGCTTTTGTCCTTGCTTCAAAGTAAGTCCCTTTATCTTCAAAACCAAATCTTTGGAACTAATGTAAAGACATGTATCTAGCTTTTCTATGTTCTGTGGAAGTTTTCAGAGAACTTAGACCTGCAATGCTTTTTTGGTCTGGAATATGTATGTTTCTTTTATAGATTATTTTTGTTTTCAGGGATCTCCACACTAGCATCAACACCAGACAAAGCAAGCGACTACCTCCAGCCTCTTCTGAGCTTTGCTGCAGATCACATCCCTAAGAAGAAGCACAAGGAGACTCTTCTCTACATCCTGTGTACTGCCGGCATGAGGCTTCTCCCAGACAGGTACTCGAACCGCTCTTATGACTAAGCCATTGAAATGTTGCCTTTAGCCAAACCTAACTATTGAGCCACTCCATCGGTGGTTCCCACTGTTTAAATGGTAGTTGGTGAGATTTGTGCTCCTTTCTCTTCCAGCCAGCAGGTGGCGATCCTGGAGGATTTGAACACTGACATACCCCTTCAGTTTGACTTCCTGTTCTCCAGCTCCCACGCTGAGGTCATCTCTGGGAAACAGGAAGGTAGTTGAGTCTGATGGTGCATTGTTTTAAAATGTGCTTCTAACCCTGCAGTGTACTAAAACTTGGATTGGTTCTTTCCTCAGGAGTGTATGCATGGATTGGTATTAACTTCGTACTTGGCCGTTTTGACCACGCAGAGGAGGGTGAGTGAGCGACTGAGGTGGCAGATTACTCACGCCATAACTAGGGCTAATCTGCACAAGATATTGCAATATTTGTTAAATTAACAAACTAACATGTAGCAGTAAGGTCTGGATATATTTCAACAATATAATACACAGTGCGCCTTCTGTTGCCCTATATAAATCAAAGGGCTTCACCAACTTGTCTGTCTGCTTAATATTCTTCTTCAGTTGGATAAAGTTGGGTGTCTGGAGCTGTGAAGGTTGGGGTTTGGATCCCTGTTTATCTCCAGTGTTGTTGATTTGCAGGAGAGGACACAGTTGTTACTGTGACAACAGATTCCCAGACCCAGCACCCAGTCTCCCGCAAACGCACTGTGGGTGTCCTTGACATGGGTGGGGCCTCGCTGCAGATTGCGTATGAGGTGCCCACCACTGTCAGCTTTGCCTCTCCTGAGCAGGTAACTTGATCTTGCTGGAGTATGAACTTATTGTCCCACCTGAAGCGACAACAAAAACCACCTAGCTGCATAAATCAATCCCAGTAGTAAACTTGCTGACTCGAACGAGACCTATTAATGTTGTGATATGTCCAATGAATTCAGAGCAAATGTAGGAGTGCCCTGAGTGCTCAAATTCCTGGCAACTGGAAATTCAGTAATATACTGTTTGAAATCCAGGACCAGTTTAGTCCGAGTTCTAACCCTGCATGTGTATTTTTAAATATTTGATTATCCTGAAGTACGTAAAAGTAATTGGTTAATAATTAAGAAACCTTGTAGCATTAGTGTTTCAAGTTTCTGAAACGTATTTACTGTATTAGATTTTGTGTGTGTTTTGTCACAGTTTCTTGAGTGTTTTACGTGCAAGCTTTTCTCAGATGCCGTGAAGGTACATTTTTCTTAAGCCATACTTGGTGGTGAGGTGGATGTGGTGTAACACCAGGCAGTGTGGGAGACTGCTTCTGTCTCTTGACCTAGAGGTGCGGTGTGCTGGAAATGTCCCTCTCCTCTTCATTCTGATACTTTGTCTCCAGGAAGAGGCAGCAAAGAGCGTCTTAGCCGAGTTTAACCTGGGCTGTGACGTTCAGCACACGCAACATGTCTACCGAGTGTATGTCAGCACCTTCCTGGGCTTTGGTGGCAACATGGCCAGACAGCGCTATGAGGACCACCTCATCAACAGCACAGTCTACAGGAGCAGGTAGTTAATCTGTGTGGAAACTTGGCACTTTGAATTACTTCATAGTACATGTCCTCGGTTTCTTCCACCTCCATTTAAAGAATAAATAAATACATACATAAACAAACCAGTTAATAAATAGTAATAATTCAATTCGTAATGGTGTAATTACAACAGACATTAAAGTACATATATTATAATGCCCTCATTATTTATGTGTATAGGGTGAGTGGAGATCGGACAGGCATGAGTGCCACATCCCCATCCCCAGACCCCTGCCTCCCAGTAGGGCTGACAGACACTGTGCAGAGTGATGGGCAGACAGTGTTCCTGCGGGGCCAGGGAGACTGGTCGAGGTGCCAGGAGGTTGTGAGACCCTTCCTTGGGAAGACAAATGGCAGCACCTCTTCCTTAATTGGGGGAGTCTACCAGGCACCCATCAGCTTCCACAATAGTGAGTTCTACGGCTTCTCTGAGTTCTACTACTGCATGGAGGACGTGCTGCGCATTGGGGGGCACTACAACAGCACCAAATACACCAGGGCAGCCACGGTAACGTCACATTTCAAATTGAATAAGTTACTATCAACTGGGACAATTCCAAAGTTCTTACATCCAACATGCATTGTTTATCCACAGGAACATACTATATAATTTCATAATTTAATTACCCGGTGAACTGCATGGCAATATAAATTGCTTGCCCTGTTCAAGTCAAAACACATATACCTTTGTGTGGTTCACATCCTAGGAGAGACGTGTGGGAATAGTCACACATTACTTTCATCTCTCCTGACTTCAAAGAGAGTAAAAGTACAGTTTAAATTGCCCTTACTGGACATCTGTTATATACTGTAACATGACAAATGTGATGAATGAAAATATTAAACCATTAAAGCAGAATGTACAAAGAAATTCAAGGCCTCTTGGGGAGTGAAAGTGGCTGCTTAAATGGCTGCCCTGTATAATTATTTCTTTAAAGTAACCCAACTGTACAGAAGATTAATGTCCTGTCCATGTCAATAATATACTTATCCTTATCATCACTATGTTTTCAATGTAGGATTATTGTGCCACCAAGTGGTCGACTTTAAAACAGCGACTGGACAGCAAGCTTTTCACTTCACAGACTGACCTCCACAGGCTTAAGTAAGTTACTTCTTATTTTCAAGCAATATTGAATAGCTGTGGGACTGAGGCACCAAGGGGTCTCGTTTCAACCGCTAGGCTGTGTTGTCTTTTCAAACATTACCTCCAGGTCTTGCTGAAACACAGTGACTAAGGGGTCAATTTGATCAACCTGTAACCCACAAATGGATTTTATTTGAACGCTGGGAGTAACCCCCTGTATCCCTCCTAAAAGTAACCCAGTCCTCTAACAGTACACTGCTGTTTCTGTTACACACACAGGTACCAGTGCTTCAAGTCTGCCTGGATGTATGAGGTGCTACATACAGGTTTTCAGTTCCCAAAGGACTACCCCAACCTGAAAACCGCCCAGCTGGTGTATGACAAGGAGGTGCAGTGGACTCTAGGAGCCATTCTCTTTAAAATACGATTCCTACCTCTCAGGTAAATGGAAGTAGGCTAATGTAATCTTACTCCTTGATTTAGCATCCTGAGTCGGGTTTGTGTTTCTGTCCTGTCACATCCCCGAGGAATGAAAGGCTTGGCAGGAGCTGTAGGATTTGTGCAAAACAGCTGTGACAGGATAAAGGAATGAATTAACCTTAAATAATGAAAAGTTAAAATACAGTAACTAAAACTTTAAGCTTATGTGGAAATTGCTTTTGGATAAGAAGTGTCTGCACTGAGCTAGTGCTATATTTGTTCGTCACCAGTGCCTGTATAAATGTTGAGCTGTACTATATGAGCATGGGCTCGCCTTTCTCTGTCTTGCAGAGACCTTCAGGTGGAAGCGTTCCGGCAGTCTCACTCAAGCTGGATTCGCTTCTCCTTTGTCTATAACCACTACCTGATCTTCGCCTGTATCCTGGTGGTGGTGCTCGCAATCCTCTTGTACATCCTGCGTCTGCGGCGCATTCACCGGCGAGAGCAGCGCTCAGCAGCCACTCTGGATCTGCTGTGGGTGGAGGAGGGGGAGCCGCTCAAAGGTTGAGGGGGAAGCAGGGAAAGCAGGTAGGGGACAAGTAAGGCTGGAGGGGATCGGGGTAGAGGAAAGAGATGAGGGATGGTAGTCAAGTGGAAATATTTCAGGGGTCTAGGAACATTGTGTCACTTCTTAATCATCCATCTCTGCAGGTTTTCCTGAAATGTAATACTTTAAATTGCATTTTTCTAGAGACCAATTGTAAAATTGTTGGGAATCAATTGTAAATTAACTAAGGGATGGGTGAATAAAATGAGAGAATATGGAACTAGACAGGGTGCTTTGGGCACTCCTGAACTGTAATGCAGATGCACTCTGGTTGTACAAGTCTTCATTGCCTGGGTGTTTGTAAAAGAAATTATAAATAACTATTTTAGTAATTTTAACTTTAAATAAAGTGACAAATTGTAATTACCCAGTTGTTAGTACGTGTTTGTTCAGGTGCATGATACATACAAGGTCCAGTAGCTTTCCTCCTCGAGAGATGGGCTCTAGCGCAGTGTACCAAACAAAAATCAAGTGCAGAAATAAACAATTGATCTGATCACACTGTATAATCTTCTGTCTAGAAGAATTAACCCTATAGAAACAAAGCAGCTTTCATGTGAAAGAGATCGTTATGAGCAAACCCAGTATCACATAATTTTGTAAAATGTTTTGGACAGATACCACACATGGGAGAAATTCATTCTTCAGAGAGATCAGAGCATTGTTTAGTAATCAAAACCACAACGCTGGCTGCTGGCCAGGTATAGGAAGTCATAACTGGCTTAATTAATATTGAGTACAGCAAAAAATGTAAAATAATAAAAAAAAAAAAATGGAAAAAAAATATATATATACACACACACACATACAGTTTGCAGAAGTATTCACCCCCTGCAAAGTTTTCACATTTTGTTGGCACCTGAGCATACTCCATGACGCTTTCAAATTAGACTTGACATATAGAAACTACACAAACTACTCCACATTGATAAAGTTAAAAAAGCATATAGAATATAAATAAGTAAGATTTACAGAGGAAAACAGATTAATCTCAGTTGCATAAGAATTCCTTTGCTACTGCAGCCCTAAATCAGCTCAGGTGCAAATGATTCGTTTGAAAGGTCACAAAATTAGTGAAATGGTTTCAGCCTGTGTGTATTCAAAGTGGTTTAACTTGTAGATAATTTCCCTCAGGTAGATCAAGACTTTCAAGATGTAACTCCACATAGTGATCCAACAAAGCAACCATGAAGACCAAGGAGCTTTTGAAACAAGTCGGGGATAAAGTAGTGCAGAAGCATAGAGCAGGAGAAGGGTACAAGAAAATTTCAAAGGCACTGATTATCCCTCTCAGCACAGTGAAGTCCATCATTAAGAAGTGGAAGATGCAGCATACCACCCAGACACTACCCAGATCAGGTCGCCCTCCAAAACTGAGTAGCCAGGTAAGCAGGAAACTAGTTCGGGATGTCACTCTGAAGCCACCAATGACTTGAGAGATCTGCAAAGTTCTGTATCTGAGATGGGAGTCAGTGTTCACACATCAACAATAAGCCGGGCCCTACACAAAGCTAGCCTGTATGGACAGGTGGCAAGAAAGAAGCCATTACTCAAAAAAATCTCATCTTAAAGCACGTATAGAGGTTGTGAAAAAGCATGGGAAGCTTGTCAGGATAGAGGGGAGAATGGATGGTGCAAAGTACAGGCGAATCCTTGAGGAAAACCTGTTTGAGTCAGCCAAGACTCTGAAACTGGGGAGGAAATTCACATTTCAGCAGGACAATGACCCAAAGTAAAAAGCCAAAGCCACACTGGAGTGGTTGAACAAGAAGAGAATTAATGTTCTTGAGTGGCCCAGTCAAAGTCCTGACTTGAATCCAAAATTTATGGAGAGACTTGAAGATTGCAGTCCATCGACGATCCCCAACAAACTTATCAGAACTGGAGCAATTTTCCCCGTGAAGAATGGGCAAAAATGTCACCATCCTACTGTGCAAAGTTAGTAGAGACCTATCCAAAAAAGACTCAAAGCAGGAATTGCTGCAAAAGGTGCTTCTACCAAGTACTGACTTAAGGGGCTGAATACGTATGCAACCAGTAAATTTCATTTTGTACTTTTTCTTTGCAAGTTTTGCTGACATTTAACCTCCTCCTCATATAACAGTGTTCAGTTTAACCACTACAGCTTTGAATAAAAAAAAGTTTGTTTGAAAAACTGTGCATACATTATTTGTAATTCAACAAAATGTGAAAACTTTGCAGGGGGTGAATACTGCAAACCACTGTATGTGTGTGTATATATATATATATATATATATATATATATATATATATATATATATATATATATATATATATATATATATATATATATTAATATAATAGTTGCTTATAAATATTATAATCTGCATTATACAAGATCTACAGTACATTCACAGAAAATAGCATAATAAAATATTAGGTGCTTATATTTGAACGTCACTTTTTTTAAGGTGGGGGCCACTGCAGCATCAAAACTGAGCAAATAGTCAGTGTTAAATAGGACGTCTTAATGTCCTCTCGTGATTTCTGGGGTACAGGTAGGGGGCTTTGTACAATAGAACTTTATCAACATACAGTACCTGTAGGGTGAGGCTGTACTTGATACAGGAGTGCAGCTAATATTCAGAGAATGATATCATGGCTCGGTAAACTTGCCACAACCAGTTTTTCTTTTCCAGGTGTGTCAGCTGAAAACAGCTACATAAATGTTTTTCTACTACGGAACAGAAATGTATATTCTAGATCTATAGACAACTCTCATTAGTGTTTTCTGAAGCTCGGGGTTAACTGCAACACCTGGATTAGTAGGAGCAAATGTATTCAAAGTGGGGTGTGCAGAATGGAGATATTCACTAATTTATAAAGAACAGAAATAGTGCCAGTCCTGGCTGAGTTTCCTTCTTTGGGGTAAATCCCTTAAACTATTTTGCCTGCAAAAGCCATGCTCAGTAAAACTAAAAAGAACTTGATTATAAGTATGATGTGTCTTGTTGAAATTAACCTAAGTTTCTGTTTAGTAATGCTGCAAATCTGTGCTCCCATAACAGCAGACAAACTCCTCTTCCGTGAACAAGTGCAAATAAAGTAAAGTGAGATGGCTAAAGGGCTGGATGCAGATTCAGCATTAAGAGTCTCTGGAAAGGCGATTCAGACTTTTGAGCCAGCAGTGGGGACTCCCTGTCCCTTCACCAACCACCCCCCACCCAATGGCTCCCCCCTCGCCGTGCTCTCCAGCACTCTCTGAACAAACTCTTTGGAGCATCCTGCCACTTCCGGCCCTGCCAAGGCAAACAAAAGCAGAACAGCATTAGGCTTCCTGACTATGAGATGAAGCACTAATAAATCACCATTAGGCAAAGTGAAGGACAAAATGCAGTTGTTTTTTTTCACAACACACTTCATTAAAAGCACTTGTTTCCTGGTAGCTAATCCTTTCCTGTGGTACAGGTCAGATTTACTTGGTCAAACTGCATATCCTGAAAAAAGCAATGGAAGGTCTTGAATGGGGCAGTGAAAATGTTACTCATGCTACATTTAGTAAATGGATTCTTAAAACTTTTTAACACTTTACATTTTAAAAACAGCAGTGTTTTAACTATTAAAATCTTTAATAATTGTTACTGCATCTTAATATTTATACCCCTCCATATAAAGATTTCGGGAAAGACCAAAAAGAAAAGAAAAAAGATTACTCTGACCTGGAGGCATAAAATAAGTATTGAAAATTGCTTTAAACTGTTAAGAAAACAATTTCCTTAATGGCCAAAATATATATTGCTGCTTGTTCTGATGTACTAACAAAACAACCTAATCTAAATGATGCACCTCATATAATATTGTGTGCAGTTAACCAAACTGACAAACAGATTTCATAATGATGAATACCACTCAATTCTTTCATAAGGCACTCCAGTTTTTCATTCATTCCTTTTAGGTACAGCTCACTCCTGCTCTCCACTCTCCTCCTGATGACCTCCTTGATCCGCAGTAGCATATCCAGCAGGCTGTCTGCAGGAAGACAAGGAACATGAATTAAGAGACACTGGCTGCTCAAGCCTATGCAATTAACTGAATGTCTATGGCTGGTTACCCAAACTGAAGAATACCTTCTGAACCCAGAGAAGCTTAAACAGATGTAACCCCCACACACACAAGTAAAACACTTAGAATTAGTGTCACAAAGAGGAAAGTAAAAAATAAATAAATAAATGCAAATTCTTTTGCCAAGTGGACACAGAGCACACAAACAATTGCACACAATGTACTCCAAAGCCTATGTTCAAATACATTTATTTTATACCGTTAATGTTCCTGTGTGTAGCCTGTGCAATTCACTGTGATGGAAATATAAATACACAGTCCTGTGCGATTAGATGTTAGACGGAAACGAGGCAATAAAGCCTTGACTGAGACCTCTGTGGAATTCTTTCATTTCCGCTGTCTGTGCCACTCACCATGCTCATGGTTCAGCCCCCACAGCTTGATCTTGTTGGCTTCGTGCTGCGCTTTCTTTTTGAGTCGACAAGCCCTGAGATTGGGAAGAAGTAAACAGCTGAGCAATATATTCACTCCAACTCCTGCTTCTCTCACCCCTGCCAAACAGGCACAACCTAGCTGCTACTCATCTTACAGTCTCTGCAGTACTGCAATTGTGTTGCACTGTGATGGATCAACACCGTCCCTTCTTTTCCATCTACCGCTGTCGCTCCCTATTCTGGTTACCTGGATGCCAGCTTGTTTTTCTCTTTCCTGGAGCGGGCCCTGGCAGTGACAGGCAGGTCGTTGGCAGGTCTCATACCCTCGATGGCTTGGTTCAGCTTGCGCAGCTGCTCCCCGATGCTCAGCAGTTTGCGTGGGTTGGGGGTCAGGTCACTGGCATCAGTCCGCCGAGCTTTCCTTGACCCATTACTGCCTGAAACAATGTGGGTCAGATGTCAGAGGGTACACAGGCAGTACAACCAGCTGCTGGACTGGGTAGTAGCAGAAACCAAGATACAGTGTTGTATTACAGTTAGGCAACTAAAACTGTGCTCTTGGGAAAGCGAGGTAGTTACAACTGAACTAATTCCCAAGTCAGCTCACAGACAATAAAATAAAAACTGAATCTGAGTAGTGGCACTCATTAACGGGGGACAAAAAAAAAATTTGATAAAAGTGTAATTTGAAGTTTTTTATTTTATTTTTTATTTATTAAAAGTAAAACATGGCATTTATCACAAACTGACAAAATACTGCTCTATATTTCCCTGTCGGCAATGTTGCGGTGCTCACCTGCAGCCGAGGCACTCTCTCTCTGGTAGAGGTTGCTGGGGAGTGTATGAGAGCTCCAGCTCGACGATGACTCGCTGCGCTTTCTTTTGCTAGCGGACTCGCACCCGTGGCTGTACTCCCAGAAACACCTGTGTTTCTCTGTCCTCCCAGCAGGGCCTGGTGATAAACACAGCAGCCTCTAATATTAAAACAACTGCAGGGTTGATAACGTATGTATTTGGAACAAGTAACTGGAGGGGAGTTTATTTTAGAAAACAGAACAAAGGCTGCACCTTAAGATGCAGCCCTGTGTGTTATTGTTGTTTATGTTAAAAACAAACAAACAAAAACAATAAAAACTGCAAAGTGCCAGCCTGTTGCAGGTTCTCACAGAGTACATCTCCCTCTCCCCAACTGGAAATATACAGTCCTAGGGACTCACCTGACTCAGTCTCAGAGGAGCTGGACTCCTCTCTCTCCTCATCCTGCACCTCAAACTCCAGATCCTCCTCCTCATCAGAGGCTCCAATCTTGTTGTCAGACCCCTCACTGGAAGCAGAGTCTGGCCCTGCCTGCATGGAGTAGTTGTGCTCCTCACTGGTGAGCTCCAGGGCTGTTTCCGAGACCATGGCCGTGCAGGGTGGTGAGGTTAGAGAGCTGGCCTCGGCCCCCTGTCCTGCCTCACTGTCCCAGTCAGCCTCCCCTGTCTGGCTGCCTGGCTCTTCTTGGTGGTCCCGCTGAGACTTCAGGATTGGGGCCTTTGGTTTTTCCACCTGCTTTGAGTCATGTGGGCTGGCTTTCCAGCTCCTGCTCTGAGACCCTGTCTCTTGGGCCCCATCTCCTTCCTGCAGGCTCCCAAACTCCATCTCTGTGTCACACCCTCTCTCAACGGGGTTGTCCAGCAACCCGTCTGCAGTTTTATCAGGTTTGTGGGACATCCCCCGGCCCCCCATGACTCCCTCTCCACTCCCTAGCTCCCCCTCCAGGCCCCCTTTTGTGTAAGCAATGTCCTCCAATGCAGACACATCCCAACGCTCAGAGCACTGCTCCTCCCCAAAGCCATCGTCCACCAGGTCGCTCAGCAGCTCGAACGGGCCCTTCGGGGGTGCCCCTGGGTACCCCAACATCAGCACAACCCCCCGAGAGCTGTGGGTGAACTCCAGCTGGGGCACAGAGAGGGCGAGGCAAATGATTTGATTAAATGGCATCCTTTTAACAGCTCTAGAAATAGCTCCATAGGCTTTGGATTTGTTGTGACCACATACAGTATTGCAAAAACAGATCACATTCAAATTATGTCTAAAGTCTAGTATGATATTACATGAATTTCATTTTAATAATTCTGCTTTATGCAACCCATAGGCTATTAATAAAAAACAAACTTGGCGTCTGTAATCCTGCTGTTGATCCTTCGACAAATAACGTTCTTGTGACTGATATCCTATTTACCCCCACTAGCTAGTACTCTGTGATGCTGCCAGCTATTCTGAAGCAGGTTTCATTTTAGCGTGCCCTAAACCCCAAAACTTCCTTACCTGATCGCACATGTCCAGCTCTGTCCTGCAGCCTGACAGGGAAGTTGCAGATTGGTCAACGGTGGCGTGCCGTCTACATATTCCATAGGCGTCTCCAAACACGGGTTCCATCCCATTGGTGCCTGGCTGGAGAGAGACACAAATGAGGGATGTCAGTACAGAAACATGTGACTGCACATGTGTGTTTGTTACTGTGAATGATCTACCTGAGGCATGACCAAGGCTGCTGTCAGAAGGCACTTCCTCTGGTTTTTGTCGCTGACCCTGGTGGATAATCCAGGCACAGTGAATGAGACAGCTGCAATAGTCGTCGACACCTGGAGTGTAGGGTCTGGAGAGGGGGCAATGTCAAGACCCCATTCACATCACAGCTGCTTGTTTCCAAACCTTAAAACGATGCAAACAACAAACACCATATGTTATCTTTAACAATGTACCCGCAACACTGTGCTTTGTCAGACTCTGGCAGAATGCTGACAGAGGCAAGGGAGGTGGCTGAATTCCTCATTAAGAAGCGTGTTTATATCTTGCGTTCTTACACACAAATGTATCTGAGTAAAGATCGATCTGCTTGCAGCCTGTATGCTTGTCCTAGATTCCCAAAATAGCTGTCTAATCTCGCTGCACCCTGTGTCGTACAGTCCAGGCAGCACAGCCTAAATCTCCAGTATGACTGTGACGCATTAGGCAGACAGAGGGAGAGACACACAGAGAGAAGGGATTGAGAGAAGGGATTGAGAGGAGGAAGAGAGACGAGAGTGAGAACACAGGGATACCAGCTCCCAAAATATTTCAAGAAAAGCCAGTCCTAGTTGTTAAAGGAGTGTTTGCTACTGGTTATCAAGCTAAGACAGCCAGTATGACCTAGAAGAAAGCAGCTTTGCATAGTGGTTTGAATTGGAAACGTGGGACTGGGAGTGCTGAGGGAGCAGTAGAGCACACTGGTAACTGCTGAGGGACTAGGAGGTTGTGTGGTCTAGTGTTTAGAGCTGAGAGACAGGAGACAGTACTAGTTCCATTTATGAGGGACCGGGAGGCATTAAAGGCTAGTGTCTGGATCAGATGGACTGAAACAGTAATAAGCAGCTTCAATGAATTATATAATTATATATATATATATATATATATATATATATATATATATATATATATATATATATATATATACACACACACACACACACACACACATACTTATAATCGATTATAAATACTTAGATGTTAATCATCATTTGTTTTTAGATTTATGAATATGCAGTACACAAAGCAAGTATAGTTTAATAAATTACTTGATACAACCTCCTTTTTAAATTGCCCATATTTTAAATTGCTTTTAAACTCATTTAAGTATTTACTTTAGCTGACACTGCAGCAGCATACATAGCCCACACCTACCAATTCGCATTAATACGGGATACAAGCTTAAAAATAACCAACATAATAATGTGTGACGCTGCTGGCGCTTCTGGCTATTGTAATGCTTGGCTCAGATTCTTTTATATTGCAGCTGACGCCCCAGCAACTCCATGAACTAGAAGTTAACTAGCCTACCTGTTAGTGAAGGACACTAGATCCCGGTCCAGCATCGATGACTCCTGTCTCCATTTCTCCCGTTACCTACTCTTTCAAACAACCACCTCACTTGTTAAAATCACCAAACTACATAAACAGCCCAGTCCATGGCATGAAGGGATGCAATTTGTGCCCAGTTGATAGTGTTCATCTTTATGTAAACACCTTCACTACTTAGCAACAGCATGTCAAGCAAGCTGAATTAAAGTAGCCCCATGCTTCCTGACTGCATTAAAAAACATCACAGATAACTGTCACTCACCTCCGATTACTGATGTCTTGTCCCCACTCTCTTCTGTTTTCAGATTTCTTTAAATGGTGACTTTACAGCAGCTGATCAGCAGCGTCTATCTGCCACTTTCAGTATCGCCTATGCAACTCTGTTAAAAATGTATCGCACCTTTACTGTAACAATTACAAGTTATGATGTTGTAATACAATTAAAATAAAACAAACAAACAAACCCACGCCAAAAGCAAACAAATCTATACTCCATAATGAAGGAAGTTAGTTTTTAACAGCTGGTATTGAACTGACCTATGTTAACAAATAGGGGTTTCCTTTTTTATGCATGTGTTTATTTTCCACTGATAATCTGCATTACTTCGTACCTTCATTTGTAATATACAGAGGTAGGGTTTTATTTTGAACTATACAATCTCCACCACACAAGTCTGTTTTATTTTGCCTTTTAGTTCACAGAAAACAGTCATGCAAATATCCCCCGGATGGAGTAGATGGTACCTCCTGCTTGACTCAGCTCGAGAATTTGCAGAATTTTTAAAAAAAAAATTTTTAAGCAATACATAATGTGGAGTCAGGCTGGATAAGAAGGCGCAAGGAAAGTGAAACTGTTTTCGCGATTTAAAAAAAAAAAACAACAGTTATGTAAAACCGAAACTTCACAGTGCATGATGTGAAATGGAAACTATCTAATCAGTAAACAATACAGTGAAAAGGTGAAGCCATTTCACAGCACATTCTGAAAAACGAATGTGGAGCTCTATTTCTCTGCTTTTTACACTGGTAGCATGCATACAGTATGAATTGTTTTCATGCTTGGTGACACCATGGTGGCACTCACCAGGCACATATAAAAAAATGTCTGAGATCTGAGTATAGTCAATGTATTCACTACCAAAGTGCATACCTTATAGTTATATAGTTTTGAGTGTAGAAATGATGCTATATGTAAAACCTGGAAAGTAATTTCCTGTCTCTTAGAACCAGTCCCTGCTCCCTCACAGTGGTGTTTATTAGCTGTTCCCAGACCTATCCACAAACACAGTGTATTTACTGTACATGGGGGGGCGTGTCCAGTCCTAAACACGAACACTTGATAAAATACCACTGGGATACCATCACTGTGGCAATCTAGTTAAACTAGGAGCAGACCACAGCAATGACAACACAGTGTTGCACCTTTCTGCCCTAATATGGGTTTGAGATGGTGCTTTAGTGCTGCAGTGGACTAGCCTGTGTGTATTGGCTCAAACCACTGCACTGGCTGCTGTGTAAAAATAGTAAAAGGTTATCATTGTGGGACCATTCTCCTAGGAGATATACTGTTATTGCTTCCTTTATGCTAACACTTAAAAAAGAAAGAATACAAATTAAAATGCTTGTGCAATAATGCCTAATTGGTGGATGAAGGTTCTGAGGTTGCTATAGAATATAGTTGCCATGCAACTGTGAGATACTCAAATTAAAATGGTGTTGAATGATTACTGCAGACTAAATGCTAAACCGACAAAATGTATTTTCACGCAGGAGAATACTTAGTAGGGTGAATGTTTGTTTGTTTTCTATCTATGCCTGTTGATAAACAAGCAGGATCCTTTAAGCTATGTGCTTGACCCAGCTGTTGAATCATATTACAGAAGTTTTGTATATAAATTCCAAAGGAAAGTTTGAAAAAAATCTCACCCATTTAAAAATGAAACTGAAAGAACAGAAAGCTTTCAGGCTGGCCCAGGACACAGATGCAGGTTCACGGAAGTGTACTTCATTAACAGACAGGTACTTTTGTGATTTTAACCCTTTATTAAGATCCCCATTCTGCACCGGATCTTCTTGCAGGTCAATAGACCAGTTTAGTAATGGAATGCTCCAGATAGTCTAGATTGTTTCCATCTTGACTTGTGATTACCTCTGTATAAACCCACTAGGATAAACTGAACCTTCATCTCAAGCCCTTTGCATTACGCACCCTAGATTGGAGATGAACACGTACTGGAGATGCAAATCTTACAGGGTATTGCAAGGCAAAGACACCAGTCTCAAGGGGAAGTGTGTGATTAAAAAATGCTCACGTCAACTGATGGAAGTATCTGTGCTTTGATCAGGAAGAAGACAGTTTCTCTTGTTCAGACAGGATTATAAACAGGAAGAGCAGGTGACCTACCTGTACCAGTAAGTGCTGAGATAGGATCCCTGGGCAGGTGGCAGGTAAGAAGATGGTATTTGTTGGCAAGGGAACGACGGGCACCTCCGCTCCAGGTTTGAAGTGTGTTTTGTTATTTTGTGGTTATGAAAGTGAAGGACACATGATTAAGCCACAGAGCTTGATCACGTGTCTCTTCACCTTGTTTTCAAACACAGTTCTTAAAGGGATAGACCTCCTATATACAGAGCTGAGCTAGGGAGAGACACTGGGCTTTTATCTTTGTCAACTGGTTATGCTTGGCAGGTAATCAATCAGTAAGATAAACAGAGGGAAGATATATATTCACCTATATTGGAACTAAGGGTAGTTATTTTTTTAGTTTACATCTTTACAGCTAAGCAATAATGGGCTAATTGCCACCTGTGGAGATAAATACCAGACTGAACAAAAAAATGTGTTGTGACTATTTTTTCTTAATAATTATCATTTATATATTTACTTATTTTAACTGTATACATGTAGACACCTGGTAGTAAAAGGTGTGTTAATAATTGTTCTTTTGTTATTGTTAATAAAACAAACAAAAAAAAAATTCTAAAAATGTGACCCACAATAAAGTATTGATTAAACTGACATATGTTATCAAACAATACTGGTCAATTGCAACAATTAACCTTTATGGAGGTTTAATCCAGAGGAGCAGTGGCTTCGTTTTCTATTTGCAGGTTTCACTGTGGGGTTTTTTTTCAGATATCTAAACAATGTAATCTGCAATGCAATCTGGACTTCGGGTTCTGACCTCTAGGCTTTTTTTTTGCAGTTTCCACTGCACTTTGAAATGCATGATGGAAGAAGTCAATCAGGAAATTGGCATTGAACCGTCCCGTTCTTCCCCACTCTAAGCTCCTGCTATGTGCAGTAGTTTGCCAGCCTCTTTTCAAATGCTTTTTCCTACCCCTAATTTATTGCTGGTGCACTTGACAATGACTTTTTTTTTTTGCTCGATAGTGCAGTTGTGTTTGTTATTTTTCTGGAGGCTGCATTAAATAATTTTAAAGATTAGATTTGTAGGTTAGCACACACAGAAACACCCCAAACTGTAGGAAGAAATCTCCTTTTTTACCTTTATTTCACATCTACCATTTCTGCACATTTAATTGTGAAACAAACCAGCTACTTTGTTCTGTTCAAAACATGTAATGCAGACTTACCATAAAACCTAAACTTAGTCCCCACTGCCTCCAAGCCAGAGATATGTTATTAAAGAAATCCTTTTCTCAGAACAGTGCAGCAGAGATTCGCAATTGTATTTTATCTGGGTTGGGGCACAGATACGGGATGTTACTGTGGCTAAACGGTCCTGTCTCTTACTCATGTTCTTAACCCACAAAGCCACGCTGCCTTCAGAACTAAAAATGTACACAAAACAAAAAGCACAGGTCCAAGGTTAAAAATGTATTGGCATTTCCTAAAGCATGGTGGCCCTGTGGTTTGAACAGTGGCACAGGAGGGCAGTGCGGCCTAAAACAGAAGTGAGAAACACAATCTATTGGTTCAGTTTCGTCTAACCCACATCACATCATCTGCCTGGAACACTACTAAAACAAGTAACGCTTTTACTAGCAAATCTCGCATAACACAACACAGCTATGGAAAAAAAGACATTTCTGAATTGAAATAAATAAAATACAAACAATTTGATCAGGGGTAACGTGTACAAGTATTCCTGGTCACGAATCGGACAGAAAGCACAGGTTGTAAAATATTCAAAACAGGTAAGCTACCCTAAAATCAATCAATTAATCAATCAATCAATAAATAAATAAATAAATAAATAAATAAAATGTGCACATTTAAGTCGATTTCATGTTTCACCCACTACAAGTAGACTGTAAGGAATCGTTATGGAAAGTAAGAACTCCAGGAATGTCATCAAATCTAAATGTCCATCTTCACATTTTACATGTTAATAAAACCAAAATGTTGTTTCCTTTCCCACACTGTTCGTCGCTTGTTGGTCGGGAAGGAGGTTGAAATAAAAGCGTGAT
This sequence comes from Acipenser oxyrinchus oxyrinchus, assembly GCA_030684275.1. Classification (NCBI taxonomy): domain Eukaryota; kingdom Metazoa; phylum Chordata; class Actinopteri; order Acipenseriformes; family Acipenseridae; genus Acipenser; species Acipenser oxyrinchus. The sequence goes on along the minus strand of CM060257.1, from coordinate 43,771,295 downwards.
CTTGGCCGAATGGAATGGAGAGCACTGACAGAGAGGGGAATCCGCAACACTGCCAATAAAAGGAAATTGTGATAGGGTTACAAAAAACGATCAATTTCCAATGCAGAACTTTGACAAATACCTTTTGAAAATATACGAGCACTGTTACAACCACCAAGGTAAAAAGGGAGAGCTGACACCAACATGCAAAACTTATGTTTATTATTATTATTTGTTTATTTAGCAGACGCCTTTATCCAAGGCGACTTACAGAGACTAGGGTGTGTGAACTGTGCATCAGCTGCAAAGTCACTTACAATTACGTCTCACCCGAAAGACGGAGCACAAAGAGGTTAAGTGACTTGCTCAGGGTCACACAATGAGTCAGTGGCTGAGGTGGGATTTGAACCGGGGACCTCCTGGTTACAAGCCCCTTTCTTTAACCACTGGACCACACAGCTGTCAAAGGTGTGTATGGGTTTAAATGGGGCTTCCATGACAAGAAACAATAGAAATCTTCATTGCAGTTCAATTTGTCACAATCATGTCACTGCTTACCTTCAGGGAGTCACTCCCAGTAATACCTCAGGTACCAGATGGTCTCATTCTTCAGTTGGGGTCCAAATAGAGGGTTTGCCTGGGCCAGGATCGCCACCAGCCAGCTGGGAACATAGACAGTATATATTGTGCAATGCTATACTGTGACACAATCAAACCACCAAGACAGACTACCTCCCAGTCCCTCAGCTCTAACCAACAAGGCATTTTTTCATAACAATGAAATGTAGTGTCAGTTTTCCTTTCTCTGAATTAATAATCATAAATGCCATACTTACAAGAGATAGCAGCACACAGCAGTTGTTATCAACATTGTGATGACAACACTACAAGGAGAAAAAAAAAGAAATTAAACAAACTTAATCTGGTGCCAAAGATCGAAGAAATCACAAATTATGGTTGATGCAATATCTGGATGGCACAGAACAAAGGCTTAATTTATAAATATCTGGGTTCCTCATTACACTTTCTTTTTGGTTTGTTTTTATTTACTTGTGTGACACATTTGAAGATACAGGCATCAAAAAGTGGTAACAGGTTTAATGTTCTTGTTAAAGCAAAATACAGTAAACATTGGAAAATTTTCATAAAAAAAACAAATAATTGCACATAGGGAAGGCACTGCTTTTAAACTCGATATCCTTGAATACATTTCAAACAGTTTTTTTTTCTCTGTCAAATTCAGGGTGTTCCTTCTTGCTTTATTTGGGCTCCCTCTAGTGGTTATTCAACCAATAACAAGTTCCATGAATTTGAACCAAACTGTTAAGAACATAAGAAAGTTTACAATTCTCTGTGTAAAAAAGTGCCTCCTATTTTCAGTTCTTTAAGCCTGTCTGCATATGACATGCCTTTTAAACCCGGAATAATTCTGATCGCTCTTCTTTACATCCTTTCTAGAGCAGCAATATCATTTTTGCAGCGAGGTGACCAGAACTGAACACAATATTCTAGATGAGGTCTTACTAACGCATTGTAAAGTTTTAACATTACTTTCCTTGATTTGAATTCCTCCTATTTTTGTGGCGTCTGCAAATTTAACAAGTTTGTTTACTATGCCAGAATCTAAGTCATTAACGTAGATTAGGAAGAGCAAAGGACCTAATACTGATCCCTGTGGTACTCCACTGGTTACCTCGCTCCATTTTGAGGTGTCTCCTCTAATCAGTACTTTCTGTTTTCTACATGTTAACCACTCCCTAATCCATGTGCATGCATTTGCTTGACCCTACTGCGTTCAGTTTGAGAATTAATCGTTCACGCGGGACTTTGTCAAAAGCTTTCTGGAAATCTAAATAAACCACGTCATATGCTTTGCAATTATCCATTGTCGATGTTGCATCCTCAAAAAAAAAAATCAAGCAGGTTAGTTAGACACCATCTCCATTTCCTAAAACCATGCTGACTGTCTTCCAGGATACTGTTACCATACAGGTAATTTTCCATTTTGGATCTTATTATAGTTTCCATAAATTTACATGTAATAGAAGCCACACTGGTCTCTGGTTTGGTTTCTCTCACGATTGAAACTTGTTTTGCAAACTAAATCCCCGCCGTGCCATGTGTTTTGTATAAAACCTGCCTTTCCTTGTAGCACGTTAGTTTCAAACATGATGAAAAATACAACATGGCTTCTGTGAGATTGATCGCAAAGAGTACACTCGGTCCCAAACAATAAAAATCAATTGTATTCTCAACAACAATGCTGAGGGAAAAAAAACGAAAAGATAATAATAAATAAATAAATAAAATGCAATATGGTTTAATCGATTCCAGTTTAATTTTCCTGTATGTGCGAGTGTGTCAATAGTGTCTTATAGACCCTACGTGTTTTGCAGTCCTGCTGCTTCCGAGAAATATTAATCTGTGGGCTGGCTGTCTGCTCACACTCAGATCCCAAACAAATAAGGTAAGGGATGCACACAGATGCCTGGAGACAGAAGAGACTGGTACCGGATCACTCCCACCGTTTAGCCTTTATCGACAGGGCTGCTACTGTAACATAAAGATAATTTCACTAATTAGAAAATGATTTAAATTGAGAAGTATTTATATATACACCCGACAAAATTGGTGCAGCTGCGTCAGGCCTAGGTCCTTACAAACCGTATCTCTGCGCCTCAGATATTTGTTATCCTGAACGCAAATAACCAACATGGCAACACATGCATTTCAATAGACATTTAAAGAAACATGAAGTATCTGTGTATTTTTGTGTGCCTGAGGTAATTTATTATTCTTATTTATTATTGCATCTGGCTCTATTTACCCTCGATTGGGTCCCTTCGGCACGAACCACGGAGCTGCAATGCCAACCAGCCCCCACAGAGTGGTGAAAATAATCATTGGCACCGTCAGCGAGTGAGACACCATCTTCTCCAAAAATAATTTTTTATCTGAAAATAACGCTTGTTTTAAAAATCCGCAACAAATCTCAACCCGAGCTCCGATATCTTGCGTACACTTCAACCGATGTTGCTAGGCAGGTTCAGTTCGGTCGCATTAGTCCCACTTGTTTTTATTTTCATTGGTCCAAACTGCTGTCGATTATACAAGATACACTGATTGGTGGCATGGAAGGATGTGTATCGCTTGATTGGTCCAAGGGTGTGACAATCAGGAATTGGGACAGACAAGTACACGCATATGAATAGTCAGGGCAGAATACACAACAAAATGCTGTGGTTGTAATTGTTATTTGATCTTGTTGTATGTTATACTTTTTTTATAGAAAGCGATGCAGGAAGGCGTTAAACTTATATGATTGGTGATTTATTCAGCAAGGTCATCATCAAACGTCAGCAGTCAGTTATCCAGTTGCATCGTTTACACAAAACGTGCACATTCTGTTGAACATTTTGCTAACATGTTTAGAAAACTGCCAGTGGCACACATAAGTGTGTCAGAGTCAGTTCAAAATATTGACACATTAGTACCATTTTTAATGTGGTAACAATGTTGGGTCTGCACGATAACAATTACGCCAATGCCTCGGAATGACATTTCGCTGGTATTGGTATCTCGAGTATCTATTTAAAATATAACTCAACCCGATTAAATCAATATGGCTCACCACCTAATTTATTCATTCAGTTACAGCTGTCCTTTCTCTTCCTCCGTAAGTAATACGGGCGGCACGGTGGCGTGGTGGTTAGCGCTGCTCGTCACAGTTCCAAAGGCCTGGGTTCGATTCAACCCTGAGGGTCCTGTCTGTGTGGAGTTTGCATGTTTTTTCCGGGTAATCCGGTTTCCTCCCACAGTCCAAAGACAATGCTGGCTAGGTGGATTGGCCTCTCTAAATTGTCCCTGCATCCCGTCCAGAGTGTAGTCCCGCCTTGCGCCCCTGTGTCTGCTGGGGTTCCAGGTTGTGAACATGGTCCAATCTATGCAATGATACCGGTGTAATTACAGTGTGTGTAGCTAAACAGCATTTACGTTTAACTATATGAACATAATTTGGATACTTTATTTAACATCATATAATCAAAGAAACTACAACATTATATTGCAAAAGTCACCCACAAGCCAAATTAGCGGTACTGTATTTCATGTTAGATTTCGAAATGTCATATTTCGTTAACTACTGTATATGGAAAACTACAGCTGTGCTATGTAATTCAATATGTTAACGTGACATTATTCAGCAGGTTTAATTTGACTTTATGAAGCAAAATGTGTTAATTCTATAGGATGCAAAACTTTTGGCCAGAGCTGTACACTCTGCTGTTGTATCAATTTAAAGCACTTTCTTCGGTTGTTTCTAATTATGAGAGTCCTCTACCTTCTGTGATCTAGTAAACCTTACTTTAGTTCTGGTTCATAACTTTAACAGAAATCCAAGGGGGTGTGGTCAGGAATAGGAGGAGCTATCGAATTACACTTTGACTTGGGTTATATAGATTTAAAGCGCTGTGGAATTCAACGTAAACCCGTTACAGTACTACTCCAAGTTTGGTGGTTCGTAGGATTGTTCCAGCTTCACAGTTTCCACAGAATTCTTCTTTGGTATATTGTACTGGCTAGAGAGGGATTGCAGGGGGACCAGACAGCTGGCAGTGAGGATCCACACATCGAGTCGAGGAGAATTAAGGGAAGGGGGTGAGCTGAGGACCAGGGGGATCAGGCAGTATGGCAGGATCGTGGAGCAGGGCTGGGAAGGCTGTCCCAATCCGGGTCTGTCTAACACGGGGCAGTCACTCGGTGCCCAAGCTGGAGTATGACGCAGTGGTGATCGGAGCAGGTAGGCCTAATGGAGTTAATTTTGGTGGCGCAACTTTCATTCCTTTATGGAATTTGGTGCCAGTGGAAATTAAAACCTCTTCTAGCCTTCTTAAGTTTAGAAAGCAATTAAAAACGTTGCTTATCAAAGAGCATTTGTGTAACTTTAGAGACGCTGGAATGGTTTCAATAATTTAATACATGACTTGAAAGTGTAGAATTTTGTGCAATACATTTACGTTGTACTGTACTGTGTGTTTTTATATTATTTATGATGTAGTGTGTTTTTATATGTGGTAGTATATGTTAAGTTATTTTATTGTAATGTCTTTTGCCTTGCACATTGCTCCGATGCAATGCACATTTTATTTTCTCACCAGATTTATATCCTAAAAATGCTCTATGAAAGGAGCAGGGCGGGGATAGAGCTTGATATACAAGTGAAAGAAATGCACAAAGTATAATTTTATTTTAAAAGTCTGTAATAATGTTGATTGCAGAGATTGTATAATGAGTTCATAATCAATTCCTAAGGACTTTGCTGTGAATATGTGAGTATTGATTTATTTATTTATTTTATCTTGTATGGATGTACTGTAAATAGTAACGCTTTGTAACAAAAAACATTAAAAAGAATCCTTATCTCTGCCACACTAACTACTGTATCTCCATTTCCTTCTCTCTCTCTCTCTCTCTCTCTCTCTCTCTCTCTCTCTCTCTCTACAGGACACAATGGACTGGTAGCTGTAAGTACACTGATTGTTTATAAGTACTGTAGTTACTGTCTGTGTTTGCGTCTGTCTGAGTGTGTTCTTCAAAAGTTACAAGTGTTGAGTTCTTGTGGTGACCAGTTTCACTGTATAAAATAGATGTACGTTTTATATCTGGGTCTGTCTGCTGTTCTCAGTACCTATGTGTTTGTGCTCAGGCTGCCTACCTCCAGAAGGCGGGTGTAAACACTGCCGTCCTCGAGCGGCGGCACGTGATTGGTGGAGCAGCCGTCACCGAGGAGATCATTCCAGGTGAGGCATTTCCATAACAAGGGCGAGAAAGATAATAAAGGAAGGAGAGGGGGATGCAGGGAATGGAGAGCGAGAGACAAGGAGAAGGCGGCAAGATAGAAAGAAAAACTTATTTTCAATGTGGTGAGATTCATTCCCCTTGTCCTTCTCAGGGTTTAAGTTCTCCAGGGCTTCCTACCTGCTCAGTTTGCTGAGACCACACATCTATCAGGACCTGGAGCTAAAGGTAAGGCGTCAGTGGCGGGGTAATAGCAAATGCGCTCAGGCCCATGCACTCGGAGGGCCCGGAGGGGTTCGAAAGTTTTTAAATTTTTTATTTATAGCAATGATACTGTCCTTCGTGTTTATATTTGCAGGTGTTACACATTTGTATCACTGTAGCTGCTGGTGTGCAGTGCCAGTAATTCAGATTGTATCCTCCCTCATTTCAACAGGTATCGCTATTGTCTTAATTATCCTAGCTTTTTTCCCCCGAAGGCTGGGGGCACGTCTTCATGGAAGGTTTTGGGGTACTATTCAGCACAGACATGTGCAGTTATATTCTGTGTGCACGATTCATCCTGTAGTTTAGACAGAAGCTGTCGGGTGCTGCTGCGGGCACCAAAATACACTACAGCAAATCAACATGCCTGCATTTCTGATTTATTATTATTATTATTATTATTAATAATAATAATAATAATAATAATAATAATAATAATAATAATAATAATAATAATAAAACAGTTTCCTATGTGAGACAATTTCTGCAAATGTCTGTGCAGAATTGTGAATTCTGTAATCATTTCTGTGATTGCAGAATTGGGGAATCCTGATAGGATTGGTGATTAAACCTGTTTGTTTATGATTAAAAAATAGCGTAATGTTGAATGTAAAGATGTACGCAAAATAAAATTAAAGTAGGCGAGTAGAAAATGTTCTTATTACGTACTGTTTCATATATGCGAACATTCTGACAATTCAATATTGAACACTTGATTTGGTATGATGTTTATAAATAACGGTTAAATTAACGTTTGGGGAGGGGGGCCCACAATAAGGTCCTGCACCAGGGCCCATCTTCCTCTTCCTCCGCCACTGTAAGGAGTCAGTGACTGGGGATGATGGGTAGAGTTGAGGGGAGCCAAGTGGTTTGAGCTGAGGGTCTGGGAGGCAGTGTGGCCCAGAGCATGGATCCTCAAACTTTCTTGGCGCCAGGCAGTTGAACCTCTCTTATGGAACAGAGGCAAACTGAATAAACAAGGTCTTCCTGATAAAAGTAGACTGAATGAGCAGGCTAATTGTAGTATAAAGTTGAACATAACACAGTGACACTGTAGCTTTAAAGACAAAGAAATAATAGAAAGAAGGAGTTTGTTCAGGGCAAAGTGCACATGGAATCCTTGGTAATTCCACTGGTCAGCAGTTGTGATCTATATACTGAGTAACTATTAATAAATGCAGCTGCAGCTATGCAGAACAGGTGCGATTCATTAACCCTTTCCCACACCTTCTCCATATAATTAACTGCTGCTTTATCTATAACAACCTATAAATACTGACCAAAACATAATAGTATACAATATGCAACATTATTTTTTGTGAGCAGCATCTTAGAGGTGTAGGGTGGGCTTGAGTCATGTCTATAGCATTTAGCTGCTTTGTTTAAGCATATCCCTTAAAAAACATTTACTATATTAAAAGCATGGTAGAGCATAGCATTTACTGTAGCATACTATAGGAATCTGGTGTTTTTGGAAGGTTCGAGAGTATTTCTATATGCATAAGAATATGATAGAGAATAATTGAATTATGAATGCACTGTTCTCTGCTCCAGAGGCACGGTCTGAAGGTATACCTGCGAAATCCCCATGCCTTCACCCCTCTGCTGGAGGAGGGGCAGCCCCCGAGATCACTGCTGCTGGGGAGGGACATGTCTGAGAACCAGCGGCAGATCAGCAAATTCTCAGAGAAGGATGCCCAGGTGAGCTCCTCACACTCTTTCATTTTGCTGCTTTTTTTTTTTTACATTGGAAAGCCTGGTATGTGAGAAACGAACTCCGGAATAGGCTAGGAGGGTAATATGTTTCCGCAACACATAAAACAGATCCTTTTACTTTTACCATTACTGATTCTCCATTTCTCTATTGCTGCCTGTCAGCTCTGCTGGCCCAGCTGGGCTATACCATATTCTCATACAGGGGAGATCTTGCTGTTTTGCAGATCTACCCTGCCTACCAGGCCTATATGGAGAGGCTGGCCAGCGCCATCGAGCCCTTACTGGATGCCCCTCCAGTCAATATTCCAGGGGTCACCACAGGGTCACTGAGGAAGAGAGTGGCAGCGCTGAGAACCCTTAAACCACTGCTACAGACTGGTATAGAGACTGAACATTGCTTTTAACTGCTGATTTCCTAAGATATATTAGTATCACTATGCTGCCCCCTTGGTTGATGTATCTATCTCCTTTACATTCCTGCTAAGACTCTGCACTTATCAGGAAGCTTGGATTCACACGACACAATAAAACTAAATATTCTAATTTACTCCCCTTGAATTTATTTTTAAACAAATGTATTTTTTTTTTAATTTGGGGATTAGTGCCGTCACTCCGTCTGAAAATTGATCTGCTCTTCTGAGAAAGTTATTCCACCCAATGGCAATCCACAAGCACGTTCTACATTCTATTCTGAATCTGAACATTCCACATTTTTCATACCATGTGTGTTCCATAGAACAGACATTCCCTTCTTCACTATTTATACCTGCTATCAGTCATACACAATTATGTTGCTCTACTAACGGACCCCGGTGTCTCAATGGATGGATATGTTTAAATCTAAACCAGAGTAGAGCTTATGTATCTTATATAAAAAAAAGACATGTGCAGTAAATTGTACATTAACTTCACAGTCCTCCAATATTTAATTATTTTTATTTCCTTACAAGTCCGATAGCAAAATAGTTCTCTATAAATGCTACAGTTTACCTAGTTATACAGATATAGGGTGTACACTTGTTTTTGACAATGATCTATTGCAGTATGGAGGGTGATGAATAATGAAGAGAGGTAGAAATTGAAAATGTAGGTAGAAGATTTGAAAACATAATAATTACAGGAAATTATAGAAGCGTAATTCTTACTCTGGTGAATAGAACTATTTCAAATTTCTAAAAACTAAAATGGATATTTTTTATTTTAACAGGAATAAAACTTGGTAAGCACATTCCAGAATTCTATGAACTTCTAACTTCGCCTACTACCAAAGTAAGTGACTAATGTATCCGTATCAGATTTTGTTAATCTGAGTGTTTCAGAGTTGTTTGTAATACGGTAGTCTGATTCCATGTTTCTCCTTAAACCTGTGCCTGTGGAAAGCAGGGATTCATGACTCCCTATGTTTGCAGATCCTGGACCGCTGGTTTGAGTCCGAGCCACTGAAAGCCACGCTGGCCACGGATGCTGTGATTGGAGCCATGATCAGTCCCAGCTCCCCCGGCAGTGGGTAAGACACGGGGATGCAGATGATTTTGTAGGATCTCATTTGTAAATAAACAGAGGCAGCTGTGAAACCTCACTCACACCTGCAAACATTTCAAAATGAAAAGCTCCACAACAGACCAAAGTTATTATCATATAAAAATGTTGTTCATTCAAATATGAGCCACCAATGATACCTGCTTCTCATATTGACAAGGAAGGCAGTTGTTTGTTTTAAGATCTAATATGTTTGACCAATCATAATCGCTGTGGTCCAGTCCAAGTCTCCAAGCTGTGTACTGGCAGGTGCGTTCAACTGAGCTATTCTTGAAGTCTCATTAAAGTTATTCATTTTACATTATTTCACTCTGCTATGGATGTCAAGTCAATTCACTTCATTTCAATTGAGCTATTTTGGTGTAACCAATTGTAAAATGTTTACCAAGGTCAAACACACTGCATGTTTTAGATTACAATAACAACAACTCTCTGTGCTGTCACACTTTTGTTGTGTGTGTGTATTCAGATATGTGCTCCTGCACCATGTGATGGGGGAGGTGGAGGGGAAGAAGGGGGAATGGGGGTATGCAGAAGGGGGGATGGGCGGAGTGTCGAACTCCATTGCCAATGCTGCCCGGTCCCACGGAGCTGCCATCTTCACTGAGAAGGTAAGGAATCCTCATGGCAAAAAGGCTCAGAGCTGAGAGCATTGGGTTATTTTACAAGTGTATGTGTGGTGAGGTTGCTTAGGTACAGCTGAGGGACTGGGTGACAGTGTGGCCTGTTAGAGGTCAGGGACAGAGAGGTAGCGTGGCCTATTGCTTTGATCTAGTCATTCATGTGGACTCGGAGTTTCTTACTCTCTGACACTGTCTTCCTTCCTCTCTTAGACAGTGAAGCAGATTTTGGTGGGTGAAGACAGGAGAGCGAGGGGGGTGGCTCTGGAGGATGGAACTGAGATTCGCAGTAAATTGGTTCTGTCCAACGCAACACCACATGTGACCTTCAGACACCTTACTCCTCAGGTAAAGGGCAGATGTTCTGAAAGACAGATCCAATTGAAGTTTCAAAGTTTCCATGGCAGAGGGTTTTAAAACATGTAGTTCATTAGCCTTTTTAGATACAAGAGGTATATTTTTAAACCATAAATAATAACTAATACTTTCTCTTTTCAGTGTTTTTTTTCCCCATTACATTTTGCAGATGGTCTTTTCTTTTTTCTTTTGTCTGGTTTGATTCTCCTGGTAGATATTGGGCCAGCATGTGGATTGCTTTGGTGTGTAACATGAACCATTGCTGCTGATTGATTGCAGGACTGTCTACCTCCAGAGTTCATCAAAGCTGTTTCTCAGATCGACTATGCCTCTCCTGTCACCAAGATCAACAGTAAGCACTTTGAATCACTGTGCAGAGACAATGGCCAACAGTGGGAACAGTTTGGGGACTCTTGGCCTCAGAATATCCATGTTTCCTTTAGTATTATTTATTTATTTATTTATTTATTTATTTATTGTTTAACCACGATCACTTAAGATCAAGGCCTCAGAAGCATGCTGGAATTGGTTTAATGTTTTAACACAGTGTTTTAATCAAGGTTCTTGGTCCTTAGCTCAGATTATCAATCATTGTTGGATCAAGTTAGGGAGTAGTAGTACTAAAAAGAATAAGGACATCTACCACTATTCCAACCTCACAACGTCAGAACAAGAAGTCTTAATCTGTGTCCTTTCCATGTTACGCAGTTGCTGTTGATAGACTGCCCATTTTCCTGGCTGCTCCCAATTCTCCTGATGGGAATCCGGGCCCACATCATCAATGCTCCATCCACCTGAACTGTGAGTCCATGGATGTATTGGACCAGGCGTACCGCCAGGCCACAGAGGGACGCCCATCTACCAGGTCAGTGCTAGAGAGAGCGAGAGATTAGCAACAACCTAAACTGTATATTAGAACATAAGAACCTAAGAAAATGTACGAACAAGATGAGGCCATTTAGCCCGCCTGGCCGGATTGTGTAGTTGCTGACAGCGATCAATCTGGTCTCATTCCTGAGGGGCTATAAGCGAGTCGCACGATAATTGTCCCATGATCAAGGTCGTTGACATAGATAAGAAACATGAGAGGTCCAAGGATAGAGCCCTGCGTCACCACACTGCGTACATTTTTCCCTTCTTACATCCTCTCTGCTTCCTGTGTTTTAACCAGCTCTGTATTCACTTGTATTCCCACGGATTGCAGTTTGAGGATTAGCCTTTCATGTGGTACTTTGGCAAAGGCTTTTTGAAAAGTCCAAGTCATATGATGTCATAGGCTCTTTCTGCTCATTGCTGCAGTGACTTCTTCAAAGAAGTCTAAAAGGTTTGTCAGACAGGAGCACTTTTTTTCTGAATCTGAGTTTATGTTATAGATTGAGACTGATGGGCCTGTTGCTTCCTGGTTCTGCCATATCTCCCTATTTACAGCTGGGACAGCCCCTGTCTTGATTGATTTGTGAGAAATCTTTGCCAGCAGCTTGGTGATGATCTCCCTTGTTTCTTTAAGTGTTCCCATGTATCCACTCTCTGGACCAGAGGAGTTATTCATTTTGCAAGCGCCCTGCCCTCTCAAGTTGGTGAAAACTTGTACAAATATGTTAGATGACTATTTTATATAGATACCAAGCTAACAATGTAATTCTTGTTGCTTCTAGTCTTTTTTGAAGAAGGCTACAGTGTCTTATGCTGATCTTTACTTTAATTAGATGTAGATGTGTAGAGAGTGTTCTGTGTCACCAACCATAGTAAAGCATAATTACTGTATTATATGTTTGAGTTTTGGGAAACTAAAACACATTAGCAGTTCAGTAAAATCTGCAAGGAAAAAAGCCTTAGACTCTTTTAGAGGCATGCAGATTATTTTGGATTGCCGATCCCTTTGCGGCATCTAATTATACAAATACAGTAACTGAACTCATAGCTAAAGAATGCAGTATTTGTATTCAGTGCTGGCAACAGGTGATGGTAAGAAACAGCTTGGAACAATCCTGTATCTGCTCATTCTTGTAACACAGTTTCCTAGTTTGATACTGTTATAGTTATTATTATACAGTTTGATTCCTCCAAGAAAATTTGCCTTGGTAAATTTGCTAAGAAAAAGATTTATGAAGGGTGGAGAATCAAAGTCAGAGTATTTTCTCCACATCACCAAGATACAAGGTCAAATGCCCCTGTGTTCACAGTCTCCCCTCCCTCTCGACAGACCCATGCTGGAAGTGTGCATTCCCTCAGTGCTGGACCCCACACTGGCTCCGCCTGGCTGCCACGTGCTCTCCGTCTTCAGCCAGTTCACCCCCTACTGGCTGCAGGGGGGGCGGGCCTGGGAACAGAAGGATCGCGACAGCTACGCTGACACAGGTTGGGGGGCGGGGGTTGGGGCGGTGGAGATTTTTGATCAATTTTGTTGTTTTAATTACAATTCATTTGGTAATAAATGCAAGCTCCAATAACATTTGCAATGCATTCTTTGTGCAAAATGTCATGTTCTCTATTTCTATAAGTATTTTTTCCTATGACTCCAAAGCTGTGAGGTTACTGCTGGACATTTGGTACAGATCACGGCTTCACATTTCAGTTCTTCTTATGTTCTGGTTACTTGTCTACTTGAGTTTTGTTTTCCAGTTTTTTGTTCATTCTATTCTGACCCCTTATGTTTATTTATTTTGTTGCTGTTTAATGATCTTTGCCACCTGCTTTCAGTAGGCTGTGATTTTTTTGAATGGTTTCCTGTCCTGTTTGTACGGTCACTTAGATCTGTGTCTTTGAATTCCCTCAGTGTTTGAGTGGATTGAACGGTACGCCCCAGGATTCAAGCAGTCAGTGGTGGGGAAAGAGGTCCTGACCCCTCCAGACCTAGAGAGGATCTTTGGGCTGACAGGAGGGGTATGTAACCAGCTTCTTCCTCTGGTATTATTTACTCTGACTGTCTTTTACCTCACAGAGTTTAGAAATGCAGAATCTGTTACAATACTGTAAAAACTTTAATCTCCTCAGGGCATGAATCAACTGGAGGAGTAAATATACAGTACAAACCTCAACCAAGAAGTCATCAACAGCTACACAGGCCACAGCTGCTTTGTCTGTGTATTCGTTATTTGGGCATGATATATTGTTGGTGTCTGGTACTCTTCCATTGTAATCTTGTATTAATATATCTTATTAGCAGGACATGCGTGTCAAATGCATGAATTGTTATTAGAAGGTCCAAAAGGATACCACAACTGAAATAGAGATGTAATTGTATGGTGATTAATAGGACTGAAAGGATATCAAGCTATACTGGAGAACAGAAACAAAAGAGAGGATTGTTAAAGAATGTTGTCACCACAGGTTAGGTATAAAAAGGCTTGTTTAAAAATCATTTGTTGGATCAGAGGAATGAATGAGGACTGCACACTCTGTCATCCCTCAAATTGGTAATTCTGTGCATAGAATGCCTTAAATTGGTAATTCTGTGCATAGAATGCCTTTTTCACATTGCATGCTGATTTTGATGTTTAATAAAGCATTAGTATTAAACTGACTACTTGTTGTATTGAGCGAGTCACTCTGGGTTAATTCACAAAATAAGCCTCACATCCAGTGAGCCAGTAACTCCTGGAGCAACTTCACTAGCTCTGTCTGAATCTAGTTGCCACTTGCAAACCTTTCTACACTGTGTTCTAAATAGAGTTTGTTGTGTTCTTTTAAATAAACGACATTTATAATATAATTCTTCATTGATTTGCTGGTTGATTAGATTAATTTGAATATTTTTTTTTTTACTTCCAGAATATTTTTCATGGAGCAATGTCATTGGATCAGCTCTATCTAGCAAGACCTTTGCCCTCGTTCTCAGACTACCGTTCACCTATCAGAGGGCTGTATTTGTGTGGGAGTGGTGCGCATCCAGGTATGTAATTGGATGATCAGCTGAGTCCAAGGAGCACTCTTCATACCAGTCTTGGCAGTCACATTGCAGAACCTCACTTTTTGTTGGTAAAATAAAGTACAACTATGAAATCCTACCCAGCAGTTCTTCATTGATAGTAAATGGATAACATTTGGGATACAACCACTGTACTTGTGGGATGTCTTGCTTATTGAAATCTGTTTTGGAAGAGGATCTTATTAATGAGATGATGGCTGTCCCAGTGAACATACACTTTAATCAATCACATAAACTGGTTTGGAAGATTATAGCCAATCTCATTTTCTCTCTCTCTCTCTCTCTCTCTCTCTCTCTCTCTCTCTCTTTTTCTGCCCCTCAGGTGGGGGTGTGATGGGCTCTGCTGGTTGGAATGCAGCGCTGGCTGCCCTTGCTGACCATCGGTAAGGCAGACCCGGGTTCAAACCTGTGGCACTGCACTGCCATTGGAGCCATCAGACTTTCATCTTGCTGGCTGAAGGGGAGATGATACAGCAGTTGATACTGGAGCCCATCCAGTATCAACACCCCTATATCACTAAAATTGTTAAATAAAATGCTTTTTTAAAATTGTGTAATACTGTGTACAGTTACACCAATAGTGCTGTCTAATCAAGCTTTATCTACACAAAAACTAAATCCATACATACCGAATAATCCCTGGTATCACTCTATAAGTCACTGTCTGCCTGAGGCGCTGTGCCTAATGGCAGGAAACAACGTCACAAAGCCACTGTCAGTTTCCATAGAGCTGGGGTCTCTCCTTTCTCTCCAGTAAGAGAGTTACTGTATAGTGAAATTATTAGGACAGTTCAATTAACAGCACCACACAACACCTTCGGGCAAGATTAGAAGCTAAAAGTGGAAACTGCTTTACTTCAGAGGAAGAGAGAGGGCCGAACTAGTGACAAAGTATAGTACACTGGTACTATCAATACACATTTAAGCAGGTCTCCTTCCATTAGCAATCTCTTACAGAAATGATGCATTGAAATCTATGTTGCAGCACCAGTTTGGAAAGTATTTTTACTTTAGATTTACTTTGACTACCTCAGTATAAGATCACTTCATGTGCAGCAGGTATTAGGGCCTCCAGCCCCACATAAGGGACACAGGTGAGGCCCTAGTACATGTTGCAGATAAAGTTAATTTAGTTGTAATGGCATAGTGTTGTGCCAGTCAGTCAATATACAAACTGAAAAATACATTTAAAAAAACAAAAACAACTTGAATGATATTTTGCTGATGGGAGGTAACTTGCCAGCATTGTTTTCTAGATTGTGTGTCAATTTACAGTGTAAGGTTTAAGAATTATACAAGTAGGCCTACCATGCATTCCAGTTATAATTGCATGTCTGACAATTGCATATGCCGGTTTAAATTTAAAAAAGTGAAGCACATTTCTTATGAAATTGCACATGCAGTAGATTCCTGTTAATGGCAAAACACAAAATTTAGATCAGGCTAAAATCCAAATAGTTGTTGATTTCAGGAATAAAATAAGGTTAAGACCACTATACACTGCCCATGGATACATATCAAATACTAATGTATGTTTTTCACTTTAATGTGTAACATTTCTTAGGTTAATCATGAATATAAAAAGTTTAACGTGACAAGGTGCTTACTGGGGACAAGTTTGCAGTGTACAAAATTGAAGGCATATGAAAGAAAAGTTTTTAAAAAAAAATGTACACAAAAGGTTTAAAAGATTAAAAAATCTTGTATTTTCAGGACGCTTCGGGCAAAAGCCCTTCTTCAGCTGTTTAAAAAGAAAAGTAAACACAGTTCAGTAAACGTGTTGTTATTCAAGAATTGTAATTGTAAAAATATTCTGTGGGTGCTGTCATGATTATTGGAATAGAATGTTCATTCCCAGGGTTTCCAAAGTTCCCAGTTTCAACAATATACATATACACACACTGTAGAAAAACACATGTTATATACACAATTACTGATATAAAAAATAGAATTGTTGTTATAAAAAATTGAGGATTACATGTTAAAACGGTTTGCCATAGAAAGTTGGCATTGGATGCTGCGTGTATGTGGCATGTTGGCCCTTTAAGACGCAGTCGAGGGAGGGGGAACTGCACGCTGACGCTATACCCTCTCAGGAAGCGGAGAAACCGCTGAGATTCCCTGAGATAGTTTTGTATCCCGAATTTTTTTTATATATATGTATATTTTTTTTATCATTTAGCTTGTGTTAATAATGCTGGATGGCCGTTCCGATGAGGTTCACCAAGGACATATGCAGGCTGCTAGGGATCGGCAGCGGTGAGGAACCCGTCTGGGAAAGTACTTTTGTTTCCCTGCATTAGTTAAGCAAGTTTTGGGACTTATTTTCTCTATGAACTATGAAGTCACTCATTTGTGTAGTATAATTATTTTGAATTTATTTGAAATCTTATTATTTTATTTGAAATGCTGGTATACAATACAATACTGCAATAAGCAAGTATGCTGTATACTATACATTATTATACTGGCTTTATGCCAGTGTATGGTACTGTGGGCATTCTTTTCATATTATTTGTGTGTGCTTGGATACAGTGAGTAAGACTGTACTGCAGTGTAAATTGGGAAATGATTTGTATTGACGTGTTAATCATCGACAACATTTCTTTATATTACAATTATATTCATAGTATTGATTGTTGAATGTTGGTTTGGACTTGTTCGATCATGCGCTGCGGTATTTCTTATTAGTCGTGTATGTTGCCTATGTCTTCAAACGCTGTTGAAGTTAAGATAGTTTTGTCTGGATGTAGGCTAAGTGCATTTGCACCACTGCTGTGTGTAAATAGTGATAAAAGATACATTATTTGTATGGTTGCTGTATGAAGAATACGGTCTCTATATACACAGCAGTGGTGTAAACATACCTTACTGTTTACACCACTGATGTGAACACGCCCCAACCTATGGAACACGGACCCTAGACTCAACCCTCACCGGATCGTTATTAAGAGTTACTAATGGCAAAAACAAACATAATTATATTTATGATTTATGGTATAAATAAAGCAGGAATTGATTTCATTTACATAGCAGTGGAGTAAATCGCTTTTTCACTGGAGGCCTGTCAGGTATTGCATACAGTCTATGTTCATGTGGTTTGTTTTGCTGGACATTTCAAGTTATTATTATTATTATTATTATTATTATTATTATTATTATTATTATTATATATAGTGCAAGTCATCTAATATGAATACACACATTTAAGTTCATATTATAACTAGTGATTTGAGTAACGAACAGTAACAGTTGTCAATCACAGTGATTGTTAAATGACACATCCAGCAGTAGTTTTTCAAATATAGGCTCAATACTGAGTTTGGTGTAATGTGAGTTTCGAATCAAAAGGGAAATTGTGGGTTATTTTCATCACTGTAAATGAAATGATGTCAGCTTAGGTACTGAAACTCAATCTGTTCCCAAATTCTTATTTTCTGCTGTTTTCAAAGATTTCTTTTTGGAGTTTAATTCTGACTTTTGTTTGTGTCTGGGTTTGTTTTTACCTTTTAAATTTGTTTCACAAAGTTGGTTAGATTTTGGAGCGGTAGTTTTAGTCACTGTTTGACTGTGTTGCAGTGTGTTGTTGATAAACTTTTTTTAACTGGTTGGTAGTTATGTGTTAATTCAGATCACATGGTCACTGTTGTGTAATTTTGGACAAATCATTACATGACAGTGTGACAGACAGTTTCTTTTTTTTTGTAGCATTTTTCCACAAAATGCAACCCCTCAGAACTTCAAGGTTCCACTATTATAAATATAGTATATGCTGATATGCACCCTCCTTGTTTCCTAGAGCAATAATGTTGACAAGTTTAGGGGAAAAACAAGTATTGGGGCTTTGCATAACAGGTGCTTTCCCTGCCCTAGAAGTGAGGAGTTAGGCTAGGCTAGGCTAGATAATAAATGATTGGCTGGCAGACGTAAGCAAAACCAGTAGGGACCCAAAGGCATTGGTGAATAATAACAACACAAAACCCGTTTTCAGTTGTGTTCAGTCCGACATAAACATTGTTTTATTTCTGTGCCCTGAGGTAATACGTTTGGTAGCTGCAATTCTCTCAGGTTTTATCCCCCCGGAGCATTGCCCCGTGTACAGTTAGTGATGGTCTGCAAGCCAGAATCACAGCTCTGACATCATCATGTATTGTGCAACACAAACTTTTCTTCTTACTGTGTTATGATTCACCAAACTCCTGTCACTGCATGACTCACGATGGTTTTTCATGATGGTGCTGTACTGTGACTTGGGATGGAAATAATTAATGCATGCTGTGATTTCAGTTTAAAAAAGAAAACTCTTCATTGATAATAACCACCCTACAGTACCCTGGCTAAAATATTAAGCACTATGAAGGTTTACCTGGTGCTTTGTTAAACTGAGGGTGAAATTATAAAAAAAATGTGGTTCTTGTCTGGTGTTTTTTATACTTGCTCTATACTGTGTAAATATCAGGCAAGTGGTATCATTTGGACTGTGGTCTGCAGAAGAAACTGACAGGAATCTGCAAGGCAACACAAAATCATTTTTTCACTGATGATTATCAAGTAGAACCAGTACAGTTTTTTTTTTAAATAAGTATTGATGAGAGGTTACATGAGTTCATTGAACATTGTATGCCACTGTGTCACTGCAGAGTGTTCTCTCCAGTCAAGCCTGTAATTACGACACGCTAATTGGAACCTGACAGCTTTACTTGCAGGGGGGCAATTCCACAGACTGGGAGAAAGAGAGAGAAAAAGATACAAATCTCATCAAAAAATAAACTTTGAAAAAGAAGGATGCAGAGCTGAATAATTAATGTTTATTTTTTTATTTCACAATCTGAATGTGTTGTACTTGCTTCTTTAGATGTCATATGGTTTAATAAAATCGGCTTGCTCTTTTAAAACAACTACAAACAGACAATAAACATGTAAGAGAGAAGGCAAGTTTGAGAGCTAATCTGATCAGGTCTGATGACACATTTGGAAAAACACTTAAAAAAATTTTTTTCCACATTCGGAAAATAATCCAGGCAGGAGAGGCGATGACCTACCAAAAGCAGCTCAGTTAATACAGGCACTGCTACAGCAGACTCTGTATAAGTTTGATTTTGTGTCTATCTATAAGCAGCTCTGCACTCAGGGTGATCATCGGCTGGTGAAAGGCATGCGAAGGAGAGTGAATATTTCTCTCTTTTAAAATCCCTTCTCCAGCTGGATTTCATTGTCATTATTTTAGTTCATATGTAGAAATGTTGAAAGTGGGACTGGGCCAAAAGTACCAAATCCTCCTTTTAACCTTTGATAACTTCAGAAACACAAAACCAAGTTCAAAGGCTAGAAAAAAAAAATATATACAGCTCTGGAAAAAATTAAGAGACCACTGCAAAATTATCAGTTTCTCTGGTTTTACTATTTATAGGTATGTGTTTGGGTAAAATGAACATTTTTGTTTTATTCTATAAACTACTGACAACATTTCTCCCAAATTCCAAATAAAAATATTGTCATTTAGAGCATTTATTTGCAGAAAATGACAACTGGTCAAAATAACAAAAAAGATGCAGTGTTGTCAGACCTCGAATAATGCAAAGAAAATAAGTTCATATTCATTTTAAACAACACAATACTAATGTTTTAACTTAGGAAGAGTTCAGAAATCAATATTTGGTGGAATAACCCTGATTTTCAAGCACAGCTTTCATGCGTCTTGGCATGCTCTCCACCAGTCTTTCACATTGATGTTGGGTGACTTTATGCCACTCCTGGCAAAAAATTCAAGCAGCTCGGCTTTGTTTGATGGCTTGTGACCATCCATCTTCCTCTTGATCACATTCCAGAGGTTTTCAATGGGGTTCAGGTCTGGAGATTGGGCTGGCCATGACAGGGTCTTGATCTGGTGGTCCTCCATCCACACCTTGATTGACCTGGCTGTGTGGCATGGAGCATTGTCCTGCTGGAAAAAACAATTCTCAGAGTTGGGGAACATTGTCAGAGCAGAAGGAAGCAAGTTTTCTTCCAGGACAACCTTGTACTTGGCTTGATTCATGCGTCCTTCACAAAGACAAATCTGCCCGATTCCAGCCTTGCTGAAGCACCCCCAGATGAGTCCAATTTTCAGCTTTGCCCAACACCTGGTCATCTAATGGTTAGACGGAGACCTGGAGAGGCCTACAAGCCACAGTGTCTCGCACCCACTGTGAAATGTGGTGGAGGATCGGTGATGATCTGGGGGTGCCTCAGCAAGGCTGGAATCGGGCAGCTTTGGCATGAATCAAGCCAAGTACAAGGTTGTCCTGGAAGAAAACTTGCTTCCTTCTGCTCTGACAATGTTCCCCAACTCTGAGGATTGTTCTTTCCAGCAGGACAATGCTCCATGCCACACAGCCAGGTCAATCAAGGTGTGGATGGAGGACCACCAGATCAAGACCCTGTCATGGCCAGCCCAATCTCCAGACCTGAACCCCATTGAAAACCTCTGGAATGTGATCAAGAGGAAGATGGATGGTCACAAGCCATCAAACAAAGCCGAGCTGCTTGAATTTTTGCACCAGGAGTGGCATAAAGTCACCCAACATCAATGTGAAAGACTGGTGGAGAGCATGCCAAGACGCATGAAAGCTGTGCTTGAAAATCAGGGTTATTCCACCAAATATTGATTTCTGAACTCTTCCCAAGTTAAAACATTAGTATTGTGTTGTTTAAAAATGAATATGAACTTATTTTCTTTGCATTATTCGAGGTCTGACAACACTGCATCTTTTTTGTTATATGTATTCTAAATAACCAAGCAATGATGGCACCAATACAGAAGCGCACTCTGTAACTTAATAATCAAACAAATGGGGTCACTAAAGGTGGTTGAAAATACAATGACCGTATGACCAATAAATGCATAATTTTGAAGTTAATCAATTATATGGTTTAAATACAATTACAATTGCAGTTACGCAGGTTGGCCAAGGTTCAACTACTATTGAATGAATTACAAATGACACAATTACAATTGTAATGGACCCTGGTGTTCACCTTTACTGGCAGGCATGTACAGAGCTTCCCACATTGTCCGCACAATGTTTGCGTGCTGCTGTGTGACTGGATATAACGAGGGCATGTAACTATCCTCACTGGGAGAATAGAATAGAAGCAGTTTGCAGAATACAAATCTAGCAAATTCCAGTTTTATAAACCAAAACTGACTACTGACTCATGAAACAGCAGAACCCACTAAATCTGAAGCTAAAAAGGAAACAAGCCACTAGAGTTGGGGTCCATTCAATTTTTCCATTTCTAATCCCAATTCCCTTTTAATCAATTCAAATTCCCATTCCAATCATTTTACAACAAAGGCTTTATTGAGCAAACAAATACTGTATACGACTTAATGAACTTGTCAAGTAACCTTATAAAGCCTATGGCATAAACCTCATTAAAGACTATGCCATAAAACAGAATAGGAATTGGAATTGTATAAAAGGGAAGTGGGATTGGAAATGGAATTGGAATTGAAAAAATGGCATTGACTCCAACTCTGTGAGCCACTGAAGCACACACTACAAATCAAACCCTACTAAGTATATGGTAAAGTAAAAACGAAGCAGTAATTCTGGCTTTGTATCTGCTGGTGACTCTCCTCTCTCAAATTAATGATCTAATCCAAACTCTGGTGGAATTGGCACCTGCTTTATCTATAGTAGACATGCCTGACCTTAAAGATGCACTGATAGGTGACTTTCAACTATGAGGTGACTGTATTTGAAGTAAAAAAGGCATGTGTGGATAGTCACAAAACATGTTCAATGGTGCTGAGAACAAATGTGTGTGATCATTACTGTGCATAACAGAACACCTCCGCTCTTTGGCTGTGATTTTTATTTAATCCGGGGGCAATTGTGGTTGCAATGTGCGCTGCATTTAATAGAGAAGTGTGAAATAGGCTATCTTGATTTGATTAACCACATTCATACTTTTAAACTAAAGCAACTGAGAAGCTGTCATTTGTTTGTAAACTTTACAGAATCATGGCAAAGGAATGGAAAGCTCATTTGAAAGCGTCATAACCAGAAGTATCGAATTCACAAGAGTAACAGTACTGTACCGACACTCATGAAGTGTTTGTGTGTGCACCTCCCTTTCTGTTTTTTCTGTGAACAGTGTGTGCGTGCGCACATTGTGTGATACAGTCACTCACTCACTGTGAATCTCCTTTTTCCCAGATGCCCCCACTGAGCGCAGGGAGGAGCAGATGGATTATGGGGAAGGAACTTTGGACAACAGTGCAAGAGGCATGACACTAATACAGGTGAGAGAGGAAGGAGAGATGTAAAAATCAATGGGATTATAAATGGAAATAAAAGTTACGGTCTAAAGATTTGGGTTATACCCAATAAAACCCAGATTTTTCCTTCAAGTGGAATTTTTCAAATTGGGGTTAAATATTATTAAATCCAGATTCTTATAATGGTGTAAATAAGAAACATGTATATATACCGGCATTGACTCAGGTAGGGGTGAAATTACAGGCATTAATTAGGTAGATTACATTTACAATTCGGCATAGCACTGTCAAGTTAAAGAATCAAGAAGTGCAATAACATATTTAATGACTGGTGCAGTATGTCCACTGTTTGTCATTTCAAACATTTTCACAAAATAAACATTCAACTTTAAAGCTACAGTGTGCAGTGCAAAAGCACATCATGAAAAAACACATTTTTAGGTGAAAAGCGCTCGAATAAAAGTTGCTGCATTTAAAAAATATATAAACATGTGAAATTTTCAGTCCACTAAAATAAATGTCTTTACATAATCTCTGGAGTGTCCAGTGTGAAAACACAACACGAAATAATTAATTTGCATAGAAGTAGCACTAAAGAATTAAAATTCCCCTCAATATTTCCGCTCAGGCATTTTTATTAAAAACCTTAAATTAATGGTGAAAGCTAAAAGTTTTTTTTGGGGGGGGAGGGGACCGACAGTGCGTTATAGTAAGAGTGACAGACAGTTTCTTGTTTAAACCCAATTTGGAGGGGTATGTTTTCTCAGCCGTTTCAAAACCGATTAGTATGCCATTTGGCACGCTTGGGGTCTTTGTCACGGATAATCTTTTTTGGTATAGATTGTGAAAATCTGTTTGGTAGTTTTAAAGTTACAGAATGGAGTAAAAATTAAGTTTTTACACATTTAATTTTTTTTGTATTGGGGTTTTATCGGTTAAAAAACCGAAAATCAGAAGCCCTATATATAATGTATACTGTATATAACCCAGGTGGCGAGAGGATGTTGGCATGTTGGCTAGACCTTTTGCATATCAGAGCTGAGGTTAACTATAAACTAGAACAGAGTTTTATCTAAAGCAATGTTGGTTTTTCATGCAAATCAGGGTTTTAAAACTTATACCTCGATTATTTTTTTTGTTTTATTATTTTTGTTTCATTGAAGTTTAGTGGAACACAGCATTTAGTTTTATTGTGGCCACAGAGTTTAATGGAGGACAGTTTTGGTAAAAATATGCTATTGCATATGCAGTTTATTCCCTGATCTATGTTGTTCCTTTATTTCTCCGCTCCTGTGGTTTCACCTTATGTTGCCTTCCAGAGGAAGTTTATCTCAACTCTGTGACACCTCTGACCTGCATGTGTATTCAAAGCTGAGTAGAGTACTTTGAGTCCTAAATGAAAAAATTAAAACAGCTGGCACTGTAATCTCCAACATTAAATTCAGGTTCAAACTTCACAAAATGAACCCACCAGTGTCGCACCATCAAACCAACCGGAGCAAAAACTCCATATAGTGCTGAGGATTCTGGATTAAATCAGCATCCCTGATGAAATGGGTAAATGGATTGCTTGTGTTTCTTTAAAAGTCTTGAATATGCAAAAGTTAGCACGGCACGGTATAACTGGTTGAGTGAGAACTACACTACGTGTAAACTGCCAGTAACTGTCGTTGGTTATTAGTCGTTTAGTATCACTAAGAGAGTTTGGAACCTCAGTGTAGAGCATGGGGCTGGGCTGGATTATAATGGATTATAATTGTGTTCTGTGGCTCAGGATGAAGGGATGAGCCTGGAGGAGAGTCTCGGTGAGGAGGAGCGAGCCAGACGGAAAGCAGAAAAACGGCGGACCAAAAAAAAGGTGACTGTGTCTGAGTTGAGTTCTCGAGACTGCACACCTGTCAGGTGTGGATGATCTGACATGATAACCAAAAGAAGCTCTCCTGCTCCAGGTCTCCTGCTAGAGGAGGCCTCATGACGTCATTAGGCTTTCTGGTCAAAGTTAAAAGCAAGCCTTTTGGATCAGTTATCCAGGACTGAAGTTTAGTGCAAACATCACCTTTTTTTTAATACATTGCTTTTCATTAACTTTTGTTCAGTGTACCGTTTTTTTGGTTTTTTTTTTTTAATAAAAAAAAAAAAAAGTTTTTGCACTGGAGTAAAACATTAAATAAATAATAAGATACAGTTCTAAATTTAAAATATTTAGGTGCATCCCCTTGTTTAGGTGACATCCCCTTGTTTAGGTGACATCCCCTTGTTTCATTGTATTTTTGATCACTCTTTCTGACCTTACCCAATATGCACAGCCCGTAAGGTTTCTCTGCCTCCCTATACAGATTAACATAGGGTTTCTGTGTCGACGTACTTTGTGTACATAGTTGCAGTTGTGGTGAATACAAACACATAAACAGATCAGCTGCAGCACAGGGCACCCTGCAGTCGTGCAGTTCCTGCTTTGCTTTGGTAGCGAGGCGGGGAGCAGTGGAAGCTGAATGTCCTGAGTCATCCACATTGGAACGGATGCATGCTATGAGTTCAGCGTGGAAGGGGTACAACACCAATTCACTCCCTTCAAACACATTCACTTCTAACGTCAGCCTTAACATTGAGGAACTATTCTAGCAGTTTTATCTCAGAATTCACTCGTTGACCTCTCCATTAATATCAGCGGATGGAAGTCTTCATTGTACCGTTGTGAGAGCTTGGTTGATTCAGCTTGGGGAAGGCTTCTCACTACAGTTAACACTATTTGTTTTTGATTTCAGCGACAGAGGGAAAGAAAGAAACTGGAAAAGGTAAAAGAGAGCGAAGACAACGAGCAGGTAAATAATACCTCCCCAAATACATGCATATATAAAGATCTAAATAAATAAATAACTACAAAAAAAGATTAAACAGGCATGATCAGGAAAGTATTTAAAACCATTTGGCAGTTTCACCACTGTGGCCACTGTTCTCAGCTCGACCCTGAATCCGTGTTAAACGGATTTAAATGTGAGGCGAGCTCAGCACTAATAGAAAGTGTGTTTATTGGCGGAGGCAGGGGCACTAGGTTCCACCACCTCTTGCTCTGTGAGACGGTGTTCTCTCTGGGGCATGGTAGTTGCATTGGCGCAGTATGAGGAAGTCGACAACGCCATCTGTCCTATACCTCTGTGTTAACAGCACTGTGTGTGTTTGTGTGTTTGCAGGAGGAAGAAGAGGAGGAAGACGAGGAGAGCGAGAGTGAGGAGGAGGCTGAGGAGGTGAGAGAGCTGGTCTCGCACAGCATGGGCAGAGCCACACAGCTGCTGGCTGCCACAGGGAACAAGAACAACCACCAATCCAACCCCAGCTCCACCGAGGAGGTAAGCTGGAGGGTTGTGCTTCCACCATAGAGACCCAGAATTCAGGGTTTATTAAACAGGAAGCTGTTGTATGGTTCTGCACAGGAGATAACTATTGTAGAATTATACATGAACGTACATGCATATCTGGTTGTGTTTATAGAGATTTGTTATATAACTTTTTTTTTTTAAATAAATTTAGTTTTGTAGTATATTATTGTGATCTGTAAGAGAATTCAATAATGTGTTAATAATTCTGTTATATGAAGCATTTATATATAATATATTGCTTCAGTTTAATTCAGGATGAAACCGTGCTTACTGTATGTATTCCGTCTTTCTACCAGGAGCTGGAGTGGGATGTAAACAGTGCCTTTGTAGCCAACGCTGCCAGTCACATCAAACCAAAGAGCCAAACCAAAATGAGTCGCAAGTCCAAAGAAAACAAAGAGAATGAGGCCAAAACTGGAGAGGTTAGTCTGGGGGCAAGTGATGTTCTATTCACCTGTTTTCTTTTTAGCAAATATTTGTAGTACCATGTTACAAAAAAATATTTTTAAGTAATTACAGGTTTCTAAAAACTGTTCAAAGCAATATTTGAAAAATCTGTTTCAGGTGAATGGTACAGACACAGACATAAAGAGGAGCACACCTTTGGCAGGTAATAGAGTTCAACGCTTATTATTATTATTATTATTATTTGGTCATTTAGGAGATGCTTTTATCCAAAGCGAATTACAGAGACTGGGGGGACTATGTATCAACAACTGCTGCTGCAGGGTCGCTTACAATAGGACCTTGGTTTTACGTCTCATCCGAAGGACGGAGCTCAAGGAGGTTAGACAGTGAGTCAGTGGCTGGGATTGAACTGGGAACCTCCTGGTCACAAGCCCTTTTCTTTAACCACTGGACCACCAAGCTTTGTAGCTGTTTACTGTGTTTAACTAAGAAAAGCAGAAGTTTGCCACTATTGCACCTCAGTGTTTACAGGATGCTCTGTTGTCATGTGGCATGATAATGGTGTTTTAAATTGTTTACTGCTATTTTTACTGTACTTCCCATCGTGCCCAGGTTGTGACATTGCAACAAGTTGTGACATTGACTCTCTTGTTGGTCTCTACTATACATTGTGTACACATTCAAAAGTTCAAAGAACTCTCTTGCTTAACATAATTGAATGCCTCGTCTTGATTTTTATTAAAACAAATTCAGACAAAAGACACAAATGATATCCGGCAGATCTCATAAAATGACATATGTGAAAGATGCACACATTCTGGAAATATGTATTTCTTTAAGGGTATTTTTTTCATAGCTCTCAGTGAACAAAACAAATTGCCAAACGTCTTTTGCCCGCTCTTCAATGCTGCACCTCATAAAGGCATGCAGTCAACGTGTTTTCAATGTCAGTTGCACGCTTGTGGAGTTGACCTGAAGTTTAGCATTCAGGTATCTGCAAAAAGAACTTTGATACATGTCCTTCACTTATAGCTTAAAATTAAATACCATTATATTGTCAGCTTGATGTACTTTATGTTCTGAATTATGTATGGGGACAATAGGGCACAGTTACCTACAGTATCTAGTGCATGCTGTACCAACAAACCCTTTGATTCGAGGGTCCTCCGGTAATCCATTAGCCGTTACAAAAGCTTGTTCTTGGTGCTATGCCGTCAAAAGAAAAAGAAGATTTTTTTACTCTCCACGCAAGTTCAAGCACCTTTGCTATGTTTTTTATTCTGTGTTGTAATACGATTCTCCTGTAAGAGAGCAAGCCATGCATCTGTCCTTTCTCACCTCACAGAAGGACCTTTCAATAATCGTATGTCTTTTAGCTGTTTACCAGGAAGGACCATCTAGACATCTTGCTCTGCCATGACTTAATATAGACTAGCCTTTTAAAAATTGCACCTGCTTTCAGGATTCAAGATTTCTATCCCTCTGTTGTGACCAGCTAATGACTTACTAAAATGGTCTTTCTGGGCTGCCAGATTTTTCAAAATGTCTTTAAATTTAAAAAAAAGAGCGACAGAGTGGGCCAAGGAGGGTGCCTTCATTATTATTAGATGGTGTTCTGTAAGTCTTTTTCTTTTCTCTCAGAAAAAGGGATCAAGTTGGTGGAGCAAGGACAGTATTCTCAGGCAGTCACTATGTTTACAGAAGCAATCAAATATGATCCAAAGGATTACAGGTATGATGCTGCTGGTGCTTCTGCTGCTGTATTTAGCCGGCCTCTGTTTGAGTAACAGTGTAGTATTTAATCATTCTTGCATTGCTCTCTCTCTCTCTCTCTCTCTGGACAGGTTTTTTGGGAATCGCTCGTACTGTTATGAATGTGTGGAGCAGTACAACTCTGCACTCGCTGATGCTGAAACATCAATCCAGCTCGCTGCTGATTGGCCAAAGGGCTATTTCCGGAAAGGGAGAGCATTAATGGGGATGAAGGTCCGTTTGTCTGTCTGTCTTATCTTTTGTAGTCGGGTGTTAAAAAAAAAAAAAAAAAATCAATGCTTAACTTCTGAGCAGCTCTTCTCTATGATCCCAGTGTCTGTCCGCGAAGGCTGTTCAACAGGATTCAAGTTTTGTCACTGGAGCCATGAAAAGGATGATTGATAGAGAGCCGAGGATAGTGCTGACCTGTTTGTGTGTGGGGTTGTTTTAGAGGTACAGTGAGGCAGTGAAAGCCTTGAGTGTGGTGCTGAAGCTGGACCAGAACTGTGAGGATGCTGTGAATGAGATCTTCAACTGCAGAGTCCTTCATCTCATGGTACGTCTTCATCTAGTTATCCTGTTAAGACTGGGGTGAGGGTCCTCTCTTAGTGTGGAGAGCAGGTTAGATCCTCACAGCAAGACGATGGACTGACCACAGGGCACGCTGGTAGGATCCTTCATTCGGATATTGAAAAAGGTGTTCAAATGGCTGAAGCTGGGTTATATAAGTTATAGCATGAATGGTTCTCTGAAATGATCTTTTAATGATTTTACTGTTAAAATCGTTTGAAATTACTATTTGATTTTAGTTTTAAATGATCTCATTTATTTATCTGAAAAACAAAAATGATGTAACGACACAAATCAATTTTTTTTTCCCTCTCTGTGTGTCTCAGGAGCTGGGGTTTAGTCTGCAGCAAAGCATTCTCCTCTTAGACAGGTTCACCACAGTGCAGGAAGTCCTGGCCTCTCCTGAAGCAGCCAAAGGTAAGCACTACTCTCCATTGCCACAGGGGGGAGCAAGAGGTTGGTGCCAAACCTCTGGGTTTGTTTCATTTTTTTTATAAATAATTGTATGAGTTTTTGCTTTTTAACCCTCATTGAGGATACATGCCATTGTCCTGACATTCTCTTTATTGGAAGGCTCTTGAGTAGGCTGGTAAGATAAATTGGTCTGTTTTAAAGAGCTAAAGAGAGTCAGCGTCACCTAATATGTATAACCTAATATGACCTTCCCTGTGTGTTTTATTTTTTTTAGCAAAGTCTGCCATAAAATAGCCCTGGGGGCAAAAACCAAGCAGGATCGATGGCAGTATTTAGCTCTGTCACTGCAGGGATGGAAATAGGACTCGTATTGCATAGCAGTTTCACCCATTACAGGTTTGGATCAAACTGGATTGCAATGGGAGACTCTGCTTAAATGACTATTTTTCTTATTTTCCGTTCTTGAATGCTTATTGAAAAATCAAGACTGATGCAGTTGTCTGAAAACACTGCAAGAGAAAACAGTCCTGCACAGACTCTACAATGCTGTTCTCCCTGTCAATATCTGGCTAATTGAAATCCCCCATGATCAATGCCTTCTGTGGAGGCCTTCATTAACTGCAAAAACTGATTTATTTTGTACTGAGTAGTTTGATTTGTATTTTGCTATGTCCTTATTTATACAATACTATCACAGTGTTACCCTATTTTGTTTTTAATTGCTGATCGGGAGGTCACTGTTCTTTTGTTTACATTTGTAAATATGTGTGGAATTTGTTTTTATTTCTGGGGGGGGAGGGAGGAATATGCTGTGCTTAACAAAGTACATCCCATAACTTTTACAGGGATCGAAATAAGACTCTTTTTGCATAGCAGTTTCACCCATTCCAGATTGTAATACAAGCTTAATTAGCCACAGTGTACAGGCAACAAACTCAGGTGTCTCATCTTAAACTCATAGTGAAATCGGGAGTGGATCAAACTGCTATGCAAAGGGGCTCCCGAGTGGCGCATCCAGTAAAAGTAAAAGCACTTGCGTAGAGTGCAGGATGCGCCCTATAGCCTGGATGTCGCGAGTTCAAGTCCAGGCCGGGCGCCTGCGGGCTTGCCTGTAAGCTGCCCGAGAGCTGCGTTGTCCTCCGACGCTGTAGCTCTTGGGTGGCTGCATGGTGAGTCCGCAGCGTGAAAAAAAAGCAGTCGGCTGACGGCACACGCTTCGGAGTACAGCGTGTGTTCGTCTTTGCCCTCCCGAGTCAGCGTAGGGGTGGTAGCGGAGAGCTGTGCATAATAAAATAATTGGCCATTGCAGATTGGGAGAAAATAATAAAAATAATTGGCAACGACTAAATTTATAAAAAAAAATTTAAAAAACCGGCTGTGCAATGGGAGTCTAATTTCTAATTTCCATGTCTGCTTTTGTACTGATTCACCCAACTTTTTCAAATGTTTTATTTTTATTTATTTATTTATTTTTTTTATATGGACTTAGGCATTGAGTAAACATTCTAAGAGAGCAATCCTGCCTCTCCGTACTGCACATTTTGTCTGCTGTATGAATGTGGCACAATTCTCTTACACCTTTTTTTTTTCTTTGTTTGAAGTGGCAGTTGACCTGGACTCTCTGCTGGACCAATCTAGGTAAGAACTGTTTTCATATTTAGCATCAAATCTTGAGCAATCAGTAAATCTTTTCTTTTCTTTTATGTAAAAACAATCCATTAACACAAATTCTGTGAAACCAATTAACTAAATTTAAATGTATATTTACTGTGGGGTGTTTTTCTAAAAAGTTATTTTGTACACTCCCTTATAGTACAAGAGCATATTCTTGTGGGCACTTTGGATGACAAAACTGCTCACTTGATGCTTTGTCCTTTGTCTTTAAGTGAGTTGATTTCTGAAGTAGGTAAGAAACTGGTAGGAATCTGACTCCTGTCTGTGTTTTCTCCCAGAAACCCTTGTGCCTCTCTCTGGGTGGGGAACGTGACGGTTGATGTAAAGGAGAAACAGCTGCGAGACCTGTTCAAAAGGTAGGGGGCGCTCCATGCAGGGTTTTTTTTCCGTTTTACAGCTAACCTTTATCCTTCTGTAGAACTGTCCCATTCCTGTGTGGCGTTTCTTAATTTTGCTGTCTGGGACACCCTTTACAGTACACTCCCCTGATACCTGTTCCTTCCTCTCTGCAGTTATGGAGAGATCGACAGTATTCGTGTTCTCCATGAGAGATTCTGTGCCTTTGTGAATTTCATAAGCGCAACGGCAGCGGCCACAGCAATGGAGAAGCTGCAGGTCAGTCCCTTGACCAAACACTCTTTACTAAAGTGAAATTGTAAACATACATTTTGTTTTTCACATAAAACATTTAAACGGACAGAAAGCAAGTCGTGTACAACAAAGTTCATCTTTAAACGAAATGGAATTGTGATGGTCTTTCTGCTGTTCCAGGGCAAGGAGATTGAGAGCACCAGGCTGGTGATCCGCTACCCAGACAGACGACCCCAGCGAGACCCGGCTTCACTACAGAGGCCAGCAGTCTTGCCGGTACCAGCACCTGCACAGCCTGCCAAACCCCAGTCAGCAGCCACTTCCATCACTGGGTAACCTACCCAGCATGCACTGCTTCAAATCTTACTCTTGCCAGGGCTCTGTGCCTGCACTTACACTCCCTCACCACTGGGGGAATCACCAATTGTGTTTAATATCAAGCCCATTGTGTAAATGCTTAATGAATTTATTGTTGTCCAGTTTTGAAATAAGGGGATCTAGAACCAAGGTATTTTGCATTATTAATCGTATCTGTCGTATTGCTTTTCTAGGGGTAGTCTGATTTATATATCTTTCTCTCTGCTCAGGCCCAGGCGCAGAGGCCCCGTTCACGGAGATGAGTGTTACTTCTGGAGAACCACCGGCTGCCATTTTGGTGACAAGTGCCGCTTCAAACACATTCCTGATCACCGCGGGAGGGACAAGAAGCCTTGGCAGTCCTGAGAATCTGTGCTGTGCACACTGCCAGAGGGCGGGAGGGACGGAGGGTGGGAGCAGGGTAAAAGTGTGATAGTTAAAGTGTGTCTGGTACGTGGACACAGATGTTTGGGTATTTGGGAATGGTGTTTAGGGGAGGGTACCCCTAAATCACAATTCTCGGTTGTCCACCCAACAGCACACACACCAGCCCATTCTTCCATAATAATAATGTGTCTAAATGATTTTAGAAATAATCCTGTTAAGATCTCAGTCGGACAGTACAGTATTTAAATTGCAAAGCAAAGTCTTGAAAGACGCTCAAAGTGTTTTAATCCCAAATAGATCATTTTGTTTTAGATGTACAAGACAAGCCCATAGACACACACTTGAGTTGGGTTCGTGTTCGTGGTTGGGAGATCATGGGCTATGAAGGTAATGAAACAAAACTCGACGACCGGAGCAATAGTATTGCACTTTC
Source organism: Acipenser oxyrinchus oxyrinchus (assembly GCA_030684275.1). NCBI lineage: Eukaryota > Metazoa > Chordata > Actinopteri > Acipenseriformes > Acipenseridae > Acipenser > Acipenser oxyrinchus. The sequence continues at coordinate 43,738,867 of CM060257.1, read as the reverse complement.
ATTTAAAAAATGTGCTTAGACTTCATGTGGATTCCACAGAACAAGTGCCTTCCTTTATCTGTCTGTCTCTATCTATGTATGTGTGTGTGTGTGTGTTTTGGGGTACTGTTTAAGTCTTTTCACGTTATAAAGATGAACTTTCGTTCTTTTAACCTTGCACTACTCCTGATTGGGAGCGGGTGACCCACTCGATCAACTCTAGAGATGGTTTGCGCAGCCCCATCGCTTCCCACTTTGTAAATAGAAAGCTTAATGCTGCTGTTTCAATAGCACTATTCCACAATACCCCCCAACCCCTTTCCCCTAAAATTTAGTATTTCGTTAAAAATAAGAGATGCGAAACCTGTGCAGCCAAAAGCTTTTAAAAATGAAAATGATTTTTTTGTTCTTGCAGTCCTGTGCCGCTGCTTAGTGTTGGCTCTAGATGCGGAATGAAAGAACCTTTTTTGTGAGGACAGAGCTGCTAATTACCAGCAGTTCAAATCAGAATCAGCGAAAGCTCTTTCAGGGGTATTGTGTAACACTACTGTCTATAGACTGGGCCTGGGTGTGAATTTCTAGATCCCAGCAATGGAACATTGTCCCTTCCAAACTATCTATAATCTTGGCACTGCCATAATTCATAGAAAATAGCAGTTACAAAAAATTAATTTGTGCATATTTCAGTATGGCATTTTTGTACCCATGTGTTCCCCAATATAATCTATGCAAGAGCACTTTTAAACGGGGAAATGGTGGGTTCAATTACGTTTCCCTTTGTAGACTTATTAGGATGCTGTGGAAAATGTTCTTATTTAAGTTACTGTAACTGGTATGAAAACTTACTTCAGAACCTTGCTACTGTAATACTGGATTCAGGCCACCAGGTATCAGGATCAGTCCTATAATTACCCCCACCCCGCCCCAGTTCTGGTACAGCAGAGAGCTCAAAGTATTGCACCACCATGAGGATGAAAAGTCTAAAGACTAAAAGATCGAGTCCTCTGACCGCCCCTCCCCTTAAAGGTACAGCAGCATTTGCAGAGTAATAAAAATCCCTTTACTAATGGTTCAGTAGTAGACTGCACTCAAAGTTTCACAACTTATCACTAGATTTATTTTGCATGTTTTTATCAGTATATGAACCGTAGGTTTTTTTCTGCACATGGTGTGTTTGTTAATGGCCTGTATTAATCCTAAAACTACTGCAGAGAAGTTAATTTGCAGTTAGGCTATGTGTTTGTTGTTTTCTTATTGTTTAGGAGATATTGCACAAACATTTTTTACAACGAGAGCTTTTCTGAGGATGCGTAACTAAAGTTGTTTTCATTGTGGGGCTGTTTATTTTGCAGTGTCACTTTTGAATTCTTGGTGTGTTCCTATTCTTTAAGGGACAGTGGGGAGATATGACACTGAACATGTTGTGTCTAGCTTAGCTAGGTCAGTTACTTTACTTTGTACTTGCTTTTTGGACACATGCAAAGAAATCAGATTCAACTTCCCTCTCTTTGGAAGTACACAGTTACAAAAAAAAAACACAGTTAAAATCCCATTTTAAAAAATCGAAATAATCCTTTAAAGGGAAAGTGATTTTTAGCTACAGTTTTTCTTTTTTTTTGCACATGCCTGTTGATTTTTTTTTTTCTTCCTCTTATTTATGAATTTATTTTTGTGCTTGAAGCCCCAGTTGCCCATCACATACTGCTGTGGGCTTGTATTAGGGGGCTAACAAACCAATCTAATGGGACCAGCTGCAGTGCAAACAGAACTGTACCGTTACCTCCCGCATGTACAGTGGTTCAAAAGACATTTGACTTCAGCAGTTCACAGAAAGGTGGGAAAGTAAGCACAATTAAGCAATGGCACACTGCAGGTAGCAACAGTAGACAGTGGGAAGGGAATGGTATGTTTGGGGACATATCAAAAAGGGGCCAACTATGCCATCTTTTCCAGCTGTAAACTGGTTAAGTGAATTCTGAATCACCTTGAAGACAGAGCTGTAATTAAAGTGTATTTTATAGTAACATTGCTACATTTTAGACACCCCTCACCCCCCTTGAACAGATTACAGTGATATTTCTCAAACCCCCACCAAGAGGTCTACTATCATGAAGGTTTCTGGGAAAACACTGTTTTATGTTTTGTCTTTGTTTTTTGTTTTTTTGTTTTTTATACTGAAGCTCATATTTCTAAGCGGTTTGTTGTGGTAAGTTGAGAATAGAACAATGTAAACAGGCAGGCTGCATCGTTTCAAATTCGTACATTCAAATAGGTACATTCGTACATTCATTTTGTTTCCCCAAAGTGTTAGTTAATGTGTCTGACTGCACTGCTGCCAAAATGTAAATCGTGCATAAAATGTATTTTAAGCTTTTTGTTTCGTCTGCTTGTGAATGTTTGTTTGTTTGTTTGTTTGTTTGTTTGTTTGTTTGTTTTCAAAGGGTCAGTGGTGATGGTCAGTGTGCCACTCTGCTGTGTACTGGAGAACAATAATAAAGACCATATTGAACAAAAAAAACCAAGGAATCACAAACATGCTGTTCCTGTTAGGCTTTTGTTAGGCTTCTACTAGGCTGAAGGATTTTTTTTTTTTTTTTTTTTTTAAGTCTAGGAATAATAGTAGGGTTTGGGGAGGGATGTTGTACTGTGGTTAGGTTTTGTGGTCTGCTTGTTGCCAGGAATAGAGACAAGTAGTATACAGGGATGGAAATGACTCCCATTGCATAGCAGTGCATTCTCGATTTTACTATGAATTTAATAAGAGATACCTGAGCTTGGTACGGAAACACTGTGGCTAATCAAACTCGAAATAAAACCTGGAATGGGCGACATTGCTGTGCAATAGGAGTCTTACTTCTGTCCCTGGTCTGTGGAAGTATATAGATATGTGTGTGTGTGTGTGTGTGTGTGTGTATATCTATCTATCTATCTATCTATCTATCTATCTATCTATCTATCTATCTATCTATCTATATGGTATTTCATAGATTAAAAGGTTTATCATTTCATATAAATTACCATTGTCTTTTGTATTTTAACTTACATTTTTTCACCCAAATTGAAGCCATCACTACAATTACTTAACTTATCCCACTGTTGATTAGATTACATTGTGGGTTATTGCACTGCCTGAACTTTTCACTGTGCGGTTTCAGCCTTTACAATAAAAGATCCATTGTAACTGGTTCAGTTTCTGAGTGGTAATTTAACCACTATTGCAGTTCCATGATGCTTACCTGCTTTACATTGTGAGCCCCATTTGAGTCTATTGTGAAATACAAATTTACACCCAATCTCTTAGTAGATGTGTGGTTTTAAAACCGAGTTTCAGCAAGTCTCTACTGGGTTTGAAACGCCTCTAAATAACTTTTAAGTACCTACTGTGACCTAAATTACCTTAATTATCTGTACCGTCACTTACCTGACTGCTGCAGTTTAATTATTGTATTTGTTTTTGGGGTCCAAGTTCCAAATCGCAGGTTCCCGTTAAATATCCTTTATAATACTGACTCTTCATCTTTGAACCCTGGAGAGAGGGATGCTAGCCACTCTACAAACTCCTGAACTGGGGATGACACGAACACGCTGCCTTTTGACAAATTGTTATTTTCCCCGTTCTCTTTAACTTGTGAAAGAGAAAGCTGCAGCTGGATATAAGTCATAAAGTGCTTCTTTTTTTTAAGTTAAGGAGGTGCTATAATTTGAAAGGGCTGCTGTTTATCATTGGAAACTACCTATTTATTACATGCAGCCACAAATTGTGGGTGATGGAGGAGCCAGTACTGCACTGTGTAATTAGAGAGAGAGAGGTGGAGTAACCACTGAGCAACAACAGCAGATCTTAAAGGGACTTTCCTTCAAATCAGCCAGCACTGCCTTTCTGCACCTTAATAATGAGCACTAAACACTCCATTCTCAGCGCTCCAGCACTGTCCCCTGCACCTTAATAATGAGCACTAAACACTCCATTCTCAGCGCTCCAGCACTGTCCCCTGCACCTTAATAATCACCACTGACAAAAACACTCCCATCGCGATCTGTTTCTGCTTGGATTTCATAGATGCTGCAGGGAAAGAGAACACTGCTAAAAATACCTACTGTATAATGTGTGCTTTGCTGCTGTGATGTCACAGGGCAATGTTTTTGGTGTTTGCTGGGTATCCAGGGAGACTCGTATCAGATCTTGTGTGTGATTAGAGTCTGCTAACCAAGGCTTTGCAGCCCTGTTAAGGGCTCAGTCACACAAACAAGAAAATTGCTGGTTGTACATTTAGAAAAAAAATATTAACAGAAAAAAAAACAGGTTCAGTGTATTTTTATCCAGAACTTCAACAGTTATTTGATACCTCCTACAGTATGTGTCAAATACTTACAGGCATAATCACCTCTATGTTATATTATTCATTGAATGGCTTGACAGAACTATTTACAAGAAATCATTGTTCCACAGCAACAAAATTAGTATCACATAAAATAGTTGACAGTGAACTTCAATACAAAAATGAACAAGATATTAATTAACCAGACCCCCTTAGGAGAAATCTGTCACTCTGGAACATGTTGGTCACAATTGGTTGCAATCCTGCACTCGCAAGTAAAAAAAAAAAAAAAAAAAGAGTTATAGATCTATGAATTTAGACAGATTTAAGATCAGTTCAGATTTGAGGCTGTGGTTCCTCTAGTGATCCCAATATACACTCATTAGTTATATAAAAAATGTATTTTTAAATTCTGTTTATTGGAATAAATGTTATGAATTGATGTTTTCGTTGGCCGTGGGCTTGTTTAACAACAGTTTCACTGATACAGAACTGTATTCAATCAGTCAAAACAGACTTTCTTCAAAACCTTATGAATAGGGCCCGATGTCCAAGGATTGGATGGCTGGAATATTTGCAAATTGGCAGTATGGGGAAGCTAGCATTGCCACTGCATGTGTTAGTACACATTCTTTGGATAAAGAGAGAGCTTCCGTTTCCAGGGCCATTGATCCAACATCTTTCAATAGCTTCCTCTCAGAATAGAAAACAATTTCCAAAGGTATCGGTTACTGAGTGCTAGATCGTGTTTAAATAGCGCCCCCTGGTAAGAAGCCAGAGGACTGTTCTGTTTCCAGCTGCACCATCTATTACTGATACTCTCCAAGGTGAGACACAATAGCTGTGGAGAGGACACAGAGCCAGGATGTCACTACTGAGGCTGAATCTAAACAGACCAGAAGGAGAGAGATTTGTTCAAAAAGGTCAATGTTGCAAGACAGACGGGAGGGGATACAAGCCTGGAGGTAATACATACACATTGTAATGATACTGACCCAAAACATAAATCATAAAGAGAGAGAATCGAGGGGGGTAAATGGGAAGATATAGTAAAGGGGGAAAAATGAATTAAAATGTGGAAAGATAAGATTAAAGGTTTTCTGAGAAGTTTCAAAGTCAAACTGGAGTCCATCAGGAAAGAGGGAGGGAGGAAGGAAGGGAGGGAGAGAAAGAGGGAGGCTGAAAGAGAGGGATGGAGAGCAGAAAGGTTAGCTCACTCCCTCAATCCACACTCTCCGCTCTCTCACACAGTCACAGTGAGTGTGCTCTCTGCCACACTGCTCTCAGGTGAGTACTCATTCACTGGCATGCTAGGGGGCTTCATATTCAGAGCTTTGAACATTTATGTTATAATCTTAATATTTAAGCTTTTTTTTTTTTAGCTTTTGGGGTTTGTTTTTTACTTTTTTCAGTTTCAAAACTGAGATTATTTTTTATAATTGCTACCTATTTTCAATTAAATGATCATTTTACATTTTTCAACATTTTTATTACTGTTTTTCCAAACTTCTGTTGCTTTCTTAGCAGGATCATTATACATAGATTGTTAATAATTGCAAAGGATGCTTTTCACTATGCTACAGTAACACTAATTATCTGATTTATACATATTTTTAAATCTTTTTATACCCTTTTCAATTTCAGGTAATGTATTTTTTAAAAATAATTTACTTTACCATAATGCTTTCATACAGTAATACACCACTTGTTTGAGACTGGTTATATACCCTACAATCCACGAGTCAATACATATGGCCATGTTATGTGGTATGTCTTAAATATTTGTTTGATATACATGTATGTAAAGGACTTTGGGTTATATGAATACTATGTAAATAGAAAGATCTTTTACACTGGGATTTGATGTTTTATACAGTTTATGCTCATTTTACCTGCTATGTAATAGTTTTAATAGAAATGCTTATGTCAGAAATCGAGGATTAAATGCTAGAAGTGCTTGCCATAGTTGTAGGATTTTCAACACAAGAGCCCTGCTTAATTTGAGTTGCAGTTTCTTGTCTTCACCAGAGGGTGTCAGTGTTAGTGTTTTCACTAACTCTACTGTGCAGAATAAATATTTTTTTCCTATGGGTAAATATCGGGACTTTCTTCCTATGCATCGGGACGCGGGACATTTGCTAGGATGTCCCGACAATATAGGGACTGTTGGCATGTAAGAAGATAGGCTAAGTATTGTACTAAAAATAAACTTTCTTTTTGTACTAATAAGTATCATAGGCTTTGCAGATTACTTTGCATGCACTGTGGGTGATTTATAATTTTTCAACCTTTCTCATGCTATAACGTATATATTCTTTAGAAGAAAGTTGGCATACGGATCTCTTTGGAGTTACTACCTAATAGAAATCTTCATTTTCAGTAGCTTCACTTCACCCATCATCAGCATACCCTTATGTCAAAGCAGTGAAAGTGCAATGAATCGCGAAGCCTCATTATGAAGTGCAGACTGAAATTGAGCTGCACTGTAAAATATTCCAATTTTACAATACAGAAAAGGCTACTTGAAGTCTAGAGGTTTCACCTCATAATTTGACATACACTCACTACACAGATGTTTAAATGCTGCCTTTGTACTTGATACATAATGGGGCTCCCCCGATACATTTCTGCACTGCTGCACAAGTTTTCTACGTTCTCTTCCAGGATTCTGTCAGGTCCCTTGATCAAGATGTTGGGGTTCCTCGTGTCTGTGACCCCCCTACTACTTCTGTCTGCCCTGACCTCCCCCGCTGCAGGACAGCAGCCTCGGAACCGTCGCGCACCCCTCATCAAGCTGCGGCTGAACGGGGAGACGCGCAATCCCAACGAGGGCCGGCTGGAGGTCTATTACAACCGAACCTGGGGCACCGTCTGTGATGACGAGGTGGATATCAACCTTGCGAACGTAGCCTGCAGAGAGCTCGGCTTCGAGAACGCACAAACCTGGGCTCACAGCGCCAGGTACGGGGTTGGCAAAGGTGAGCGGCGGTGGCTGATGCAGATCAGGGCACTTTATTTATAACTCAAGTAGACAAATGGAATGCATGCAGTTTTTGGTGAAGACGATTTAATAAAACGTCTGTTTAACTGACATCAGAAGCACCCCCTTCAGTTTTATAGACTTTTGTAAAGTATTACTGAAGTTGATTGAGGGATTCAGTTGAAGAGTTTCTTTTGGGAGTGTGTGCATTCCTGGTGCTAGTTGAAACAGTAGAGACTCAATGCAGTTCAGACTCTTTAGAGTGCTACAGACAGCGGTTTGGAACACAAACTTTGACCGGGTCAGCTAAAGCAAGCATTATACAATACATACGGGTTATTATTCATACTAAAGTGAGGAGTGGAGCTAGTGTCAGACAGGGATTGAAATAAGACTCATATTGCATTGCAATTTCACCCATTCCAGATTCTATTTCAAGCTTGATTAGCCACAATGTATATGTACCAAGTTCAGATGTCTTATTAAACCGAGCAAAACCAGGAATGGATCAGGCTGCTATGCAATGGGAGTCTTATTTCCATTCCTGGTGCCAGGTCACATTCAGTGTCGCCTTCTATTCTACTGATTTGTTCCCCAAAAGAATGTACTTTTTGTCAAAGCATTATAGAATATGTCAAGTGCTGTACATTGACAGTTTCTGAAAAAAAAAAAAAACTTGAACCAAATAAGGCAAGATACTGGTACTAAATGACAGATATGGTGAAATATTGTCGACTTTCAGTTTCAAGAAGAAAAATACATTTTGAACCACTGACATTAAATAAACCACAGCAATTTTAGTTTTAACATAGCAGGCCCTATTCACTCACGAGTAATTGAAAGAGTCGATTTAAATGCAGTTTATTGAACTTAAACTCTCAAGCTGAATAGGGCAGTCATTCCGTGTTGTACTTTTTTACTTCACTAGTGTTTACCTAATATTTTATTTTAAAATACATTAAAGAAAGTGGAGGGGAAGGGAAACTTAAATTCATGTGTAATATAAATAATTCAATAAGTGTTGTACATTTATAGCTTAAGTCATTTCCCTTATAAAAGTTGACCACTGTATTTTTTGCATGGTATTTATGCTGTTTTCCCATGCCTTTGCCATAGTTTACCCTGGTTTGCTATGTTTTTGAATATGCCTCCCCCTTTCTTGCTGGTGTTTTCAATGCTTCCCTGTGCTTTGTCATGTTTTCACTGTGCTTTATTACACTTTGCTATGCTTTTACTATGGGGAACTTGTATAAGGGTTAGTATTGTTTTTAGTTGTTGCTTATCCTCAAACTAGCTTCTGGCCTCTGGCTTTGCACCACTGCTTTCTGCTGCTTCTTACTTTGCCCTCTAATTTAAACTGAGAACGTCAATAAAATGCACTATAAACATAATGACAATGCTATCATTAAACTGGAAGGGCCATCTCAGTGAGTGTGCCATAGCTTATTACACACTCAGCAGCCAAGCAGGGCATAATTTGCATACTGAGAAATACCCATTTTGTACACTTCCCTACATGTACTTGGCTATGATTTGCCATGTTTTCACCTCATTTTATTGTCTTTTTCCATGGCGCGCCACAGTAAATGTTTTGAGGAGCTAGAAGCTGGATAACCGGAGGTGGCCGCTGGTTTCAGCATTTAGGGAATTCAAAGATATTGGCGCTTGAACAGCAAAAGGTCTCAAGACTTTGGTGACCTAAGACTCTTGTTCATATTGTGTACTACATGCAGTTTTGTTTCTTTCCTCTCTTTTATTTCTGTTCTGCACCATTCACATATTTTCATTGTGTTTTATACCTGGTCCAGTAAGAAATGAAAACACACTGTCTCCTGCTTGAATTTAGGTTGAGGCAAAGGTGTATGCTTGAAAAGTCTTAGTATTGAGCACTTCACAGTTACACTTCAATTAATGGCTGCAAATTCCAATGCCTTCACGTCTATTCCTGTGGTGTTCCACTTGAATTCATTATGAAGTGGTGGCCATTATTTAAAAATGGTTTTCCGGACTAGAAAATTAATTACAAAATAACCTCAAAGCATTTTCTATTCAGATATTACTCCTATGCAATTCAATGAAACTCACTTGAAATGCATTTACATTTACAGCCATTATTTTGAAGTGTTACCCAGTTTACATTTTAAATAATTCCTTTTTCAAAACAGTTCATTGTTATTTGACATGAACAAATTAAATAATTGTCCTTAATATGTAATTGATAAACTAAAGAGATTGACCATGTGTATAAGGGAGTGTATAGGAAACACCCTGTTTCTCAGCAAAATGTAGGAGAATGGCCTGGAAGGCTAGTTTTAGTTGTGAATAATGTGAAGTGCAGTGCAGTGTGGGTACTTGTCCTCAAATAATAATATTGTTGTTTCCTGCGTGTTCCCTGCCCAGGTCCAATCTGGTTGGATAATGTGCGCTGCAAGGGCACTGAGAAGTCGCTAGCGGAGTGCAGCGCCAATGACTGGGGGGTCAGCGACTGCGAACACACCGAGGACTTGGGCGTGATATGCAGCGAGAAAAAGCGCCGCGTGATTAGTCAGCAAGGGGGGCGTCCTGTCAAAATTGTTAGCCAGGTAACCAGTCAGAGAGCATTACCTACTGTAGTTGTTAATCTGAGACCAGGTTACAGTACAGCTTAATTGTTCCAGCTGAGGAACAATTCAGATATATTCTCAGAATTTCAGCTGTAATAAATGCAGCCAGTATCAGATTTCTGAGAAATGAAAAGACATCAGTAGCGAGCCTTTCCCATCCAGGAAGTGTTTGTTTGTTGAGTGACGGTAGCTGCTGTGATCTCTCAACCTCTCCTGAAAAAAAATTACCTGGAGAGAGTACTGCTGCCAAGCATCCCCTTGCTGAACTCTGTGTGACACAGAGCTTCCCAGTTAGCATGTAAGTGTCTGGTAGCGGGGCAGGACAGAAGCTCTTGGGCATGATTCAAGGAAACCCAAACCAAACTCAAACAGGAGCTCATGCCAGGCAGGAAATGTACAACAAGGCTCAGGTCTGCACTAAGAAAACAGCATTACGAGGCATTTCCCAAATCTAGATTTTAACTGGGAACAGAATGTCTTCTTTAGCTCTGAGTCCTCTGCTCTAGCCTCTGGGCAACATTGTCTCTCTAGTCCTTAGCGATAACCACTCAGCCACACTGCCTCTGTCCTTCAGTTCTAACCACAAGACCATGCTGCCTTCTAGTCCATGCTCACCCATATTCAGACCAAGAGAGTGATTTTCTTGCTAAACAGCCCATGTTCTCTTTGTTACTCAGGGTGGCAGCGGAGTGAAGATTGAGGAGGTCCGTCTCCGTCCACTTATGACTGGTGCTAAGGGCCGTGTGCCCATCAGAGAGGGCGTGGTAGAGGTGAAGCATGCTGGGAGGTGGCGGCAGGTGTGTGATGTGGGCTGGACCCTCAACAACAGCAGGGTGGTGTGTGGCATGTTGGGATTCCCATTGGAGGCTCAGCACAACACCAAGATGTACAAGTAAGTCTTTTAAAAAAAAAAAAAAATGCTGATTACATCTTCAGCTGTGCTCCACTCTGTGAGAGTGCCAGGACTGGGCGTGTTTGGCCCTGCTTCACTGCCACATGGACGAATGCACTATTTCTAGAGGGTTCTGGGAAGAGCTCTGAAGTGTAAATATAGCTGTGCTAGTCTGCTGGAGCTTTCTTTATCCCTCTCCAAGAGGCCCTGCATGTTTACTGTACCAGTCTCTTTTAAAAGTCTTTGTGGTGTCCCACTGTTCCCATGCACCACACACAAAAGCACACACGACTCATGACTGCAGGAGAGTTTAACATGCATTTTCCAGGTCTGATCCTCAAGCTCTCTCTGTGAGCCATGAAATGTGGATGGACTCCTGTTGCAAAGTTTGAGCTAGTCCATGTTTTCCACACTTGAACCTGAAACTCTGCAGTTTGTCTAAAGCTCAGGTGTTCTGATGGAAGTTTATATCCAACCTCAAAGCAAACTATACAAAATGTTTCTGGTTAACTAGTAAAAGGTACAACATGTTTTATTTGGCCGAACTGTGAGTATATTCTTGGGGTTTTAATTAACTGCTAAAATCAACAGAGCTAAATTAAATATACTACAAAAAAGAAAAGTGAGCGCTTTCATTAATCACTTTAGATCCGTTTCAAATGTATGAATGCATTTACTTAAACACTGCATTTACTTGGACTGCCTTACCAAAAATAACATTAGGTAGTCCAAGATTAGTGAAACCAGCCCATATAATATAGGATATCTGATAAAGCGATTGTTTACAGCCTCTGATTAATACACACACACACACACATACACTTGGTCCGTTATGTAATTGTCCTTGAGTGTCCATTACCACAGTAGCAGTTATATACTGTAGATGCCAGTCTGTAGGGCTGCTTCTTAGGAAACTGCTATTCCTTTGACTAGACATGTTAAACAATTTTGTGTTTCATAAGGATGTGTAGAAATCAGCTTTCCAAAAAGAACGTAGTGTCTGTGAGGGGAAATGATATTGTCTAGCAATGCACCTAGTTAGTCAAGCAAGTGCTTGCGCTCTTTTTAAAAAAAAACAAAGTTTAATAACTATATAATTAATGCCAGACAGAAATTTGTTAAAAGCCACTATATATTTTGTGACTGTTGTTGTTTTTTTTTTCAGACACCACAGACATCTCATGTAATTTTCCACAATTGCCTTGGCTATACAGAACTGTACAATCCCATCTCATAGTCTGCAGTTTCATAAGGGCCAAGGCCAATTGTCTCATTTCTAGTTCAGTACTTCTTTACAGTATTTCTGAAAAAAACCTCTGATGACCAAGCCCTGCCCTGTAGTCACACAGATGAGCTGGAGTTAACTCAAGACTGCCATTCTAACACTCAGCTCTAATCACTAGGCCACACTGCTTCCCATTGACCCAGGTCCAACCACTAGGGTGCACTGCCTGGCCTCGATGGCAGTGCTATTAGAAGTCAGGGAAACTGTGGCTGTTCAAGAATGCGGTAAAACCTGTATCATGGTCAGCCTTATTTTCATTAAACCTACATTACCTTGCTGAAGATCTTGAACATTAAAACCAAAAGCATTTCTTCAGTAAAATAATGTTAAACACTCCCAAACATTCCATTCCATTGAAATGGATCGCTAGAAACAAAGAAAATGTGGTTGCATTCATTTGAACTCTGCCTGCATCAGCTGCATTCTCAAGCGTACAAAGAGCTGACTTTGACTATTGTTAATAGATGAGTAAGAGTAGGGGTAGAAGGATGCATTTTAAAGAGAGCTGTTTGTCTGGGTCCAGTCAGTGTGAAATAAAAGGACAAGGTTTAGTCTGTAAGTAACAGACTATAAAACAAAGAACATTAAAAACAAACTGCACCATGTGCTTGTTGTAAACCTCACAAAAAGCTTTAATTACGAGGGAGTTTACATTTAAGCGGTTAGATTTTCCACTGGAAAAGCTTGAGGTCAGTGATAGAAATGAAGGCTTGCTGTACCTGATTGATCCAGTGACATCATGACTTATTTAGGCGCTATCCACTGGTCTATATAACAGCAACTAAGTAATGATTTTCACATGTTCTACTGCCTTTGTATGTACGTTTCATGTATAAATGTTTTTAAAAATATATATATGTTTTGAAACATAAGAGATTTCTTAAACCTGGACCACATGTAGCGTTCATTTGTCACAAATAGTAAAAACAAATTCAATTTTTTGTACACATGAAAGTACAAGCTCTAGGCAGAATTGACCATACCAGTCTCTTTATTTACCCTGGTTGGGTATTATCCCCAGATATTCCTAGACTATTTAAAAAAGACCCAGACTGCATCCATGCCCAGAGTCACGTCTGCGGAGTTGCGTAAGCATGCAGGTCCGAGAGAGACTTTTTTGCTCTATGGAAGGCACACTGCTAGATTGTTTAGCAGCAACTCCTCCTATAATTTAGCAACCTCTGTCTCTTGGCAGCCTCCTAGAGCTGCTGTAATTAGACATTGAAAAGGGCTGAGCGTTTTTCTGTGTTTTTAATTTTTCCCCAAACAGGGTGCAATTACAGCTGCGCCCTGCTCCTGCCTGCTGTGTCAGCAGAACCCACTGGCTCAAACACTGTACACATGAAGACAGGCCTGGGTGCAGGAAGGCTCTGGTGTGGGGCTGACTTGCACACTGCCTGCGTTTCACAGCCTAGTGCTGCTTCAGAAGTCACTTCTGTGCTATGCTGTAGGATTGGGATATATGTGCTCTTGGCCCCTAGTTCAGTCTCGACTTGGGGAGTAGAACTTGTCTTATGTGCTTTTGGAGATGTTGTGACCTTGCTGTTTATTTTAACTTGCTAGAAGAGCACAACACTCAGGAGCCTGTAAGGCTTTTGTCACAACCACACATCCTAGAATAATAGTATATTTACATTTGAAGGAAATGCATACAGCCTTTGACATTTAAGGTAGCTTGTGTTATTTATTGCACACATGGTGTCTTGCTGGTTATACCCAGCATTTTCAGAGTAACTGATGGCCCTGCATCACCGAATCTGCTGACTGTCACTAAACAAATACATTGAAAAGACACAACCTTTAAGCTAATTGTGTTAATAGGACATTATTCTGTTTCTGCTAGTTCCCCGCCCAGCTAGTATTATTGGATGTAATTGGACTTTCCAAACACATTTTATAGTGAATGCTGCAAAACAAATGAGTAGGCTCATTTGTTGAATTGTTATGTTCACTTTACAATTAATTACAAGGGTCCTCTTTTTTGCTCAGATGGCTTTATACGTGTCAAAATGATTCTGCTAGTGCCAAATGCTTTTATTTTATAGCTTGCAAATGTATATGGCACCCATAGTTTAGTGAGGTTAGTTATGTTGCATAGTACAGGGCTACGCAGCTGGCAGCCATTTAAGTTTGATGCATAAATGGCAAAATGATCTAAAATGAAACACCAATATAACTATTCATTGGGGCATCCAGAAGAAGCATGATTTATTTTGTATGAGTTTTTCAGCTTATGTGTGTGCTGACGTTTCAGTGTTGGTGTGATAAATGATCCAGATCACAGTCACCACAATGAAAGTGCTCTTCTCTCAACAACATGCACTCTTACAAAACTGTCTGAAATTGATAGCTGGCAGGTGCAGATTAAGTAACCCCTAATGAGAGTGATCCCAACCCTGCACTTGGGTGATGGTTGGGAGGCTGAGGAGAAGAGGAGCATTGCATTGGAGCCAAGAAAACAATCTTTTTTGGGTACCGTTGCCAGGGCAAACAGCCTCAGAAGCAGCCTGAAATGTATCATTTCTCTGAGGTTTGTAAACTTTGGGTGGAACTCAAGCTATAATGACAGAGGCAGGTGGTACTTAGAGAAAAGATTCTCAGAACAAATTAAAAACACATCATTTTCATAGATTGTATATTCTACAAGTGTGGATCGGTACAAATAGTTATTACAAGGATAGGGAACTAACCCCACACACCTATCCCTAACCCCTATATACGCATTGCATAATAGGCTCTAATTTTAAGCAAGTAATGGAAAGTTTTTGTCTGCAGTTTTTTTTAGGAGGGCTGTGTGAGTATGTGTGTGTGTGTGTGTGTGTGTATATATATATATATATATATATATATATATATATATATATATATATATATATATAATATACGTGTGTGTGTGTTTGTTTTTGTTTTTGTATGTAAGGGTAGTATTATTGGATGCAGTTATCTGTAAATTCCTCCCAGATTGGCTGTGGCTGGCTGGTGCAATGTTAGGAAATCATTTTGCAGTTGGAGGCACATTGAAATACCTCCCGTGGTGTGCCCAACCATATGTTCTTGTTTTGAAAAAAACGGTTGCATCCAGATCTGTCTGTAAAAGTAAGCCCGGTTTGCATGCCAGAGGCCACTGTCTGCTTTTTGAGTTTAGAAATTATTTTCCAAGAGGAGATGTACTGGGTGGGGGTCGGGGTGCGATCCTCCTGGTTTTACCCAGGGTTGAGTGATTTGCCCTTGTTATGGTTAAACTGTGCCGAGGCTAGGGTTTGAACCCAGGGCGTAGTTCCTCTATTACCTTACCACAAGACCGCATTGTCTCTGTGGGGTGGATGTTTACAATAGACATACCAGTTTGGTGTAAAGGCTTAAAACTAGGGGACATTAGAATGTGGAGTGACCACATTGAAACAGCTGTGGGAAAACCTCTCCTCTGTATAAACAGACTGTTCCAGTAAATAAAATAACATTTGAATGCTTCAGGCAACTGCAGGAAATTAAAAGCATGAGGCTTTACCAGATAGACAACCATTTCCTCCTCCAACCCTTTACTTCCAGTTGTATGTCAAGGACCTTAAATTATTGATAAGCAACAAATAGAATTGTCCCTGGAAAAAAAAACAACAATAACAAAAAACTGACTTTTCTCTGTTACAGAAAACTTTGGGATACCAAGGTCAACAATCCAACTACAAGGTAACTTTTACTGTACAGTTTTCTCAATACAAACAACTGTATCACCTATATTAAAATGATTGCAGGTGTAAACTTTACACTGTGTTACAGTGCAGTTCTATATAATGATGCAGTTTGGGGAGGGAATTAGCTGATGGGGTATTCAATATGAGGCTTTGTATACTTTCAGATCATATTGCCTAATTTAAATTAGAAATTAAGATTCCTTAATGATATGATGTGCCCTGTTAACAAAAAAGACATCAACAACATCGTCAATTAATAATGTTATATTCATGAAGCTCTTCTAGACGATTGATGATCTTATAAGCCAAACTTTGTCATTCATGAAAACAGCCACTGAAAGTAAGTTAAAGTAAGCATTGTGAATAGGGCCCGATTTTTTATCTTAGCGGGTCAAAATGTATACCCTGAGTAAAATAATATAGCAAATGAATTACTTACTAAATAAAGAATTCTTGTTGGGTACATGAATGTCCCCTCTTCCCAGACTCGGTACAATGTCTCGGAAGAAGAGTTTCTGGGTGGAGAAGGTGAGCTGCCATGGCAACGAGCCCAGCCTGTCAGACTGTCGGGTCCAGCTCTCTATCTCCCGCAACAGCCCCCCCTGCAGGAAAGGCATGCACGCCGTCACACGCTGCGTCCTGGGAGCAGAGCTCAGCAACGCCCTGAACACCGGCCGCCAGACACACTCCCACAGAGAGGTGAGAGGGGGAGGAGGGGGAAGAGGGGGTGGGGAGTGCAGCAGAAGGAAGATGGAGGAGTGGGGAGAGAGGTAGTGAAGGAGGTAGATGAGAGGCTTGCAGAGGTTCTGCAACAATAAAAAAGCTCTAACAATCAATAATGGACAGAGTATTGTATCTTTACTAAAAAGAAACCCTGACTGACATCTAAAGCAAATAATAAATGATCATATATTCATTTTTTGTAATTATTTGTTTTCTAAGTGGCTACAGATTGTTGTTGTTTTTTAGAGGACTGTTCAGTGTCACTGATTCGAGTTCTCTACAGTGTCAGCCATATTTTTGTTTACTCCAGTCTTTAATGAATTCCTATTTTTTGAAAAATCCAACAGCAATGTACAAAACTGAGATACAAACGACTTGAGAGTACTTAAGAGACCTTACTTAGATGTTGATACTAATTCAAGACTTTAGTCTTGGCCCTGTGTGTCTGGGAGGGGATGCTTCAGCTACACAGTCCAACTCAAAGTTTCATTTTCAAAATCCAAACTGAGATTTTGAGGACTATCATTAGTACCTTTATCATAACCCTCTCTCTTCATGTCTGCAGCCCTCAGTCCGGTTGAAGGCGGGCGCTCGACTGGGTGAGGGTCGCGTGGAGATACTGCGTGAAGGGAAGTGGGGCACGGTGTGCGATCACCAATGGGACCTGGTCTCTGCCAGCGTGGTGTGCCGGGAGCTGGGGTACGGCACAGCAAAGGAGGCTGTGAAAGGAGCGTACATGGGGCAAGGTCAGCCAGTTTCTCTCTGTGTGCCAGTGCTGCAGACTGAACACTTCTGTCTGTGTGTCTGTCAGGCAGCTTTCTCACATGAATGTGTGTCTCTTAGCCCAGGGTTTCCCAATCCTTGTTTTCAGATGTTAAACAATTGCAGAGTTCAACTTAGCTATAACATTTTATAAGTAACTTGAACTCTGCAACTGTTTAAGATCTGAAAACAATTAAAACGATTGAATTAAGCAAATTCAGTTCAATGTAAGGGTTTAATTAAGTAAGTGATAACCGGCAGACACAATGGGTCCCCAGGACCAGGATTGGGAAATCCTGCCTTAGCCTACCTGTATATTTGTCAACAAATCAGCTAAAGCACAGGGATGCTGTGCCTGTGAATAGTGAGGGACTGACAGCATTAGAGATTTGGTGCCCTCTAAGTATTGACCCCTGTAGTTATCCCATTCCTCTAAGTAGCATACAATAAATTGTTGACTTTAGATTTATCTTGCAGTGAGAAGTGTGGTGGGACTTGTGTGTTGTGTGTTTGAACAGCATGAATGCTGATTAGCAGGCCCTCTGTATTTTGTAAGGTATTAGTGGTTAGAGAGTGCTGGGCTGCAGTGTATAATATGGTAGTTAATTAGACTGTAGGATCACAATGTAGATGGCAGCAGGTTTAAGTGGGTCTGTGATAACTAGTAGGTTCTGATAATGCATTGTTTTTTTGAGAATTGGTCTGTAGTATAGAAAGTAGTGGATTTGAGCAGCTCATAGCTAAAGTGCTGAGTTTCATTGTAGGAGATACAGGTAGTGGACAAGAAAAATGGAAACACCTATGTAAAGTCACTTAATAGGACGTTGGGCCACCATGGTATCCCGCTCTGTGGAGTTCTCAGCAGACCGTTTTTGATGAAACTGCCTGCTCGCGCCCCAGGTTGAAATTTGCAGTCAATTGATCTGCAGTTGCTCGCCTGTTTTGCCTTGCACTTCGAATTAATGCACGGATATCACGATCCTGGAGTATGCGCTTCCGCCCACTGTTACCCTTTGCTGATGATGTCTTTCCCTCAGAGTTCCATGCTGACATCACCTTGGAAACATAAGCAAGTTGAGCTGTCTTGGTCACTGAAGCTCCTGCCAAACGGACCCCAACAATCACCCCTCTTTCAAAGTCACTGAGGTCTCCTCTTGCAGCCATGCTAGCCATAATTATAGGCAACCAGGCCTGTCCAGCATTTTTATACATGACCCTAAGCATGCTGGGATGGATGTTATTTGCTTAATTAACGCATGAGCCACACCTGCGTGGAAGCCCGTGCTTTCAATATACTTGGTGTCCCTCATTTACCCAGGTGTTTCCATTTTTTTGTTCACTACCTGTATGTATTACCAGAATAAGCAACATGACACTTCACAGTGATAGTTGCTGCAACTGAAGTAGATTTCTAATTTACAAGCAATTTATACGCCATGGTAATTAAAGAGTTGATAGTTTGTGTGATTCAGTATCAAGCACAGCTCTGTGTTTTACTGATTTGATTCAGCCGGAATTGCTGACATGGTCTGTGGGCATGTGAATCATTTTTATCACATCTCACTCATTAAAAAATGAACATTCACTGGGATGTGTTTTACACACACACACACACACACACACACACACACACACACACATTTGTCTCTTATGCTTTGAATGCTGAAAGATTTACTAAATGAATGTATTAACTTGTAGTCCTTATCACAGACTCCCAGACTCTAAATGTTCACATTTGAACAAGACCTTTTCAGTCAGTAGATGCATGACTGTTCTAGTTTTGCAGCAAAAAAAAGGCGGTGTTTAAATTAAAAAGTGTGTGCTTATTGAAACCCAGCATTACTCCCTCTCCCACTCCATGTTTTCCAGTAGGATCCCGGTGTTTAAAATGCCCCTCCCTCTGGGAATTGAAGCATTGCCTTGGCCTTGAACTGGTGCTTCTTGGCATGGTCATTTAGAGGAAGTGCTTTAATTGGTCAGGAAGAACAAGCTTTTAAATTTGCTCCATATAAAGGGCTGCTTATTCTCTAGTCAAACTGCAGGGTTAAAAACCCTGTTTTTTTCCCCAGAAAACAGGTCGACTCTTATAATTTGAATGATGTTATGTTGTAAACGTTGCACTCGTAGCATTTTGAATATCAGGTTGGCACAAACACCCAAGTACCCAGCTCTCCGTCAATCTGTACCCCTCTGTACCTCTCTGTTCCAGAGCCTTCAACTCTCCCTCCATCTACCCCCTGTACCTCACTGGATCTGAGCCCCTGACACTCCTTGAATCTTTACCTTACTGTTAAAGAGCCCCAACTCTCCCTCAAACTTGAAGTCTCTGTACTCCTGTAACAGAGCCCCCAACTATTTCCTAAATACCAAAAGAAGCATAGCAGATGGAATCATAGCCAGGTTACCAGAGAAGCTGATCTGTATCAACCTGTTTTGATTGCTATCTTTATTGTTGTGAAATGGAAAGGAAAGGTAATCCTTCACTGCCTAGGATGCCCACCCAGTGAACCACAGTACTCAGTGGGCTGCAGCACGCTGTGGGGGGTGCTAGTGTGATTGGAAACTGTGTGCTTGATCTGGAGCTGCTGTAAAAGATCAGAGTTTGTTGTCTGTGCAGAAAACCGTATCCAAGTCAGGAACAGTTCCCCTTTATGCTTTGGATCCACAATTCCAAAGGCAGCACTAAAAACACATCAGCTTGAGCACGCAGGGGAGGCTGGAAAGAGTCATTTACACGCCATAGCGGAAATCACTCTGCCACTATAGAAATGTTCAGTCACACTATTATAGGGAAGTCCAATTTCACTTACTACACTTTTTCTTTCATTCATTATTTTTAATGTGGCTGCTGTGCTTGCAGGATTGGGCCCCATCCACATAAACACAGTGCAGTGCAGTGGGCATGAGCGCGCCATCACTGAGTGCTACTTCCAGGACCTGGCCACCAGGGAGTGCACTCACTACAATGATGCCTCTGTCAGGTGTAATGTGCCTAAGATGGGACTTGACAGCAAGGTAAGGTCATTTAAGCATTTTCCTGACTTTATCTGAATTGGTTCACACCCACTCCATTCTTCCCCATTGACGTGGCTTTCTCATCCTTTCCATTCCCGCAATAAGCTATAATTTTAGGTCTTTAAATCATGGCAATTGTTTTAAAAATAAAGTTTGGTTCTCTTTCATTTATCACAGAGCTGCTTAACCTTGTATGACCTTCCAATGGCTCTACAAACTGCCATGAGCCGTGTCTAAAGTTAATCTAAACAATCCTTTACATAACTAGTGGAACTACTTTTACTCCAGACACTGTTTGGGAATATGCATTGGAAATGTGATGTGCAATGTGATTCTTGTTTTCTCTCCCCTCTGCCGCTGTGTAGATTCGCCTGGCAGGGGGGCGCAGTCCTAGGGAGGGTCGTGTGGAGGTGCTGATGGAGGTCGGAGGTCGGAAGCAGTGGGGTGCGGTGTGCAGCGAGTCCTGGGGTCTCAACGAGGCCATGGTGGTGTGTCGACAGGCGGGCTTCGGATTTGCCTCACACGCCCTACAGGTGCGTGTCTGCAAAAATAATGTTTTCTGCCCTAACTGTACCGATTAAACTACCTAGGTCTGAGAGAATGTGACACCCACTTGTGAAATAAAGCTTTAAAATCAACAATTAGGACCTGGTTGTAACAAACCTTGGGACTGTCTCAAGAGATAAGTTTGATCTACGGAACTGATATGTGGATGTACGTCAGGCAGATCTGCTCTTGAATTTAATCTCTGTTCTCACTGGGAGGTTTTAAAGGGTCATGTGGATCCAATCTCATTTTGTACTGTGAAACATAAATGAAAACAATGGGCATCGCAGACAAGAAATAAACCTTTTGATGCAATAAGAAATAAGAACGTTACGATACAGTGATATGAAACACCTCATTGAGACGTGACTGGAAAACTGCAAACTGCCCTGTTTACTGTGTTACACCCTGGCAGCTGTAACTAATGGACAAGCTGGTAGCTGTAACTAATGGGCAACACCCGACTGTGGAGACAGCAAGATTTTGGAAAGCACTTTTTAAAACAAATAAACATGATTATATATATATATATATATATATATATATATATATATATATATATACAGTACTGTGCAAAAGTTTTAGGCAGGTGTGAAAAAATGCTGTAAAGTAAGAATGCTTTCAAAAATAGACATGTTAATAGATTATATTTATCAATTAACTAAATGTAAAGTGAGGGAACAGAAGAAAAATCTAAATCAAATCCATATTTGGTGTGACAACCCTTTGCCTTCAAAACAGCATCAATTCTTCTAGGTACACTTGCACAAAGTCAGGGATTTTGTAGGCATATAGTCAGGTGTATGATTAAACAATTATACCAAACAGGTGCTAATGATCATCAATTCAATATGTAGGTTGAAACACAATCATTAACTGAAACAGAAACAGCTGTGTAGGAGGAATAAAACTGGGTGAGGAACAGCCAAACTCAGCTAACAAGGTGAGGTTGCTGAAGACAGTTTACTGTCAAAAGTCATACACCATGGCAAGACTGAGCACAGCAACAAGACACAAGGTAGTTATACTGCATCAGCAAGGTCTCTCCCAGGCAGAAATTTCAAGGCAGACAGGGGTTTCCAGATGTGCTGTCCAAGCTCTTTTGAAGAAGCACAAAGCGGGCAACGTTGAGGACCGTGAAGCGCAGTGGTCGGCCAAGGAAACTGCAGCAGATGAAAGACACATCATGCTTACTTCCCTTACGCAATCGGAAGATGTCCAGCAGTGCCATCAGCTCAGAACTAGCAGAAAACAGTGGGACCCTGGTACACCCATCTACTGTCCGGAGAAGTCTGGTCAGAAGTGGCCTTCATGGAAGACTTGCGGCCAAAAAGCCATACCTCCGACGTGGAAACAAGGCCAAGCGACTCAACTATGCACGAAAACACAGGAACTGGGGTGCAGAAAAATGGCAGCAGGTGCTCTGGACTGATGAGTCAAAATTTGAAATATTTGGCTGTAGCAGAAGGCAGTTTGTTCACCAAAGGGCTGGAGAGCGTACACGAATGAATGTCTGCAGGCAACAGTGAAGCATGGTGGAGGTTCCTTGCAAGTTTGGGGCTGCATTTCTGCAAATGGAATTGGGGATTTGGTCAGAATTAATGGTCTCCTCAATGCTGAGAAGTACAGGCAGATACTTATCCATCATGCAATACCATCAGGGAGGCATCTGATTGGCCCCAAATTTATTCTGCAGCATGACAACGACCCCAAACATACAGCGAAAGTCATTAAGAACTATCTTCAGCGTAAAGAAGAACAAGGAGTCCTGGAAGTGATGGTATGGCCCCACAGAGCCCTGATCTCAACATCATCGAGTCTGTCTGGGATTACATGAAGAGAGAGAAGCAACTGAGGCTGCCTAAATCCACAGAAGAACTGTAGTTAGTTCTCCAAGATGTTTGGGCCAACCTACCTGCCGAGTTCCTTCAAAAACTGTGTGCAAGTGTACCTAGAAGAATTGATGCTTGATGCTGTTTTGAAGGCAAAGGGTGGTCACACCAAATATTGATTTGATTTAGATTTTTCTTCTGTTCACTCACTTTGCATTTTGTTAATTGATAAATATAAACTATTAACATGTCTATTTTTGAAAGCATTCTTACTTTACAGCATTTTTTCACACCTGCCTAAAACTTTTGCACAGTACTGTATATATATATATATATATATATATATATATAAATATATATAATGATTCTCTTGTGGACAATGAATCCAACGCCTCCTGTTCATCCATCTGTATTGCCTTGGTAGAAAAGAAGATGTCCACTCTTGAGTTCTAGTAGTCCTCCTTCTTTTCCCCATACATCCTTAGTCCTACGATGTCCCACTTGATTCTTCCAAGTATGGCTTCACCTGAAAGAGATCTGCAGTTGTACATGGCCAGGCTCTGTGTTCTGTGGCAGCCTAAAATTGTAACCCGGTGATTATTAGCACCCTCTGCCTTCATGCCTAACCGGCCGGGATCGGGGGGGTTGGCCATAACTCATCACGCTGGCCAGGAGGGTTGTTGAGTGCCTCTTCCACTTTGGCCGAGTATGTTACTCAAGCTTTCACAGCATGGTTGAAGCTGCCAGAGTCAGGGGACCCCGCTGTACTTCGTCTTGAGAACCTGTTTTCACCCTCCTGCCATATATATATTATTACCATTTGTTATAACGTCCGTCAATAAACTACTGCCCATGTTTAGAAATCTTTATCAACCGCGTTGACGTCATCAATTCAGTGCCCTAAGCTAAAGACATTGATCTATAGTGCTGTCTGGAGATAATTTATCACACAATGAAATGCTTGAATTAAGTTCCCCTTTAAAGTTAAAAACTAGATTTTCATCTGGTTTAGGCAGTGTGAACAGATACAAGAATCTTATCTTTTTTATAAAGATACAGCACAGAACTGCATATTTCATTATGCAATACTTGTGGCTTCGTCAGTGACACCTGTGCTTGTCCTTCCAGGAGACTTGGTACTGGCAGGGTGACCCGAGTGCCAGTGAGGTGGTGCTGAGCGGGACGACATGCTCCGGGACCGAACTCTCGATCCAGCAGTGCCAGAAGCACGGGCAGGTACACTGCCCTCGAGGGGGTGGGCGGCATGCTGCAGGGGTCACCTGTAGTGAGAGTGAGTATCCAGCAGGAGGCAGAAACACAGGGAGAGGGAGAGGGGAAGGGGATTGGATGACTGTGTGGTCTTGGAATAGGGGAATGGGAAAGACTTGCATCTGTTTCAAGTGAATGGTTTTCCTCTCTTCCCCCAGCGGCCCCGGACCTGATTCTGAACGCTCAGATGGTCCAGGAGTCTGCGTACCTGGAGGACCGGCCACTGCACCTGCTCACCTGTGCCCACGAGGAGAAATGCCTCTCCTCCTCCGCGGACCACATGAACTGGCCCTACGGACAGCGGCGCCTGCTTCGTTTCTCCTCGCGCATCCACAACCTGGGCAGGGCTGACTTCCGCCCACGGGCAACTCGAGAATCCTGGATCTGGCACCAGTGCCACAGGTAGGGCTGCACACCTTCACAGTGACATGCTATCAATATCCCATAACTTCACCTCTGAACCTTAAAATTGACTTGTCTCCTGATTCCTAACCACTTCCATAGAGAAATAAAATCACCACAACTGAAATCTCCCATTCTTTTTCAGTGCAACGGTTCATGATCAGTTTTTTTTATCAACATGTTGAATGCATGTGACTGTCTCTCTTACCTCCTTAGTGCAGACCATTCAGCAGCTGTCCTTGCCATGCCCTATATCCCCAAACCCCAGGTCTTACAGCTCCAAATGAGTTTCCTGAAATCATTACAGCAACACTCTTTGGGAACAAGGCAGTCCCTTGTGCCACAGTCAGCCTTCTGAATAATTCAGTTCCAGTCCCTTCGTTGATCTCTGCAATAACTGTGGCCTGTTAAGATGTATTTCAAAGTGTTTAATTGAACAGTTAAATAAACAGCTCCCCAAATCGACCTGCCTGAAAACAGGAGGTTATTGTCAAAGGTTTTCACGAAAATGTAACACACCTTACTTACTGCGTGCCCCAGGAATGAGATCATCTCTTTTAATCCCCTAGTGACTTTCTGTGCCAACCAGTTGCAGTGGGGAAGGGGGTTTGTTTTATATGGTAACAAGCTGTTTATTATAGACTGCTACTGGAAAAAGCCTGCAATATAACTGGTTACAACTAAAGCTCTTTTTGTGTGTTGTACCTCCCTCCCTCTCCCCTCCCTCCCCCTCCCTCTCCCCTCCCCTCCCTCCTCCCTCCCTCCCTCCCTCCCTCCTCCCTCTCCCTCCCTCCCTCCCTCCCCTCCCTCCCTCCCTCCCCTTCCCTTCCCTTCCCTCCTCCTTCCCCTCCCCTTCCCCTCCCTTCCTTCCCTCCCCTTCCTTCCCTCCCTTCCCCTCCCCCTTCCTTCCCTCCTTCCCTCCCTCCCCTTCCTTCCCTCCCTTCCTCCCTTCCCTCCCTTCCTCTCCCTTCCTCCTCCCTTGCAGGCACTACCACAGTATTGAGGTGTTCACACACTACGACCTCCTGACCCTCAATGGCAGCAAAGTTGCAGAAGGTCACAAGGCCAGCTTCTGTCTGGAAGACACCCACTGCCCGGACGGTAAGCCCTGAGCAAGACGCACTGTCTAGAATCACAGCGAGGCACTGAAAGTAATGAGGGTGCTAGATTCAATTCTACGTAGCCTACAGGGCTTCTTACATTCAGCACCCTGTCTAAGAATAACCTGCTGAAGAAATGTTGCTTCCACAAGCTTGCTAACCACTTCTATAAATCACTGTTGTCTAGAAACCATTTCACAAATCTCTACAGGCCAATATCTTTTTGGAACCACTATTTGTTAGTGACCCTCTGGTTAAGTGCATGTGTTCATTCCTCTTACTTCAATTGGCAGGGCTGCAGAAACAGTACGCTTGTGTTAACATGGGACAGCAGGGCATCTCTGTGGGCTGCTGGGATACCTATCGACACGACATTGACTGTCAGTGGGTCGACATAACGGATGTCATACCAGGGGACTACATCTTCCAGGTAGGAGAGTTCAGCTATGCGAAACTAAAGCAAATTTGAATGATTTACAGTGGGGACAGCATGCAATGTGCCAGAATGAAGTGGGACCAGACAATCGAAGCAGGCTGTTAAGGGATATTCTCTCTCAAATAGGTTATCGATATACACTCACTGACAAGAATTGATTCTAGTTTATATGTTGTACGCTATTAACATTTGCGATTCTAATTAACTGAATCAATTCTACTGTACAATTACAGTTTCAAATGACAAACAGCTACAATTCTAAATTACACAGTTCTAAGATAAACAATGCAACTCAGCACCATGACTGGCAGATGAAAGTAAGCGTAGAATACCTCAAATCCATTGGAGAGAGAAAGACACTGGAGCTGAAGGATTAATCTATTTCAATTCCTTGAAACAGTTTTTACATGCATCGCCTCATTCAAAAGCACGTCCTGTTGGCAGCTAAACCAGTAACCGACAGAGATAAAAACATGTTGTACACTGTAATAAAAAACGAAAATTGGCAACAGTCAGTGCATTTACAAGAGCTGAGTTTGATGTTGGGAAAGTACTGGAACATTCTTTTTTTGTCAGTGATTGAACTAGTAGTTAAGCATAAGGTATAATTTTGTGAACTGCCATTTAAGAGAGCAGTGAAATAACACGATAAACAACTTGGCATGTCTGAAGAATGACATCACCACTTATGCAACGAGTTTTAACCATTTATTTCCAGTTTTAGCACTGCTAGAGATTAATGGGGAAAAAGAAGTTACTGTGCAAAAACAAAACAAAACAAAACTAGGGCCATTATAGACCACCACGGAAATACCATTTAAGGTATTTAATGCAAATATCTTTAATAAAAATGAAGATCTGTACATTTTATAAAACAGAAGTTTGGTGCTGGACACACAATTTCCTCACTAATCCATCCTCCTGGTCTCTCCAGGTTGAAGTAAATCCCCACTTCGACATGGTGGAGTCTGATTTCACAAACAACGTAATGCGCTGCCGGTGTAAATACGATGGGAGTCGGATCTGGATGTACGGCTGTCACACAGGTACAGTATTGAACTCACACACTGCAAAGAACCACATATGCAGTGGCTGTACCCTGCAGAACAAACAAACAAAAACAAAAAATTGTATTTATGTATCTCTGGCAATCGAGCTGCAAAAGGAAAAAGGTTTTGGCTGTAGCCCTCCTATATAATGATGCTTAATATTCCGTTCTAGAAGCCTATACATAGCCAACCAATGTATAGGCTTCTATACATGCCTGTATTGTTAAATCTCACCTGTAGCCCAATGTTAAAATGTCATTCTTCTCTGATTCCTTCCTCCCCCCATTCATCTATCAGGAGACGCATATAGTGATGAAATTGAGGATCTGTTTGAGCACCAAAATCAGATCTCCAATAACTTGATCTAAATGTTTGCCCTGGAAATTCCTGGTCGAACCTGGAGTCAGGAATGGGAAGAACTGGACCTTGAATTCGGGACTTGACACTTACCTCAACATGTGCAACACTAACACAAAGCACAGCAGTCTTCTTGTGGGGAAGTCAAGTGGATTTAAAGTGACAAAGGTTGCTCCTTTGGGCAATAAAAATCCATTTGAATCCTTTCTGTAGGATTTATAAATCTTTATGCCAGTGTCTTTCAGTTTGAGTATTTTCTATTTTTATTTTTTAATGCATACAATCCTTTAGGACAGAGTAACTTTAAAAAAAAAAAAAAATATAAAATAAAAAAAAAAAAATATATATATATATATATATATATATATATATATATATATATATATATATATATATATATATTTTTTTCTTTCTGGACTTTGTTCTACAGCCTGTTTCTGATTCCTTATTGAAGTACTTTATTTAAATGTTGTCTTGTACAGAACAGAAATAGACATATTGAATGAAACTCTGTGGGACAAAATCTTGATTTTCTTTTTGATTTCTTCAGGTCAGAGGACATGAAAATAACACATTTTATACTCAAAATGTCAGTGTTCACATAATTCCATTTGTTTCAGGTAAAGCTTTTATGCCCAGATTGGTGGTGAAACAAAAACACATACTGTATATAGCTCTAAAAGCATTATTTTAATATTTTCTAAATATGGGCTACTGCTTTACTCGGAGCACCACAATGTCTGGAGAGCCTAAAGCTTCTACAGTATCTTGAAACAAACAACAACTACTTATGTGCCACTGTAAATTCCCCAACAGATAGTCTATTCACACAAGTGTAACAAGTGAGGGACATTTTCAGGAATTATACTCTCAGGAAGTGATGTCATACTTAAATCATTAAAGCACTAGAACAGCAACATTTTGCAGTTCCTCACTGAGGCAAAGCAGAGATTTGAGGTAAATAAATGAGTACAGCCTGTTTCATAAAAAGGAAAGCTAACCATACTTTTTATTTTACTTGATCGGAGGACACTTCCCATACCTGGACTTGCTTTATAAGAAATAACATTTGTTTAAAAGAGCTTTTTTGAGCTGAAGCTAAATTACTGTTAAAAGCAATAAAATGTGCATTTTATGAAACCACAAACAGCCTGGTTGTAAAACAAACAAAAACAAAATCTAATTGGACAGCAAATTAGTATTTGAATTTGAACTCTCTAAAAGCATATTAAGATTTATATGCACTACAGATCCAGGCATCCTGGGAATATTAAATTATACAGACTTGGATAAGGCAACATCAAAACAAAATCATTTTCTATTATAATTTTTCCCTTTTTTAAGTTGATAATCTGTAGGAATCCCACAAAATGTGTTTTCTGTTTTAAGAGAACAATAGGTTTTTAACTTAAATACACTTTGTAATTTGTACTTGCTTTTGCTTCTTAATCTGTGCAAACATACTTTAGTACAGCATACACTTGACAGTTTTATAACATCCCTCGACTTTAAATCCAGCTAAGTTGTTTACAATTTCAGTTATTGAATTTTACATCTTTGTTTATTATATCAACCTTTTCAATTATACAATTTTCACTGTAGCTTAAGACATCAGCTTTTATTTATTTTAATTAAAATAGATTCTGGCAATATGTTAGTCCATTTATGGCAAATAGTGTCTATAGATAAGTTTAGGCAAATCATTATTTCTTCATTAGCTATTACCTTACAGAAAACCAATATACTTAGTGTATTTTTTTTAATTACTCGACCTCGCTGTTGAAAGTTATTTGCAGAAATACATATTGCAGTGTAAATCAATACAAAAAGTAAACTCCTGATTGGTCCTTCCCTGAAGTTTCTGTAAAAGCAGTAACATTTATGTTAAGCACCACAGTTCCGCATTTAAAAATCACTTCTGCGCTGTACATTTGACAGAGAAGTCCAGTAATTTATGCAGGTCCGTGGATGAACCACAACACCTCCAGTCAGTGATGTCTTATCCACAAGAAGTGATGCAATCCTTTCTGGAACAGATTACACTGGTACTCGTGCAATAAAATAGCTTACTTTACATGAATGCCAAATTGTGCTATTTTAGTTTTTCCTTTAAACAAAGCTGGCTTAATGCTTAAAATTAGATTATTATTATTATTTTTTAATCTATACAGTTTGGTACTAAATCAATGTGATTGTTTTTGTACTGTATTAAGGGCTTTTCATTTTTTATTTATTTTTTTTAAATATGACTTCAACTAAATAAGCGTTTTTATTTAAAAAAAAAAAATGCTCTGTGTTTGCTCTTTAGTAAATTTTAGCCTGTGTTCAACAGCACTTGGGGGGGAAAATGCTAAGCACTAACTCTACATTACAACAAGAATCTCCTAAGCTCCATTTCCACTGCCCAGTGTTGCCCTGTACAGGTGCATTCCTGTAGAGCCCACAATTAAAAGGTAAGAATTTACGCTAGTAGGAATATTTAATTTGTGTTAAATACCAAAAACGATTATCAGGACTAAGTCTGGACAGCGGAAATGCAGCTTTAGGTTCTCACCTGTTGTAGAAGAATCTTCCAGGTGTCCCTACCCACACCTACTTTAACAATGACTTGTAATCAATAAAATAATCTGAAGCAATTGGAAAAAGTTTGATTGTGTACTTTTGTTTAATCATTGAAGGTGTCCTGGTTAGCGTGATGTGTGAAATGCATTGAACCATCTTCAAACTAACAATCCTCCTTTTTTCACAAACTGATATCTGTACCCAGCAACTCAATGAACGCTATGTGTATTATTTTCAAGACTGTATAATCAACCTGCTATATGGATTGATATGGTGAGCAAGTGGGAGACAATGTGGCTTAGTTTTTATTCGGTATGGCCTGGTGACTGGAGAGGAGTCTTTGAGGAAATACAAGATGTAGTATGACCTTGTGGGGAGCTGAAAGCAGCTTGGACCAGTGTCTAGAGCAAATGGTTTGGTTGGGAAGTGGGTAAAACTAGACTCTGCTTAGGGACAAAACATGTGCAAATCCCACCTAACTTAATATTGGGTACATGCAACCCACAACTAACCAACCTCCCCCCACCCCCGGGAAAAGAAAAAGGAGTCATCCGAGTTCCAGCAAACCAATGTGAATCTGGAAATCCTTTCCCTAGAAAGAAAAGCAAAACTAAATTTCAAACAGACTTAAAAGCAGTTTGTGACCCACCAACATTAATTTCCCAAAAAAACCTACGAGTACCAGAATCTCCACATGAGTGTAAACAACCAGCCTCTGTGTTCTCATTTTATCTCAGGAGGCCTGCTTCCTGTTTCCAAACACACCTTTTTATTTGTGGGTTAGTCTGTTTGCTCCCCTCCAGTGCCCCACAATGCCAGCTATGTGGGCTGACGTGAATCATAGCTCTGTCTTGGCTCCCAAACTCAGGTCACATCTCTTACTTTATACATGGCTACTACTCAGGGGAACAGAAGGTCCACTTCCTCAGGGAGATCAGTGTTCCACTCTGGTCACAAGTGAAACAAGTTCTAGAACTCTATGTTCAGTTGGCAGTGGACCAGTGAAAAACTTTGTATACCACACATTTTTAGCTTTAATTAAACATTGTAAGACTCAAGTAGACACGTAGCATTGTACCCTGGTCTCTCTCATTCATATTACATCATGAGAATATTCCTCATGTAGACTATGGGCATAATAAATCCAATAACATACTCCTAGTGTTATTATACATTTAATGATTTTGCTATACATCTGTGCCATCAATAAATAATTAGATAAACATGGCAGATTTGCTTGGGGTATCATGTTCAGTCTCCTTCGTCTACTTGGCTTAGTCTATTGTTTAATGCAGGTGCATGCAATTGTCAAAGCCAAAAAGGATAGCTGAAAAATTAAAAGCTTATTAAAAAAATAATATTTATCAAGAGGCCAGGACATAAAAAATGGGGCCAACATTGCCATTTTTATTGCAACAGGAACTTCTGGTAACAAATAGTTTTCATAATTTCTACAACTTGTTCTTGTACATGCAAAACGTTTTGGGTCAGATCATATCCACCGCCACCACTGTAAATACAAAATTAGAACTACAGTAATCCATTGCGTATCTGCCTGTCACATACCCACCCGTCACATATCCGCCATGACCAACCTCTTCAGCAACATTAGTTTATTATTGAACAAAGAAGATTAGTTGAGATATTGTAGATCCTAAAAAAGATTTCGTACACTTTGTTGTATGTGCTCCGTGCGCTGCCATTGCTGGTAGTGTCACGTGAGCTGTTCAGTGTGTTGATACATAAATAAATCCTGTTCGCCATGGGCGATCAACTTCAACCTCCGTCTCAATCTCCTGCCTGTCACTCAGCAGCGATAAGTCAGATAAGTGACAGATTACTATATCAGCAACGTGAAAAAGCAGGATTACAATGACCTACATTCAAAGTACAGGCCACACTCTTTATAACGCTGTAGTTGAGAGCCAGAGCTAAGAGGCCATGCGATTTGTGTTCTACCTTACAATGAGAATACAAGTGCCAGTGTAATCGCATCAAGGGGCAAAAGGGAGCCCGACTTATAAACTGTTCTGTGGTGTAAAGGGCTGCCTTCTAACGAGGGAGCACTGTATGTGCATGTAAAAATGTAGATATGACAAGTATGTATGCATATACACAGGGATAGATGGGCTCCTCCAAACATGAACGGATGGATTTTTAATTTTGACAATTAAAAAAAAAAGTAGAGATATTAAAATCAAACACAACTTTATTTCTGTTGATTACTTTTTAATAACTTAACCAGG
The DNA here is from genome assembly GCA_030684275.1 of Acipenser oxyrinchus oxyrinchus. Lineage (NCBI taxonomy): Eukaryota > Metazoa > Chordata > Actinopteri > Acipenseriformes > Acipenseridae > Acipenser > Acipenser oxyrinchus. The sequence continues at coordinate 43,706,818 of CM060257.1, read as the reverse complement.
TTGATTTTGAAAATCGAAAGACTCCTGCCTATATAATTCCCAGCATTACAGACCTCTCAGCAAATATGTGTCTACTTAAAGATATATAAAAACATTCAGTTGAACACCCCTGCTTGAAAAGACGCTACCTTGTGTGAATATCTTCGTTTCCACACAGCATCAGGCTACTAATTTCTTCTCAAACTGAGGTCTTACAGAAAACGTTATACTGTTTTTCCTCTGTCACTGGCTCAAATATTCATGGCAGTGTCCAAGACAAATTCCCAGCATGGAAACTGGGCCTCTCTGGAAGAGAGCATGCCTGCCCTGTTACATATCTTCAAATACAGCATATCCAACTGAATTTCATGCACCATATATAATACTGCTGATCTCTCACCAACAATCGGTCATGTATAAAAAGCCTGGTCATTTTCCCTCCCAAGCATCCTCACGCTGTTTGGCCGCCAATCGCTTTTGTTCTGGAAAAAGAAAAAAAAGGAAATAAATAAATAAATGTACAGTCAACCCTCTTTATCCCGCCAGGTAAGGACCATGGGCAAAAACAGGCAATAAGCGAGGGTGGCGTTATAGTGAGGGTCAACAAAAAAACAAAAAACACACACACACACACACACACACACACACACACACACACACTTCTATGTTTGCAATAAATTCAAAACATCTTTTTTTAGTTATACAATTATAGTATCTCCAGGCCACTTTAATAAAACATTAGTCTTTTTTTAAAAACTACAGTACTAGTTCTTAACACAACAGTAGGTCTACTAGTGACGTTTTATCATCTTTTCCCATCTGTATGAAACAAACGGTTACTTTTGGGGAAGTTTACTTAAAATAATAATAATAATAATAATAATAATAATAATAATAATAATAATAATAATAATAATATGTAGGAGATAACGTTCTGCATAAAGTATTAATTATGTATTTGATTATAATTTTCTTTACTTCTGTTACCAAGTTTTATTTTCATATTTTGATACAGCTTAAGGCACATGTAACTAGCTAAACAAGACATTTGCAGTCTCTCGTATCTTGGCATCTGGGCAGAGCGCCAAAGTTACTAGGTTCTAAGTTATCAAGATGGGTGGAGGAGTGGAGACACAATGTGAAAACAGACCACCACAAACAAAGGACTAGTTTGAAACAGTTTCTAACAGATTAGGTTAAAATGGACGAAGAAGACAACGCCAAATCAATATGGGTCAGAATAATGGACAAAAATTCAAAAGGCATAATAGGAGCATGCTATAGACCGCCAAATTCAGACACAGAGCAAAATAATCTGTTGTACAATGACATTAGAAATGCGTGTAGCAAAGGAGAAGCCATACTAATGGAGGATTTCAACTTCCCCCGTATAAAATGGGAAAACCCGGTGAGGAGCACGACGGACGAAATTGAAACTGTGGAAATGACAAATGACTGCTTCCTAACGCAATTTGTCAAGGCACCGACTAGAGGGGAGGCATGCCTTGATTTAGTCTTTTCAAATAATGAAGACAGAATAACTAAAACAGAGGTCAGAGAACCATTGGCAAACTCAGACCACAACATGGTCTCATTTGACGTGATTTTTAAAACCCAAAAAGTAATGACTAAAGCTAAGGTTTACAATTTTAGAAAAGTACTAGAGGCAGAAAACAATTACATCCCAGAAGTAGACAAATCAAAATCTAAAACAAAATGGCCAAAATGGTTTAATAGATCAATAAAAAAATATTCCGCGAAAAAAGGCACTTTACAGAATGTTTAAAAGGGACCAAAAACAAAAGTACACAGAAAGGAGTACTTGAAACTGCAAACACAAGTCAAAAAGGAAGTTAGAAAGGCCAAGAGAGATACAAATGAACATTGCTAACGGGGCTAAAACCAATTCCAAAATGTGTTTCCAATATTATAACTGCAAGAGAACATTCAAAGAGGAGGTTAAATATCTAAGAGATACAAATGGCAAAATCATAGACGAAGAAAAAAAATAGCAAAATATATTAAACGATTACTTTTCACAAGTTTTTACAAAGGAGGATACAGACAACATGCCCCACATGTCGACCTGTTCCTATCCAGTTTTAAATAACTTTAGCATAACAGAGGCAGAAGTGTTAAAGGGACTAGGAGCTCTTAAAATAAACAAATTCCCTGGGCCGGATGAGATTCCCCCAATAGTACTCAAAGAAATGAAAGAAGTTATTTACAAACCGCTAACCGAGATCATGCAACAGTCTCTTGACACAGGGGTTGTACCGACAGACTGGAGAATTGCAAACGTAATATCAATCCACAAAAAGGGAGACAAAACCGAACAAGGTAACTACAGACCAATAAGCCTGACTTCTTATATGTAAACTATAATAAGATCCAAAAAGGAAAATTACCTATATGGTAACAGTATCCTGGGAGACAGACAGCATGGTTTTAGGAAAGGGAGATCGTGTCTAACTAACCTGCTTGATTTTTTAAGGATGCAACATCAACAATGGTTTAAGGATGCAACATCAACAATGCATAATTGCAAAGCATATGACATGGTTTATTTAGATTTCCAGAAAGCTTTTTGACAAAGTCCCGCATAAAAGATTAATCCTCAAACTGAATGCAGTAGGGATTCAAGGAAATGCATGGAGATGGATTAGGGAGTGGTTAACATGTAGAAAACAGAAAGTACTGTTTAGAGGAGAAACCTCAAAATGGAGCGAGGTAACCAGTGGTGTACCACAGGGATCAGTATTAGGTCCTCTGCTATTCCTAATCTACATTAATGATTTAGATTCTGGTATAGTAAGCAAACTTGTTAAAATAGGAGGAGTGGCAAACACTGTTGCAGCCGCAAAGGTCATTCAAAATGATTTAGGCAGCATTTAGAATGGGCAGACACATGGCAAATGACATTTAATAGAGAAAAGTGTAAGGTACTGCACACAGGCAATAAAAATGTGCATTATAAATATCATATGGGATACTGAAATTGAAGAAGGAATCTATGAAAACAACCTAGGAGTTTATGTTGACTCAGAAATGTCTTTATCTAGACAATGTGGGGAAGCTATAAAAAAGGCCAACATGATGCTCAGATATATTGTGAAAAGTGTTGAATTTAAAATTAAGGGAATTAATGATAAAACTTTACAATGCATTAGTAAGACCTCATCTAGAATATTGTGTTCAGTTCTGGTCACCTCGTTACAAAAAGGATATTGCTGCTCTAGAAAGAGCGCAAAGAAGAGCGACCAGAATTATCCCGGGTTTAAAAGGCATGTCGTATGCAGACAGGCTAAAAGAATTGAATCTATTTAGTCTTGAACAAAGAAGACTACGCGGTTATCTTTTCAGATGCATACATGTAGATTTTTTTTCTTTTGCTCTGGTGTTAAATGTAGGGTTGACTCGCCATTTTGTACTTTCTGTTTTGCTTTGGGAGCGGAAGTGTTGATGACATTGGTATGAACGTTCAGTTAACAACAAATTAGGTAAGCGAGTCAAAGGTTAACTGCATAACTTTGTTGTTTTAATTGGCCATGATTATTTCGCTGGCGCTACAATGCTTATAGTTATGTTTGCTTGGTTTGGGAAGTTGGTGGGTGGCGGGCAGCAGGGTGGCGATATAACGGGTACAAATAGCACTGTTTTTATATTGGTGACATTTGTTCAGACAGAATAGATGGCGGTATGCAAGGGTGGCGTTATAAAGGGGGCAGTATAACGTAGGACAACTGTATATATTTTTATATCACACCCACAGTGTCAAGACCATTCAGGGACAGTGTTTACATTAACATTTGTAAGAGCAAGAGACGCAAGATTATTTAATTTTTTATCATTAAGTAGAATGTTGTAGGAATTGCTGTAATTTAGATTACTACACTTTTTGGCATCAATATGTTTTTGTCCGATAACACTGAACCTTTGTTTTAGACATCGATCCATGCCAGAAGAGGCAGGGGACAATGCTTGGTTAATAAGCTGTGTGCCGCTTTTAAACTTCCATCATGATGGGCGACTGCATTATTTTGAGGGGGTGGATCTGTATCATTAAGAATATGCAGACACTTGAAAATGAAAGCTGTTAATCCACATGAATTGCGGAAAACAAATTGTACAAAACAAATGATTCTGCTGCATCAAAGATTGCCCTTATATGTATCATTAGTGGGGCTTGCAAAGCAAGAGTCCCCCCTTTAAATCTTCGACATACTTCTTCTTCTTCTTCTTCTTCTTCTTCTTCTTCTTCTTCTTCTTCTTCTTCTTCTTCTTCACGCTACTCCTCTTACACTGTTTAAGCTACAATCGCAATTCAAACTTTAAAACGTGTAGACCGGTCTGGAATAGTGTGCTTGTATACAACTTTTTGATATCTTTTATACTTTTTAAACTATTAAGCTTTTTGTCCTTTTTTGTCCATCTTCATTCACTTTAATGGGACTTTTTTCAACATTCTAAAGCTCCCCATTGTTTAAAAACTCAAAGACTTCCAACATTCTATTTACTGTAAACGATGTAACTTTTGACACAAATCAGCTACTTTGACCACTTTCCCAACAAGTAAGACAAAAAGTTAGAGCATATGGAATCTTCCTCTACTTCTCTGCTATTCAAATCTGAAATCAAAATATAAATAACTTTTACCAATCAAGAGGTACAACTGTTTTAGTAACCGCACCAACTCAATTTTCTCTAACTTTTTATAAACAACTGCCGTTTTGACCACTTTCCCAACAAGTTAGACAAATACTTAGAGCAAATGAAATTTCTCTACTTCTCAGCTATTCAAATATGAAACAGGAATGGCGTCTACCAATCAAGAGGTACAGCTGTTTTAGTAACCGCATCAACTTCTTTCAGTAGGCTACTTCCCACTGTTGAATTAGCTGTCATAGAACTAAAATGACAGCTAATTCAACAGAGAAATTTCAAATTCTAGCACATTCTAAGCATGAGACAATTAGTAAACAATGTGACTTTTGACACAAATCAGCTACTTTGACCACTTTCCCAATAAAGCAAGCCCCACAACTTTACTTGTAAACTTACCATCTAGTTCTGATTTACTGTCTTTGTATACTTTGTAAATCAGTGGGAAACACAAAAAAAATAAATGAAGAAACCAGAGAGAAGAAAAAAGTCCCAAGGGAAGGTCTGGGTGGGAGGGGACTTTAAATAGCCCCTAGGGGATGCCTCAAGAGTTTCACCTCTATACTGGTATTTAGTAATACCTTTTCATACACGTTTACATGTTATTATTTACCACAGTACAGCCTCTGTTGAACCACACAGCACCAGGGCTACCCTTGTGTGCACACAATCTACCTTTTACCTTTTTATTCTACTGGTGAATTTAATGACTGTGAGAGACGAGAGCCTCAAAGGTAGTGGTCAATAGGGATGGTAGAGCACAGGCACAGAGGACGTGAGGAATGTATTGCCAGTGGAAAGAAAGAAGCTGACAGCACTGTGGAAAAGGGCCCACTGTCTGCCCTTCCGTCTACAGTGCAAGTACAGACCAGGGATCCATAGAGCAGGAACAACTCAGGAATTGTGCTTGTTAATGGTGATGGGCTTCTAGCTCTAGGGACTGATCAAGAAATAACTATGTTCTTAATTTGTATTAGTCAATCTTATTGTATCTTTAACAAACACAAATATCCTTCTAAACACACCATCCTTTTTTAAATCAATGTAAATTAAAACAAACCCACATAACAGTGCAAGTGCTTTCCTTAATGAAAATTGCTTGGAGTGTAAAGGGTTAACATCTAAACTGCTGCAGAGAACATACAAGCATTACTTGAAGTACATCCCTATCTAGTGGTAGAAATAGGAAACTACACCAGTGTGACAATTAATATAGGAACGTATACTGTGTTCTCACCACGGGCCTCCTGCAGTTTCCTCTTCTCTGCATCCCTATCCTCTCGGCTCTGGGGGCTCCGGACACCCAGCGCCCCAATAACCAACCTTCTGGCCAGAGCTGCACTTGTCTTGGGGCGCTCCTTTGCAGGCAGAAGATAATCTGAATGAGGGTAAAAAAAAAAAACACAGACAATACTCAATTATTTATTTTATCATGCAGTTGCCAAAGAAACAATGTTCCGAAAACAAGACCTGGAGTAGGCCTAATGTCGGTTTGTAACACTGTTTTACACCGATTCTAACAAACCAACACTGCAACTGCACTTTTGAATTTGTCTTTAAAAGAGAATGATCTAGCAGACTGATGATGGAAATACTGTCCAAAATACTGAATGAATCACAGAGGTCTCTTCTCCTGTCACTGATAGGAGTTTCTGTCTCCAAGAAGAAAAAAGTGATACTACTTTATTACTGTAAGTTATTCAAGTTGATTAAACTGTTTAGAACCCACCTGAACATCCCCTGGCCTTAGCTTTGGTCGCAGCGGACGCCTGTGACAGCGGGCGGACCTTCAGCATCGGGTGTTTTGTTCTCAGGGCGTCTCGTGCTGGATTAACAGAGCAGGGTTAGAGGTGTAAGTGTGTATGTATGCTAGTCTTTCCTGTTGAGGGAGAACCACTAGTGTGGCAAACATTATAGTTCTCACTGTGCCCAACTTTTTCAAAGATGGACTTTGAAGGAAAGACTGTGTTCGATCTGTGATTAATTATTTATGGCACGGGAACAGGAAAGCACATTGGTACATTACAGCATAATGTAAATGTAAACATTGTATTATTTTAAATAAAACATGATAAACACTAAACGTTACATTTATTATTTAAACAACTAAATACAAATACAGGTACAATGTTATGCAACAATTTAACCCTGCACAGTTCTGCGTTAATATTGAATAAACAAAAATACAAATCTATGCAAGTGACAGTAAAAGTGGTGTAAAAGCATAAGTACATTTTTTTAATATCACTAGACAACTCACCGGCTATTGGGCTGGAGAAGAGTCCCAGTGCATGAGTGTCATCCACCCATTGAATATCAAACCCCTTTTGCCTGCATATGAAACCAAAATCAGTGCCCAATATAAAGGCAATATTTACTCCAGTTTTTCACTAGAAGTATTTTCTTCTATATTAGGATATTAACCACTATTCTTCACCATGATAAAACACCGCTATCTACTCACACTCTTAGTCTACCCACATCTACTTTAAATAACTAAACAGCAGCAGGTATAAATACCAGCACCCTAGAACTCATATTTATGTCAGCCACTACTTGGACCATTAGAACAGATACAACTGTATCTAATGCAAGGCTTCAACAACCTCTCTTTGAAGCTGCTGTTTCTTACACTGTCCATCTCATCCTCTCTGCCCTACTACTGTCTCAGATAGAATGCTCCTTTTACTCCACCCTGAAACTGAGGCTCTCTGCTCACAATTAATACCCACTGGAAGCTGTTGAAAGTTCGGAGCAGATCCTCGGTTTTGAACTCTGAAGGAAACTCGTAGATCTCAACGATGTGGGACAACTCATCCTCTCTGAGCTCCACCTCGGATTCGACTGCCCAGTTGTAATAATCAAATCGGGGCTCCTGGATGGACTTCTTTACCTTCCCCTGATTTTGTGATATCTGAAAGAGAGATTGCAACCAGACAGGACACACCATCAGAAACTAGACAACATCCCAGGATGAAAACCCAGCTCCTGATGTTCTTAGAATAGTCTATCAAGCTTTTAAAAATTAGGCAGAGTGTTTTGAATGCTACTTTAGAGTCAAGAGCAAGGGTTCTAACTGTATACAACTGGTTCTGTTTTTATCTGGATAATTCAAGTGTTTTTGGAATTATAATAAGGTGTCTTTAAAATGTACATTAGAAGCAATAACTCCACCAAATAAATTGTTTCAGCTTAGTTATTAATAATGCCCCCTTCCGCCCATTCATCAATCTGAAGAGGAAAACAAAACAGTTTGCCACAGAACCTGATTTTTATGTTACAAAACGTACATTTAACCTTCCGGGTTGTTCTTCTAATCGTGTATCATTCACAAAAAACACACAGTTACCTCCTCCAGTAGATGGGGGTCCAGGCAATCTCCCTCGTCATTAAATAGGGTGTCCCAGCTGTCTGACTCCTGGTCACTGGGATCCTCCTTCAATGCTGTACTGACAGAATGTGAACTTTGTTCCAAGGTTCCCGAGTCTCCATTCAGTACCTTCTCAACATACCAAGTCTCCTCAGTCTGCAAGCCTGTGATGGAACAATCTAGACTACCTTGGGAAGGCTTTGTGTTTGTGTTACTCTTCACCCCTTCATCCTGTCCTTCTCCCAGCCCTGTCCCAGGGCAGACACCCTCTTCCTGACCTGCACTAACTGCTAAGGGCTCCTTCACTGTCACACCCATACCAGAGTCTCTCTCTCCTAGCCTGCTACCTACAGCTTCACCAAGTGGGCCAGATTTAGAAATACAGAGTTCAGTTTGGATGTCTTGAATGTTTTCCTTATGAGAACAGCTCTGAGGTCCATCCAAGACAAGGTGTTCCATAGGATGGAAATCATTTCCCTTCTTATTTCCTACCTCTCCCTCTTTATCTGCTATCCCTCGATTGCTTGTGTCTTCCCTTGTTTCTGTTTTTTTGTCCCCATCGCTAATCCCCTGACTCACCTCTCTCTCACCGCCCAGTTGCTTCTGACTTTCACTACCTTCCCTGTCCCTTTTCATTTTGCTTCCCCCAGTACCCATGTTACCCTTCTTCCCCTTATCCTTGACCTGCCTCCCTTTCCTCTCCCTCTGCTTTTCCCCCCTCCCTGACCCACCAACCTCAAGGGGACTTGCTCTAGCCTTGCCCTGAGCCTGCCTCTTGGGCTCCTCGCTAGTAGAGGGGCATAGGGCCACTTCCTTCAACGGCTCTCCTTTCTTCTCCTGCTCCCCAGTCGCTTGCTGCCTTCTAGGGACATAAAGTGCCCTGTCTGGCTTTTTGGAGTTAATTCGCTTCCTCTCCTCCTCCTGGTCCATTACCAATCACGACTCAGCCTGCAGAAAAAAGCATTATTTATTACCACTATTTAAAAAGCAGACTTTCATCATGAATCCGAACTCTCAATGACTAGCTTGTTGGGAGAAAACACATCATTGTAGGGCAATTCGATGAACGTCAGACTACTGGCAAGGCTCTGATGATCAAACTTCCATGTATTAGTAAAAACCCATCACAACAAAAATCTTTTAATCATATATAGGCAAATTCCGTGCAACAAGCATACTATATAAATGGAATGGGGTAGTACTCTCTGCTCCAGCAGCTCCCTTACAAGGAACAGCCCTCAGTGAATTGCTTCCAAACAACAAAACATTTTATTTCTGAAACAGTCTGTGACTACTTTAATGTTAAAGTTTTTTATTTTGAAAATGAGATTTGAAAAGGGTGGAATAACTTGCCAGCAATTGTGTACAGTGTGAGCGAGGGTCTGCTTTGATAGTCAGCAATCAATCTGAACGCATTGTTTTATATTCTACAGGAGAACAAGCCAAGCATAAAAGGTATCCATTTAACAATTGGCCAAAATACCTCACAATGTTATTTCCTGAATTGCTTTTAACGCTAATTCTTTTAATATATTTTGTTTAAAGAAAATCTAGATTTATTTTTTTCTCTTTATATCAGTCAAATTTATGGCTGGCTGTAGTGAGATCAATCCAACCAGGAAAGAGCAGTAATTAATACAGAGAGATGAGGGATGGGGCTCTACTCTCCTCCTCCCCCCTTTCTCTCTGTCTTCTCTTTTATTTATAACCCTTGTCAGTCTGTTGTTGTGATTATGGATGTCATAAGGCAATAAACCGCTCTGGGATCAATAAACCTGAAATTAAAAAATGTACTTCCGCAGCTAACTTTCGTCTTCAAGAAAGCAAGTTCCCCATGTCTGTAACATCACTGGAAATGAAACCAATAAAGAATAAAGAAAAATAAATTACAGCACAAAACACCTCAACCTACTTTAAGCCTACATTCTGCATAACTCCGTGAGTAATACAAAACTGCATTATATTATCCACACTTATATGCAACATTGGATGTACTACATGTTACAGAAATGTTACAGAAAAGAATATTTTAGGTTATATGTCAGTGAGGGGGGAGGGGGGGGGGCAAGTTTGCAACCCCAAAAAGTTAATAATTAGCATTTCACATTATCCTATTACTTCATATTATCTGCTCCATTTGACCAGCTGAAGAGCTCTTGTTGGTGAGGTGAGATGAGGGGGACAAGGTTGATGAATCACCTTGCACACACACCACATCCCATCTCAGAGAGAGTCTGAATTTCCCTCAGCGCCCCGTCCCAGAGAACAGATTGTCTCCCCTTTTACTCAGGGTAGAGTAGAATCTATCTGAAATTAATTTTTGTACTCTATGGGTCTACCACTGAGCACAATGATACGAGGGAAGATCCGGCTCCACAGTTGTGACAGCGCTCTCTGTTTCATTAACACATTTTCCCTGCATCACTTTGAGATGCTAACAGTCACCTGTAAAAATCAGGGTACAGTGGCCTTAGCTCCCACTCTGGCCAGCATGGGCCTCATACCCCTTCAACTATAGAAAGATTTTAAAGTTAATAACAACAACACTTATTTAATGTCCCTGAATAAATCTACAAATACGAGTTCAATGGCAGAGCAGCCTGTGAAGCTACTTATGTCCAGACAGGGGCATAGTAAGGTTAATGAAAGGGCTTGATACCATTCTGAAATATACAAAGCAGTTGCCATCCCCATAGCCACATTCTTTTATTATAAACAGAAGGTGGTTAAAGTCTAATTTATTTCTCCAATTGGATTAGGTCCCCCATGAATATGACATTGAGAGTAAAACTGCTAAATAAATCAATAATAGCATCTAAAAAAATAACTATTACATGCCACACTAACTTTAGACTTGGACATCCCTTGTTTTAAAAAAATGAGTAATTTGGGGTGGATTTAATCAACAGTGAAAAGGACAAATCATAGCAGAAAAGCATACAAGCTTTGCACAAATATCCCAGTGGGTGTAAAAATGCTAAGAGTGGGTTTATTTTTGGTCTGGATTAGATTATACTGTAATACACATTAAACTATTTTCCAGGAAAATGGCAAGGGATTCCAGGCAGGGACAGTATTTTTTAGCATCCTCCAAGTAACTATCTGTCTCATTAACCTATACAAGAAATCTGACTAGGTACAAAAATACAGTCTTCTAACCTAACACACATCAAGTACAGGCGCAACGGCGAAATGGCCCTCCAATGCTCCACCTGTTGAAATTCTTCTAGGCCCGCTATTCTTCACACTGGCCCATTACAGTCACTAATATATATATATATATATATATATATATATATATATATATATATATATATATATATATATATATATATATATATATATATATAGTACCCATATTAAAAAATTGAAAATTGTACAGTTAGATTGACAAGTTATTTACGTAGTTTCTCAGTGTTGATTGTTTTACAGCATATTTTACCAGTCCCTAGTTTAAAACGTTTACTTTTTATGTTTGTTTTTATATATTTTTTCAATTAAATATCATTTTGAACTCACCGCTACAGGCCTATAAACAGACAAATGAATAGTTTCAGACAGAAATAAAAACCAGGAAGCGCAAACAAAACAATATAATTTAAAAAAAACAAAACAAAACAAAAAAAAAAACACCTTCACTGTTTTGTTTTTAGTAAACATTCAGCATGTTAAATGAGACCAGCCAATAAATTCAAGTTAAAGTTTTTTAAGGGTACCTTATCTCTTATTATTTTGTTTTCTGTCCACAGTCGACTTGTGAGCAAGTACGGCGCGTACACAACCAATGTTTGGCCTTACACGTTCGTGGTGGGCCGTCATCACGCACTTACAAAATAGGAATTCTGGGAGATGTAGTTTTTTGTTTCCTCCAACACGTACAGAAGCATATACTTTAGGTCTCCAAACTAGGAGCCCACCAGTCCTTTTACCAGCAACGCGAGCGGCATATTTACTGGATTCCAAATTAAAATGGAAACCCAACCAGCCATGTTTTGTTACAGGGAAACATGTACCCCAAATCGGCTTGTTTACTGACAATACAAACCAAGCAACTTGGCTAATCTGCCTTATCATGTGGAGGCCATCTTTACAAGAAACAAGGCAAGTCCCTTCATTGGAAGTCAATGTAAATGTACCCCTTTGTTGTGAGTTTCAAAGGAATATGCTAGTTTACTAAGAAGAAAGTCATACACTGATGAAGTAGACCCTCCAATGGGAACCAAAAAGCTATTGTATATAAAGCATCCGTTTCACTGATTACACAATAAAGAGCCTTTACTGGTAACCAAAAAGCCCCTTTACTGGCAACCAGCTGGGGACTCAAAAGTCATAAAATAAGCATATATATATATATATATATATATATATATATATATATATATATATATATATATATATATATATATATATATATATGCCTGTGGACTACATAATATTCCTGTTATGTAATAACGAACTCCAAGGTATGATTTGAAGATTCAGATTTGTATGTGTATGCTAACTCTACATAATTTAATGTACTGAATATTAACATTCATTCAAAACTTTAAAAAAAAAAACTTCTGTGAAACAGTACATTCAGATATATTTATATGGGTTTATTCTCTGAGGTCAGCTATAAAACACAAAGACTATTATACCAGCCAATCAATACGTGAACATCAGATTTTTTTTACACACTAGATGTATTGTTATAGCCAGAAGAGCATAAATCAGATGTTCATATGCTAAATTAAAAAAAAAAAAAGATTTATAGCAGTTAAAAACACGTTGATATTCCAGGGTTATTAAAAGAGTAAATATTTGTATATCTAATACTAATTTCTAGATATATCTAATACTAATTTCTTATGCCTTTTATGTTTAACCAGTTATGATTTTTAAAGCTTATTACAATAGATGAGCACGGAGTAAAGTTTTAGCAATTATTATTGCAAACACTGAAGAGCCATGCTTAGAGGGTGGTCATTATTAAGGTGTATTCTCTGACACTCAAAAAACCAAATTAGCAACAAAAAAGAGTGACTTAATTTCATTTACAGTTCCATTATTGTGGGGCCCCTCACTGGTTGATCTCTGGCTTTGTTCCACCTATACATGTCATCGGGTTAAAAAGTGCTGCTTTTGAGGATTCCTTCTATTTTACTTGAATTTCTGGATTTTTGAGATCTCTGTCTTATTTAATTAAACATCTTTCACATTAAAGATCCATCCTTTATCATTAACCGCTTACCCCTTTTACGGTGAGCGGTGAGCCAGAGCCTAACCCAGCATACACAGGGCGCAAGGCGAGACTACTCCCTGGACGGGACGCCAGTCCATTGCAGGGCCACACACACACACACACACAGAGGGCAATTTAGAGTGACCAATCAAGCTGGACAGCATGTCTTTGGACTGTGGGAGGAAACCGGAGTACCCGGAGAAAACCCAAGAGAACACGGGGAGAACATGCAAACTCCACACAGACAGACCCGAGGCAGGAATCAAACCCAGGACCCTGGTGCTGTGAGGCAGCAGCGCTAACCACTACGCCACCGTGCCGCCCCACATTAAAGATTGTATGGCACAATTTCAAATCAGATTTTTGATGAGTGCAATTTAATTGACATTCAATGCAGCTTCACCCTCCCTCCCTGCTACTCCCCTGCAGAGAGGCCATGCAGCCAGCAGCATCGCAGAGGATGGGGGGAGATTCGACTTGCTAAAAATATGTATTTATATAGAATGTTATTCATATTGTATTCCACTTACATTTTTATTAAATATGCAGTGTCCCCATGCAGTACAAATATTATCTTACCAAGATAATTACCATTCAGATAATATTTATGATTTGATGCAATTATTTTATACTAACTAAAAACTTATCACGATAATATTTGCAATGTGGTTATTTGATGGAATTGGAACATCAAGGTGATCAAAAACTGTGTAAAACTTGGGTCCCTACCTTACAGTTAAAAATGAATCTGTGGACAGTAAACAAACTGGACTGCCAATAATCTGTTTTCTGAAGGCTTAATTGTGGACTGAAGAACTAGTTAACAGACATCACATATTTTTATCTGAGAGTAAAACTGATCTTGGCAAATTAAGCCATAACAAAGTTAGAAGACAGTTCCAGCTAATCCTTAATCAGTTTTAAGGCTGAAAAAGTCTGTCAATTTGCATAAAGTTTCACCATTTCTTTATATTATGTGTCATTTTACACTTGGGGATGTAACAGTACAGTCCCATTGAGGTTCACATGTGGGATGTGTAAACTGGGTAAATCAATGACAGTGTATTTTGTTATTAGGCAAAACATCAATGTGGTTTAATGGAACATGCATTCACCATGATAAATCTGATTTATTCATCAGTCAAGAAGTACTTGAAGATTTGAGGAGGTGTCATGATGCATAAACGTTCGATCAAGTGGTATAATTCGCCAATAAACAATACATCTTTCACCATGATGATACTGAGGCAAAGAGGTTGAAGGAGTACCTCTGTGAGTTCACTGAGCATGGATTCCACACACTATTTTGAACTGTGGATTACTGCAAAGGTCACAGATCAGGTCCCCAGAGCTGTACTTTTACATTTTCCAGAGCAGAGCATTTTGGATGCTGCATGATGGGTCTGCAGAACAATACACTTAAACCCCAACAACTTATTTCCTTATCATGGGGCAATAGATTTTTTTTAGACTATTTTTTTTAACTTTGACTTGCATAAAAGTGATTTATCCTAATTCCTGCTGCACATGAAGTGAATTTGTATTGTGGTGGCAGAATACGTTAGCTTCACCTGATACGAAGCAAAAATAAAATCTGGAAAACTAGCAAAATACAAGGAACTTGTGAGAATGGTGTAACAGACAACTCATGAAATGTAAAATAATTTTGAAACCTTCTTGCCACTATGCTATGGCACTAGGGAGTTATAATTTATAAATAGTGTTTTTGTGATAACATTTTACATGAAACACATACAGAGCTGATAGCATTACGTTATTAAATATAGTGGACTTTTAAAATGATAACTTAAATTCAATTCAGAAATGACAAAAATATAGACTTGCATTATAAAAATGAAAATTCCCTTAATTTTTGTGTGACCTTCAGCCATTGAAAGGAGGTCAGCTGGAGCATCCTTTGTGGTTGATTAACCAGAGCTATGCTAATCTGGGAATAAAAATGAATTGATGAGGGACTTACATTTACGAGCTTTCTGACTGAGGCTGTGCTGTGCCTCACACACACTCTTTATATGCTACTACAGGTGCTCCCAATCCACCAACCAAATCACAAAAAAAGAACCAAGACAGGTTATTACACTTTTGAAAATTTGAATTCATCCAATAAGTTGAAAGTGTAAAATATTACTATTTACAACTGGTTGATATTGTGTGCTAATTGCAGAAATATCGGGCCACATTTTCAAACCATTTAAATTAATATTATAAACAAAGAACTAAGTTATATGTGTCAGGTTCTCTTCAGCACTTCCAAGGTGTTTTGTTTTTCATTTTATAACATTAACATGATTTTTTTTTCTTCTTTAAAACCAAAATAGGAGTTAATTAAAGAATAGAGGAAAGGCTTTGTAAATATGGCCCATTGTGTCTTGGTTCATCAGCAAAACTTGTGTCCAACTTCCTGGCATTGTGTTATCTACATGGGTATGGATGCAGTTGCTGAAACATACGGCTGCCTATTTTGCAGTGCTGTGCCACACATTGCTAACTTCTGGTAACTCTGACCTGGAGGTTTACTCAAAAGATCTAGTATTTCTAACAATAGGGTTTCTTTATCCTTTCAAGTTAAAATGTAATTTATGAATACCACCCTCTTGGGTTGAAACCTGTTTTGTAAGGGGTCCCGAGAGGAAATAAAGCAGCAGTTTGCAGTGAACAACAAATAAAACCTACCGCAAACAAGACATCATGCCAGATAAACAGGCAATGATTACACTGGGGATGTAGTGAGGTGCTTTATTCCAAGAAACAGCTGAACCTTTGGGAAAATGTCAAAACACCAGAATTATTGGGGTTTCATTTTCCTGGTGTATTATTTAAAAGGGGATAGCAGGCAATCATTTAGCATTACAGGCTCCATTAATTCATACATGTCATACGCTTGATTCACATATAGTTTACACAAATAGACCATCTTTTTGTTTACTCCAGTTTTTAATTAACTCTGTGTTACAAACCAGTGAAACGATGAAAGAAAGTGGACATAACAAAAGCTACAGTACTTGATTGTGTATATTTAGAACGGCTATAAACCTTTAAATAACTGGAACTACTTCCAGAAAGGACCAAATATTGTTTACATAATTATAATAATAATCCCTTCATAAAAAATACTGTTTTATGTATAGCAGTAACTGTAGGCTGTTACTGTCAATTTAGAATGTTATACTGAATTGAAATTGCAGGTATGGTGTATTTAAAAGCACCAAAAACATTTAAACTACAGTTAAACTAGTTGGATGTAGTTGGATGTATTATCTGAATGCACTTTCATTTCAACTGCAGCTTAACAGAAGGAGGATAACCCATATTAATCTGCTATATTATCTTATAACAACTTATAGAAATGGATCTGGGAGGTGAAATCAAATCCACCTATAGTCAGCAGAGGACTAGACAGCATGAAGGTGAAATATACTGAAAACATCCATCTGTTGTGATCATATTGATCTCTCCCTCTGTCTGTCAGTCCCTTACTCTATCTAGCTTTCCTGTGCACTATACAGAAAAACACCAGCATAAATCAGAATGCTCCCGGCAGGACACGCCCATAAAACCTCCTCATTGGTCAAACCAACTCATTAATATTTACTATGCCCTACTACGATTGGCTAGGCTTTTTACACAAGAGCTTGCATAAGTCCTGAGAAGTTGTATAAAAACTAGAGAATTTTAGTGGCTAGAAAAGCACAGAGCTGAAGTTTTGGCAGCAGGCTGGTAGAAGACTGATCTTTCAACTCTGTAAGTATAGGAGCTCTTTATTGCTCTCAGACCAGTGCCGGCAGGGCTGTTACAACTACTGTAGATAGAGAGGAGAGTGGACTGGGCTGGGGGCTCACTCCAATGCAGGTGCACTCTATTGCAAAGTTCTTATTCCATTATAAAATGTAAGCAACAGTACACTTTCAAAGCATATTTAATCATGTACAAATCATGTGTGTAATTTATTTATCTGTTTATTTGAACCCTTTTTATCCTGCTCTCCACCCCCAGTGGTTGTAGTGGGTTTGTTATTATCTAAATGGCTCCTGTTTTCTACAAGGGGTTTTAACTCCAGGAAAGGGTTGGGTACAATACTAGAAACATGTAAATGATTTGTCCTGTGCTCTATACAAATAAACTACTCTTCATGTATGGGGTAATGCTGGGTTACCCCTCATTATTATATTATTGATTGAAATATTTCTGGTATCTGTACCGCACATCATTGGGTTTTAAAATGGTCTTGGTAACACTGAATTTATGATCTATGTTTGATTATGAAACTCTTCAGCCAGTTTTTCCAATGATATTTGATTATTGTGCATTGCTGTGTATAGTTTGTCTTTTGATTCTAAGCAATCCTTAAAAACTATAAGCATATGTTTCTTGGTGTATTATTGGCAGTGGCACAGTGTTTTAAAGAGCCATTAACTATTATCTCACAATTTGCAGGCGCTTTCTGGGTCATTTGTAACAGAAATGACTAGTATAGGTTTGAAATGATACCCTCAATTTTAAAATCTGCTACAAGTAAAAATCCACAGTTCAAATTAGTAAATGTTATTATCAGCCCATGCAAGAGTGATGACGTTCTTTTTTTGTGTGTGCACCATTCCCAATTATAACAAAATTAGGATTTTGCTGTACTAGAGAGACAAGAACAGAGCTTTTCAAATAGAGATTCTGTTTGTAATTATGTGGGGTTTTTCTTTTAGCTCGGACCAGTCCCTGTTTTTATTTCAGTGGATTTGATTTTCATTTATAAATCTTACACACTACAGTAGGTTGTATATATGAGTATAAAACACACATTAGCAACAACTAGTACTGGGACATCATTAGAAAGTAGTGGGGCACAAAATATCTAATTTAGTGATCTAAAGCATGTTCTCAAGGTCAGTTTTACAATGGCTATACTTGTAATGTCATATAGATTCTGAGGCCAGAAAAAGATGCTGCTAACTAATAAAAGAAAAACATGCAATATAGCAAATGCATATTACTGTACAAACTGTAAATGTGCACTGTAATTGCTTGCAATGTGTTTCCCATGCTTATGCTGTACTGTGCGTTTACTATGCTCTGTACTGGTAATCTTGGTGTTTTACTTACCTCAGATGTAGTTTGCTCACCTATGCCATGATTTCACTATGTTTTTGTTTTACTGCACTTTGCTATGCTTTCACCATGGTGTACAGCAGTATACTTTAATAAGGTTAAGCTGTAGTGCTTAGAGGGGTGTATAAACCTGCATTGGTTCTGATTCTGTCCAAAATGTCTTTGACTCTTATCTAAACCGAGTCAGATCTAAATACCTTCACCAAACCCCATGACAAAATTAGCCTTGCCCCATGTGGTATGTCTGTTGAAGAGAACATTGCTTCAAACGACACTTTCAGATATGTTTCTACTGTCATCTTATCTCTTTCTGATGGTTACATTCAATCGGAGTGCTTCTTGCTTCTTTAACTTCTCCAGATCTAGTTGTCAGTCTTTCACCATACGCATATACAATGCAGGTATTGTGTAGTGGCACTATGCATTGACAACAATCCCAAAGTTTCACTAGATGGCTCTGGCTCTTTAACAGATACGTTGCTGATCTAGCCCCTGTTACATATGGTCAACTGCTTTAAACCTGCTGTCCACCTCAATCTTCATTCTTATGTTCCCTGCGTTCCAAGCACGTTCCAGTTCATCAGCTATTATGTACTCAGTCAATAGGCAATTTTGAATATAAATGGAAAATGGCTGCAATACGGTAGATCTATTAATTATTATATTTCCATGTGGGTTTGTCATCCTTTTCTTGTTGTAAATAAGCTATCTCATTAAAGAAGTAGAGATAAGCGGTTTGGGAATACGTGCTTAATAATGATTATTTAGGACAAAAAAAAGTCCAACAATTTAACAAAATAATAGATCGTAAGCTATTATTATATCATATTAACACATGCATTTAGTACGTTTTACTGTGGTTTACTATACTCTGTGCTTATGGTTTACTGCACACTGGTGTTAAGCCATTTTCTTTGCTTGATTATTTTTATGGCCTTTTTCTATTGTTTGTATATTGTGTCAGTTCTAACAAACAGGCTGCACAGCCTCCCAGTCCCTCAGCTATGATTATACTACTAGACCACACTGCATCCCAGTCCCTCAGTTCTAACCACTATACCACACTGTCTCCCAGTCCCTCAGTTCTGACCACTATACCACACTGCCTCCCAGTCCCTCAGTTCTGACCACTATACCACACTGCCTCCCAGTCCCTCAGTTCTGACCACTATACCACACTGCCTCCCAGTCCCTCAGTTCTGACCACTATACCACACTGCCTCCCAGTCCCTCAGTTCTGACCACTATACCACACTGCCTCCCAGTCCCTCAGTTCTGACCACTATACCACACTGCCTCCCAGTCCCTCAGTTCTGACCACTATACCACACTGCCTCCCAGTCCCTCAGTTCTGACCACTATACAACACTGCCTCCCAGTCCCTCAGTTCTAACCATAAGGCCAGTCCCTTTCCTCTAACCACTAGACAACACTGACCAACTGGGCTACACAGCCACAAAGTCTCTCAGCTATAACCAGAATGTTTCCTTTTTTATCCAACTTCATTCTGCTTTAGAGAAACCACACTCTTTCATTTTTGACCATTTTTTTTCAGTCTGTGTTTGAAATCGAATGACAGCGGTCTTTTGCCTCAGATTTTTTGATTATTTCCTCTCGCTGCAGATTGCTTTAGCTTGCACCTTTCCATCTTGTTCTGCTGCTAACCCTGTCTGCTGCGACGCTATTTATGTTCTGTTTCAGTTTAAATGTTTTTCTTTACACGTAATTACTTTTGTAAAAGAACGAGAGACAACACCAGTGCCGTTTGTTTAAATGCCAGGCAGTATCTGCTGGTTTAGCGGAGTCGCTATTTACTACTGGAATAATCTTCTTGCGTGGTGTCTGGCCTACATTGGTTGCTCAGCCCCACAACTTGCTTGCTAGACAGAGGTGGGTCCTCTAGCAGTATTATAACTTGGCATTCACTGGTTGAGGAACATTTACTTGAACAGCCCCTATAGAATATTGGTCTGTATGACAATTCAAATCGAATGCCAGGAGAAGCTCAGATCTCACACTGTATGTCAATTGCTGTTTTCTAGTGGAGGGGCAGTGTCAGTACACTTTAGTGATTGCAGGCGAGCTTGATGCACTGTTCTGGTAGTGCACCTCATGCATCAATGACAGTGATCTCCCTGACAGGCTCTGTTTGTGTATGCAGGTGAAGATGATGCAGACCTGGTTGCTGGTTTCTCTCCTGCTTTCTCTCTCCTGGGCTCAACGTTCAGAGCCCATGTTCAGGGCAATGACCAAGATAGTGCTGCCCCCAGACTATGAGAACAACCCCACCCAGCTCAACTATGGGCTCGCAGTGACGGACGTGGACGGAGACGGAGACCTAGAGGTGCTGGTGGCAGGGTATGTACTGTGTATATTGTACAGTACAATCCCAGTCCATATAAACATTTGATGTACAAAGACTTTCATCAGTACACACTGAGGAGAAAAAATGTCTGAAATATTAACTTGTTTCAAATATTGGGAACCACCCTTGGGAGGTGATGTTGCAAAGGGTGGGGAAGGGGGCAAGGCCATGATTGGCTGAAAGCCATTTCCTCTTTCTAAACATTTTCTATTGTACAGTAAGACTTATCGAAGTATATCTCAACGTGACTTACCTGGTGTAAATAGTGTGTGTGTGGGGGAATGTAGGTTGGCAGCGATGGGGTTAAATCTGTCCCTGCCAGCAATCACAGGTGTGGTCTTTCCCAAATAAGCACCAATTACCTAACTGGGCAATGACCACACCTGTGATTGCTGGCAGGGACAGATTTAACCCCATCCCTGCCAACCTTACATTCCCACACACACTATTTAACACAGCAGGGCCTCTGCCCTGCCACACCTGGGTACAAAAAAGCTACCTGTTTTATATACAGTAGGTATTTAAATATCTATAAAAGTGCTTCTGAGAGAGAGAGAGATTGTTTCCACAAAAGCCTGACTGGCTTTATTCCTCAGGCCAGCTCTGATATAAATCAAGATAATTAGACAGCGCTCTGTGAGCCGTGAAAAAAAGGCAGGTCTACTGTAAAAGATCTCCCCAGGGAGTGAGACTGCGAGGGAGGTGTTGTGGTGTCTCTCAGTCCCACGGGTCCTCTCATGGGTTGCTGCCAGGATGGTGCAAGAAGCCGGGCCCTCAGGGCTTGAGAATTCACCAAGTCTCCATCAATGTCAGTAGAACAGCGAAATTGCTATACAATTAGGATAACTATGGGATGTATAGTAATTAGACTCTAGTTCACCTGATCTTTAATAACACTGTGTAGTAATACTAAAGGTAGCTTCAATGACAAACTTTTCAACTACAAGCGTTTCTCTCGTCTTCAATTGAAGCCATTGCGAAAGACTTTAAGTCATAACTGCAAAACATACTACAATAATAATTGTAGTATGTTTTGCAGTTATGGGTTAAACTCTAATAAACTATTTAAGTATCGTTGTTGGAGTTGCAGTTAACTATTATTGAAATAGGATCCCCACACAGTTTCCCCTGTGATCCTTGCTCAGATCATTTTACTCGTTAAATTAAAGTGATAACATTTATAAAGGTAGAGTCAAAGACTGTATGACTACATTTTTGTGCCACTGACACGGTAATTATCTTCTATTCTCAAGAGAGTGCAGTGCTGCATTGCTGCATGAATATAGTGTAGTTTAATGTATTTGTAATGCATTTGCTTTTACAGCACAGCTACAAGCACATGTTTTGACAGTTTTTTGGCTAGTTGTCAGGTTACACAAGTATCAGCGTTTCATAAGCAGAGGCTGGAGTGTTGTATACTGTTTACTCTTACTTGGTGTTGAATAAGAATGCAGATGAATATCAGGAATGACAACTCCTTTTTTGTGGCTTAGCTTGGCTTAAAGCAAACGTACTTTTAAGTGAAACAAATATCTTTGTCAGGCTTTTTTTAAAGCAACTACTGAGTTTATCTTTATTTTAATCTTTCAGACAGGAATAAAACTAGCAAGAATCAATATTTATCTGCTTCTGCCTACATTAAGTTCTTTTGGGTTTCATAATATCATTGAGTTGGGGGCAAAAGTTCCACTGTTCAACACAAGGCCAATTTGACTTTAAGAAAATATGAGTTGTCTAATTTATGAGATGTCTAATTTATGAGATGTCTAATTTATTTTGTTTTTCATAAACATATTTTTGCAGTGTAACTTCTGCTACTCTGTGTTGGTTGCAGGTATAACGGGCCCAATCTGGTGCTGAAGTATGACAATAGCCGGGAGGTTCTCTATAACATTGCTGTGAACAACAAGAGCTCCCCGTTTTATGCTCTACGTGATCGCCAAGGCAAAGCCATCGGAGTGGCAGCCTGTGACATTGATGGGGACGGCAGAGAGGAGATTTACTTCTTGAACACTAACAACGCCTTCTCAGGTAGAGAGAGGGAGGGTAGGAAAGATAGCGGAGAGTCAAAAGAGAAATTGGTGGGTGAGAGAGAAGTGGGAGAGAGATTCGGTAACAAGGGGAGAGAACATGATTTGTTATAAGTCATTTAAGCACCCTAATTAAATATCTATTGGGCAGCTCTCTGGAATAGTTAGTTACTTGTAACCACTTATAATGCTTACCTGTTTGAAGTGGACCAGTGCCAGTACAAAAGCTAATTTTGGGCAGGAAATATCTGCATCCATAGACTTGCAGATATGTACAGCATCAATTTCCAATTTGCTCACTTCAGCAGTCCCCTAATAGGGCAGATAGGGAGAGAGATTGGAGGAAACAGCTCACTTCAACAACTCCACTGACGCAGCCGAGACAATCAGAGTCACAGACTGCTGGC
This sequence comes from Acipenser oxyrinchus oxyrinchus, assembly GCA_030684275.1. NCBI lineage: Eukaryota > Metazoa > Chordata > Actinopteri > Acipenseriformes > Acipenseridae > Acipenser > Acipenser oxyrinchus. The sequence continues at coordinate 43,683,660 of CM060257.1, read as the reverse complement.
TCGGGGCTTTGTCTCCCTCTCCATCTCTCTCTACACCCTTTGCTTTCTTCGTGTCACATGATTCCCTGTTCACAAAGCTTTCACTTGAAAATATGAACCCTTAGGCACTGACCATGACAGCCTGTATGTCTGTCTGTCACACTTTACATGGTGAACATGAGGATACCCTTTAATTGTCTCCAAGCTTTCCTTTCCAGTTATGTTTTAATTCTTTAAATAAACTCTTGTATTCATGAACCTTCTACTGCTGTTAAGAAAACCAACCTAGTTCTCGAAATTTTTCCTGAATATCAAACTCAATTGAACTTGGTTTAGCCAAACACTTTGCACAGAGCCTACTTTTCTTATTATCACTTCTATTTCCTTTCATCCCTCCCTCGCACTCCCTTTCTTGAGAAGGTTAACACATAGAGAGGGTTGAGAAAAACACAGTGGGGATGCGAGGGTTGCTGTTAGTTGGCTATTGAAGTTTGTTATTAATTAAAATGTATTTTCTGCATAAAAAATACTTTATTTTAAGAAACCTTAGGCGATATTTTCAAAGTTGTTCAGTTCTAGCTTTGTCAAATTAAAAGATATTTGTCTCCATTAAAAAATAGGGGTTTAAAGACTGGAGTAAATGCTTTGGAAATATAACCCCATGAGTCAAAGCTATTGGCCCCATATGTTAAACAGCAGGAAGTAAAGTACAGAACTTCAGTTAAGTGTCTTAAATCTGTTTCTGATGGTTTCGTAGACCCTGATTAGGACCTTGGACTATTTTTACCTCAGTTATCCAGAATTAGTGTTATTCAGGTGACACACCCAGGTGAGCCTCTGAATCTTATTAATGTCAAACATGGGGAGTGATGGCTTTATCTGTAGACGGTAACTCTTCATGGTGTAAAATCTGTCTGTCAATGCCTTAAGTGTATGTCAATGTCTTTTAACTATTTTTTGATGTATAAGCCAGATGACGACATTTCTTTGTTTTTTTGTACTTCAAAATAAGGACCCACATGTAGAATCTTATCTGACTTGATTCTTCATTCTTCATTTTCTCTCTCTCTCTCTCTCTCTCTCTCTCTCTCTCTCTCTCTCAGGTCTGGCCACATACTCTGACAAGCTCTTTAAATTCCGGAATGGTCGCTTTGAGGACCTCCTGAGCGATGACATCAATGTGCGCCAAGGAGTGGCCAATCGCATGGCCGGGCGCTCTGTGGCCTGCTTAGACAGAAAGGTACCCACAATCCTTCATTTCTAATGAAATGTGCTAGTTTGCTTGTTCATTAACGCTGCCTCCTCTATGCACTTCCACACAAGAAGAATTTATTAAAACTACAGTTGTTGTTATATATCTAGAGAAACTAGAGCTTCATTACAGTTTTTTTATAACTTTTTGTATAATATTTGACATAACGAGCAGTCACTATTTTACTGTGTGAATATGAATTTGGGGGAAATAAAGAAACATTGTTGCCTAGCAGACCAAAGGTATGAAAAAATATCAAAGATGTTTGGTTTTCTTGACTGCATTACTTTATATTATGAATTGGTTGTCAGTTCTATAGCACTTACTAAAGGAATTGTATTATTCTAATATGACAGGTTTGGGTTTCATAACCTAGTCCACAGACTAGCTATTAGATTTTTCTATAATTATATTTCATGCAGGATAGGACATTGGATATTTCTGAAATAATTGATCAACTCTCCATGTCGTTGCAGAAGTGATCTAAATCCATTAGGGTTTGGATTAAAAAGAATATATTTGCACCTGCAGTTATTTAATAGAAAAATCATTAAAAATTGATTAAGCTCTTTGAAGCGCAGTGGCCAGTGTTACTACTCACAGGGTCATCCCACACTGGGTGTGTGTGTGTAATGGACTGGATTTACGGTAGATTTAAAGGGTCTTCACAGTGCTTTTACAGTGTTTAACCATACATGTCTATGATTGATTTCACAGTAGGTTTACTCTGTTTCATGACATTTTTCTATGCATTTACTGCACAAAGTGTTTTAAAAGGGTATATGTCAACCTTCTCTCTCTCTCTCTCTCTCTGTCTCTCTCTCTCTCTCTGTCTGTCTCTCTCTCTCTCTCTCTCTCTCTCTCTCTCTGTCTCTCTCTCTCTCTCTCTCTCTCTCTCTCTCTCTCTCTCTCTCTCTCTCTCTCTCTCTCTCTCTCTCTCTCTCTCTCTCTCTCTCTCTCTCTCTCTCTCTCTCTCTCTCTCTCTCTCTCTCTCTCTCTCTCTCTCTCTCTCTCTCTCTCTCTCTCTCTCTCTCTCTCTGTCTCTCTCTGTCTCTCTCTCTCTCTCTCTCTCTCTCTCTGTCTCTCTCTCTCTGTCTCACTCTCTCTCTCTCTCTAGGGCACTGGTCGCTACTCTATCTACATTGCTAACTATGCCAGCGGTAAGGTAGGGGCCCACGCGATGATTGAGATGGACGAGGCTGCCAGTGACTTGTCTGCAGGGATCATTGCCCTGTCTGATGTGGCCGAGCAGGCCGGAGTCAACAAGTTAACAGGTAGGTCCTTTCTCCACCTCTCCCTCGGTCTCTAATGCCAGAACTGCTGCCGTTGTATCATACTGTATACCTAGGGCTTGAAGTTTTCGGTTTTAAACAATAATAACTGACTAAACACCCCCAAAGACATATATAGAAGATTGGATTTTTATTTTTTTAAATGATAAATGTGGGTTTGGCATATTTTAAATAATGGCAATCATGCAGTACTGTCTTTCTACATAAAGAAAACGGCTTTCAGAAGGCAGGCAGTGTGCACTATGTAATAAGCGTAATTTGCGTCAGTCTGTAATTTGCTTAGCAACAGGCTTAGCGACCACGAACCCATCCAAACAAACCAGCAACATGGTGTCACCAGTTAGTTTTTTGGCTTTAAGGTTTTATTCAGTGATGAACCAAAAATGTTATTGTAAATATAAAACTGGTGTACAGTTCTGCTTCTGCTTTTGCATATTAAAGTTTTTCTTGTGTACAACAACTGCCTAATTATTATTATTACTATTATGATTAATATTATTATTATAGCTACATAAATATCAAACCTTAATCAGAGTACCATAATGAATGTTTAATCGTAGTAAAAAATAACTTCTTGTATGAGATTAATTACTACAGTACACTATAGTTATACAATGGGGTGTCTGTAGTGGGATAGATAAACTGACGGTACAATGAAATCTGTTCCTTTTCACAATTCTCCAATTCAAAATGCATGCAGAGTTTCCTTTCAATTTGAAGATGACCACCAAAACATTACTTATGGGATATGCCTGCCTATTGGTAGGTATTCACTGAGATCTCTATATCAGAGCTGCCAATAGGCCCCTTCCTGGATGACATCCTCGGTCATGCCTACTGAGAGGTTAAAACCGTCATTCCACCGTATCCATTTCTCTTTTTGCCTCTCAAGACGGTAAGGTAAGACCTCTGAGTTGAAACTGAGCGTTTTGTGAAAAAGAGCTTTTCTGAGTCAACTGCAGTTCCCCTGCATTCGTTGCTGAAAGCTGGCTTGCCGCTTTCCTGGAATCAGTGGCTCCAAAATTGAAGCCTCTTTCTTTCCACCTTCTTTTGGTTGTCGCTGTGTGTCCTCCTGTCTGTATACTAGACTACTTGTCTAGGTTGTGCTGTGGATTAGCTGCAGCGCAGTTGTGATACAACAACAGCCAACCAGCCGTGTATTCCTCCCCCGGGCTGTGTGTTTACACCCCGCTGTAGAATAGACCTCGCCGGCTGCGTCGGTCTGCCCACCTCAGTGTGTCGGACCTTCACAACAAACAAACACAACAACAGTGTGTTCTCCCCCAATTGTTTTTGCTGTGCTTTGCTTTTCAGCTCACCCCCCGCGGCTTCGGCCCTTGTGTCTCCCTGGTGTATGCTGCCCGCTGACCAGGTGTGTGACCACACGCGGTTAGGGTAGGCACCGCTGCATAGCTGCCCCCCGGTGTTTCAGTACCTCAGTGCAAGCTCAGCCCCTGGTACTTCGGTGCCTCGGTGCACACGGTGCTCATTGCACATGGTGCTAGGTGTACACAGTGCACCCGGTGCATACGGTTCAATAAAAACTATACATGGTTAATTTAAAAAAAAGTGCAGTGCTGCTCAATACAATCGCGGCGGGAGACAGGAAGCACAGCAGGAGCCTCGCTCTAAATGTCGGCAGCTATTTCTTTCATTTTTCTTATTTCCCCAACCCACCGCAGAACACAAACAAGTCCAATTACAGCTCTTCTCCTGCTGACTATGCTTCCAACCTCCACTCCAGACAAACCCAGGTTCACATCACATTGGACCAAAAATCAATCTCTCGAATGGATGAAATCAGGAACTTTTACACCAGGTGCTCAGCTTCTTCAAATTCTCCAATTAGCACCTATGGGGGCTGAGAGCAGGAGAGCATCAACGTGCCAGTGAGATCTGTGCAAATCTACAAGTAATGTGCCAAAATGAAACATGCTTTATAAACTTGTTAAAATAAAACTAACTAACTAACATTAAATCAAATGTGACAAATCAAAACGTGAATATACTACAATAACAAAACCAACGTTCCTAAATAAAGTGCATCACCCCGTTACATCAGCCCGAGGAACTGTTTTAATATCTATATTAAAAAAAGATGTTTTATGCACGAAATAATAAAAAAAAAACCCTACGATTTAGAGATCCAGAGGTGTTATAGTATGCATGACAGGGGTGTCTTTTTACTTCAACAGTGCAGTGTTAAAGCAGATTTAGTGTGTCTGAGGAGGTGTGATTTTCACTTTGTATTTACGCATGTGTGTTTCAGAGTATGCATATGGATGTGTATGTTTATTGTCCTCAGTCCCACACCTTTTTCCAGTGAGTAATGGCAGGTGAGATTTACACCAGGCACATTCGATTCAGGAGTCAGCTGATTTATTGAAAGTCTTTATTGGAGACAGCCACCTCTAATGGGTAGATGCCAAACCAGAGCGCAGCGAGTGTAGGTTTTGGCCCTGTCAGCGGCTTACAGCTCTGAAAGTCACTGTGAAACGCAAGGACAATAAAGCCATATTTCAGCTCTGACTTGTTCAATGGGCCAAACAGTCAATTAATCAGCTGATTCTTAGGCTCTGGCATCGCTCTTCGGCAGCGGCTGCCTTTACTTCCTTCATTGTGTCTCAATGAGACAGTGCTGTACACGGTGGTTAGAGCTGAGGAACTAAGAGGCAGTATGGCCTTGGGGTCTGAGCTAAGGGACTGGGAGGCAGTGTGCCCTAGTGTTTAGAGCTGAAATGCTGGTAAATGTGTGGTGTTCAAAACTGGGTGAGGCAGTGTGCCCTTGTGGTTTAACTGGGAGGCAGTATTGTTGTTATTGGGATGGATTAGAATACATAATTAATAACCTTTCCTTTAAAAGCAAAGGTTCTGTTTTTTTTAAATTAAAGAGTCATTAACATTAAACATTTAGGACTTTAAAAGCAGAGTGTTCTCTTTATTCAAAAAACAAAATATCTTGACTTTGAAAGATTTGTGGGAACAGAAATCTCTCATGTGAATAGATGATTTATTTTTCCCAATAATGGTCGGGCCCTGGAGTCAGGAACAGCGCCAGTCTGGAACCAAGAGAATTCACTCTCAATGCAACACTCGTCAGCAGTGCTGAAGCAAAAATCGTGAAAGAATGGATAAATAACATGATCCCAGTGATGCCCATCTTATTAGAGTGAGCCTCTAGAGTAATGTGTTACTGCTGGAGCTTCTAGCTCCTCTCTCTCAGCAGTAGAGCTATGGTAAAGAGCGGCTACTGTCCAGTAACTCTTTCAGAACTGAATGTTCAGTGGACGTCCTCCAATCCAATGGGCGATGAACAAGACAGTTTCCTCTTTTACACCCAGGAACTCGAGCATGGATGTCGGCAAACTACTGGCCTCTGGAGGACAACGGTCAGCCCTGCAGGTGTCCGCCTGAGCTCACTAAGTGCCTGGCTGGTAGGGTCTGATATAGCGGGAGTGCCAAATTCATTGCGGGAGTGCCAGATTCATTGCGATGCTACCTCCGGAATGCCCAGCAAAGACTGGCGACTTTGCACAGCCAGGGATAGGGTTAGGTTTTTTATGGCGCCTATGTCAGCTCTCAGGAGGAGAGTTGTAACCCAAAGCAGGTTAACTGGTGCCTGTGTCTCTTGCTTGAGCTATTTGGTATTGGAGGATGCAATGGGAACACAACACAAACTCTGGTCAAGGGTTAGCAAGTTATCTGTTCATTCGCTCATGTTTTTAACTTACAGGTCTTGCTTGATTCTCACATGGTCCTAGAGTTTGTATGAATAGAAGTAAGGAGTTCACAGTTTAGATTCTCTCTGCCACTTTTGTCATCCTTGACACAAAACAGTGACCTTTCAAGGAAATTGGCAAAGAGATAAACCAAATCAAATCTGTGAACTAGACACATCTTGTTCTGTGTTAGATAAAACCGTGAGTGGTTTAATTTAAAAATAACAATGTAACTAGGGTTGGCACTTGTCCCTGTTTTCCCTGGACCTTCCCAGTTTTGAGGAAGGTGTCCTGGAAATTCAATATGCCTTCCCAGAGTTAGAGAAATCAGGATACAATATTACTGCAATAGATGCACAATATTAATTGGTTGTCAATACTACAGTAGCAATATTATCAATGTTTTCTATTGGATGAATATTTCTAAAAAGAGTTTAAACTTTGAACAACCCCCTTCTGGTCAGAGGTCCCGGTTTTTTGTACCTCAGAGGTGGCAACCCTAACTGTAACTGAACCATCTGCAATGGCTCTTGGGAACGTTTGCAAGTGATTTAACCCCTGTCCTGTTGCGCAGGAGGGCGTGGTGTGGTTGTGGGGCCCATTGTGAGCCAGGTGCAGTCCGATATCTTCTGTGATAATGAGTACGGGCCCAACTTCCTGTTCAAGAACAATGGAGATGGCACCTTTACCGACATTGCCGCACAGGCAGGTGAGTGCGGGGCTTGGGAACATGGGCAAAATGATCATGCAGAACTTTGAGAATGCTTACCTTATTGTCTTCTTACAACAAGACTTCAAACTGAGGTGTGCACTAATCACTTATCATGCTGACTGCTGTGTTCAGCAAAATCGGCCCTCAGGATATACGCTGTGTTGAGCGCGGCCAGTAATTGCCATAATAAACATCGTTATCTAGGATGTCGGAACAGGAGAACAGACACTGTTCAGGAAGTCTCCTTGAATGATAGTTAAACTTTTTTAAGGTACCGTTATCTGAAATGAGAGAGTCAGCAAGTACTGAAGAAATGTGGCTGGCATTACATATATCCTTACAGCAATTTTAATGAAGCACCACATTTAAAAAATAAACTTGTTACTCACAAAGATCTGTGTGACTGTGAGTTTCAGCACTGATGGCTATTGCTGTGGATTTAATAAAATGATGACATCTCCTTTGGTAGCGGAGTGGCTGTCGAGGTGGATCTGTCGTCTGTGTGTGAATGGGCCCCAGGCGGGTCAAACACAGCTAGCTCTGGTATCTCGGGTGGCACACGACCACAGAGGTGTTAGCATGTCAACCCAGCGCTCGTCTGAGAGAGAGAAGCCTGAGCACAAAACACCAGTCCGGGGAGCTCTCTGATTCACTTCCATTGAACACATTCCACAGGCTTCTTTAGATTTGTTGCTTTTGTGGAGCCATACTTTATGAGTGGTCATTCTCTGACCACATGACCAAACCACATGCTTTTCTGTTTCAGGCTCAGAATGAAATGGCAGGGGGTGTTCATGTCATTCACCACTAAATCTGATATGTTTTTCTGTCTGTGCTTTGGTCAGGTGTTGACGACCCTTATCAGCACGGCCGGGGGGTGGCCCTAGCTGACTTCAACCGGGACGGCAAGACAGACATTGTGTACGGCAACTGGAACGGGCCACACCGGCTCTTCCTGCAGACCAGCGCCAACCGCAAACTGAGATTCAAGGTATGGGTCAGGAGCTAGGCTCCACTGGGGGAGGGTGTCTTTCAACAGTATTTCTATCTCACACAATTCAATTCAGTTCAATTCGATCCAGTAATACATCTCTCTTTCTTATATTAGTACTACCATGGTACATTGCCATGTATTTCTGCACACTTTACTATTATTTTACCATAGTTTACCATGCTTTTCTGATATTTACAGTACCTTTTTGCCCCCCCCCCCCCCACAGACGCTCATATTAATTTCTCTCCCAGACACACTCATTTGTCCTCTCCCTCAGTTTCTCTCTCTGTTTCTCTAAACCCCTTGCATTTATTCACCTTGAAAGATGCAGCTCAAACACTTCACTTCCTTTCCTTGAGAACTGATTGTTGGGGCTAATGCCTTCGGAGCTTGGGAGCAGGGCCTCCCTCGTTTCTCCCCTCATTAACTCAGCCTGTGAAGTAGATGAAACGGTAATTACAGGCAGATGAGAATGTGCTGACAGGGAGTGTGCCGTCCTCATCACACTGCCTGACCTCTCCAGAGACTCAAGCACACTGGATTGTGGAGCATGCACAGGTTTTGTAGGATGTCTTTAACTAGTGCAGAAGCCCATCAGTCTCCAAGCACCTGACACTTCATATTGTTTACCAAAGCTATGGGACAAAGTCCTTCTTAAATATAGAGGTAAAACTAACACTTTGACTAATGCCTTAAAATGTCCTATTGCAGACACTGACAGGTGAAAGGATTTGAGATTGTTGGCAAATTAAATCCGGAAAGCACAGGTGTGGGTTAATTTCACTGTTAAGTGTTTGGCAATATGTTTATAATAAGAAAATTAATTAATTGAGTGAACCTGCCACCTATAATTAGACTGTAATGTCTCCCTGGTAAATTGGCAATTAAGTTTCAGCTCATTGGCTGACTGATAGCACTCGTACAAAAATAAAGCCACCAAGGGAGGAAATCTTTGGAGTTTTAATTAAAAGTAATGGGTCATCACCTCCTCAAGAGATGTAGCAGAGAGACCAGTGTGTGTGTGTGTGTGTGTGTGTGTGTGTGTGTGTGTGTGTGTGTGTGTGTGTGTGTGTGTGTGTGTGTGTGTGCAGTTATGTGTGCATCAGTGAATGGATGCACAGGTGTGCGTTAGGGGTAGCCCTGAATAGTCGAATAGAAAAGTCAGCTAATCACAATAGTCAACTAATCACATGTGACATAATTGTGAAGTAATTGTGAAACGTATGGTTTCATATGGACAGAAGTGCAGTTGTGTTCACGGTGTGTTCAATTTTTTAAATGCAATGCTCGTAGTGTTAAACATTTCAACCCTCATATCTTGTTTCAAAGGACACAGGTATAAAGTAATAACCAATATATTTGATACCAGTAACTGAAGCTGGTAAATATGAAAACACCGGAGCAGTAAACAAATGGATTACTTAGTGCAAGTATCCCTGGGTGATTATGCTCCCTCAGTGATTCCACTTTCTTAATGTCTCCTTTCTCAGTAACACTGCCTGTCCAGTTCCCTTAACTGGTCATGCCCTGGCGTCCCCTCTGGTATTTTCAGTCCTGTCCCGGTAAGACAGACCCCACCTCTCCCCTAAACCCAGTGAAGGTCACTGTGGCAGCAGACTTAATGAGGCTTGTAATTAAAAACTGGAGTAAACAGCGAGATGTTGAGTAACATCCTATAGCCCTCATTGCAGTGCTGTAGCAGCACATAAATATAGGCGACATCCATAAAAGTTATGCCTTGTTTGAGCACAAAATGCTTAGATTTACCTGGGGAAGTCAGCCGTGTCCCAAGAAACTGCGTCAGGCAACTAACCCAGGTGAGCCTCTGAATCTTATTAATGTCAAACATGGGGAGTGATGGCTTTATCACAGTATATACCGGCACTGGATCTGTAGACGGTAACTCTTCATGGTGCAAAATCTGTCTGTCAATGCCTTAAGTGTATGTCAATGTCTTTTAACTATTTTTTGATGTATAAGCCAGACATTTCTTTGTTTTTTTGTACTTCAAAATAAGGACCCACATGTAGAATCCTATCTGACTTGATTCTTCATTCTTCGTCTCTCTCTCTCTCTCTCTCTCTCTCTCTCTCTCTCTCTCTCTCTCTCTCGCTGTCTCTCTCAGGACATTGCCACTCAGAAATTCGCCATGCCCTCTCCGGTCCGTACCGTCATCGTGGCTGACTTTGACAACGACCAGGAACTTGAAGTTTTCTTCAACAACATTGCGTATCGCGGCTCGTCTGCCAACCGCATCTTCAGGTAATACAGCCTGGCTCCCCCCACACTCCTCACATCATCGCTGCTTCTTTCTCTTCCCTCTCACCTTCCTTTTCCTCTACCACCCATCCCTCTCCTCTCCCCAGACACACAGCAGATGGAAGGTCTGTGTGAACCAGTTCAGAGTGTGTCTCTCAATTAAATACATATCATTTGCAGTGTTATATTGGTTTACAGGCTCACACTACAAAACTTTCTGCGGCCAATACAGAAAAAAACCCATCTGGTTGTGAAAGCTTACACCCCACAGCATCAAGTAGTAATAATGAAAATTTGATTTTGGCTACAGGAGCCAATGAAAGTGTTACTCAGCTGAATCCCAGCACCAAGCCTTCATGTTCTTCCACTGAATCATGAATCATGGATTTGCATGCATCTGTTGCTCCAAGTCCTTCTGACATTGGTTCAAAAGAAAGTTCTGATTCTGTTTACTGTTTCCACTGTCAGTGGTTTCATAGTGACAATGATAATTCTAGCTTCACAGTGTTGGAAGAATCTTTCAACAGTGCTTTCTAAACATCAGCTGACAGAGCGTCATAGAGTGGCTATGACACTGTCGCAAAACTACAAAGTTAGTCAAGAAAAAGGAAATGTCATAACTCAGATAGATTCAGGAAACTTGTTTTTCTGTCCTTCAAAAGCTTTACACACTAATTACAGCTTTATCTTCTATTCATGAACGCTTTGTGGCAACTCAAAAGACTATTGGCCTTCCTCCGTGAACTGAAAAGGCTCTGTGACACACAGTGAGCTTGCAGATATGAGGCAGTGATTGATCTTCTGGGAGAACGTGTCTCTGCTCATAATGCTAATGTATCGGTTGAAGCAGAAGGTTTGCTTTACACAGTATGTTCCATCAACTTTATCTCCAGTCTCCAAAATCTGTGGAATCTACTAGCAACTGAGCAAAATCTCAGTACCCATCTACAGAACCAAAGCACAACCATTGGAGCTGCTGTTTCTATATGCAAGCAGTGAAGGATTCATTGAGGGAGTTGCATACGGAAGGTTGGGAACAGATCTGGAACACAATTACATCAAAATGTGAAGGATGTAATGTGTTCCTTACTCTACAAAAAGCATGTGGCTTGGGATCTCGGAAGCGCAGCAAATGTGGCCGTCATTAAGAAGTTGTAATGGAAACAGCAGGCCAGTGAGGCTGGTCCTCTGAAGAGCCAGAAGAGGCCGTGTGAGCTGACTTTTTTTCTGTGTTGGACACTGCTATTGCCGAAATGGAGAGGAAAACTCTCCCAGGAAAACTTAATAGTTGCACAGACAGCAACAGTCCTGACAATTTGGGTTTTGATGCTATCAAGCTCCTTCTATCTAGATACAAAAATAGCATCCCTGCGGGTACAACCATGCTCCAAGCTGAAATTAAGGTATGCAAGAAAATACCAGAGAATGAGAAATGTGATAAATTAATTGAAAAGGTGAAGGATGTGTCAACAATTTTAATTAAGTGTCTATGCTTAGCTCTGACGCTACCTGTCTCAACAGCTTCTTGCAAAAAATCATTCTCTGCAATGAAGTACATTAACAATGATCTCAGTTCAACAATGGGAGATCATCGTTTCTCAGGTCTTAGTGTACTTTACTGCAACCAAAAATGGAACAAACAACTGGGTTTTGAGAAAGTTATTGATGCTTTTGCCTGACACAAACACAGTCGCTTGGCATTTCATTGAATAATAACACTGCATTGAAGTTCTTGCCCCAGCTGTACAAGCCAGGGTCAAACTCCCCAAGTTTTCATTTTCATTTAGTATTTTTCTGAAAAGTTCTTGTATTATTTAAGGCTCCTTCATACCACCAGCCAGTGTGTAAACAGTCCCTGTGTTTTTATAGATGTTCAGAATTGATGTTGCATTCAGTACTATATTTGATATCTGGCAGCGGTAGAAGGGATGACCTGGGCTGCTTTTGCAAAGAGCTGGCCCTTGGGTGGGTGGGTTAGTCATTTATTTTTTATCTGATTATTTCTGGCAGTAACCACAAGCCATGTGTCAGATCATTGTTTAAGAGTTGCTCAACCTATATTAATCAATATTAATTTAAAAATTACAGACCTTTGGCTTGCCTGTTGTAAGGACCGCACCATCGTCCTGGGCGGGTGGGTGGGAGGGTCAAGTTGGCCCTTTTCACAAAGAGAGCCAGCTTTTAATAGCAGACAAGTGAAAGGTTTTACAATCTTCTACAACTACACCCTCCACTGGGCTTTCTCCAAATGTTTTTGTCCTATTTTTAAAATGTATGCATTTAAAATTGCCAAAAACAAATAACATTATATTCTACAATGATTAAAAACATCCAATCATAAAATAATAAATAATAATGAATTATTAGTTTTCAATTGATCTGTGCCTCAGGTAAAGTTAGCACTTAGCTGTTTTATCTGTTTCCTTAAAAACTCTGCATCTCGCTGAGTAGTATATATACATTATGAAGTATTCATACAATAACAGAAGCTTGCTACCTTATTTCTGTGTCCAGATACGAAAGAATACACCATTTTGTTTGCCTAAGTGGCCCTTGGATCAACACATATAATTTCCCTACCATTTCTGTGAACCCTATGTCTGCCACTACTCAGAACTTCTCATTAATAGCTGCAGCTGGCTTTTTATAATGGGTTTGGTGGATACTGTATTGGTTGAGCCCAAACAGAACTTATTTTTAGATAAAGGGTGGGTTAAAGACAGTCTAACTGGAACAGCAGTGCGAAAAACATGCAGGGCTGAGGTTTCTCCTGCTAGTCTCCAGTATAAACCAGCTCTGGGGTTAAAAGGCACTTATATCCTGCCAGTGGCTAGCATTGAGGAAACACTTTGTCTAATCAAGTCTTTAATCAATATTAACCCATTTGTGTTTAGATTCCTAAGCAATGAGTTTTCAGGGTTTTATAAACTACTGACCCTTAATGAATAAGCACAACGTTCTCACTACGCCCTTATAGTTTAGCTGTTGATTTTTTACATTTCCAGACTTTCATTTCAGTTGAACACAACGCAAGGAGTTCACCTCCTGTGTTACATGTAACACAGTCCCACCTGAGCCTGACACCTGTATTAATGCTTCCATACGAAAATATGGGTGATCAGGTGAGGTATTACCTGTAACACAGGAAGTGAACTTCTAACGACTTATAAAATTGTCTCCTACAAAAATGAGCTATGATCACCTATGTAAATAAAGTCCAGAGAAAACAAATATTGACAGCAAAACAATTCAAGGTAATGGTTTATAAAGCCTTGGTTATCGCTGTATTGGTAATTTTTTAATTACTGTGTGATTACTCTCCACTCTAATTAGATGAATATAATACACATTAAGGTATAACACAAGGATAATGTTTTTGTTTGAAACTGGCAATTCCAGGGAAAAGAGCATTTACTCAATAATCTACACCCGATAGCAGCCTGTATTGATGGGTCAGGAGTCAGGACACAGATAAATAGCTGTGAAGGAAGCAGTCCAGACTTTTAAATACCTTTGGTCTGTGTTACTTGACCCCTTGGTTTGCATTCAGTGCTCATATTGATCAAATTGTTCAGAACTGAAGATTAAAAACCTGGGGAAATAGTGTACTGAAATAGGAAGCAATCTGTTTCTGAAGACAATGCTGGCAGGTCAAATAATGGATGTACAGTATATAATATAACATACTAGTTTATTAAATCAAATATGCCCTCTAGTGGCAGGCTGTAGTATTGTATGGATGCTGGCTATGTTTATTGGTACCTTGCCTTTCAGATTAACTGGGCTTTGTGAAGTTTTGGAAAAAATGAAAAATAAAATATGCTTTTTGAACGTGTAAAAAAAAAAAAAAACATTCAACAACAACATGCAAGAGGCAAAGAACTTTAAATGAGCCTCCACTAAAACTCATAGCACAGTATGGAGCCAATTGAAGAAACATGAGCTTTCCTTGTATTGGTAACACATGCTTGAGTTTACCCTGGCTCTGAACTCCTGTAGTGTTAAAATATATATTTTTTAAATGAAGTACTGCATTACCAAATAATTAGTATGTTTAAAGCATCTAGCATTATTTAGAGCTGTAGTTATGGTGCAGTTATGTCCCAGTACCCCTATACTGTACACAGCGCACTGCCTGTCATTTTAGACAGCACGCCCGTTCAGACCCTCATTCCGTACTCCTGTTTCAGGGTGTCTCGGCGGGACCATGCCGACCCCCTGATCGAGGAGCTCAATGTGGGGAGGCAGCCGAGGCTGATGGCCGTGGGACAGGTAAGCTCGACTGGGGGTTGGGGGTTGAGGACTTTGGGGGTTAATGAAAAGACTAGCAAGCAGGCAGACAAACAGATCTGTTTTCCACAGATCGTGACTTTAGTACATTTCCTTATGTGCTGCTTGATTGGCACTAGGGCGCACTAAGTTCTGCTGTGAAAGGAAAGAAACTTTACCCAGAATTTAATTTACTGTAGTTGTGATACAGCATTTGACTCATTGTTGATTTGAGAGGGTGCAAGTTAAACCGTAATACTGTATAGTCATGCCAATGAAAATCATCCACAGGTTGGCATCTGATGCCTCTGTGTACTATTATGCAGGGCGTACCGGTCTGGTCCCATTAGTGCGTCTTAATGTCATTCCAATAACCTCCACATGGTGGCTCTAGAGATCCACAGTAAATACTGATTTGAAATCCCTGTGATGAACTCACTCCTGCTTTTGACTTGAGTACAATTTAAAGTCATCTCTCAGTGCTGTGCAAAGCTGGATCTTTTGGTACAAAAGAGAGCACGCTGATCACTGAACATGGGGGCTCAACCACTACCTCAATCTTGTGTGAAGGATGTTGATGGATTAGTTGCTTACACTACCTGGTGCTAAAATCTCCAAACCCCTTGGAGCTCCTTTCATCCTTGTCACTCATTCATGCTCTGTAGTGGACACAGGCTCCCCACAGGCTCTGTCCTTGTGTCAGTCTGACTGTGTGACTGTCTGACCTGGCTGCATTGTTTTCTAGGAGCTGCAGTGACGGATTTCGATGGGGATGGAAAGCTGGATCTGATAGTGTCTCATGGGGAGAGTGTGGCTCAGCCCCTCTCGATTTACAAAGTCAACCAGGTAAGAAAGGGAGCCAAGCTCAGTTCAGTTCATGGCAACTGTGACATTTCCAGCTATTCATCTCAAGAGACCTCAGTAGTGGGTAG
This sequence comes from Acipenser oxyrinchus oxyrinchus, assembly GCA_030684275.1. Lineage (NCBI taxonomy): Eukaryota > Metazoa > Chordata > Actinopteri > Acipenseriformes > Acipenseridae > Acipenser > Acipenser oxyrinchus. The sequence continues at coordinate 43,668,252 of CM060257.1, read as the reverse complement.
TTCATACTACACCACATAAGCACCAGGCACAAGCATGCTCCAAAAATCCATTTCAATTTGCTATATTACAGGTTTTAATTCTGGCTGCCTGGTTTACTCTGGAGATGAGATGCTACTCTTCAGTAGAATTTACCTGGTCAAAACTGGACCTATGTTCACATCATTTCCTCATTTTTCTCTCTCTCTCTGTCTCCAAAGGGAAATGCCAATAACTGGCTGCGTGTGATCCCTCGCACCCGGTTTGGATCTTTTGCACGAGGAGCAAAGGTGGTCGTCTACACAAAGAAAAGCGGGTCCCACACACGCATCATCGACGGGGGGTCCGGCTATCTGTGTGAGATGGAGCCTGTCGCTCACTTTGGACTCGGTACTGCTGCCGTGTACTCATTAATACAGTTAAAACCATACTGTGTTTGAGTGTGTAGTTCTGGACCAGCTTAGCCCCTGCTGGTTGATACATTCAATTGAAAAGTGTTTAAAAGCACCTGTACAATAGCACCTCCAATCTACTTACCACTCTGATGGATCCCTTGTATCATATTTGATATGTTAAATCACCCGGATATAAAGACTATAAGGTCCGCATCGACTGTATTGAATTTTGACTGTATTATATGTAATTTTTCTGATATATGTGCTAAATTCTCACTGTGACAGGTGCACAGGTTTGTGTATTTTGGTACAGGGGAGAGGTTTCTGTGATGGCATGCTGGTTAATCCTCAGGTTTCTAGAGCTATGCTTGCTGTATATACAGTGCAGTGCCGTTGATTTGTAGTGCACTTAGAGGAACAGACAGGAACACGATTGCTGTTAATTCACCCGGAAGAGCAAAAGCCTTTCCTGCAGAGTGCCCGCATCACGTATTTCCAAATGAGCACAGGCCCGCTCCACTATGGCTGGCATGCACAGGTTATTATTAGGTAGAAGTTAAACGTTTTGAAGTCTTTGCCAATGGCTTTCGTGTTATAATGAGCTATAACATTACCAATAGGTTTGAATTATGAATCAGGTATTGGGGAGACAGCTGCTTCACTGTCTCTTTAATCACAGTGCTGTTGGGCCTCCTTGGTTGCTTCCTTGCCCCTCAGCTGGAAACACATGAGGATCTGTTTACCTAGGAAAGGGCGATTTAATTAAGAGCAGGAGACCTTTCAAAGGGTTTTCACGCTTGATAAAAATGTTTAATTTGTGGAAAGATGAGTCGCTCTGGGGCAGAATCAGCCCTCTGTTTCTCAGAATTTATTAAGAGAAGCGATCCTTGCAGCAGAGATTTGTTTTTCTTGTAGCAACATCCTCTTTTCATCTTCTGAACAACGCCAGGGATCAGGATTAGCCAATCCCTTTGTCCATCTGCCTGGTTTAGAGCAAGGCGAGGAACTAACAGCAGAGCCTACTGTCTGGCCCTCTATTGACAGGTTACAACATAGTGGTGTAGCTCATCATTGTGGTCCTTTAAACTGAAGTTATAAAACCAAGAGAGGATGATTTGCCTGGTAAACACAATTTATTGACTTCTTTAACCAAGAATAATACTTCTCACAGTTTTTTTTTTTTTTTTTGTTCCAGGGCAAGTTCTAACAAAAAGTAATTTTAAAGAAGTAATAGACATAACATCTGACAAATCTTTATTCATTTCAAACAAAAGCTAAAACTGCTGAAAATAAGTCAATTATTTTTATCTGGAACAAAACATAAAGGGAAATTCTAATATGTAGCAACATTTCTATGGATTCAATTAGAACTTTATTGATGAAGTGTTCATTGAGTTTGAATATTGAAGTTCAAAGATTTGTCAAATCCAGATAAATGTTGGTCCACACTTGCTCTGTTAAAGGCCCGATATTATGTCCTATTGCAAATCTATCTGATTTGGTCAGCTACTGGTGAAAACAAACAGGATTAATTTCAAATTACTTTCAAGTATTTCCCAGGGGACTGTGTTAATGATCTAAACACTTCAACAGCTGTCCCGCTCTGCACAGCTGAGTGCTGTCACTCCTCTCGGCTCTGCAGTGTTGACCTCTCCTCTCTGATTGGTTCACAGGCAAGGACTCAGTGACCACTGTAGAGGTGAGGTGGCCAGACGGCAGCTCAGTGGCTCGCCCCCTAGTGGCCAGCGAGATGAACTCTGTCCTGGAAATCCCCTACCCACAGACTGAGGGCAAGGAGCAGCCTGCAGAAATTGAGGTAGGGCAGCCACATTATATATATCTGATTGAAAATATACAGAGAAGGGAGAAATGGAAGAGGCAAGGATAACTAACATTACAAATATCAATAATTAACAGTCTTACCCTCAAATTAGAACTAAACTTGAGAGTAAGAGCGTTCATGACTTACTGTACTTAACCCTAACCTCTCCTCATTTTATTGTGCTATCGTAATGTGTGCTGTTTTTCAGTGTGGACAAGGATTTGCTGCTGATGAAAAAGGCCTCTGTACAGGTAAGACAGCCCTTTTATACCACGGAACTGGTTATAAGGCTGTGTGGTCATGGCTTGTAAGACGAAACACATCGCACAGCTTATTACCTATGGCTAACGACTAGAGCATCATTAAGGAAGCGCTGTATATTGCTCATTATTAGGCAGGGATGCTGCTGCACAGTTCTGAAAAGCACAGTACCAGGCTGGTATCCTTCCAGGCCCCTCTTCCCTGCTGTATCCACGACTGTTCTATGTTCTCCAATTCTGTACTATACCCTCTATTGTGTGTTGTCCCGTATCTTGCTCTGTTCTGTATTGTACTCCATCTCCTGTTATGTATTGCACTCCTCTCTTGTAATGTGCTGTAAAGCCTTGTTATCCTGTGATACAACCTCTATTGAACATTGTACTGTACCTCACCTCCTGTCTTAATGTGTTATAGACCATGTCTGTGTACCCCTGGTCCTGTCCTGTGTTGTAACTCCCCAACCCTGCTTCCCTCTCTCTCTCAGACAAAGATGAATGCACCGAATTCCCCTCTGTGTGTTCTGGGGACAGGCCGGTGTGTATCAACACCTTTGGAGGGTACACGTGCCGGCCCAACAAGAGGTGTGGCCACGGCTTTGAGCCCAATGAAGATGGGACGGCCTGTGTGGGTGAGTGCGAACAGAACTGGTGTCGCCATGGGGTGAAGATTAAAGCAAGTCTACCACGTTCTCACCCAGCATCCTAATAATGAACATGAACACATTCTCAGCTGTCCAGTGCTGCACCCTCCATTAGCACTAGAATGCTGCGTTATCACTCCATGCTCAGGCTGGTCTGCTAGATTTGTAATAAACCCTTGCCTGTTCTCTGTTGCTCTGTTTACAGCTCAAATTGCTTACTTTGGGGGGAATCGTTCCTCGTCTTCCAGGCCCTCAGCTGGTCTCCCCCAGGTCTGTGTGGCTCTGCTTGGCCTCGCTCGCTGGCTGCAGGCTTGAACCTGCTGTCTCCTCTTCTTTTTTCTCACCAAACCTGGGACTCTTGGACAAACGCCACCCAACAGCTAAAGACCATTAAAGACAGCTAATCTTAATCCAGCAAAAGTGGCTTCACTGTTTCTGAAGGGCGAGCTTCTTTCATTTCTCTTTCTCTCACTCACTTTTTCTCTCACTACCTCTCTCTCTGTCTCACTGTTTCAACTGAGCATGCCAGCTGTCTGCAGGGACCTCTGTGTTTTTTTGGGGGTGATCTAATAATGCAAAAATGTCTTCATATCACCTTGACCTGCCTTACCTCTCAATTTAGACAGAGAGTACCTCCCAACTGTCAGGTCAGTGAGGGACATACACACTGTACCTCTCAGTGAGTGAGTGAGAGAGGGACAGACAGGCTTTCTCTCAGTGAGTGAGGGAGTGATACAAACGTTAAAGCCCCAAAAAAACAGAAAAAAAACAAAGCGATGCAATATACCTGCTTTGCTGTATAAATGAAAGTTTGCAACATTATGATTTGTAGGACTGCAGTGTTTGAAATTAATTTGTAAAGCTTGTTGTGTAGAATTACTTAAATAAAGTGACACAATAAAACTAAAAAGTAGACTTGCAAAACTGAACCTTTACTCTAAACTGCCCTTTCATGCACAGGCCTCAATTATATTGGAGTAGTTCAAAATTCAGATTAATATTTATAAAAAATCTCTCAATAAAGCTTAGTTGGTTTTAGCCTTTGACTATTTGTGGGGTGGTATAGTTGGTCGGTACACTGGCATAAACCAGACACTGCCTGTGATGTATCTCTGACTGACATTTAGACATTTCTCCATAGCTGAAGGAGTAAAAGAAGGGGACCCAACTGGCATAGTGACAGCGTAATTGAGGGATTGGACCCGGTAGAGAAAATGCTGTATTGCGTATTGGAACAGAAACACCCAAGGCCCTGGATAGACTCCAGTTTAACTGCAGTACAAATACTGAACTTTGTAACTGCGATTCTTAACATTATAATTACAGTTACTGTACAGTGCAAAACTATAGTTTAGCTATTGTGGTGTTTGTAGTGATTCACTGTGCTTCACTGCAGGGATGCTTTGCATGCAAGACAGCAGGAACAGTGGGTCACCCTGCTGGCTAGACACAGCTTTCAGGAAATACTGTAAATCATGTTCTGTAAATACTCTGGATCTGTCTTTCCAATCGTTATTATTATTTATTATTTTTATATATTTTGGTAGTTCAGTGGTAAACATTTCAGAATTGAATTTAGCAAACAGCTGTGTTTTTGCTGAAGCTTGTGGTATATTGTGTCTATGTGTAAAATAAAGTGGGAAATCTCCATGGTGTGCCTCTTTACTGCTCAGAGGGCTCTTCTCTCTTCACTGTCACCCGCCTCGCTGGATACTAACCAGTCTGCCTAATGCCCTATGGTTGAATACATTCAGTTCTCCACTCCAGCATTGTTGAAGTTAGCCCATCGAAATATTGTCAAACCTTTTAATGGCTTGAACAAAAGCTGAGACTGTCAAGGTTATTTGAGCATTATTGATGAGGTGTCTATGATTTCCAATGTCACATTTTTATACATACATACCAACAAAGACAATGGCTGGTTTGGAAAAATCAACATCTTACTTCTCCAACTTCCACTTGTGCATGAGAAACCACCTTTTGTGCCACTTACTCAAGAGGAATTACACAAACTGACTGGCTCTATGGGATCTGTGGACCTGTGGAAAATTGTTCATGTATGATGAACTCACAATTAATATGCGCCAGATGCAGGACCGGGTTTATGCCAATCTGCTTAACCGTGCCAGACTCAGAACCACCAAAAAAACTGATCACATTTTGTTGAGTAAACGACTGATACCAATCAAGGGAGGAGATATTTACAGCTGGAAAAATGAAATGATCCAACACATAAAAGATTTAGATGACAAAGATGGAAGTTCAACCTATCTCATGCCTATAGTAGACACCTGTAACCAGATACAGACTGCTGTGCTTGATAGTATGCCTGGGGAGAACATTAATCTTGTGGAAATGGATACTGTAGACTGCATTCCTTCCCTTGAGGAAAATGTGCTGAAAAAATTTAAAGCTTATAAGGCTGACTACAGTCATACAGCTTGACATTGTATTGCCACTTGTCCCATCAATGGTGCAATAGGGAAACTTCAAGCTGTTTCCTAATATCTGGAAAACCCCATGATGGTGATAACTATAACGATCCATTTTAACAATGGACACCCACATACCTTTGAATGCTCAAGGTCAAAGTTTGAAGTCATGGACAGGGCCTACATTGTTCGATAGCAGTTTCCATTCATCGGTTCTCACGCAATCACCATTCATAAATGCCAATGCATGACACTCAAATCAGTGATCATAGACCTTGGTCCAAAGGTTTGTGGCACTTTTTAGAGTTACTTCCTTAAGTGGCATCCACCTTATAAACTTTGACCCCACCTGCATTAAGTACGTCCATCTGCAGTTTTACAGAGTACAGCAGGCTGAGAAGTCTTTACTGCCCTGAGTGAATAAGCTTGAAGGAGACCAACAACATACATCGTGTGTATTTCGTACATCAAGCCATCACCAACGTTCATCACCAATCAGAGGCTTAAGCAACACTCATCACACCTCCTGCTAAGCAAACACCATGTTACAATGTCTTCTTCACTGCCAGCTTCTCAAAGAGTCATTAAAACAGAGTGAACAACAAGCCCTCAGGACTTTTGTTACCAACTATGATCAGCTGCCATCCACTACATCTCTCAGTACTGTGGACATTTGTCACTTCTTAGGAGAACCCTTCAGTAGAGTTCAGTTTCTCACCAAAGTGTGTCAAACTTGCCCATAAATATGTGATCCGGCTTCACAAGGCACGACATGCTATGTACACAATGTTGGTACCACACATCAAATCAAGAGCTGGGGCATGTTCACTCTCTGCATGTACCTCATGGTGCACATTCCATGTGTTTGGAACAGCTAATTAATATGAAGCACAAGTGGGCACCCACTGATGGTGGCAGATGTGACCAAAAATCTACACTACTTAAATGCAAAATCCTTCAGTCAACAGGAAGAATATTTGCAGTCCAGCTTATGCTTTGGCAAACTGAACCAAACGGGAATATTACAAAGCCAAAAGATGTGAAGTTTACTGGAGTGCACAAGAGTAAAATTAATGTGGACAACTGCAATTACAAATGATCTATCATTATTATACACAAAGGAGGAGATGTCGCTTCAGGACACTACATGTGTGTCCTCTCAGTTCCTGGCACTACAAAGTGGGTGCATGCAAATGACACACTTATTTAAGTCATACCATGGCCAAGAAATGCAAAAGACATGTACATGGCCTTTTATGAACAGATGTAATGCTTTAAGATTGGACTACATTAGACTAAGTTGATCAAATCAAAAGATTAGGATCCAAAAAAACAGAATCATTTCTACAATTGATATGTTCATGTAATTCACTTTAACATTCATATGTATTTGTAAGTTTGTAACCAAGTACAAATTAGTAGAATGTTGAAAAATGTTGGAAATGTACATCATTTTTCACCATTGCTATGCTTTTATAATTTTGTACCAAAGTAAAAATCGGTAACTAGCAATAAAGACTTGGACATTTCAATGCTTTTTTACTACCCATTTGCACAGGTATGTTTGAAACCTATTAGAAAACTAACAAACAAACCACACACACACACACACACACAAAAATCACATCTTGAAACTTTGAATGCTATAAAAATAGTCTAATATTATAAATTTGCATTCAAATGCTTTTGCCATTATACTTACCCCCTCCCCACACTATATATATATATATATATATATATATATATATATATATATATATATATATATATATATATATATATATATATATATATATATATATCTCCATTAAGTGAAAAAAGTGATATCCAAAACAAAAATACATTGGAAATGTGAAAAAATGCAAAGTTATCAAAAGTGCCCAGTCATTTAAAGTGGAGATATCAAAAACACAACCCAAGTTTCAAGGAACCATTGGGGGCAACCCTGGACAGCACCAAGCAAATAGGCACAACTCTAAACGTGGTGGGGGTTAAAGTTGCCCCAATTGTTTCTACTAACTTGGCTTGTGTTCTTCAGGCACAACAAAAGCAGATCCAACATGCATCAAAAACAATAATGTGTATCCCTGGTGCCACAATCAGCCTTTTTAAGAAGTTTTATAGCAAGTGCAGCTGAATCAAAGCATACATATTGGTGTGATAAGAACATTACTTATTGAATAAAGAGGATTCAGGGCGCAAAAATGATTTGCAAAAGCCATCCGGCTGCAGAAGTGGGGAGGTCTTTCTTGTGCCTGACTGTATTCCAAGTAGAAGTTAGCAGTTTTGTATTCTGTAAGAGTAGCTCAAGATTCAGTACAACAACCACATTGAATTCCAGAGTTTTCTGGTGCTGTCAATCCTAATGGGTTGCAGAGCTGACCTGTTGTGTGCAGTTCTGATGAAAAGCAGATTAAAGAGACGGGGTGCTCATTAATGCAAGACTGGCCTGTGTAGCCCCAGGGTCCCGTGTGACTGACTGACTGAGAGACTGAAGAACAGAAAGGATCCTCTTATCTGATCTACCACAAACATGCAACAAAGACAAACATGTCTCTTTTAGTTACATCACTTCTTAAGAGAGACGAGAGACATGGAGACAGTTTATAAAGAGACAAAGAGGCCCTACAAGTTAATCTTTAGTGGCACTACTATACTCAGGGGTGATTGTAGCAAAAGGACAGCTAAAATGATCAATGAGTCACTGCTAGAATGGTACCACAATGTTAACATTTCCATTGTTTGACATACCAACTCTTTGAAAAGTTAATTTGCAGTTTTTCCATAGTTATACTTAGTTGGTTATAGTTTGTAATGTTTTTTAATATGTTTAACTATATCTCTCTGGGCTTTGCAATACACCCCAATGCTTTCACTATGCTTTATTACACTTTGCAACACTTTTATTAGAGTAAACTTTTTCTAAGGGACTGTTACCACAATGGTGAATGCACACTGATTATCCATTGCCATACCATGGTAGTGTATCTTAGTGAAAGACGAGAGAGATTAAATCAGAAGCACGGTCCAAACAGAGGCAGCAAAAGCCGTTGTCTGTTTGTTGCCTTTGAATACAACATTATTTTCCAATAGCCGGCTCCCAGCCTATGAAATATCTGTGGTTGGGAAAGAGATTTTCTGGTAAACAGGGTTTGATTCTCAGCCTCTGGGCTGTTCTCTGAATGGGTCAGTGGAACCAGAACAAGGGAGCACACGGTCTGTTTATACAGGTGCGGCTCTTGTCCAATCGCAAGGCTGCACTAGAATGGGGTCCAGGCACAGCCAGTAGAGAAACATATTATTATAGCACTCAGATGCTAGCTGTGCAACACCTACCTATGCAAATCACTCACAACAATAACATATTGCCTGATATTTAGGTACATTCGTTCAGTGGGATGTTATATATCAAATGTCTGACAGATGGTATTTGTGTATATCCTTATTATCAAGGTTTGGTTAAATGAAAAGTAAAACAGAAAGAGCTGATGAGAGCAATTCATTACACATGGTTGGTCACTGTTTATTTGCATCCTCAGCGTTTCTCTTTATAGTTTATAGTTTATAGTTTATAGTTTATAGGTTATGGGTATTTCCTTGGCCATGCCCTTATATAAACTGTTACTCCAGGGTTGTTAGGGTTACACTATCATTCAGGTGTATCTCAGCAGAGCAGTGGTTCAAATGTTGGCAGCAAATGGTCCACACTACCCAAATTAATGCTGTTTCTAACAGGGACTTAAAACCTTTTTAGGAACTGACCACAGACGAAGTACTGTATAGGGAAGGCAAACGAGAAAGTGAGAGTGAGTGATATAAAGGAGATGGAATTGTATTATGACTTCCAGTGAGGGCTGTAATCATATCTAGCTTTAAAGCTGCCAGTTGTTTGATCAGAGCAGGATCAGAGCATGCTGATTGATTGGCAGTGACCCTGGAGCTGTGGTGAGACCCAGCATGTAGGGAGCCGCTCTCTCCACCCACCCAGGACATAAACCTCCCAGAGAGTGCGGCTTGCTCCATTCAGCATCCCTCTTCCATGAAAAACTACACAGGGAGTGCCCAACAAAAGGGATATTACATTCCAGGAAATATGTTTTATCAGTGATATCAGTGATGAAGGAGAAAAAAGAGAGCTGATTTAATCTCAAACCCAGAGTTTAAGGGCTCCTGTTTAAAAGTAGAACGCAGCTAACGCTGTATTGGAATGTAGTCATTTCAATTGGAATAATGATGACCACACCTCTTTCCCATGTGCTCCTTAAACTCTTGTTTAACGCGTATATATAAAACAGACCCAGAAAGATCATTATTATTATTATTATTATTTATTTATTTAGCAGACGCCTTTATCCAAGGCGACTTACAGAGACTAGGGTGTGTGAACTATGCATCAGCTGCAGAGTCACTTACAATTATGTCTCACCCGAAAGATGGAGCACAAGGAGGTTAAGTGACTTGCTCAGGGTCAGTGACTGAGGTGAGATTTGATCCGGGGACATCCTGGTTACAAGCCCTTTTCTTTAACCACTGGACCACACAGCCTCCTATGTGTTGATGGTTGGCCCATCTTGATGGTTGGCCCAGGCACTGGCATGTGGCCACAGTATATCTCTGCTGACACTGTGTCCTCTCTCTCAGACATCAGCGAGTGTTCTCTTGGGCTCAGTGAGTGCAGTCAGCAGTGTGTCAACTCAGAGGGCTCCTTCTCCTGCCAGTGCTACTCTGGGTAATGGCACTCCAGCTCTGGGGAGTGTGCTGGTGAGTTGACTCCCACAGCGGCACATGCCCTATGACATGCTCAGTGATAATCCTTGAGAATCTAACTGCCAGAGATATAGCTAAAGCTCAGAGGTTCGACTGGGATGAGATTCACAGTGAATTCACTGACATTCCGCAAAATATATTGGACTGTACTGAAGTTAATCATGAAACATACTGAAACATACTTTTACTTTAGTTAGCGATTTTCAGACGTACCCACGCTGCAGCTTTAGGAAGTTGACACTGTTACCGCCTGGTACCATATCACTGAAGGTGAATTCCATGGTCTGGCCTCCATCTCATCCCAGGCTCATTATGGTAAACCATGAGAGTGAGTTTGACACATGAAGTAAAAAGTTACCGGGAAGTAGTTTAAGCTTTTTAAATTCCTGGTATTTGAACATTTACAAATGCATAAATAAACAAAATGATCTTCAGCACAAGGATTGCTCAGCTTCAAGGGAACAAAAACCATGTTGCTGATGTTAATAAGAAGTAAAGGAATGAATTAAATAATCTTGGCTATGACTTCTCTAAATACTGTATTCAAGCACTTGGACCATGCAAGCAGCCATGTCATTCAGCAATAACCAAATTTAGAGATATTAATATTTACAGGACAAGTACGTGGGCAGATATATAACCTATTGCAGTTTTAGTTGTTATAAATGGTCTTGCACACATTTTATTGTGTCATGATCCAATCCCATTACTGTGCTGCCATTGGTGGTAATGCTGTGGTATGCTAGTTTCTCAGTGTATTTCCCTGATATTATAATGATATTCATCAGCCTCAAATCAACATAAGGCAAATCTGAATCTGCTTTAACAAAAATCACCTGAAAAACTGTTATTTTCTATTTGAAAGCCTTTAACAAGCTTAAAGTTAATGGAATCTAATCTCTCTGCTTTAGCTGAACACAGACTGTGTTTGCGCTCCTCCATAATCTATACCTCTTCTGGGTTCAACAAATCATGCTTGAACCGCTGTAAAAAAACAAAACCATCTTGTATTAAACAGGATCATAAAGGAAGAGTTACTCACAGTGTTAATGATGTAGAATAACACAGAGAGGCAGTAACACCAATTTATCATCCACACCTATAAAAGTGGTAATAAAACATGGAACTTTACAAGCACTTCCAACTTCATACACTTCAAACTATAGAAACTCACTGTGTGTCTTTCTATTTCACTGTTTCTGGTCCCTAGGGATTACCTGGCGTTTCCAGCAGTGAAGGTCCCGTACCCCCTAAAGGAGGGGCTCCCAGCCCAGTTCTGGTTTAAAGCCACTCTCTCTTTTCATCGTGCATTTTCTCTCCACAGCTGCAGAAAGGCCAGGGCAGGTGATGCATTCAGAGCGCGAAGCTGAGCTCCGAGGCTGATAATGCAAACAAAACTTTCCTTGTGGAACAAAAAGACGCCACGGAGAGAGAGAGAACTCCTAGCAAATACCCTAAGACAGTTTGACCTTTCCGCACAGGTGTTGTGTCATTAGTGTTGCGTTTTGGTGTTTTCTTAAACACTCCTGGTTTATAAAGTTCCCCCAGTAAGCAATGGTCTATCTTTGCCGGGGATATGAAAAGGCTCTGATTGATATAAGGGTTGTACTTTCTTTTCTTATAATCCTGCAATAACAAAACCTTTTTTTTTCCTTTTAATAATTAGACACTTATAAAAGGTGTGGTATAAGCATCCCTTCATTCTAAAGTACTCTGTTTAGCCAGAGTAGCCACAGAACAAACCTTTCCTTTGGGCCGGAGACAATGATGTTTGTTTCATGGACCCCGGGATAGCCACCGTCTTCAAAACTTTGACAGCTCTCCCCTGGATTCCTTCTCTTGCTTTATATCTCCCTTCACTCTTCACCCCTCTTCAACTCCTTCTCTCTCTCTCTCTCTCTCTCTCTCTCTCTCTCTCTCTCTCTCTCTCTCTCTCTCTCTCTCTCTCTCTCTCTCTCTCTCTCTCTCCTCACCCCTCTCCATTTCTTATCTTTCCCCCATCCCCATCCACCCATCACTATATTCACTACTTTACTTCACTACCCCTCTCTCTCCCTTTCTCCCGTGAAAATAATGAAATGCTGTCAAAGTGAGAAGCGGTTTAATTAAATAGCAACACTAAGAATCCATTGTCTGTTGACATTAACTCCTTCCTCGTCCAATTCTTTGATGAGAGCTTTTGAAATAACTCATAACATCAGCAGCTATTCACGAATCACAACATGTCAAAGCAATCAGAATAGATCGTATCTATGGATTGAAACTGGGGGAGGTTGTGTTGGCGCATAAAGAAAGGCAAAAAATGAATCCCCTCAGCTGATTTATTATACTGCCAATGCAATAATCGAAATCAACTTCAACATTAATTAATTTATCTGTAGAACCCCTGGTGTCTAAATGTTGTGACTGTGCTTTCCTTCATTGGGGTTTCAACTTTGTTTTCCATAAGCCATATCAAGATGTTCCACACACAAAGAGGATGAAAATACTACTGTTGTTTTAAATGGAACTCTGATCCTGGAGTGCCATTCTATAACAGGTTAAATAAGTATGATATTTTTGGATGGTTTCACAGACCATGATCAGTGATAATCAGGGTTTGTGATACTAGCCTTAAGTGTTTTTGGATTGTATTGGTTTTAACAGATTCAGTTTAATATATAACATGGTATAGGGTCCTTCCTGGTGCTTTACTTACAGACAAATATTGTAAAAAAGGTACACATGTGCTGTGATGCTATATTCCTAACCTTAGTACAATAGTTTTCAATAAAAAGCTATGATTCAAACCCAGGTATTCTTGAAAGCTGCTATTCTTAGTTTAGTTTTTGATGAAGAGTTTTCTGTGGAGAAGATAAAATGGTGGACCTGAGTTCCAAGTGGGGATGTCCTCCCACCATGATTTACACATTAACACTCAATTACTGAGCAGGTGATGACAGACTTATCTGATCTGATACACAAAAGAACCGCCGACTTCCAGCAGCCAAGCACAACATACTCAGACTTTTTAACTTGAAGCTGCCAGGACGTGTTTAGGTTGAGATGCAGCAGATTCACCACAGGGACTGCCTGCTATAGCAAGGTAAAGTATTTCAAATGTACTGGAATCAATTCAACTCTCACTCACTGAGAGATATAGTTTGTGTGTCCCTCAGTCATTTACTGAGCAGTCTCCCACCGCTGGAAAATCAGTAACTGTTATCTACAGTACCAGGGCTGTGCACAAAGCTGACCGATCAAGGACGGTTTAATTTCTCTTAAAACAGGAGAACGATTTTTTACCCCCTAATAAAAACACTTTTGTTTATGTGCATGTCTCCCTATCAATGAGAGAGAGAGAGAGAGAGAGAGAGAGAGAGAGAGAGAGAGAGAGAGAGAGAGAGAGAGAGAGAGAGGAAGAGAAAGGGAGAGGTTGTTTTTGCTTTCAAAGTATTTTAAATCTAATGCTAATGGGGTCTGCAAACTAATTTCACTGCTGAGGGACTCAGTGGTATTCCTGCACTTATTATAAGAAACTGTCTGTTTTAATACTAAAGACCAGTAGGTTATATAAAAATATACTTTAGTTGTGGTACAGAAAAAGGTATTTGCCAAAAATCCATCAGTATTCTGTGCTTTGGTAATCAGATAATTTATAGTATTTGAGTACAGTACTTATATGGAATGCGTCTGGAAAAGTTCTTTAAATTCCATTTGGCACGAGATCAAGACAAATTTTAGACTGCTGTAGTGGAATTCCAGTAAGGTGATGCAGCAGCTGTACACTTTCTGTATAGCTATACACTTAAGTGGTGTTAAGGTGTAGCTAGTGGAGGCAGTGTTGGCTACTTCACAGTAAGCATCTAGTATCCTGTCTCATTGTCTTATATCACCCACAGGGGCAAAATCTGCATTTCCAGTCAAGGTCTTTGTCCCAGCCATGTACTTATTTATGAAATTGTATCAAATAAAACCCCAAACCAGGTCAATTAGTTATATAATTTAGTTGTACTTTTATAATATACAGTATAATTTCCATCTGATACAAACTATCTGATAGACATTTCATCACATGTATCACATGACTATTAGCGTCTACTATATATTATAAATATATAAATAACATATGGAATATATAAATAACACACAGAGTATTCCAATATGAATCAGTTCAATGGAATGATGGCTACTAGAACCTCATTAAAGAAAGGAGGGTGGTGTGGAATAGATTCCATTAGAGACAGTGAAATCTGCGAGGGAGAAAGATTCCTGAAGCTATTATAAAAGGTTAGTCATAGAGGCTAAAAATAAGAGAGAATAGCCTTATCTTACATGAATCTGAATAAACTAATAAACACTTGTGAACTACAATCTAGATTTAACTATTCAGAATGGGCTTTATCAACACATTCCTTTAAGCAGTCCTTACAGTTTTTGTGAATAGGGCCCATTGTAACTTCTGTTTCAATAAGTCATTAACTTCATAGAGTTTGCATGGAATGGGACGTTCCAGCTGTTGTGTACTGTGCCAGTGCTCTTGCGGTTAATAGAATACAGTTCAAAGAAAAATTATATAATGCACACAAATATAGTGGTAGGTAAAGCCAAGAAAATATCAGGATTTATTTTTAAACATGTTCATATCGCAAACAGATGCATAGCTGTCGAAAATGTTACTGAATAAGGCTTGAAACTGTATCACAATACATTTTTTTTTATCCCTGTTTAATAGTATATGTACAACAGCAATGGGGGCTGTACAATTCTGGAGGACTTACCTGTGTGATGCTATGTTATTCATATCTGGCATAGGCAGTATAAATACAAAGTAACTTATTTACTATAAAATAAGCACATATCTAAATATCTAATCAGCCATGGTGTGAACAAATAAGCATGCAGTCACCAATGTCACCATACCACAGTGTTGTTTCAGTATTCAGAATCAGTTAAGATCAATGAAAGCAATGTAAAAAGCTTGCTTTTTTCACCCATGGAAACTCTATTAAGCATATCAATTTCTCCCTTTTGAAAACAATGTTGACATCTGATTTCAAGAAGTGCTTAGAACAGTCTGTCTTCCTGACATGAAGACAAGACAGAACTTACACTGACAGTTTGTGATTTTAATTTCAACAGATTGGTGTTTGTCAGTATTTTGGGATTAAAACACAACATTTATCCCCTTTTGGGGATATGCTCCTCGGATAGCTGAGTTAATGCAGGTCACATAGCTAACTTTCAGGCAATAAGAACACATGTCACTCATTTAACAGCTATTATCTGAGACTAGGTTCTTGGGATTTATCACTTAATTGGTGAATGTCTGTGTGCTCTGCAGACACTGTATAAACACCATTAAGAGTTGATATTGGTTCAAATGAACAGTCAAGTTATATCTAATCTTTTCTGCTCCACTGGACACAAGTGCAGAGGACAGATTTTCACATGACGTTTTCTGGTGAAACATAAATGTTAGTGCTGGCTTACAGTCTGCTTCAGCACCTGATACCTATTATCTATCCTCATCATCCATATGAACCGGTCACTACTGAAACAAAACATCAGGAGAGAAAGCGAGCAAGCGATGGAGCTCATCACAGCTTGACACCATAAACTGACATCCTAATACAATTCTGTTTACTAAAACCCTCATCTAGTTCTTCTAAAATAGCTATAGTTATCAACCCGCCATGACAACTTACAACAGCCAGAAGTTACGGCATAAAAACCTCAAAGGGATTGTGGCGTTGATGATGTGCAGCATCAGCCCCCCTACCCCTGCAATGCCATTCTCCTGTTCTACAGATTAAAAAGTCAGCTGTGCCCACTTCTCAGCTCTCTCATTGTCTAACTATAGGAAGACTTGTTTTCCCCCTTCTCTCTGTGGGTTGGTACATCACTATGTGCATTAGAAATACAAAACGGATCATACTTAATTTGTACATGAAAAAGGTAGAGGGTACCCCTTGTGTCCATTTAAAATAAAGTTTGCCTTCCCATAAATGTCCTGAGATCAGCTACAAAACTGCCATAATACACTAGATTCCCACCCTTCTATCTCTCGGCATCGTATGCCACACTGGCACTTTTTATTTTTTTCCACTAAAACCCTGATCTTCCACCCACATTCCTCTTAGCGATTCAATCTGCCTGTCCTTATAATCCCCCACCATGTCATTTATACCGTAATACCCCATTGCCCCACCCTCATGATTGTTTGGGGAGGGAGTCCTATGTAACATCAATACGATTCCGACTCACTTACAGCACATTCACTTCTGTACAAGAAGACTATCATGCATTTCAGTACTCATGTACAATATACACTGGCTCAGTGGCTCAGAATCCATCGGTCAGCCCCAGGCTGGGTATCCACCGGAATGAAACATGAAGGCATCGTGCGCTACTAATGTGGTGTGCAGATTAAAAAGGCCTTGAAGCCAAATGTGCAACTAATTTAATTTTATAAAATGTAAGAAGTCTGAGGAGTTAGCCAGGTGAAAGAAAATGTAAACACTCACACCCTAATAAAATAGAAATAAAAACAGTGTCTGGATTTAGACATGCAAAAGGAAACAATATATTTTTTATTAGTAGTATTATGAAAAACAAAAGTTCAAATCATACAGGGCGGACATATTTCCAAATATAGTGTGGAAACTTGTAGGTGCCCTAAACTGGGAAAGCCAAATATACAAAGGATCAGATCCTTAGGGTTTCAGTCTGGTCCTGGTCCTGGTCCTAGTGTGGGCCATTTCACAGAACCTCAGTGTGGAGGGGGGATGTGCTGAAGCTGAAGGAAGTTTAAAAGTTGTTGCCCTCCTGTGAACTGGTCCACTTTCTTCAAGAAGCTTCACTTTGCCAAGGGGGGAAGGGTTTCCTTAATAATGAATCAGCATGCACACAGGCCTACACTAGTGATAGTCCTGACATTTTAAATACATAAATAAATAAATAAATAAATAAATAAATAAATAAAGGAACAGATGAACGCATGAATACATTAGTAAATGAATACACTTAAACTCAAGGACATTAAATGAAACAAATGAAAGATGTTTCCATGAGTACACTGTCATATGACTGTCTTGAGCTGTGCCTGCCTCTAAGCACATTAACAGCATTGTTTCCAAAGCTTTAAATAAAGTGTGTCTGTAGAGGAAATCCATTCGTCGACATCTATCCTTTTTTTATAATTGTTGCTACTTTTACTGCTATGGCCTTAAGTAGTGGCACAGTTGATAGTAAAGCTTCTGCAATGGCAAACTCTCTAAAACAATTATAGATGGGAATGCACAAACTAGCATGAAGGCACAAGGCAAGACTGAGTGGCTTAACAGCTTGTCAATATGAAGCCACTGATCAATAGTGACCTAAAGCCACTGTAATCTGCCATTTTGGGGCTTGTGTGAAACTACTCCCCCTGTTCCTGGAGACAAGGGTCCACGACAAAAATCAGCTTCAAAATTGGCACTTAATGGCACATTACTGGCAGTGTCACTGAGAAGCCATGGATTGGGTGGGCACTAACACTACCCTCTCCCTGTGTCAGACAGTGGAGGGTTGAGGCACATTGGCAGAGGAAATGTACACCGCTGTTGACCATTTTGTCCGTAGATAGCTGTTAGTGCAATACAATTAAAAAAGAGATTGATGTGTGCCCATGGAAACATCTATGAAAGAGTGGTGTGAGTGTGAGTGTGATCCCCTGGCTGTGACTACGCTCCCCTCAGAACCTGGTGCTCTCATGTTTCAGCATGCGGATCTTGGAGAGCCCCCCAGCACCCTGATACCCGTACCCCTGGGGCCGTTCCTCCAGTCACCGGCCGCTGCTGCTGGAGGTGGAACTGGAGCTGGAGCTAGAGCCACTGCTGCCACGGTCCTCGAAGATGGAGATCTCAATCTGTAGGAGCCCCGGAGTTAAGGAAACACACACCTGAGATAGCACTGTGATCAAACACTGCTCACAGAGCAAAATAAAAGTTTAAACAAAATAATCACAAACACAATCAGAAAATAAATATTCCAGGTCAGGCTGGGCAAATCGCCTTCACTGTTCCTAGATTTCATTTATTTTAGTTTCGTTTCGTTTCGTTTCGATTCGTTTCTGTCGTCTCCTCCACTCTCGTTCCTCCTCTCGAACACCCACCCTGAGAGCTGCAGGCTTATATGCAGCTGTCCATCTCCCGATTAGCAACAATTAAATAATTAATTAACTCGGGAGATGGTCACCTTCTGCACAAGGTTTTTAATGTGGATGGGGCTTCCCATCCACGCTGCGAAAGAATAACAAAATATACAGCTCCGCCATTACATTTATAAAACAATCACAAAACAAGACTACACTGTCATATTTATAATAATAATAATAATAATAATAATAATAATAATAATAATAATAAATACAAAATAATAAATTGCACAGGGGCAGAGGGGTACCCCATTCAATAAATAAATAATACATTCATGGCATGGCTTTGCCCTGCACCCTTTTCATGTGCAGGGCTCCTCACCCTGCCACAGTCTCTTATAAACGTTTACCGCAGTATTTGTGCAGTTTTCCCATGGTTATAATATGCATTTACCATAGTTTACCCTGGTTTTTACCATGTTTATTAATATGCTTTACCAGAACTCCTATTCTTTATAATGCTTACCTATGTTTTACCATGCTTTAACTCTGCTTTATGGTTGTATTTTACTCCTGTTTTTTAAAGTAGAAATTATTATTAAAACATTAGAGAGATGTGGAAATAAACTACTGAGTGTTCAGTTTGTAAAACTGTAAAAGTGTCAGGTGTTACTCTCCTGTTATATGACCCTATGTAAGTTTAGACCCATCCATATATGCATATAATATACATGTGTCTCTAAATCTTCCAAGATCATCAGCCTGCACATGCTGGTACTTACATAACAAATATAATTCAATTCATAATTTAGAGGAGTAGTAATCTTCCTTCCATTCCACTATAAGGTATTTTAATTTAGACGTCTGATGTCTTTAAATATGACAAGCCCCCCCACAGTGAGCAATGAATACACTTGGGATAAAAGCATGCTTTTGTCATTACCCTGACAGTTTCCTGTTACAGTAAATTGTGTTTAAATAAAATGAAGAAACAAATTCACTCGCGTGGGCCCAGTCTGTGAACAGGGTTAACAACATGAGAACATCTCATCTGCTATTGGGATGGTCTCCACATTGTGTTTTCTTGTGGGTGAGTCACTAACAGGAATCATGTGTGGCTGGGCCGGGATTACTCACGCTGAGGACTTGCACCAGGCACTCTGATCTGGAGGAAAAGAGGTACTGTGATGTCACTGTCCCGAACAAAGAGAAGAATGGGGTGCTTCTGGATATTTCTGAGCTGTGTGAGAGTGGGAGAGATGAGAGAGGCTCTTTATAAAGCTCCCAAACATTCTGTCAGTATTTCCTAAATAAAAATATATTTTTTACAGACTTTGGCTTCCTGCTTCAGTTTGCCAGGAAGTAAGGGTGCCTCCTAGTGAGAATGTATCTCTTTCTCCAATGCACACACGCGCATGAGGTACTGCTATAGTGATAATAAAAGCACAGTTACCATAGAAACCTAGGTTGTTACAGCGCAATAAAACCCTTTCCCGAAAAATAAAATGAACACAAAGACACATAGTGTACACTGGTCAATATTCAAAAGCCAGCTACATTAATTCATGAATATGCCAAAAAGTACTGACTATCTTACAAAATATGGTAAAGAAGCACATCAAGTTCTATATATATATATATATATATATATATATATATATATATATATATATATATATACAGACACACTAAAACACACGGTACTGTTCTTTCCTCTTTGAAAGGATACGACCCTCATGCCCCTCTCAATGGGGTCTGTGATGAGCAGGCCGCGGGGAGCATACATCTTCTCATTCTGCTCCTGGATGTACCTGGAGATCTTCTTCAGCACCTGGAGGCACAGCCCATGACAGCATCATTAAATCCTCCCTGAGACAGCACAGAGCGGCTGACAGCTGCACACTCACTCAGCAATGCACTATACCTTTCCAGGACTGTCTCGGGCTCCAGTTACAGTGACTTTGCTCTATTGCAATTAACATTTAAGCAGACAACGCTAGATCATTTACTGCAGCAACAATTAAACATCCCAAGCCAAAGATGATTATTATTGAAAGCCATCAGTGCAAGTAAATGTTATCTTAGTTTATTACAGTCTTGTGCAGAGAGAGACAGTGGATTACATGGTAAGCATAGCGCTGGTGTTTCCAATGGCAAGGCAAGTGTAATGAACTCTGAGTCGAGTAATATAAAGACATGTCTGTCTCCTCCACAAATAAAGCCTTGGCTTTTAGCACAGCATGTTGGGAGACTGGGGTTACCCCTCAGTCTATCACTTCTTCTACAGTATATGTTAAAGGTGCTAATGTACAAGCCTAACTTATATTATAATCACATCCCAAATATTTCTTGGTTTGTCTTTTTCTGACACAAGTCATCCAAATGGCATGGGTGAATATTCCTTTAGCCGATTCTTAAGGTCTTGGAATACAGCGCTGTTGGTTCAATCGTCAACAGCTCCTGAAGGGCTATTCTTAATGACCATAATTACATGTTGTATTGGTATAGTTTTGCTGCATTAACCTCAAGAATAAAATGGTTTACATTTAGGGACAATTAGGAAATAAAAGCCATGTAAAAAAAAGAGTTATTTATTTGTATCAAGCCAGTGATGCTAAATCCATTAATCCAGTACTGTGCGCCCCACTGAAGTGAAACGGTTTGTTCTCCAGTCCAGAAAGTTATATTTTTTATGATGAATACTAAAACATATCACGACTGAGTGAAATACATCTGAGACCTAGAAAAATACATTGCATATATCTGTTTGCATTTTTAGACAATTTGACCACCCTGCTATTTCATGGAGTGTCTCCACTTTATAACTATTCTCCGTGTCATGCTGAGATGCACCATCATTTATTATGGTAAATTTGCATAAAACCGTCTGCATGCTTCTACAGTGAATCATTATGCCCTAGATGTTCTTCCATATATTTTCCCATGTTTGATTATGCTTCACCATGCTTTACCATGTCCTTGTCCTGAACCCAATGTTGGCTTGCTTACTGAGAGAGTTTATTGCTGTAATATTCCTAATCCTGTCTGGTTTTATGGGCTATAAACTGCAGAAAAGCTATAACTTCAATTGGATCCTTTTGACAAAGGACATCCATGGTTTTAGATTATCTCTGCCCCATTTGACTGTACTCACCCAGGACCTGTGCACTGCAAAACCCCAGCTGTGCAGAGTGGACATAATTAGGGATCACTCTGCCCAGGTAACCCTAGCCTAGCCAGCCCTGGGATGTGTGCCCATGCAGTGAAAGAGAAAGTCCGGGGGTGCTGAACCTTCACTCTGCAACCCGCAGTGAGAGAGGGAGAGCAGGCACCGGGGGACGTGGAGTGTTTCTCATGCAGATACAGTTCCACCTGAAACAATAACTGCCTGTGTGGAGCAGGGGGTAGGGAGCAGCCAGGCAATGAGCTGAGGAGGCTTCGCTACGCCACGCTGCTCCACACTCCGGGGCCAGTTGGCCGCCCTGTCAACCAGCTATCTCATAATTCACCCAAAGAGAGACAGAGAGATGGATGGAGTGCCAAGCCGCAAGAGAAATAGGTAGGGGTAGGGGGTTTTGTCCCCTCTTCCAGAAAGAGAGCAAAACAACGTATTCTCTCCCTCCACTGAATCTCCTTCTTCCCCTCTTTTATCTCTCTCTTTTCTTTCTCTGTCAACATTCTGATGCCACAATGCAGCATGTTTTCCTGTGTTACAGCTGACATGGCCCCATCTGATCTCATATAGGGCCATATGTTCAAAGCATTTACTGCAGTCTTTAATTAAATCCTATTATCTTTTGAAAACACCTGCTAACTTTACAAAACTAGGACCAAACAACTACTGCATGTTATATATTTAAAGTCCTCTTAAGCACTCTCAATGTGTTTTGTTTTTCACTTTGTTATATTAATATGTTTTTTTCTCATTAAAAAAATAGGAGTTAATTAAAGAAATGAGGAAATGCTTTGAAAATATGACCCATATTGTTGTACTGGAATCAAAGAACATGAATGTATGGCTCAGGGTTATTACACAGGAAGAGAACTCTAAACTTGTGGCAGAGCATTTTAAGTTGGATCAGGAAAATATCAACAGCAAAACAATAAAGCACTTTTGAGAGCATTGTTATTTTTAGGAGAGGTAAGAACATGTTGAATGCCTTGGTTTACAGTTTATTACCGTAAAAAACGTTGAATAAGTCGATTTTCTAGGTGGGGCCCTTAAAAAGGAGGGAGCGACTAATACACTGGTGTGGTATATATGCCAGTGTGTCTAATATTAAACTACTGTAGTAGTGCCATGATGGAACAAGTACAGCCATGGTTGTGTCTCACACAAACTTAACTGCCAACAGCCCAATTTATTTGTTCAGGATCTACGGCATTCAGTTGCGAGGTAGAAACACAAAACCACTGTTCTAATTAAAAGTTTTAATTTCTTACTCTCAATACCCTTAGTCATTTTGAATATTAAACACAAGCTTTCAGACTCTTAACTGACCTCCACTCGAAAACGTCACAGCTATACTGCTTCTTTAGGTGTTAACACAATAGCTGCCAGTCTCTATGAATTTCCTTATTCCAACCCTCCCGATCCATTGATTTGTCAACATTCAAACTGAACCCGCCCCTGGGATCCATACCAAACAGCTATCGGTTAGAAATCAAAATAGTATTTTCACGTCTTCTGTTCATTGTAACGGCAATGCTATAATAATGCAGGTGACTTTGAGACTGGATAAAGTAGGACAGTAAAAAATAATGAAAATGCTTCTCAAGAGGTTTGAAATTGCATGTTTTCCGAAATACATGTTAAACATAATGCTGAAAAAACAAAACGTGACTGGTGACGAAACAGAGATGAACTTAAAATGGCCAAAGAAAAACGAGCTGATAGAGAAGGAAAGTGTATATGGCCCAATGTAGAAAACATTTTGTTTGAATGGAGTACTTTGAATGACTTTAATTCATACTGTAACTTGTTCTTCATGTCAGTGCAACGCAGTGGTACACTTGTAAAGCATGTGTATGGTTATGGTTCTGATCAACAAAACAAAATGAATGTATTTGTACAGCTGGAAATTGAATGCAATTGTTCTGCACCATATGCAAAACTAAAATGCTTTGTTTACTGGTTATTAAACTGTGCACTGTTTTATTTATTTATTTTTATTATTATTATTATTTTAATTGATGAAGCAGCACTGTTTAATACTTTTCTTTTAAATCTGAATTAATACAACACATTTGTAGAAGTAGCTTGAACTATTGCCTCGTATGGTTTTGGAAAGAAATATTCAGTAAAGCAAAGAAGATATGTTCTTGAACTTGTTTGGGTACTTGGTAAGCTAAAATAAAATACCAGTAGTTTAATACAGATGTGATGCGCGATGCATAACTTGATTTTACGCTCTGTTAATAATTTCTTTTTAAATTTTGAAAAACAAATAGTTTCTGGCAGTTTAACTAAAAACAAATAACAACACTATAAAATATATTAATGGAATAAAATGTTGTAAACAACGGTTATTTCGAAACTAAACCTGTGTATCTTTCTTTATTTATCTGTGTTGAGCATGTAGGGGGAAAAAAATCAATTGTAAAAAAAAGTATTTTAAACACAAAAAAGGTGATTTCCTAAAAAGTGCAACCTATAAAACTGCAGGGCCTCACCTTCTCGTAGCGCGTCTCCATGCACATGAAGATGATATAGGCCGTGACACAGGCCAGACAGCCCTCTAGGTATGACTGACCCCCAATCTTCTCGGCCTCTGCATAGTAGTTGTTGAGAGTCTTCACTGTGTCCTCGAAGAGCTGCCTCTCAATCTGCCAGGGACAGCCAAAGGGAACACTTTACAATATGCAGGAGGCATTCGAATAGAATTGGGTCCAACTTTGAAGCTAGTGCAAAAGCAAACTGCCTAAGCAATTTCTTGCTAACTCAATACCGCTGTTTTGCTTTTATTCAAATTTGCTTTTGTCTTATGCTTCAAAGTACAGTAGTAAAAGTACAGTATTTTCTATTAATTTCCAATAAAGCAATTACTCAATCACAATCAATTCCAGTTTTATTCCAACCCTTGTTTTTATGAATTGCCACATTGTAAGTGTTACATTCAATGTATGAGTGAAATACAATAGGAACATTTTGGAAGAGGAAAAACCTCTGGGATTTTCTAATCTATATTATAAGTCACATCCCTCTTGGAACCTATTAGCAGGAAAACTACACCTTTAGATCTCATGCTCAGAATGTCAATGACAAAAATAGTTTAGATACAGCAAAGAGTGCGTGAGAAATACACTCTCAACTTGATAAGATTAAAAGATCATGAAACAACCTGGTTTGTATTATTTATCTGTATTTCCCTTGTTTCTTTCCAAGCCCCTCAATTATTTAAATAATTAGTGGCTTGACATTTATTGTAGTGTGCAGTGCTGGGTTATTAATATTACAGCAGATTTCATAAAACTCTATAGCACTCCAAGGCAAACCACTTGAAGTGGATGATTTAATAAGTATCTCTGAACCTAATTCTGAGCATTCCAGCACGACCACAATAACTTAACAAATCAGTAACTGCTACCCAGCACTGCTACTGTAAGCGTGTGCCTTAATAATAAGCACTACAGCACTCCGATGTCAGCTGTCCAGCACTGTAATCCTGCACTTTAAACTTTAAATATGTCTAGCTTTTCTGCCTGTGTCCATTTAGGATGTTTTAATTAGCCAGTAAGATTCCCTGGGTCAGTGTATGTTTTTCAGATTAGATATGATGGTATTGCCAAACTCTAGAAATGGCATAGGGTGAAGTAGTGTACGCAGGCAACAAAAATGTCCATTATAAGTAACATATGGGAGACACTGAAATTGAAGAAGGAATCTGTGAAAAAGATCTAGGAGTTTATGTTGACTCAGAAATGTCTTCATCTAGACAATGTGGAGAAGCTATAAAAAAAAACGGCCAACAAAATGCTCGGATATATAGTGAAAAGTGTTGAATTTAAATCAAGGGAGATAATTTTAAAACTTTACAATGCTTTATTAAGACCTCTAGAATATTGTGTTCAGTTCTGGTCACCTCGCTACAAAAAGGATATTGCTGCTCTAGAAAGAGTGCAAAGAGTGACCAGAATTATTCCAGGTTTAAAAGTCATATGCTAAAATAATTGAATCTATTCAGTCTTGAACAAAGAAGACTACGCGGTGATCTGATTCAAGCATTCAAAATTCTAAAAGGTATTAACAGTGTCGACCCAGGAGACTTTTTTGACCTGAAAAAAGAAACAAGGATCAGGGGTCACAAGTGGAGATTAGATAAAGGGGCATTCAGAACAGAAAATAGGAGGCACTTTTTTACACAGAGAATTGCGGAGTCTGGCCACTAATGTTGTTGAAGCTGACACCCTGGGATCCTTCAAGAAGCTGCTTGATGAGATTCTGGGATCAATAAGCTACTAGAACCAAACGAGCAAGATGGGCCGAATGGCCTCCTCTCGTTTGTAACCTTTCTTATGTTCTTATGTCAAAAAGTGTATGATCCTGAAGTCAATTAAGCAAGTCTATGGAAAATAACGGAGAAAACAAAGAAAACATGTACATTAAATAAATAAAGGACAACTGCAAACCCTTCTATCCCATTTCAAAAAAGCATGTAAGAGTGTGCTCTCACGCGGCTGTCGAGCTCGGCTGGGAACTTGGTCTGGAACTGGCAGGTGGTGCCCTCGGTGTAGTCCCTCTGAATGAACACTTTGGTGGCCAGCGAGGCGCTCCGCCGCAGCTCCTGCAGGTTGTGAAACTGTGGAGAGAAATGGCAGCTGGAAGATCTCCCTCTGTGTAGATGCTCCCACTGAGTAGATGTACTCTGTGCACCAGTCTTACTCTAATCACATGTAATACATTAAGACATAAATCATCAGAGGAAGACATTTAGAGAGGTTGTGTTTATTTCATATCAGTGAGAGCGTTTAAACTAGATTGGGCACTGTAGCAGGGCGAGATCTGTGCTGGCTATCAGGCACATGCATGCTCATGTGGGGGGGCGGGTTGGTCAAAAGCCCTGGAGGACCCGCCTGCCAATCATGGCACTGACACAGAGAGGTTGGGTGAGGGGTGAGTCACCTGGCTCTCTCTGAGTGGTCAGGAGGCGGGTCTTGGGGGGGATGATCGACCAAAAAAAGTAACGTGCAGTGGTTCCTTCTTTCTTGCCCTTCTAGGAGAAAACACAGCAGGAGCTCTGCTCGGAGACATGGAGTAAATCAAAGAACGCTAGTGTCAGGAGTGAAACCAAAGACCAAAGCACGGTGGCTGGCTTGCTGAGGCTACAGAGAATGGCAGAGGGAAAAGGGCAAGCATGCACAGTGGAGAAAGACAGCCACAGTAATTATACATTTCACGTACCCATACTGTAGAAGGACAGTCCCTGGGACATTTCTACTTTAGCACAGGGGAAACTTGGGCAACCCTGTTATAGTATAGTGAGGGTAGAACAGATTGTTATTCTGGCACATCGCAGAATAGTGGAGGCTGCGGGACACTGCTGGTAGCAGTGTTTGTTTTCTTGTGTTATTTTCTACTTTAGATTTTGATTATTATTTCCAAAAAGAAACTGTCTCCACAAGCATGGGAGGAATACCATTGCTGGTAAACCTCCCAGGTAAATTCCTGGTGCCACCCCACTAGGGTAAAATAAACAATTAAATCTTGTGCACCTGTGCGGCGTTTCAAAGATCTGACTGTCTCCCCTGTATTTAGTGAACTCCCCACACCCTCCCACAGGCACCTATTGTAGTAACATTATCAAAAGTATCCAAAAGACAAGCTTGACAATTTCCTAGCAGAAGGAGACAATGCACACATTTTTGATCATGAAATAATAATTTATTATGTACTTTAGATTTTTTTGAATGGGAGACCAGAAAAAAATCAAAACAGCAGTGACTTCTGTGAAAGACATACATCTGCTTTTGTCAAAACTCCTCAACAAAGGCATTTTAGATGTATTCATCACATCAGTTCTAAAACTCAGTCTAGTCATAACCGTGACCTCACTGCCTTTGAAGAAAAAACTATCAATTGCCCCTGGGGTGTGTTACCCTCATTGACTCCATTATTAATAATACTTTTAAGAGAAATCAGGCTGGGTTTAATTCACACTGCCTTGAGTTTAATACATCTGGAATCTGGTAATGGGTTAATGACCTGTCTCATTGAAGCCTTCCTTTAAAATACTAGGTGATCAGAGAATTTCTTAAAAAAATATTTCCTTGGCACTGATTAGATTGGGAATAGGTTCCCTCAATATGATGGAGAGAAGAAACAGACCCTTTCAATAATATAAACTCTTTAGCTGGAAGTCCCATGGAGCAGGAGTGACAGACTTTGGACTTGAAGAAACCAACATGAATCTGCAGTTTATGTGGTCAAGTTCGAACGCTGAATCAGCACGTCGCTTTAGTAAAACATGGCAACTTGTCAGGGCAAAAACACAA
Source organism: Acipenser oxyrinchus oxyrinchus (assembly GCA_030684275.1). NCBI lineage: Eukaryota > Metazoa > Chordata > Actinopteri > Acipenseriformes > Acipenseridae > Acipenser > Acipenser oxyrinchus. The sequence goes on along the minus strand of CM060257.1, from coordinate 43,640,350 downwards.
AGAAACTCAAGTTCCCTCTACACAATGCAAAACCTCATGGGTTTCTTAGGAATATGGAAGTACTAAAGGAGCTGGGATTCTGTCTGTTTCTGCTTTGTGTTAATGTCCAAATGAGGTTCCCTGGAAGACCCTCTCTCATGGTAATTCCAGTAGAACAACAGTGACAGATGAGCTGCTGATGGCTGCCACCTTGCCTGCCTCTCCCTCATCCCTCATCCCCAGACTCACTGGCTGTGCTTGAGGAGTCAGCAGCTCCTCTCTCTCTCTCTCTCTCTCTCTCTCTCTCTCTCTCTCTCTCTCTCTCTCTCTCTCTCTCTCTCTCTCTCTCTCTCTATATATATATATATATATATATATATATATATACTGCATCCCATCCCATAGACTTTAATTTTAATGGAATTCTGATATTAGCAACTGCATGCCGCTTATTGACAACTTTATTACTAGTTGTCAGTGCTACAGAGCGCACTTGCATGATTTATGCACATGCTTCATGCAGCTTTTATAACACACTGACTTCGCAATGGCGTATTTCTGGCAGACTGAGGCAGAATCGTGGCTTTGAAACTGGCTACAAAGCTGCAAGCAAAATTGAGATGGATTTACAACAGGAGGTGGTACATTGTAAAAAGCAGAAAACATTGAACAATTTCTTATTTTAAAATTATGTTCTTTAGAATTGATTGTAAGTACATGTGGCAGAGACAGAATGAGAGGTTGCAATGTAACAGGAACAGAGTGCCCGGGACTGGATGGCCTGACAATTCATTCCCAGGGTTAGGTGGAAGTCGGCCATCTAGAAAGGGGGCACATTAAGTCATTGCTCCAGAGGGAAAGCAATGTGGCAACCGCGGATTGGAGGAGAGACGGCTGCACTTGCTAACCAAGGGGGCGTGACTGGCGGTACAAATAGGGGAGGTGGCTAGGTGATCTGTTCCTTTGTTTATGGTTAAGAGAGAACCACTGAAGGACGAATGTAAAATAACCGTGAGTGTTTAGTGTTTGTTTGTTTTGTCGAGTCTGTTTGTTATTTATTAGACGGCTAACACTATCCGGAGCTGTCATTTAAGGTCAGTACAAACCCAGACAACACTGCACCATTGTTCATGGATAAATTGTATATTCACCACTTGCACATTAACACTCACTGTGGACTTGTGATCATGATGTCACACAAACCCTAGATGGAATTATTTTCCTGTAACTCAGTGAAGCCCATCTATTATTCTCTGTATCTATATCTATATCTATATCAATATCTATATCCCCCCACGGTTGTATATATATATGGAAAACTGCTGTGTACCAAAAGGTGCAAAATCAAAAAGAAAAAGATAATGTAGGTACACAAAAATGTGAATAATTGAAAAAAATTAAATCACGTTTTGGACAACAAATTGGTAAGACAAATTGTTTCTAACAGCTTGTTTATGCTTTACGCACTGCATTTTCCATCTAGCTGAAGAGGGACTTGTAGTCCGAAACGTCCTGATATAATACATTTTTGATCAATTATTCACATTTCTGTGTACCTACATTACCTTATATCTCAGTCCTTCTTACTCACTCCCCCTCCACCCCCCTTTCGCTCTGTCTCTCATTTCAATTGAAAATAGTTTATTGGCATGGCATGTTTTCCAGTTTTGCCAAACCAATTACAGCATACAGGTATACACATTGTGACACACAGCATACACAGCACCTGTGCACGCTCAGCTATGGAAACAGCCTTTCTCACTATTGTAGGCTGGCAGGGGGATTCCTGTGAGCTGAGGAAGTCATAGGTTTGATCCCCATTTCTTCCACCAATTGTAAATATAATTCAAAGACCTGAGCATGAAAATCACCTGTCTTATAAAATACAGCATGTAATATCTATAATGCCAGAAACAGTTAGACTCTCAATCCACGAATATGCTCTTCAAAAACTATTTGAAATAAATGACATAAAGTGGTCCCTGTATTAAGAGCTGATATCATGCAAAAGACCTGCACCATGCAACTGCTGCCGGAAATCAAAGACTCCTGTGTCATACATCTTTAAGGATTTGGAAACAATGAATTCAGGTAGGTATCTACCAGACGAGAAGCAGAAAGGGTGAAAGTGAAATATTTAAAATGTGCATTGAGGATGTTTATTAAGTCCACAGGCACAGCTGACCAGATCTCATATGATGCAAGTGCTCAGGAGAAAACACCATATACCAAAAGAGAAATGCTGTATTCTACTAGGAATGGAAATTATTGCTAAAACTTGGCCAAAAAATAAAGGATGTATATCACAGCACATATCGCATGTTGTCAATCAGCTGCTAAACCAACTGGAAATGCCTTCACAAAAATAAATAAATGCAGCTGCTGAGGAAAATTCTCCTTTTATCAGTGTTTAACATGTGGTGATAATCAGAACAACAGCATTAAGCAGCCCCTAGGCAGCACAGTAAAGCAGATGATGTTCAAAAGCAATGAAACGAAGCACAGGGAAATAAAGGAAAATGGAGATTGAGCTAAAAGGAAAATCAACCGTTATTGTTGGAGGCAAAAAAAAAACCTTGTGGATATCTGTACAGAAAGGATAATACTGTAAACAATATAATAACCCCTTCAGTCACAATTTTTCAATGTAATTTTTTTAAATGTAAAACTGTTTGTGTGAACTCTATGGCATTAGAGAAGTTGCCCTGCCAAAACTTCATTATGCATGATAAAATAGATACATAGATAGGAAACTTAACATGGTACAATCCTACACGCAGTGACTGAAGGGGATATACCAAGTTGATGTGCTTACAAATGCCTCCACTGTTTGTTTTCCTACACACACACCTTTGAAAAAAGATACATTGACCATATTGAAATTGTGTGCAGCTGCTCTAATATATAATTACATGTCTACTATAGTGGAGAGTTTTATCGCACACAGATCTCTGCATGCAATGCTTGTAACACACACTTACTGCAGCTGCAACTAGATTTATTTACCATTACATTTTACAATACGCAACAGAAATATATAGGAGAATGGCCTTTACCAACAATACCCAAGATACTTTATACAATTTCTCCTCCAAAGCAACTATTTCTAGTTCAAAGCTTGGAAGATGGAAATGATTACTGTAAACTGTGGGGGCAATGAGAGAGTACTTGAGCATGGCAACAGCGATGAAAATTCAGTGCTGTACTAGTGTTTTTGAGGCTTTTCAGATTTAGTCATAAAAATAACTTCCTATTGCAGCTGCAACCTTCACTTCATTATGAAGAAAGAAAAATAATTAGTGCTTAGTAGCAGTATGACAATGTCTAAAAATAACCCAGTTCTTTAGCTGTGTTACAGAAAACACGATGTTCAATGAGCAATTGATCAACTGTTGTCTGGGTTTTTTGGAGTTGTATATATCACCGCGAAGCCTTCCAAACAGCATGTGCGTTGCACCGATGTTTAAACCTCTGTCCCCTATCTGTACAATGTGGGGAAAACAGAATTAGGGAAAGGAGCTAAAAATTGAATTTTGTGGCAAATGGTAAAGTGGTATTATCATAGGAAAAATAGGTAAACATAGTATGACATAGCAAAGGTTATATGTTAATTATGTGATAAACAACATCTTGGTATAAACTGAGACTATATTCTTAAATCAGACACACTACAGCAGGACAAGATGTAAAAGATCAATCCACATGCTTGGCTTGCTATGGCTAATCACGCTGTGAGAAGACCCGACAGACTCACTCCTCCTTCTGAGAATCACAACATAACTGCAGAGCAGAAACAAAGCACTTTTATTATTAACTTTCATCTTTTCGCTGTCTTTAGTCCAACAAAGCATTTCAGAATGGCTTAATAAAGTTCTTAAATCAAAGCACAGTGACGAGTAAAATCCCTACAACGCAGAGCAGAGTGTGATACTAGCTCTCCTACCTCCAGTGGGACTTGCCCTAATAGCAGCAATAGCCATTCTTTAGAAGAGTCAGCCAATGGCCCCGCAGCTGTTGCAGTAGAGAAGAATCTAGAGACCACCAGCAATATAGACACATTACGAACTGAGTGACCTGAAAACAAAAGCCATTGCCTTTCCTACTAGGAGTTGCATTTATTAAGTTATGTATTTACATTTGGCACAATGTTACGCGCACATTCACAATAAAGGTTATTTGTCAGCCACGAGATACCTTTCGATAATGCAATAATATAGAAATTCAAACTGACTGTGACTTGAATTTTTAACCTATAATGTGAGAAGGAACAGAGTTAAGTTTAGGTGTATTAACAAAAACCCTTTGTCACATAAAAGCTTGACAAAGCTTGACAAATTTCCCAGACAGCTGTTTTGCATTGGCAATTAATGAATAATATCTGTGGTACTGCTGCCCACAAATCATGACACAAACAAATCATTTGTATGTATTTGATGATGGAATGATAATCTTTTCAAGGATACTAAGTTGGTGGGTGCGCAGCCTATTTCTTTCAGATTTCTTCTAGAAATGCATTAGCAAGGATAGTGTGAGGATGTAGGAAGGACGTTCTTAGCCCTGGCCCTTTAGCACTATACAGTACCTAGAGAGTATGCAATCCCCTTCTGCAAATCCAGAAACAATGACGCTATGACCGCACTAAGAGCTTCTGTCCAGGGTGCTGACTCTCCCGCACCTACAGTATTACAAACCAATATTCAATCGCTCTGCTGTATCCTGGAGACAGACAGACAGGCAAACAGCTGCAGTCCACACTCCGCAGTACCGCCAGTCTCTTATAATAATCCACCAAGATATTAGAGAATACTATTGCTATTATGGTAAGAAAAACGTTCCATATGTTTTTCATAGTGCAAAACACACGCTCTAAATCTATGTTCAATTTGAACACTACACTGCTGAGTATACGATAACGTTATCACAGGTTACATTTCATAGTATCCCCAACCTGTTTACTTCTGTCTATTTGACCAAAGGTGTGTCTCCTAAATCACTGTTTATAAAATACCTATGTGTTTGAAAATCATGTATTTTACGAAAGACCAAATAGCCTTAATCTAAAATAACCAGTGCCGCAATTTACTAGACGAGCATACATATAAACCAGTCGGACCAAAGATAAGATGTTGTTGTATTTAAATTATTGTGTGTTAAACACAATGATTTCGAGCACGTCTAAACAACGTTGCCCTCCCGGACATGCCGTTATCAGCCACTCCTGACTCCAAGAAGCGAGAACGGGCCCGCTAGCTCCTTTGTTCCGGCAGAGCTGTGGGGCAGGTGCAGTTATTGCTACCGAGTCTACTGTCCTCTGTTGCAGCAGCTTACATCTAGTCGTTATTTATTGTTTAAATTTAAAAGGGAAGGGATATTCTGATTAAACAAATACACCCACTCCCTATACAAATAAAATACCGAGGTGGCATAACCTTTTTAGAGACAGATTTCTATCAATGAAGCTATCTGTTCCTTACCTCTGTCGCCATGTTGCCATAGACGGTGCAGGATCTGTCCCGGTGCTGAAATCAAATCTCTAACACAAGCTGTAATGGGGCAATGCGCTGGAGCTTCGCGGGAGGGAGGGACGACCTGGCGGGGGTGGGGTAGCAGATGCTGCCGCGGGCTTAACCATCACATTCGTTTGATTTTACAGTAGAGACGTTTATCTGCTGAGGCAATGGTGCATTAGAAAAACTGCTGTAACAGAACTAGGTGTATTTTCAGACTGGTTCTACACAATATAAAACGCTATATTTAGCTTGATCCATAGGTAATGTAAATGCATATCTTAAAAATAGCTTGACCCCTAAACCTGAAATCATTAAGCTCAATCTTTTTTTTTTTTTTTAAATATTCACATGTAGCCTGTTGAAGATGGAGGAACATTCAAAAAGGCGTTAGGGTTATTTTTCATAAACGCCATTTATATAGCCTAATTGAATTTTAACTGATAAGTCATTGAAGTAATAATAATTCATATTAATGCTATATAAAATTGGGGAAATTATGCACTGCAGTAAAATATGAAGTGTGCTTTTATTACAGTACATATTTTACATTGTTAGGGTTTTTTTTTTTTTTGTAACCCCATGTGGAATGCAGCATCACTATCCATCGGTAAAACGTATAATTTTCATGGAATCATTGCTGCCTGACTAGCGAGCTCGACTGATGGGAGATGTCGGTTGGGTTGTTGGGTGCTAGCCGGTATTACTGTCTGTCACTTTCTGGATCGACTGTAATTGTAGTGAGCCAAAGAGGGGTGATGAATGGAGTAAATCAGACACTAGATTAAAGTCTATATATAATGTCCCAGCTGAAAAGTTTCAATGACCTTGTTTATTATTATTATTATTGATCTATAATTCAATTTACTTTGCATAAAAGGAAGTTACTTCTTGTTTCTTATTATATTTATATATTATTATTATTTCCGCCAACAATACCTTAAAAGTTGCATAAAATGAACACCGTTGAACAAAAACTCTTGAAACTTCACAGAGTAGTGCCTACAACTGAGTGAATGGCAACCAATCAAAATGCTTTCCTTTCACAATAACTCCTTGGAAGACGTAAAGTTGTTTGTTGTTCTTGGCAGGGTGGTCCCACTGAAAAGTAGCATCACGTTTGTATTGGGGGTCCAGGGGTGATTTGGGCATCCGAACATGCACATCTGCATATAAACTGTCCATTAAACCCCTTAAGACTTTCCAGAAAGTTCCATCTTGAACCCACTTCTGGAGTGTGACTGTTTTAAAGCTGCGGTGGATACAAACAAGGGAGTATGGGAGTAAATTAACAACTCAAGCTGAAATCGGCATCCCTATTACCTATCCTGAAGACTTGTTTTCATGGAAACAAGAGGAGTGCAGGATTCCTGACTGGAAGAAAGAGAAATACAAGTTGCTTTTACTGACAGATGGAACATAGAGAAAGTGGACCAAGCTTGGAATGAGTTCCCATTTAAAGAAAAACAAGTAATGCCATCTGACATAGCGATACAAATAGATAAATAAAAATGCATAAATAAATAAAAAAAATAAATAAATACGTCACTAAGTAAATACATAAATAAATACCTTTGATATGGTCTTAATGAGGTAATTATATAGTGAGATTTCACTGAACATTATCTTCAACTCCTTTTAACAGCAACAAACAAGTAAATGGAGGAAACCAAGTAAGTGTACATCGTCCAAATTATAGTACAGATTAATGGCTCTGGAAGGCATAAGATGAACAGCAAAGCAAGGGACGTGTGAGAATGTTGCTATGTGAATAAGAGGCAAATCCCTGGGTATCAGACCTTCATTTGCGGCATCTATTTAAATGGATGTTGGAATTTCCGTTTAGAATTACTTACTATGTTTCATTCTAGCTTAAAAACTAGCCTCAGATGTCAGATGCTAATAATTGCCTATCTGATGTAACAAGAACCGTACTAAGCAGAATGGACAGTAAATGAAACACAGTGTTATGATAACACTAATTAACTGAAATAAACCCAGAAATAAAAATATCAGAGGCTCAACTTTCAAAAAGCAAAGTGGGTTCATTGAGGGGTCAGCTCTAAAGGGACATTAGTGGTAGCCATAAAAAGGAAGAAGTGCAAGGGAAATGAGAAGATTTACAATTCAGACGAGGAGCTGGGGTTTTCAAAACAGTACAAATCACTTTCCCAGGTCATGCGAAATAAATCAATAAAACTCAATATGTGAGCAGCATAACGCCACTCGGAGCTACTCAATACGCTAGCAAATATCATACAAAGGCAAGTACGTGCTTTTTGTGATATAAGCTACTCTTCCAATCTCTGCAGTCTGCTTCACTCCTTTTCGAAGACTCCCAACTCCTTCCTTTTCTAACAGATTCTGTATAGCATAGTTTCCTCTTCGCTCTTCTGTCCCATAAGTGGCTCGGATATACTGTAAGATGGATATACTGTACTGAACTGTTCCATACCTTGCCGCATTCAACTACTGCTCCTAACTGTATCTTGTATCAGATTTAAATCTTATAGGTAATCGTACTACTACTACTACTACTACTACTACTACTACTACTACTACTAATAATAATAATAATAATAATAATAATAATAATAATGCAGCCTCTCTGTTCTAGCCCTTATGTGTCAAATATAAAACTCTACATTCATTCTAAGGTTCATTGGTTTTAATGCTCCCATTCTATCAGTCTAATTTCTGTTTTTTATATAAAAGACAACCCTAACCTTGTCTTCAGTAGTGATTTTCACTAACCCCCATTGCCAGCTCTTATATTGTACATACTGTGCTTCCTTGTTTTTTAAAAACCTTTAAATAGCATCCATTGTGTTGTTTGCCATGCACACACAGAATGCATAATTAGATGTATTTTCTTGTTCCACTCCTTTGTTCAGACTGACTAATTAGGAGATGTCAAATTACAGGATACCATGCTATTGAGGCTCTGCCAGCAACTTTCAGTCAGTCTGCATGCACTGTACCTGAGAACAAATTCACCATTTGTGGCCTAGTATGGCCTTGTAGTTAGAGCTAAGGGACTTAAAGGCAATGTGGCTAAGTAGTTCAATTTGACAGACTGAGAGGCAGTGTGGCCTAGTGGTTAGAGCTGTGGGACTGGGAGACAGAATATCAAAGATTAGCTTGAAAATCTGAAAAGCAATGGCTTAGAGTAGTGAGAACTGTTGAGCAATTGGCACGGTGGTGTGGATCTAGTGCAAAATGTTCCTGTACTGTTACTGTGGAGGTTGTGTGATAAATTTATATTGACTTATACTGACAGGGTAATACTATTCGCAATCTTTATTATACTCTTCCCCTCTTCTGTCCACACAGCTGGTCGTTCAAGCAACATGCTCAAGGAATGCCCACTCAGACCCACGTTAGATGCAATCCGGGTCTAACTGTGGCTATTTTTGGTTGTCCTTATCTTTATTTAGAACTAAGTGGGAGGGAAGAGTTACTGTTTCCCTCCACCAGGGGGTAGCAATGTGCTTTTCAGCACCCTGACCAATCTTCACCCTTGATTATCCTTACTGAGTGTTTAACCTGTCTCAGGCCAGTCTGTATGTTGCTGGTATCCTTTTGCTATTGAAGCCCTGAGAAATCCTCCCTGGATTACACACAAGACCTTGACCTGCTGACAGCTTTAATACCCTCCAGATGAGGTTATCACAGCACCCCCTACTGGAAATGTCTGGGGTTCCATCTGCAAACATGACAATCACTACATTCTTTATGGTTCAATCTACAATCAGTGAACATGTTCAACACAGGCTACAGTAAAGCACTGTTTCAGACCTGTATTTACAGTTAGGTTGCTTCATTTTTATTCCACATCATAGAAGATTTCCTATTATTTTAGTTTTTAACAAATGGGGGCCAATTAGGGCAATTTTGTACTCTCGGTTTGTTGATTTTTTCTTCTTCCCTGTGATCAGGAAACCCCACCTGTATGAAATGACATCATCTTGTGCAGAATTGTTTGACTGCCCAACAAGCCTCCATTAAAAAGGAAGTACATGCAACACTAAATCTGTGGGCATTTGCTAATGTGTAAATATATTTTTCTTTCTATCTTGTTATCGTGATATAGTTATAAATCCCCTGTAATTAGCTTGCCAATAATTTAAGCTGTTTTCGTAATGTCCATTTAATTGTTTAAATGGTTGATAATTGTGCAACGTGTTGCATACTGCAATGCAACTGTTTTTATTCCAAACATTAATGGAGTCCACAATTACAGGATTTAAAAACTGAACTCAACGGTATCTTAGTAGCAGAGGGAGTATCCCCAATAAAGCAGTGATTAGAGAGCCAGCCAAGGGAGACAGGGAGATACATCAGGCGTGTAGACAGATGACGTCTATTTTCCAGCTCATCTGAGAACCATCCATCTGGACCCTTCGCAGAGACCTGATCTCACTGCTCCCTGATCACTGGGGCATGTGGCATTAAAAGAGATATATGATGACCTCGGCCTCCTAAACAGAGCCACAGGTTTTTTCGATACAGAGGGTGAAAACCAACCTACCTACATGGCCTGGCTTTCAGCAGTATCGCTTTCATTTCGCATTCCTCTCCCAGCAGACAGGCTGTAGATCAAGGGGAAGCTCTCTGCCTGCAGGTGTTTCCCAGACACCAGGAATTCTTCTCTTACAGTATGAATCTGCAGGTCTGGGAGGCACAGTCAACATTCCTGTAAGTTGGACCACAGCCTGCACCTCAGGAACCTGGTTCAAGCCCAGTCAGGAATGAAGCTTTGGCTCCATTATTTGCCGCTTCTGACACCAAAAGATTCTATTTTCAAATTACGGTTGTGAAGTGTGAAGGAGATATCTCAGCTGTGCACAGATGTGGTTCTGTTTCCCTGCTGCTACCACATTCAGCTATCTGATGCATGCATGATCCTGCGTGGGGCGTCGGAAGCCCTGTGAAATCGGCCTGCCGATCATGGCAATGACACAGAGAGGTTGAGGGAGGGTGTGTCGTCTCTCTCTCTCTCTCTGAGTGGTCAGGAGGCAGGTCTTAGGGGGGTCACTCACCCAACAAAAGTGGTGTTTGCTGTTTGCTCTGTTTGGAAACCTGGATTACAAATCATAACAGAACGTCAGTGTCTGGAGAAAGGGGCAAGCAAGTCCGGCGGAAGAGAAGACAGTCACTGCACAGAATCAGTGGGTCATTATTGGTCGTTATTAGTTTAGCTGGGGAAAGTCTGGGCAACCCCATGAGTGTTTGTGAGGGACCAGCAAAGCGTCTCTGAAACCCGAGCCATACCGGAGAGCGGAGGCTGCGGGATGCTACAAGAAGCAGCACCTTTTATTTATAGTTTGGTTACTGTGTTTTATTTTCCTTTTTGCTTTCACCTTTTGGGTTTTGTCTACTATTTTCAGCACCTGCGAGTGCAATCGGGGACTGAGTAAGAACATAGCATTGTTGGTAATCACTGCATGCTACCCCATTTACCATTGTCGGTATTTGGGTCCACGGCATAAGAGCGCCCTCTACTGAAATAAATACAACGATGCACCCCAGAGGTGTTTCAATGAAACTTTCTGTCTCCTGTGTCCAGTGAATTCCCCACACCCTCCCACAATGCATAATAAATATGTGTTAATACAAGGTAATATGTACAGTATATATACAGTACTTCTATAACTTTGAAAACTCAATCACAAAATACAGTATATAGCAAGACTAAAAAGAAAAAAAAATTCTACATTTGAAAACTGTTGGATGAGAAATCTTTGTAAGTGTTAATTGTATTATATTATATTTCAATTTCATCTTCCTGTTTTGATGCCACTGTATTTGTAACTAATAGAAGTTTACTTAAGTTATCTTTTATTAAATTGGCCCTAACATTTATTGCTATTTGAAAACAAGTGTTGGGCACATGTTAGAACCTTTGATATATAAATTTATAAAACGTTAAGCAGAGGCTGGGTGGGCTGCCCAACTTTAGCAGTTCATGTTGTTACTTTCAACTGGAAACTTAATGGGCTCACCCTAAACCCCAGGATCTGGCAATTTATGGACCCTCAGCAAGTTACTGCTGGGATGATTCAATGTTAAAGCTCTCCCTGTGAGCTGGACTATGTACATAAACTGAATAAACTGAATCCCCATAACAAGCAGGGCCAGACCATGCCTGCCACCACAAACATCTCCAGCTTTACTGTTTACTTAGCTGTGTGAGGAGCGACTGGCATCCCTTCAAATCATGTTCAAATCAAGGAAATGAGAATGAAAAACTAAATATTACCAAAAAAAGGAACTGAAATCTTTGAAAGGCAAACAAACACAGATCATTGTGTCAAAGTATCAGGTCTTGAAAATAAACTTACTTTTAATATCTTTTCTGCAAAGAAAGAAGAGTTTTGCATACCTCTCTTGAACTTAGTCCTTTTGGTCACTGAGCATGGGACCATTGAAGCAGGTACATGGCTAAGTTGTGGTTAGAGATAAGGGACCTAGTAGATGTGTGGTCTAGTGATAAAAGTCTGAGGGATTTGGAGGTGGTGTGACCTAGTGCAAGAACTACTAGAAGACTGTATGGCCTTGTGGTTAAAGTTTAGAGGTAGGTTAGTTTAGTTGTTATGGACCTCGTGGTTAGTTATGAGAGAGGGAGAGACAGTAGGAGTGCGTACAACTTAGAGTTGTGAACAAATAATTACACCCAGACACTCCAGAAAGTTAAAACATGCACACCCACAATACACAGGAAAACAAAGTTCATTGTGTTCAGTTCTTTAACCTTAATAGATGTGTCACTTGAAGTACTTCATTCCCAACCATGAATATATTTTGGCCCAACAGCAGGCCAGTTTCTAAATTTCTAAAGCAATACCATTATGGTGTCTTTAGTAATAACCCTGACTTTCCTTACCAAGAGTTGTGCTGGATGAAAATACCATTGGCACTAAAGATGAGTCTTGAAGTTTTTTGTCATCAAGTACCTAAAATATTCCATCTGCAAAGGAAGTACCGAGGTGGAGTCGGTGGTCAGCAAGAGTAACCGATTTCAGAGCTTTGTGCGGTAATGGAGGAGATGTGATTTATTATAGCTGCCTGTCGTCACTGGCCACAAGAACACTCGGGTCCATAGAAAGAGAAAATTACAAACAAATACAAATATGTATTGAAAATAAATGGATACAGAATAATTGAAGTAAAGTTTAGGCTTTAGTATATCTTCCGAATAAGCTTCATTTGAAAGAGGAAATTACAGAAGATAAGTTTATTAAATGTAGAAAATCACCCAACTATCCAAATTAGCTGTGTATAAGAAACAAAAACACAAAACAAACAAACAAAAAATACCCACTGTCCTTATTTGCCGAATACCTGTTCTGTGGATAAAACTCTTCTATTTAACCCTTCCACTAGAAATCGTTCATATATGAACGATGGTGTAATTGTGATGTTAGACGTCCATTTTAAGCCTTTTTAAACATCCATTGGTTGTTTACCAAATGACTGACATCTACAAAGGTTTCAACAACCAATCAGGGATGGTTTTATATACTTTCAAAAAGAAAAGTTAAATAAAAAGAAAGCTAGACATAGGCGGCGCGTGAATCTTTTGTTTGGGGAGGCTATTCCACACTTTTCCCCCTGCATTTATTGAACCCAACGATGTACAGTAAGATACACATTGTGTGTGTGTATATATATATATATATACATATATATATATGTATAATTAAGACTTGCATTATTTTTATTTTATTACTCCATTACCAGTGAGTCTGAATACTAAGTTTCATTCATTGTGTTTGAAAAATAGTCGGACTGAGGAACACAAATAAAAGTTGTAAATCGGATTCATTCTCCTGCGTTTTTTTGAGAACTTGTATAACACAAAACAGACCTCGAAACCACTCAGGGATGCTACATATATATTTGACACTGGCCAAATAAATGAAGTTTAAGATAGCACTAGCTTGTACTTTAAAATATGTTATTCCTATTTAAGCAAATTAGAAAAACAGCAGGGATAACAAGCTGCACTGTTTTTTAAAACCTTTAAATCTGTTAACCTGTTCTGCAGTCCTACAGTACCTACACCAATTTTGAACACCATTTCCATCACTTCACACCAATTTAAATCAATTATTAACACTGACTATTAAGCTTCTAAACATGCACTTACTATCATACTTATAATCAAGGGACATTCAACGTATTTCGTAAGGTATATTTGCAAAAAATAAAAAAAAACTGCACTCTTACCATAAACTTTCGAATATCTTTCGGCGGGAAGATTGGACGTTAAACCAGCCAAGCATTGTCTCCTTGAATGGCATTGAAATGCAACTAAATCCTGTATTTTGGATCTTGGTGATACTGCAACAGGACTGTCACAGCCTTGTTTACCTGTGTATCCGAAATCTGTCTTTGGTAAGCAAAACCATTCACTTTCATCAGAATATTAAAATATGCTTTTATATTTAGTGTACAGTAAGCAGGCAGATGCGGTTTTCTGCTTTCCTTGCAGAAGTTCAAAAGACCCTGAAAATGGAGTGAAGGACTGAAAAAATCTGAAGAAAAAACTTCAGAAACATTTGTAATCTGGCACCACAAACAGTGTTCTGAAAGGTGGCATTTGTTCAAACAGTTGAAGGAAGCAGGTTCTGACTGTAGCATCACAGTTATCAAATTCTCACAAAACGGTGGTGCTTGAAAACAGACAGTATGCTACAAATATATTTTGCCACAAGTTCTGTAAAATTAGATTTGGATCAAGCTGTTTGTATAGATAACAGCAATTCGAATAAATGTAAAAATTGTGAAGAGGATGTTCCAGGCAAGGGAATGAGCGAAAAGGATTCAGAGTTTTCGTCAGCTGCCTCCTGCAGCGGTATGGGGGACTAAGATCGGCGGGAAGAATGGACGTTAAACCAGCCAAGCATTGTCTCCTCCAATAACATTGAAATGCCAACTAAATCTTGTATCTGTACTATGGTGTTGATTTTGATATCCCAGCTGCCCTAGCGGTTGGGCGGTTTGTTAGATCTGCTTTACATAACCAAAAATGTTTACCAAAGAATTTGATTAGCTGACAGATCTATCTGATGGTGAACTTCTTCACCTTATGCACTGTCAAACAACTTGGTGTAAAATCAAAACCAGACACGGTATTTATAAAATTATTTTCTGATCCTAGTTCCTGAGGGTTGTAGCTATCATTGATAACTTTACAGTTTTTAGATGGGACATCAATAAATTACACGGATGAGGACATTTCTAAAGAAAAATGAATTTTCAAGTACATTTTAAAACGTATTTTTTACATTCAAACTAGGTAATCATAGGGTATATTTCATCATAGAGTGAGAAAAGATTGTTCTCTTAATAATCTTCAGACTCTCAGCTGTTTAGAAAGGTATAATACAGTATACTTTCATGGATATTTGTCCTGATACACAAGCTGAAATTCAAGTTATATCAGTCAGACCTCAAAAAGGTTGAATTTTCACCGTAGAGGAAGGGTTAAACATATTTTGCATTAATTTTGCAAGCTGTTATGCATTAAATATCCAGCAGGTGGGGTTGTTGTATATCCTATGTCTTGTCTTGTGGAAGTGGTTTGGTGAAGAACAAATGCAAACTCCTTTTTTTTAACTCATGAATAGCATGCAATGGTTTTCGGTGATTCAATCCCCGCTATAAAAAAAAAAGTCATACAGGAAGGATCTTTACCACAACCCTTTATGAACAAAGTCTGTATTCTGAATGAAAAGCAGGCAGGCATTAAAGGGATTAAAAGCTCTGCAGGGTGCTGCAGGCCTTTCCAGGTATTCCGGTCGACATATAATATTCCTGATCCAGGACATCTCCAGGGCAGGGGTTGGGGCTCTCTGCCCCATGACAGACTGAGGATATCTGGGATGGGGCGTGACACAGTGATATGCCTGCCTGCCCTTTCCCTAAACTCTATCACCCTCCTCCTTTTCCGATGACAGAGGGTAGTGAGAGAAGCTGAGCTGACAGCTCTATTTTGGGCTGTCAGTGCATTGCACATCTGTGTCCCTTCTCCACACATGATGTAAGGGTGAGCTTGATCTGAACCAGATGTGACTGAAAATCACTGGACAGATTAGCCAAGATAAAACATCAAGAAAATCATTATTCCTTGACTTAACTTCGGTGAATCAGCCTACAGGTCAAAAAGTATTATTTTGTTATTCAAACTTGACTAACTCTATTAGAGGCTAGTGAGATTTTCTTGTGCATCATTGCATTACCATTTTAATAAATTACATTTTAAATGGAAGTGTCAAGCGACTGACTTCCCCTAATATATCAGTTCTGGTTTCTCTTTTCAACACTACCCAAGACTTTCAGGATATGAAGAGTTGTGCACTAAAGCTGCCAGCATTTTTTTTCATGAAGAAACTAAATCTCCATTTTCAAACACAGGTGCTTCCTTAAAACCTGGTCAAAGAACATTGGCTTGTGGATCGGTTGAAGTATATACCTTTAATTACCATTTGAATTAGCAAACAGTGTTTTTTTCCTTGAACTTTGAATATGCTTGTGGCTTGAGATGCTTTGGTGCCAGTTTGCATCGTCTCCACCCTTGTTAAATAAGTTAAAATATTCTAGGAACCAAGTGGACTTCTTTGCAGTATGGTCCAAACTGGTTTTGTGAGCTACTGTTCCCCAGCACAAAACATGCCACATATACATTGGAAACTGGTTATGCGGTGAACAGCAAATGGCATCTAAACTGTTTTGTTAAAACATGGAAATGAAAAGCTGATGATTGTTCTCTCCTTTGGGACCCTGTTTTATTGCTCTTTTCTTTTAAACACAGCCTTGATCTGTAGACAGTGCTTCAACTTCCAGGAGTATGTGTAGTCACAGTAATATGATAAAAAAAGATTGTTATAACATCTTCCAAAACCCATTTGATGTAAACTGATAAACCACTAAAAGCTATTGTGCTGAATATTGAAGGCTCTCTACGGTACCAGTACTTTGGCCGTCTAGTTGGAATTGTCTGTCAGTAGTTTTGGGAAGTGGACTACACTGCTTAATTTCAAATTGAAATTATATCCCTGTCTATATTTCTATTTAATACCACAGGGAAATGGTGTTGCCCCCAGGCTGCCAGAGAAGCAGTTCCAGTCACTGCTGTTTTATCCCAAAAGGAAATGTCTTTATTTCTGTTTCAACTCAGAACAGCGCCAACCCCTTGGGTCCACAACAGGGGTCGCTGGTCTGTGTTCCACAACAGGCGAAACATAGTCTTCTTTGAATCATATTGTCTATAAATGTAGCCATTTTCATTTCAATTGAAAAAACAATGTTGTGTTTCATGCCACTGGTTTAGTTTCAGAAACTATTCAAGTTTCTTTCAGTGGCTCCACCTAGCAATACCCACACTTGAATACTATCCAAAGAAATACCATTTCTCCCCTCTACTTTGTTTATATAGTAGTAGCTATGAGATAGTTGGGGTGAGGTATAGAGTGTTATAGATTGAGAGTTACATATAGTACTGCATGTGTAGGGAAACTTAATGACAGCAGAATCAGATATATATGTAGAGAAAGATATACTGTATTTAAATGATGTGGGACTTGGGAATTTCGACTAAATGAAAAAACAGAGCAACTTTTAAATATGTCATTAAAGATTAAATTGAAAAATGACAAATCTTACATTAAGCAGCTCACTTAAGGGTGCGTGGGGTTTTTAAAAGTGAAATGCATTTAATGAAGGGAGCGGGTGGTAGACAGTGGTGATCTGGGAATCGAAACAATGCATAACATGTGCAGGTTCCAGAGAGCCGGGGGTGGGGATGGATTCCTGGTCATGTTCTGTTTAGCTCCTTGGCTCTGCAAGAGAGTTTGCAAAGCCAGGCATTTTTTTCATATTAAGAAATAGTTCAGAAATGACTCTGCTAATCTTTTCTTCTTCTTCTTCTTCTTCTTCTTCTTCTTCTTCTTCTTCTTCTTCTTCTTCTTCTTCTTCTTCATTCCATTCCATTCTATTACTGCTGGCAGCCTCCAGCGCTCAATTTTCAATATAGAAGAAATAGTGCAAGCTTGCTTGTAATTGTCTAATGAATGCAATATATATATATAGGTAGTGGACAAAAAAATGGAAACACCTGGGTAAATGGGGGACACCAAGTCTATTGAAAGCAAGGGCTTCCACACAGGTGTGGCTCATGCTCTAATTAAACAAAATAACAATAACATGTTTAGGGTCATGTATAAAAATGCTGGACAGGCCTGGTTGCCTATAATTATGGCTAGCATGGCTGCAAGAGGAGACCTCAGTGACTTTGAAAGAGGGGTGATTGTTGGGGCGCGTTTGGCAGGAGCTTCAGTGACCAAGACAGCTCAACTTACTAATGTTTCACCAGCAATGGTGTCTAAGGTGATGTTGGCATGGAACTCCGAGGGAAAGACATCATCAGCAAAGGGCAACAGTGGGTGGAAGCGCATACTCCAGGATCGTGATATCCGTGCATTAATTCGAAGTGCAAGACAAAACAGGCAAGCAACTACAGATCAATTGACTGCAAATTTCAACCTGGGGCACGAGCAGCCAGTTTCATCAAAACCGGTCCACCGAGAACTCCACAGAGCAGGATACCATAGTGGCCCAACGCCCTATTAAGTGACTTTACATTGGCATTTCCATTTTTTTGTCCACTACCTGTATGTATATACAGTATATATAACGATGGAAACAACTCGATCAAATAGACTCCTTTTGGAAAGCATTATGAAACAATCATACAGCTATAGTTTTGCATCACCTCTTAAAAAAATAAATATATGAACATAATTTAGATCTTTTATTTAACATCATGTAATCAAAGAAACTACAAAATGATATCGTAAAAGTCTACTGGAAGCCATATAGTAGCACAATATTTCATGTTAGATTTTGAAATGTCACATTTTTCAATTTTCGTCAGTTTTTTATTAACTACAAACTACAAAGTGGTATGTAAGTAAATACGTTAACGTAACATTATTTAGCAGGTTTCATTCGACTTTATGAAGTAAAATTAGTTAATTCTGTAGGGTGATGCAAAACCTTTGGCCATAGCTGTATGTATGACAGAGACTCTGAAAGCCTCTTCTGGTTACAGTGAATTCTGAATGCATTTGCAGATTTGTCTTGGCATATCCGCATTCTCTTTTATACATTACAGTATATAGACATCTGGGGAAATATATGCAGCATAATGGATGGCTTAGCTTTAAGTATGGGGCAGTAATTCAGTCCAGTGGAGTTTAGATGGTGTTCTGTTGACAGTAATACCCACTGATTCTGTGTCTGTGTCATGTGACATAAACCACACAAGAATTCCATGAACTAGAAATCTATAGAAGATGATATTGTTTGTTGCCATGGATATACAGCATTTTCATAGGGATGTACTGTACATATTATATGCATGTTTAGACTTCCTATGATGATTACGATACAAACAGTCCCTGTTTGTATCATTGATTCAATGCCAAAAATATGTTTTCACACAATAAACTGTCTCTTATTGGATTTGGACTGGTGTTGTATTTCACTGAAACTCCAGAGAGAAAGGAGGTTTGAAGAGAGGATACACAAGTCTGTGGTTTGGACGTGTCAGAAGGTCGAGAGCCAGAGACTCAGGAAGAACTGGTGGGAGTTGCACAATGTGGAATGAGGCAGAATATTTGAGGAATGTCCCTGCCTCCCTGTGAGTTGGTCAGTCATCCAGGACTTTGTTAACCTCTGACTGATTGCAGTGGAGTCGCTGGAAAGGGGGCGTTCAGAAAAAAAAGACATTTTCTATTGAAACGCAATGCGTCATTAGTCCAAAGTTCACTGTTGTTCAACAGTAGCACAACATGCAAAACAAGGAATCTTGCATAGAACAATATAGATATTCAGCAATTACAGAAATTCCACTGAGAAATCAAGACAGAGCCATACTTGACCATCTGACCATCTGATTGGCAGTACAAGCTTAATGCTCTACCAGCTACTTGGGTTTTATGCAAACAAACTGACTAACTAAGCTAGCTCTTGCGGGAAAGACAATGCTAGTAGAGAGAGGTTCATTTTAATGGGATACTGGAGACAGCAAGTCTGCAAGGAATTAAGAATGTATGTTTTACCCATTGTCTTAGAAAGACAGAGAGACAGCGACAGACAGGTGGAATTCAGAGTGCACCCTCTGGTGGATTGCTAGGAATATTGCAAGCTGAAACCTCTGGTCATGATGCTCACCTGTGTTCGGAACAGTTGCAGGTGGTCAAGAGGATATGTTGGTGAAACTGTACTTTAACCTCACTTCAAAAACCAGTTGAATTGTTGAATAATTACACACATACAGACACGCTTGTGATGCCATGCTCCATCACTGTGTGTGTAATTAAAGTTTATACAGCAGTTCATGAAAAGCTTCTAGAGATTCAAATATCTATTAAACTGGAGCATGATAAGGAAGGAAATTAGGTGGTAAAGTGTATTACATTCATAGGGTTAAGCACTCAGCTGCTTAAGCAACATCACACGACCAGCACACAAGTTTGAACAGCACTAAAGCCAATCAATCTTTAAAAAAAAGCCAAACCAAATGTGGACTGCTTCTGAAATAGTTGGAGCCCTGCAGTTATTTGTTCAAACCATTAGCGAAATTACATTTAGTAGTTCTATAGATGTACATGCAGTACTACAGTTCAGTATTTTCCTCCCTCAGCAGAACTGAAACATGACAGAGCTGTGCTGATCCAGGCTGGGACTCTGAGGCCTTGGATTGGAGTGTGCTTGAGTCCTGGGCTTGGATCCCAAGCAGAGGGTTAGGGTCAACTTCAACTGTGGGACCTGTGCAGGAGCCACGCAGGAGGTGGAAACCACTTTAGAAGTTACTTTTATTGACAGTTGAGGGGAGAGGGCACTTGAAATAATTATTTTATATTGCAAAATTTTCCATTCTGAAATAACTTATTATTAGTAACCAGTTCCTTCCAGCTGATTGCAGTAACTAGATAAAACCGGTTTTGAAGTGTATATCCACATTTGGCCATTTAAGTAAAAAATACTGCAATCTAATGATGCTGTTTGTTTCTACTTGATATTTTACCCTTGGTTCAATAACTTCAAGTTCAATCATGCATTTTCATAAGTACTGTACTATACTGTATTGACTAAGGCATTACCGACTTGGCTTGTTCTGTATAGTTGTACCTCATGGTACATATCTTTCTTCTGTCACATACCAATATATTGCTTTATTTTTTTTTTGTGCTGATGTGTTTATACTGATGTGCTTTTTGCGTTGATGTGTTTGTGTTACCCTGTAAGTATATTTGTGTACCTCAGCTGTGCGTTTTGGTTTGCCTGAGTATTTGTGTTTGTGTGAGTGAGTGTTGCCATTCTCAGCTGTGTGAGAGATAACCCCTACCCTCTATCTTCCTGAAATGAAACAGTGAGAAATACCAAAGTAATCATTCTCTGCTCTGGATTAACAGATTTTTTTTTATTTTTTATTGGAGCTGCCAACCTTCCTCTGCTTTGATGTTGTGTCTGTTTTCCAAACCAAAGAGCATCCCGCCCTGCTTTGGCCCTGGCTTGATCCTGCTGGGCCAAAGGGAGCTGTGAAGAATCATTCAAATGAGAGACTGATAATCATTATGGGTCGCCTGTGCCATACAGCAGATAGAATGAAACACCGTATTCCAATCTCACTGTACTATAGGACCAATGTATTTCAATGTCATTATACCACAGTGATACCACATGATCTGACTGTGATGTCTCTTTAGCCACTATAATCAGTTGCTAGGACTGTCACAAAGTCCACAAGGTGCATTTAAACGTCATATATGTTGTAATACAACATGTAATTCTAATAAGGCATTTTGTAAGTTATGACCTACAATTACAAATAATTTTCCTGTGGGTTTACACAGTTATCTATGAGTTATTTGACCACACACTAGAATGTCCCTGACTATACTCGGTTGCGATGCAATAAAGTGGCCCTAAATTCAGCGCTCAGTACTCATTCTCCAGTGGATCCTGCTTGACTTATCATATCATTTCTAATTCTTGCATGTTATCTTTTCATAGCTGGTCACCAATTTCTTGTTTGCTCCAGGATAAGACTGATGTAATTTATTAAGAACATTATTTATTGGAACCCACAGCGCCACCTAGCCCCTTGAATTAGGTTTATTTCTTACTGACCACCCCATTCTTAGCTCTCAAGTTTTCAGGATCTGAATTTAACTCAGCTCCTCCCCCAGCATTGTCTCCCTAGCCACCATACAGGGAACATTGAGATCTGGCCTGAACAGCTGCTATTCCTTGGAGGTATCCCAGCTAAGTTATGGACAGTTTAGTTTCTAAGAACTGACAAGATAAAGGTACTAACAGGATGGCTGCCAGTGGATATTTATATTGTTAACAGGAAATTTAATAAGCCAAAAATAGAATTAAATGAAGTAGACTTTTAAAACCATCATAATTTTTATATTGCAAAGCCTGTATATTATCAGAAAAGTGTGGGTCACGTTTTGTGGAAAAAAAGAAAAAACCTGTGGATTAACCCTTCCATGACTACACCATGACGATGAAGTGACCTTTATCTCCCAGTGCAGCTGGCCCACGTCTCATTGAAAAAGCAGAAACCGGATCTTTAGCTCCCTGTTCATCTGTGATTTCAACCAGAAAATATGAAGAAAGTTGGAGAAAGCAGGTTTTCTCACTCTCGATGGACTCACAAATGAGTCATAGACCTTGACGTTTTTATTGTAAATTGATAAAAAGGTTTCCCTTGTCTCTCTGCTAACTCTGTTAGTGGGATTATCTTGCGCTTGACTTGCTAAAACCCTTGTTCAACAGAGTTTTGTCTCAAAGGCTGAACTGAGGGCTGGTGTGTGTGTGTGAAAGGTTAGACTCAAACCTCTCAAACTGCTAGTGTACTCAGCTCCCAAACAGGGTAAAGCTTTATTTCTGTGCCACAGCCAAGGTAGGCAGGCAGGCGGATAAGCTGACAGGTACTTTAGCGTGTCTCTGATTATTTCATCATTATTTTAATTACTGTAATCTGGCTGGCCCCAGGACTGCAATTGATATCAGATATGAGGTATCATTGTACAGTATGACCAATTACTTTATAAAAATGAAATGAACACATATTTTTCCAGCCCAGACCCTGATAATGGAGGTTTACAGGGATGTGTCGCTTTCAATTTAGTCTTGGTGGTACACAAGTGTTTTTTTTTTTTTTTTATATATATATAGTCTAGGCAAAAGCTAAGCCTTTATAATTAACTCACAAATTCCATCCCCTATAGAACTGAAAGTAGAACAGTAGTTTTACCCCTAAACCACGTAGAAATTCTCCATGGAGCATTTGACAAATAATGACGGGAGACATAAAGTTTCAGTTTATTAAGATCTTTTTTTAATACAACAGGCACCGAACCACAAAGGAATGTAATCATTCACGAAGGAAAATATTATTAATGACTGTGTCAAACAAATTAGAAGAACTTTTGTGGTTATTTTTTTTAGTTAGTTTTTTTTTATTAGCTTATTAGATTTTATTAGACTTTTTAAAATTATGTTTCATATTGGTTCACCCCCGAAAGCTACTCTATTGAATCCAACACTAAGGGGAAAAGCTGCAATTGTCAAAACAGTGAAATAGTCAAACCTCTGCATTCAATTTTAAAAGCTCTGAGAATGTTGGAGATTGGTTTTGATGAGGATTTATTATGTAGTATGCAATGATATCAAGAGACCTTTGCGTGGTACCTGTGAAAGATTTTAAGCTGACTTAAAGGTATCCTACAAATGTAGGAGGAGGGCAGCTGAACACCTTGGTTTACCATGTAGAGAAGAGATAGAGAGACTGCTGGAATGTACATTTCAATATAGCTTTCAATGTAACTTATCAATCCTGTGTACAGTAATCAAGGGTGCTGTCAGCGAAGTAAACCAGAGAGAAGTTTTTGAAATGTGATTTAAACTTCTGACATGCCTGCTGTGCTTGTTCGTTATTCTTTTCAAGATGTTTTGGACCTGAACTGCTCATATTGGATTGTGATGGCTCCATTGTAAAAACCACTTTATAAAACTGCTCATGTTGAAAATGTTAAATTTGCAGATTTAACATTATTTTTATAATACACTCATAATTAGCTCCAAATGATGACCATACCAATTTACCACGGTAATTTAGCAGTTATACTATGCATTAATCTTGCTTCACTAATGTGTGCTTCACCTCTATGCAGTAAGTAGTCCTGGTTGGACGAGTGTAAATTCAGTAGTTGAACAATGATTTTTTTAAAGCATTTTCCCATGCAAGGGAATATCTCTGGGTTGCATCAACCACAGACTGTATTTTTAGGGGTAATTCCAGGATAACCATGGTTGATATAATCAAAGAGCGATACCCTGTATTCCCTTTAGTCGGAATCAAATCTGTCAAGTGTTGTGGGTCTTATGAAAATGGTGCATTTTGTTGTTAATAATGAAAACCACCCTTGAGACAAGTATTGGCCATGTTAAGCAGCTAATACAATAAGCAGCTACAGCATCCTCAATGCTCTATTGTATTAGTCCTTGTGGACCAATGTTTGGTGTCCATCTCCAGCCAGGTTTTGTTACTCTGCAGTGAATGTAGTTTTTCCACAGCAGCCATGCAGATTGTTCATGTAACAATATAGAGTAATCCCAGCCTTACATGGTGTCAATGCTGCACTTACCAATATTTCTTAAGGACTGTAGATTATCAACTCAATGGTATTAGTGTATGGCGAATCTCGCTCCTATCTCTCAGAGACTGGTGATAACCGGATAACCTGATAACGCCTTATCATGTGCTGACCTCTCGCTTAGTCATTAAAGTGAAAGATTTCCCACCACTGCCTGTTTACTGACCCCCAAAGAGATAAAGTGCTGGGAATGCACGGATTTATACCCCACATCTCAGCAAACACGCGCCATCCTACCTCTATTCTGATAGCATGCACAACCATTATCTCCATATTATCCCATCCCAAACCCACACTGCCTAAGAGACCTGATACAATAGGAGGGGTAAGACTGGAGCTTCTGCGGATTAAACTGGCCAACCAGCTCTGTTGTGGCTCTATAAAGGCAGTGCTTTTTTCTCTATACTGTTGTAACTACATTAGTAAGAACATTTTCCAAACAGGTCATCATCTAGCTTCCAATGTAGCATCAGTATAGGTGCCTGCTCTCTACCTGGTTGGTATATTTGCCAGCACTTGAAGCTCGTAAACTGTTATACAGTGGTTGGACTACTGTTTTTGTAGCAATACAACATTTTCCAACATTTATGCCTTTATTAGTAAATAAGTACAGATATCTGATGTTTTATTTATTTATTTATTTATTTATTTATTAGCAGATGCCCTTATCCAGGGCGACTTACAATTGTTAGAAAATATCACATTGTAAAGTATCACCTTTCAGAATATCACATTACAGATAGAGCAGTTGTAAAGTACAATAAAATCAGTAGCAAAAGATCAAATTCAAATGAGAGCAAAAAATAGAGAAAACAGTAAATAATTACACGTAAGAGCGGGTTCGACTAAGACCAGTTAACTTACAGTATATTAAAAATATTTGCTTATACAAGTAAAGTCCAGTATGAGCATGTAGTAAGTAGGATGAATGGATGAGAATGATTTTAAATAAGAAAACGTGAATACGAATACCTATAAGAGCAAAGTCAAATACAAGATACAGGAAGTAGTTATAATTAAGAGCAGTAGAATACGGCAAGGTATCGAGCAGTTTAGTGTAGTATAGTCTGGAGTTGTGAAGTTTATAGATGCTGTCTGAACAGGTGTGTCTTGAGGAGGTGCTGAAAGGTGGTCAGGGATTGAGCAGTCCTGATATCCGTGGGTAGGTCGTTCCACCACTGAGGGGCAAGGGTGCTGGAGGAGCTGCTCTGGAAGTGGGGGAGCAGAGGGGAGGTACAGCTAATCTGCCGGTGGTGGAGGAGCGGAGGGGGCAAGAGGGGGTGTAGGGAGAAATGATAATCTGGAGATAGGAGGAAGAAGAAAGGTCAAGACAGCAATAGGCAAGTACAAGAGTTTTGAATTGGATGCGAGCAGCGATAGGGAGCGAGTGCAGAGAGCGGAGCAGCGGTATAGCATGGGAGAAACGAGGAAGGGAAAAGACAAGGCAAGCAGCAGAGTTTTGGATGAGCTGGATCGGACAGATGGCAGAGGCAGGGAGGCCAGCCAGGAGGGAGTTGCAGTAGTCAAGATAGGACAGTACCAGGGCCTGAACTAGGAGCTGTATGGAGCAGTCGGTGAGGAAGGGGCGAATTCTACATATGTTGCTGAGGAAGATGCGACAGGAGCATGCCAGAGTAGAGGTGTGCTGAGAGTAAGAGAGAGAGGGGTTGAGGGTGACACCGAGGTTCTTGGTGGATGGAGGGTTGTGGATTCAAGAGGAATAGATAGAGAGATCAGTAGTGGGAGAGAAAGAGGGGGGAAGAAAAGGATTTCTGACTTGGAGAGGTTGAATTTGAGTGGGAAAGGAAAAACAAATATATAAACAAATGCACCCCAGTGATGTAGTGCTAGGGGGTCGCGGGGAGCGCAGCTCCACCAATTCTCTTGGGCAGGGAGATCACCTCTTCTGAACTGTTTTGCTGCTATTAATATATGGAGATATACATGTGTATAACCCATACAAATAAGCAAAGAATACAGTAACCGTAAGAAACCCTTGAGATAAATAATGGAAAAAGTTTGAATATAGCGTGCCTGGTCTGGAACAACAAGTGTGAATAAGAAGGGAACCTGTATTAACGCTATGCTGAAGTGTCAGCATTTTACAATTAGATGAAATAATTGGAACAGTTCTTATTTTTAGACCCATATATAAGAAACAATGTAGATAAAATAAGCTAAACATTTATTTAAAAGATAAAACTCAATCACAACAAACAAATAAAGGGTACCTGTGGTCTTACACAAATGGATGCACTTCTGTTTCAAAACCTCAGTCTCATTAGCTTAAGCAAACCATTCAATATACGAGAAGGGGTAGTGGGGGAGTGTAGCATAGGATTAATAATAATAATGACTGTGTTTTAATCATGTGTGTATTAGTGTATGAAACTGGTTGTGAAAATATGTACAGTATTTGTTTATTTATTTATCTTTAATATACATAGCTGCAAGTCTAGTTGCTTTACAATAATACCTCAATACCTGATTGTCTGAATTTGTAATCTTGAATTTGTATACTTGTTAGCCCTTTCAAATACTGTAACTACTAGTGATAAACTGCGGTTCTGTTAAGTGTATGGGGTAGGGTTGAGAGAGTGGGGGACGGGGGGCAAGGGGAGGGTAGATAATAGCGACCCTTCACTTCTAAATATAGCACTACACCACTGTAAATAAATAATATGAATGAGGCAGCCAAACATAAATAGAACAGATCATTTAAAGTACAAACTATTCCTGGAAAGTCTAGACGGCAGCAGGAGATTGAACACTTAGTTAGAGAAAGGAGACAGCTGAGGAAGCAATGGAGAAGAGCAGAAGAAAGTCAGAAGGAGGGACTCAATCTCTTACAAAGGGTCATAAAAGATAAGCTTGCAACATTGCACAGAGCTGGCGCCCTACGGAAACGCTACAAAAAGAAGGAGCGTCGCGAGAACTAACTTTATAAAGACCCATTCAAATTTGTAAAGAAGTTATTCACCAGTGAGAAGAATGGTGCACTAAAAGCATCTAAGTTTGAGCTGGAGAGATATTTGGAGGAAAGCATACAGATTCAAAAAGGCAGGAGCCTATGTCAATTCCTTCAGACATCCCACCTATCAATCTACCAGAATACCAAATGGAGGACTGTGCACCTAAGTGGAAAGAAGTAGAGCAAGCTGTGAAAAAGCAAGGGCTTCATCATCTCCAGGGCCTAATGGAGTTCCGTACAGAGTGTACAAAGAGTGCTTCAGGAGTTCTACGAATCCTGTGGAAACTGATGAAAGTAGCATGGGAAAAACAGGTTGTACCAAGAGCATGGCTGAGCAGGTGGAGTCTTTATACCTAAAGAAAAGATTCTAGCAGCATCAGTCAGTTTAGCCCTATTTCCCTATTAAGCGTAGAAGGCGAGATTTTCTTCAGCATTATTGCTCAGAGATTGTCAACTTACCTATTAAAGAACTGCTTCATTGACACTTCAATACAAAAGCGGGCATTCCAGGTTTCCCAGGATGCTTAGAACACATCAATGTGATCTGGCAACAAATTCAATCAGCTAAAAGGAGAGGAAGGAGCTCCATGTGACATTCCTGGATTTGGCTAATGCATATGGTTCAGTGCCACATGAACTTCTTTGGGCAGCATTTGATTTTTTCAGTGTACCAATGACAATAACAAATCTAGTGAAAGCCTACTTTGGAGATTTGCAATTTAGTTTTCAACTTCAGAATTCAGTACTACATGGCAATGCCTAGAAGTTGGAATAATGGCAGGATGCACCATTTCTCCACTGGCTTTTACCATGACAATGGAAGTAATCATTAGGGCATCAAAATGGGTAGTGGGAGGAGAGCAGCTTCTGGAATACGACTACCACCAATTCGAGCATACATGGATGACATGACAACCATGACTACAACAGTAGCCTGCACTAATCGGTTATTGGGCAAATTAACCAATAACATTGAATGGGCACGAATGCAATTCAAGCCCACTAAATCAAGGAGCATCTCTATAATTAAAGGTAAAGTAGTAGATAAAACATTCTTCATTACTGGTGAGGCAATACCAACAGTGTCTGAGAAGCCAGTGAAGAGCCTTGGGAGATGGTATGACGGCGATCTAAAGGACACAGTTCGTGTGGGAGAAGTTAGACAACAAGCTGTGGAAGGGTTGAAGAGCATAGACAGCAGCGCTTTACCAGGCAAACTAAAACTCTGGTGCTTTCAGTTTGGCCTACTGCCAAGGTTGCTGTGGCCACTGACTGTGTACGAGGTTTCTTTGACAACAGTAGAGAAGCTGGAAGCTTTAATCAGTTCACACATCAGGAAATGGTTGGGAGTTCCACGCTGCCTCAGCAGAGTGGGACTTTATGGTAAAGGAATACTGCAGCTACCTGTCTCCACTCTAACCGAGGAGTTTAAGTGCGCCAAGGTCCGACTGGAAATGACATTAGTAGAGTCACGCGACAAATGCGTAAGGGAGGCAGCACCTGTGTTGAAAACTGGAAGAAAGTGGGTGGCAAAGAAAGCTGTGGAGGATGCAAAGGCTGCCCTTCAATTGGTGATATCATGGGGCAAGTTCAGCATGGAAGAGGGGTCTTGGTCTCAGTTCAGCTCCTCCTACATGGCACAAGGCAGCCCCAGCGCAACGGAGGAAGCTTGTAGTCAACGAGGTGCAAAAGCAGGAGGAAAGGATGAGGTGTATAAAGGCCATTTCCCAGGGCAAGCAGGGAGAATGGATGAGATGGGAGAGTGTGGAACAACGCAAGATTGGCTGGCAAGACCTATGGTCAATGGAACAGAGCAGGATCAGTTTCCTTATAAGGTCAACATATGATGTTCTCCCATCACAACAGAACCTAAACCTCTGGGTAGGAGAGGATCCCTCATGTCCTTTGTGTTCATCACCTGCAACATTAAGGCACATTTTGACAGGATGTAAGGTGGCTCTTAGCCAAGGACGGTTTACTTGGCGCCATGACCAGGTGCTGCGATGTTTGGCCTTAGCATTGGAAGACAAGCGTAACATGACCAATAAGTTGCCACCTGTTCCATCAAAACATTACACACAAAAGACAACATTCCTCCGCCCAGGAGAGCAACCACCAAGAAAAGGTGTTAAAACCAATCCTCGCCCAGGACACCTGGAAGCTGCTAGAGACTGGAAAATGCTGGCAGATGTTGGTCAACGGCTTATGAAGTTTTAACATCTACTCTCATGTAATGGAAATCATAAAGGAAATCAATAACAGTATGTGGAAAAATAATTTTAAATGGATATACTGTACGTTTGATTTGTATCCAAAACTATAAAAATAAATCGTAGAAGAAACACTTTTCTTTTAGTTTTACTTCTTAATTTGTATGTTGCAATTCTACAGTATCCCACTTAGAAAATAGCTAGAATTAAATTAAGGATCATGGCGTGCAAAGCCCGAGATTGGAAGCCAAGCAGCATTTTTAACCTAATAGCAATTCTCTGCCACAACTGAGCTATTTTCAGGCTTTACAGACTGCACAGAATGTCCCAATTTCACCTGCAGATTCACATCTGGCACTGGGCAAAACTGAGAGGCAACTGAATGAGGCAAGTTAAGAGCAGTTTTCATGAAAGAGAAGGAAAAAAAGAGAATGATAATTCTAGAGTGCCGAATGCAGGAGACATTGATGGGGAGCTAAGGGAGAGGAAGTAAGAGACAGGGGTGAAGACATATAGTAGAGAGAGGGGGAACACTGGGAAGGAGAGAAAGGGGGTGTGTTTGTGTTACGTACATGGTATGCAGTCTTCATAAATTCTTCAGGGAAACACTTATTGCAATCTAATGGAGATTTATGAGGGGAGCAACGAGTCTCGTGCTAATCCCTTCAGGAGATCGGAAACTGAAGTAAATAGGTGAGGCTGTTCATATACTGGTACGGTTAGGGTCAAGCTTAAAGTGCAGTTACACAGAGCTGAAGATAGCTATAGGTGAGTCCGGGTGTGTTTCTAACATGGAGTTGAGGGGTATAAGGAACACACACTAAACTTTTGACCAGTATTTTTGTGGCTTATGAAAAACATTTAGTGCAAAATGTTGGAAATTAGACAGGCAGGGTTTAAAATGGCATTTGGCAGACAAACAGATAGACAGAAAGACAGAGGAATGCCATACTCACCAGTGCTGTCAGTCCTTCACATTCCACAGACACTAAATTAAAAGCAAAAACTTTCAAAATGAATACTAACAGATCACAAATTGATTAATACATTGCCAGTTTAAATCTCTTCAGTTTTTTTTGGCTGACAAGGGCTTGAGTGTGCTGTTTCTAGCAGCTCTGTGGCTTTGGCTGCTGCAGTAATATTTTTTTTGTTTCCCAACAGCATCCCGGGAGCTCCTCAACTGTTTTGCTGTACTAAGAAAAATGTGAATTCAGGAATGAGTCAACTGTACACATCAGAAAGGCTGGCTGGAGCTGAAAGGGAGCGGCCAGTGGAAACCAAAACCCCTCCGAGTGTTGGGTGTTCTTAACTGGAGATAGCTGCTCATGCCAAGAGAGATAAGTGCTAGAAAGTTGGAATTTATGAAGTGCAAATACCAACTGCATTTCAACACTCGCTCTCCCTGCCAGGGCTAAATCAAAGCGGCATCCTCCAATTCCACTTTCCTGGACCCAGCAGTAGCTTGGCGCAGAGTCTCGTCATTGGCCAAGGATCAGCCATGTTCCTCAGCAGTGCTCAGCCAAGGATCAGCCATGTTCCTCAGCAGTGCTCAGCCAAGGATCAGCCATGTTCCTCAGCAGTGCTCAGCCAAGGATCAGCCATGTTCCTCAGCAGTGCTCAGCCAAGGATCAGCCATGTTCCTCAGCAGTGCTCAGCCAAGGATCAGCCATGTTCCTCAGCAGTGCTCAGCCAAGGATCAGCCATGTTCCTCAGCAGTGCTCAGCCAAGGATCAGCCATGTTCCTCAGCAGTGCTCAGCCAAGGATCAGCCATGTTCCTCAGCAGTGCTCAGCCAAGGATCAGCCATGTTCCTCAGCAGTGCTCAGCTACACACAACTAGACATAACACCCCAAAATCCTGCTGCAACAGGAGATTTTAAAGCCATATGCGGTGGAGGGCCGGGGAAGGGATATGAAGGGAGCCCAGAGATGAAGAGCCATCCCTACGTTACAGTTTCCAGAATCCCTTTGCTTCGTTTTATTCCTTGTTCAGCCCTTTGATTGCCCCACACCTTGTGTACAAAGTAAAATAGACAAAGGCTTGTACTTGATAAGTGAGCTCATATTAGGAAAGCCAATGTTGAAAATAACAGCTCTGCATTGGTACGAATTACATAATTACAGCTCATTAGATGTCATATAGCTCTGTAATTGTAATGTGACCATCAGTTCCAGAATTTTTACCAGGAAAGGCAAGTTGGATATTGATCTGTAATTGTTTAACACATCAGGATCCAGCCCAGGCTTCTTAACACAGGAGTGATAGCAGCAACTTTTTAAGGCAGAGGGCACTTCCTGATATTAGAGACTCATTGATCACATTAAGAATAAAAGGACAGATGACAGGAATGCAAACCATAACAAGAGTGGTAAGGACAGGATCCAGGGGAGAAGTAGTAGTTCTCATTTTAGCTATCAGGTCAGACAGATAAACACTATCAATAGTGAGGAAGTGAGAAAGCCTGGTCACCATGGAAGCAATAGAAGACACAGCAACAGTAGCTAGACTGTCCACTTAAGTGCAGCAGTAGTTAACCAGGGGAAAGCTAGAAACTTGTTGTTAATGTTACAATTTTTTTCCTGAAAGAAGATTAAGAATTCATTACACTGTTCAGCAGAAGACAGAACAGAGTTTTTTGTTGGATCAAGTAATTTATTAATGGTGGAGAACAAGGTTCCAGAGTTACTTCTGCCACCCTCAATTAGATTAGCATAGTAGGTGGATCTAGCAGCCTTGAGAGCATCCCTGTATATCAGCAGATGTTGTTCATATGCCTATGCATGAACAGTAAGACCAGTCTTCCTCCTCAACCATTCAAGCCGGCGTCCTGCTGCTTTCATGGTGTGAAGTTCTGTAGTATACCAGGAGAAAAGGAGACTGTCCTAGTTTTAACATCAGCTAAGCAATCAAGAATAGACATTAACATGTCATTGTAATAGTTGACTAAATCATCAAGTAAATTTTTGTAAGTGCTTGAGACAGACTAGCTGGGGTAACAGAGTTAAGATTGCGAAATATTATGATACGTTTGCTATTACGAGGAGGGAATGGAATACCGGTATTTAGTAGCATAGCCTTGTGATCAGAGAGGCCCAGATCAATGTCTTCTAATTCAGAAATCCCCAAACCATATGTTCAAAACAAGAGTATGGCCATCGCTACGCGTTGAGAAGTTAACCTGCTGTGTGGAGCCAAGACTATCAATGGCTGCCAAAAAATCAGCAGCCAGGGTGCAGTCAGGGGAATCAACGCGCAGATTAAAATCACCCAATAATAAAATACCACTAGCTGTTGGGCAGACTACAGTAAGGAGCTCAGATAGTTCAGATAGGAATGCAGAGTTAGATTTGGGAGGACAGTAGATAAGAATAACCAGCAAAGGCTATGAGCCTTTTAGTTTAAAAGCCAAACACTCAAAGGAAGTAGTATTCAGTATATGGACCATTTTTAGGTCGTAATTCAAATGGTGTATAACTGCTAGACCACCATCCCGTCCAACAGAACGAGCCTTTTCAGTGTATCCATAGCCAGGAGGTGTAGCCTGGTTCAGCAACATAAATTCATTTGGCTGATGCCATGTCTCAGTTAAACATAGAAAGTCCAGTTTCTTTTCTAAAATAAAGTCATTGAGAAGCAAAGTCTTGTTTAAGGAACGAGTATTAAGAAGAGCAAACTTGGCAGAGTTCCTTGTCGGGGGAAGTACAGCATTATTGTCGACATCAACTTGGTATTTTGGAATGTAACGCAAGGAATTAAAATCCACAATCACGTCTCCATGGTACATATTTGGAGCGCTGCGACCATAAAGTGCTGATATTGTGATTAGAGATAGCACGATAAATACGATATCAAAATACATGATTTATGAATATATTTTTTAAAGACTATTTTTACCTCAACTATTCCACACTGGTTGTTCTACCTCTATGGAAAAGACAGTGGAAGATATTTTAATGATCTCAACAGTGACTGACCTTTTAACTCTATATTAATCCAGCTGGTGTTAAAACCAGCTTGATTAAATACAATAAAAATACAGTTAAATGGGTTATGTGATAGAGCAGGTTTACAAGCTACAGGGTGGTGGTATTAAGATCTTAGATAATTAAAATAGAGCCCAGTCTGCACTGGAAAGGGGCAGCAATGATGGCCACCCCCAGAGTATATTCATGTTCCAGTCATGGAGCCAATTTCTATAAATTATTCTATAAACTTTTTGGGTTAAGGGTTTGAATCTTCTTGATTATCAGTCCTTAATCTCAGGGAATGTCTGGCCCAGAGTCATTTCCCTAGACCCAGTCTGGCCCCAGTATCCTCACAGCCTAGCTCTATGGCAGCAGGGGCTGGCTCCCTCACACTCCCCAAGCTGTTTTGAATAAACTCTGACAAGGGAGTGCATCTCTTGTCCCTGATCTCTCAGCAGTCCTGCACCCCACAGGAAGTGGAACATTTGCAACCCGCTGACTTTTAGAAATTACTTTCCAGAAGTCGTTCAGTCTTTTCAATCTTTCCCATTTTTTAATTTATATTCCTTTTGAAGGTACTGTCATTTCTTTTTGCAGTGGAATAAAAATGACATTTTTCAAGCTCCCTGATTCGGTGAAGCTGTCACTCACTACTGCTGTTTCAATCCAAACTTTCCGACCTTGACTGAGTTATTGTTTGAGATCGCTTTAGCTCTTGCAGATGTTGCGTGTAGATTGAGAAGACAGTTTTATAAGAAACAAGAAGCGTTACTGTACCATATGAACATTTAGTAGCAATACTGTGAATGCTAAGAACAGCTGTAAGACTGGCACCCCGTTGACACTTGAAACTTTTAAGATGGCTCTAACCTGACATAGGTCATAGGGTTAGGGTTAGGGTTAGGACAGCTTTTTGTAAATTGTAAACACAGCTGAATTGACCTAAAGGTGGCCTACGTAGAGGCAAGTTGTGAAAAAAAATAGACCTATAATGCGTTTCAATTAAGCTTGTATTGTTAAATTTGATATTGGTAACTTTTGGTACAGACAGAATTCATACTCTTGCATGGTGCTGGTTCTGGCACTATGCACATGCATACAGGACCAAAGCTGGCTTAAATGTAAACTGGTAATGTAACTGATACAAATCCTTAGAGCCAGCCAACCCTAAGTGTAAACACAGTATGGAAGTCTGTGGATATGTAGCCAATTTGTTACCTAGCAATAGAGACACTGGTATCACTATATCTCAGCCTGCAGCTGTGGTGATATCATGAAGCTAAGCCAGGTCAATCCAGGTCACAGCTTGCTTGGGAGAAAACACTAGCTGTGCTCTGGTTTAGGGGGGACCCTACCTTCAGGCCAAAACTCAACTACTCTTGGAGGAAGTGAGAAATGTAGGCTTTCCTGACATGAGCTTTCCTCTTTATCTTTTCCATAAAGGAAGTGCTGAAGACTCCGAGGGAGAGCAAATGAGCCCTTCATCCATTCCCCACCCACTTTAAAAGGTGGCCACTAAGTAACCTGTGTTCGTTTTTGTGCCTGTGTCTGTGTGCATGTATGTGTGTAGGTCCAGTGTATGCTCAGAGCACGGTCAATATTGTTTACAATTTTCAATGCATTTTTTCTTCTCAATTTCAAGCCTTATGTGAGATTTTGTATTTTCACTTCTTATTTGGAGGGGGGGGGGGGGGAGAGATCTTACCCACAATATGTCATTTTCCTGCTCGTTTTCCAAAAGTAACACTTGCGGATTCAGCCAGCCAGCCAGCCAGCACAGCAAATGTTGTGCCAAGTTGCATTTGCAGTATACAGTAACACCAATAAGTCACTCTGGACACAACATCAGCCCTGGACCCTGAAAAACAATGTGATTGGCTAAAAATCAGGGCCTGGAACTGAGAAGCAGCTTTGCTCTAGTCGCCTCTGCCTGAGGCTGGGTGGCATCTGTTAAAGTTTCCCTGAGTAGTGACTGGGATTAGCTGGGCTTTGCTGTGCCCAGGCGCTGACCTTGCAGTGTTTGCAAACATTCAGCACAAAGATTCTTTTCACAGCCAATGTGGTCATAGCCGGCCCGTCACAAAAATCAAAAGACAGGATTAGCTTTTTCAAAACCATTTAGCACATTTCTATCCGATTAATTGCTTGGTACAGGAATAACGTGGATATATATATATATATATATATATATATATATATATATATATATATATATATATATATATATATAAACTACCACATTTAAATGTGTAAACGTTTCTGTTTAGTTTTAGGAATAATTTTAAATTAGAAAATACATAAACTATAAATTAACATTAATCATTTACTGTAGCTTAGACGTTCCAGTAGATACAATCAACCTTTTAGTTCCAGTTGGTCTCTGTTAGTCCATATACCCCATTTACACTTACTACGTGGAGGGTAAGCTTTTACTGTGAGAAGCTCCTCCAGGACATGCCTACTTGCTGGTTAAGGGTCCACAGCTGGCCAATCCCGCAGGAAAGCACAGCAGGTAGCATGTCCCAGAAGGAACATCCCCTGGCTTGGAGTACAGTGGTGAGGTGCACCTGCTGGTGCAATGATAAACCCTGCTAGTATCGTGACTCTTGTTAGCTGTGTGTGTGCAGTGCAATGCACCTTTTTCCATTGCTTTGGAACACAAATAATAGACCAATCAGTGCTGACTGTCACGTGATATTTTATAAATGGTTGGGAATCTCGATTAGTAGTTGGAAATGCATTGGACGCAAGTGTGAATAGTAGAGCGCTTATTAAAAATGCCCCAAAAAAGAATATCGGATTTTTAGTAAATTATTTAGCAGCACCACCTGCTAAAATCTGTTCAACCTGTTTTCACAATTAAACATTTCTAAGGTGCAGTACTTAAGTGGATGTTAGCATTATACGTTACTTTTCAATTTGTTTGCTCTAAGTGTTTTATGGTAAGCATGTTGTAAACATTGAAGCAAGGACTGTGGTTAATGCATTTTTTTAAATTAAATAGATAAACAGTTGTTGCGTTGTTTTATTAACATGTTTAACATAACAGCAACCCAATGCATGGCTTCCATCATATACAGGGGTTATAGTTTCATAGTATTAGCAAAACACTTTATTGGCACTATACAGTGTCTTACAGTATTTTTAATAATTACATTATTAAAGTTTTTTTTACCAGTCTTGAGGACGGGATTAGTTGTCAGTCTCACTGAGTCCTGGGTGTTTTGACAGCTCTATAAACTAATCCTCTTTGTAGATAGGAAGCCCTGGCTCTGCTCAGCCTCCTCAGATGTAAATGCGTCAGCTGAACAAAGGCTTTTGATTGGCCGAGGGGCTAGGCTTTGCCAATTCCCTGTTCAAAGTGGAACCGATTAGCACAGACGACAAGTGATAGGGTACAGGGATGGGCTGCAAGGTTGATGAGGGAAATGTTACTCTGTCTCATTGTTGTTTCTTATTTGTTTTTAAAACTGAGTTATCTGCTTTACAGGATCTTGAATTGTACTCCTCAAACTCAGAGGGAATCTTTCTTGACTTGGAACTGGACCAATTAAGGATCATTAAGTAACAGTTTGATCCATTCCAGATATTACTGTAAGTTCTGTTGTACATACGCTGCGTTTTCTGTAGAGGTCACTTGACCCAGTCAAAGTTCATTGTAAACTGTAATGTAATAACTTGGGGTTGTCACCTTTTGAGGCACTAGCAGAGTATAATTTGTTCTTTACTGTGCTTGTGACATAAAAACATTGGTTCAGACTCAATCTCACCTTGAAATGGTAGTCATAAAGCATAAAAGAAGTTGACAAAATACTTTTATTGCTCTCTGACCAGGTCTCTATACCTGCAGAGACTTTTTATTGTGACAGGTGACAAGCATGCATACATTGCATGCAAACATGGGACAGTTTTTCAAAATGTATAATACATCTTTTAACAAACCCAAACTCTACTACCCTTCTAGCAGTGGTGGGACTGGACACAGTAACAACCCGGGCCTGATATCACAGTGTAACAATAACTTTTAGCAAATACACTCTAACCATCATTCCTGCAACCCATAATCAAGACTAAGCTATATGCAAGTGTAAGTCTATTTAACCTTCCTATTTACATGAATATTATTAGCTACATTATTGAAGATTTCTAGTATTCAAATATTTAAACTCGATGTTCTTTCAAGGTCTTCAATGACACATCAATTATCAAGTGCCATTTTGGTAACTTGGGGTAACTATGTATTAATCTGAAAATGTTTTAGTTTAATGAGGTTGTTAATCATGTGTGTGCCCTAAAGATTAAGGTTTGCTGGTGATTAAGGCTCAAATTATCACTAAAGTGCAAAGGTTAAAACGTTTTATCAACCAGTAATGGCTAAACAGACACTATCTGAGCAGTAAGGAGATGTGCGTCTCCAGCCAAGGGGGTATTGATTAGACCGTTGCTCTTTAACACAGCACAGTGAGCTTGAGGTATGGGAATCCAGCACACTCTGCCAGTGTGCTCTCCTGGGGATGCAGGTTAGTTAGTATGACGCTCTGAGTCACACCATGCAGCTAGCAGACATAACATCTAGACCCAAGTGCTCATATATCTGAGAACAATAACAACAATACAGTGACAGTATGGAGGCAGCTTAAATATTCATGTTTCGAGTTTGCCACCAACTATTTCACAAGCTGTTTTTTTAATGTGAAAATCCACTTTAATATTAAAATATATACAGCCTTCTTATGATTGGATGATGCAAGGGATGAATGGATCACACACAGTGCGGGTTAAGAGTACAAGTGTTAACTGCAGTGGCTGAGTGGTGAAGGCAGGGAAGCCAGCTGAATACTCACAGCATGGTGAGGACAATGAGGCAGCTCCCGGGACACACGCAACATGCACCACAGTGCCAGAGCCTCAGTGTGTCACTATGATACCGTAACCCTGGTTCCCTGGAAGAGAAGACAACCACAACCAATACTTTTGGGATATGCCTGCCTTAGGTAGGTATTTGATGAGCATTTTATGTCAGAGCTGCCGACAGGCCCCTCTGTGGAATGACGTCCTCGGTCCCGCCTGCCGAGGGAATAAGTAGTCCTTCCGCGGAGCTCACTTCCTCTTTTGCATCGAACCCGCAAATGCAAGGTTTGGTGGTCGTCTTCTCTTTCAGGGAACCAGGGTTATGGTAAGTAACCTAACGTTCCCTTTCAATTTGAAGATGGCCACCAAACAAAATACTTTTGGGAAAGTATACAGGAGCCGTCGTGAGGGAGAGTGAGCGGGCATCATACGAGGGACGCCTCGCTACTGCCAACTAGTGTTGGTAGTGCGCACGTGCACCCTCAAGGACCCTTGTGCCTAATGAAGGCATAGAAGAATCTACCACATTGATTTGGTAGAAACTGGTGAATGTATGTGGAGTAGCCCAGCTCAAACTGTTATTTTTTTATTATCATCGTAAGTGCATACTATACTAAAGAAAAAATAAACGAAGACAGGACACTAAAAATCCATAGAAGCTTTTTTTAAACAGCCAAAGACTGGAACATTTACCCGCCGAGTCAACCACTGAGCAGACTGGAAAATGTCTTGTGTACTGATTATTGTGTGCACTGAGTGCACCATGCACCGAGGTGCTATGCGCGTTGACGCACCACAGCACCGTGTGCACCGATCACCGTGTGCAGCAAGTGCACTGTGTATACCGAGCACCGAGGCGCTATGCGCACCGAGCACCATGTGCACAAAGTGCACTGCATGCCCCGAGCACTGAGGCACTATGTGCGCCAAGGCACCACATGCACCAGGGGAGACACATAGGCCGAAGCTGCTGGTCCTGTTTGAGAGGGCTCTGAACTCATTAAGGCATTTATTTAAATACTATATGTATTGGTATTCATTTATATTTTTGCAGATGGTTTGTAAAGTCTAAAATATATTTATTAATATCAAATTTGATATAATTCATCAACACAGTTTTTATGAATCTCTAAATAACTGCTTGGTTTACTGGCTGATTTGTATTCTCTGGAGAAAATTAGAAAAGAAGTATACACAAACAGCTTTTCCTTGCTATGCAAGCCTGTGTGGGTTTCTTCTCAGCAGGCCTTCACAGCTAAGTACTTCTTCTCTCCTGTGATTGACACACTCGGAGTGGGAGTGTCTAGCTGGAGAGTGAGGACCACCCCGAGTTGTGATTGGTGGGGCTTGTCCCCTGTGTGGCTAGCTAAAGTCTGTGGGAGGGGGCTAGGAGCTGCAGCTTGTGAAGGGGGCTGGAGGCTGGCAGAGCCCAGTGATCCACAGCCTCTTAAACACTAGGTGCACCTCCGAAGGACAGAGCAGTATAGTGTGACTTTCCCACTCACTTTGCTCAGAGCCACCTGAGTGAGCTGAGGAGCCTGAAAGAAGCAGGCTAGTCTAGGACTAGAGAACAAGAAGAACTAGAAGAGAAGACCATTAGAACACAGAAAGAGAATTCAGGATCTCTATTTTTGGTGGGTTAACTTGATAACTAAGAGGACCTTTTTGTTCTGAAGGAAATTTGTATTTTCTATTTAAGGATTCTTTTTTTTTACAATATTATATGATTTATTTGTTCTATTACTTGTTCTTTCATTTTTCTAATTCTTATCTAATTCTTTTGGAGATTCAAAGCAAGCAAGTGATGGAGTGCCACAGGAGCGGGTCTATGCCCACTAAGGTGATGGCACTGGCACTCGGACTATTTTTTCTCACCGCTGCATCGGCGGAGGAATACGACTACTACAGCTGGCAGTCAGACAACTTCCAGAACGGGCGTTTCTACACTAAGCAGCCACAATGCGTGGACATCCCAGCGGACCTGCGGCTCTGTCATAACGTGGGCTACAAGAAGATGCGGCTGCCCAACCTGCTGGACCACGAGTCCATGCCCGAGGTGAAGCAGCAGGCTGGCAGCTGGGTGCCACTCCTGGCCAAGCGCTGTCACGCAGACACGCAGGTCTTCCTCTGCTCCCTCTTCGCCCCCGTCTGCCTCGACCGGCCCATCCACCCCTGCCGTTCACTCTGTGAGGCTGTGCGTGACAGTTGTGCCCCTGTCATGGAAACCTATGGCTTCCCCTGGCCTGAGATGCTCCAGTGTCATAAATTCCCCATCGACAATGACCTGTGCATCCCCATGCAGTTCTCAGGCAACCAGGCCACCCAGACCCCAGGTAATATCTTAGCTTCTCACTACTGTTAGCAATGGTTCTTGAAGCTTTAGAGGGTGGACAGTCTGCACTGACTCTGTGTGTCCACCAATTTACACATTAACTACTCACTTCATCTTTTTAGGATTATGAGGTGGGGCTATAAAATAAAGAAATGGCTACTTCCCACAATGCTCTGAAAATTTATATTTATATATATATATGAAAAACACCTCTATGGCTTCTAAATAATTTAGGAATCTCTGTGTGGTTGTACTAGATAATTATCGGGTGTTCTTTTTTATATGGGCTTTGTTGCTCCACCTCAGCCCAATTTATTCAAGCTCACAAGTAAGGGTTTTAAGCACAAAGCTGCTGTCGACGTGAGAGAATTCCCCAATTTCTTTTGAAACAAAAAATGTATTCTCCTCTTTGATTTAAAAAAACAAACAAATTGCATTTGGAATGTGGAAGGGGCAAGCCCCGGCGTGAATGTACTCGCTCACTCTTTTATTTAGCTGGGAAGTTGGTTAGCCATTTAGGTAGATAGCCAATTACTGGAGATCGTTAATTAGTGGGACAAGGAGAAAGTTAGTTAGCCTGAACGTGTCCAGAGAGAGAAGCAGCCCTTTGAGATCCTCTGAGGGAAGGAGAGACCAGGAGCTAACCTTCACACAGTGCCTGCAGCAACCAAAGCCACTAAACTCCCAACACCAGAAAACCCAGAGTGTGGAAAAAAAATATAAAAACCCACACTCATTTCTGTTTAGATGAAAGGTGAAAATGAATCAACAGAAAATTAAAAATGCGCAGAACTGTGAATCAGCCTGTGAACTCCCCTCTAACCCACATCCACTCCTCAGAATGTCATTTATAAAGCTTGTTTGCTCCAGAAGAGAATTTAACATACAGGGTAGAGAGAAGATGGGTGGTGGCTGGGGATCAGAGCATTTAAGAGAGACATCAAGATATGGTTTGATCTGAGGACTGTAAAATAAGAGAGCCCAGTTTTAATAGCTGTATGCAGGACTTTTGCTGTATGCACAATATTTGTGTCACGTTTACCTACAACAGTCACTGCACCCTGCTCTGTCATACTTGCTTTTAAAAGACTTTCCCGCTATAGGAAAGAAGAAATTACAAATTAGATTCTTTTTTTTAATATCATATCAACTAGAAATTATTCAGACTATTCTGGGTGACTGTTGTGTGGGATGTAGGTAAATGAAAGTTAAACCAGATGTAAAACTACAAAAGATACATGCTAACGATTTGTGTGGCAATGTGGCTGAAAAATCAGGACTAAAATATCTGCGTACTGGTATTGTAATTATGTTTGCATAAGACAAACTTTCGAGCACATAACTATAGCTAGTTATAAAGCTGCCTACTGGAATTATTTGCCTGACAATAAAACGCTTAGCTTTGCTTTAGGATATTGTGCATACACTTCAAAGTGCATTAACTTTTAGTTACACTGTACTTCCCAAATATTTACTGAATGCGTTTAGCAAACTATTCTGTGATTGCGATGATGGAACTCCTTACATTAACAACACGTATTAACAAAGTTAATTTGTTAATTTCTTGATCATACTGTATGCTATATTCATACACTGTATGCTAAAGTTTTCATTTCAAATCTTCTTCAAGTGAAATGTAAATGCTAAGGTTCTTGCAATATTGTAACTTTACTGTGTACCTTGTACTGTGACCTTGCTATTATTTAGTTTTTCCAGGACAGTGCATCCTTGTAAACATGATGCAACATATCATGGGACATGTCCTAATATATTAAATAAATAAATATGGTAAAGAAAAACTCTGACCGGCCACCTGTGAGGACACAATATTACATTCTCCCCCAACACCTACTGTAAACCCTCTAAAGAGCACTGTACGTATCCACAGGGAGGCAAAGGGGTAACAAGAGGGGGTGACATGTTCTTAAAAACACTTTTCATTGTTCAAACTTTATCTGATTCACTGCTTCACAGAATTTAATTAAGACTCCTGAAGGAATGCCGTATTGAGGTTACATTTCCCTTTATGTAAATTAGTTCACTGTATTTAAATAAATTCGGGCAAAGTGTAGTTGTAGCATAGCACATTGTTGATTACCATACAGGCAAGCCCTGTGTGCGTTGTGTCTGCACAGAATGTGTGTGTGTTGTGTCTGTACAGAATGTGTGTGCGTTGTGTCTGCACAGAATGTGTGTGCGTTGTGTCTGCACAGAATGAGTGTGCGTTGTGTCTGCACAGAATGTGTGCATTGTGTCTGCACAGAATGTGTGTGCGTTGTGTCTGCACAGAATGTGTGTGCGTTGTGTCTGTACAGAATGTGTGTGTGTTGTGTCTGTACAGAATGTGTGTGCGTTGTGTCTGCACAGAATGTGTGTGTGTGTTGTGTCTGCACAGAATGTGTGTGCGTTGTGTCTGTACAGAATGTGTGTGCTTTGTGTCTGCACAGAATGTGTGTGCATTGTGTCTGTACAGAATGTGTGTGCGTTGTGTCTGTACAAAACGTGTGCGTGTGTTTATGCGTCTGTGATTAACTCTCAGATGGAGTTCACCCCGTCAGAACTGAAAGAAATTCAAGTCATGTTAGAAACCAGAGCTCTTTTGATACTTTGAATTTCTCTTGCTTTTGAGAACAAATTCAAACATGTCGTACCAGGAGGAGAGCACATTACGATGCCCCATCTCACTGCCACCACCTCCCATCCGATAAATCCTCATCAAAATATAAGTGCAAAGAATTCCCTGAAAGATTGAAATAGGCGTCAGGCCAATGACCCCAGAAGGAACTCCAGTGAGACGAGCTCCACTGATCTGAGCTGAGAGAGGTCAGAGAAGCTATTGCAGGGAAATCACTTCCAGTAATTTGAAGTGGTTTCTAACCCTAGCAGTTTAATGATGAACTCCCTTATAAATTATTTGCACTTACTTTAAAAAAGAATACCGAATTTTTATTACAGTTGACATTGGTCATAGTTTTGTTTAAATGTATTGCGGTCTATTTAAATGACCTTAACAGCGACTTAAAACGTGTTTTAAGATGGACATCTTTCAGCAGCATTTTTTATTGTTAAATAGTTAATAATGCAATTCACAACCCCATAGCAAAGTGATAGAATGTGCATACATGAATACAGTAATTGCTGATCTAGCTACAGACATTCTCAAACCTAAAATTAAAAAAACAGATTCTTCAAACTACATATTTCTGGATTGCAAATTATAGTTTCCATTTGAAAAATAAATCTATATTTTTTATTAAAAAATAGCTAGTTCAGCATTTGTATGTGTTGCCTTTGGGCTGCTTGGACATTGCATTACAATTGTTCATTAGCTCAGTGATATACTGTTTAGGCTTTGCAGGTCGTGATTTGGTACACCTGAGTGAAAAACAATCAAACTGTATTACCATGATAGAAATTGCACATTGGCAGTGGAGGTAAATATGAGGACTCTAGCGCTGTGCTTTACTTAAGACATTTAAACAAAGATCTGGAGGGAGAACTCAACAGGAAAAATAAGTCACCAAACTTATCTGAAATGCTGGCATGACTTTCAGTACTTACCTGAGTGGGCACCAGGTGGGCATACCCAGCACTAGATGCATAACCTCTTAAAAAAAATGATATACAGTATAACACAGACACTGTGCACACTGGTTTGCAAATGTGCACGGGCTGAGCAACGGATAATCCTCTTGATTAATGTACTTCTATGTGTCTACTACTACCACCATCCTCTTAAGGTAGCAAGGATGTACATTTGTTATGTGTGAAGTTGTTCACAAGATGGATAATGTGATAAAGCAAAGCATATTATGTGCAGCTTTGTGCCAGACTAGTTTTCAAATTATGTATCCTAAGGAAATTAACCACTATTGACCACTGTTGTCCCAAAGGAATTACACCAGCAGTAGCTGTTAATCATCTCATCTCAACTCAATACCTGTTAATCATCTCAACTCATTCAAAGTAACCTTAGTACAGTTCAAGCCACCTGTGCACCCTTTCACCAAAACACAAAAACACAGTGGAGCAAAAAGTTCCTGTGTAAGTTTATATTAATCCTGTATTGTTTGCCCCCGGCATTATGTTTGTATTGACCCATTGATTAGTGTCACTCATTTTTACAGTGAAAATAGGCCTCTGTTAGAATAGGTTAGTGAGTTGACAGTTTGCTTCTTAGGAGAAACTAGTATCTAGAAAATGATCCTCAATAATATTGTATTCTGTTTTCAACTTGTTCATCAAACCGGGTATAAAAAGTAGCCATTTGCCAAGTGGGTTTGGAGTTTAGTCCTAAGAAATGTTTATTTTTTATTAAACTCGATTG
This sequence comes from Acipenser oxyrinchus oxyrinchus, assembly GCA_030684275.1. NCBI lineage: Eukaryota > Metazoa > Chordata > Actinopteri > Acipenseriformes > Acipenseridae > Acipenser > Acipenser oxyrinchus. Next base: position 43,595,465 of record CM060257.1, on the reverse strand, counting down.
TTTTTCAAGGACAAGGTACCTGTTTAATATCAGGGTGATATGAGTAGGTGCTGTCGAGGCAGGACGCGGAGTGTTTAATATCAGGGTGATATGAGTAGGTGCTGTCGAGGCAGGACGTGGAGTGTTTAATATCAGGGTGATATGAGTAGGTGCTGTCGAGGCAGGACGTGGAGTGTTTAATATCAGGGTGATATGAGTAGGTGCTGTCGAGGCAGGACGCGGAGTGTTTAATATCAGGGTGATACGAGTAGGTGCTGTCGAGGCAGGACGCGGAGTGTTTAATATCAGGGTGATATGAGTAGGTGCTGTCGAGGCAGGACGTGGAGTGTTTAATATCAGGGTGATATGAGTAGGTGCTGTCGAGGCAGGACGTGGAGTGTTTAATATCAGGGTGATATGAGTAGGTGCTGTCGAGGCAGGACGCGGAGTGTTTAATATCAGGGTGATATGAGTAGGTGCTGTCGAGGCAGGACGCGGAGTGTTTTTCCTAAGTTGGGAATTGGCACCCACACCTCGGCATGCTGACAGAACACAGTCCATGTTTTCCAGAGAGTGCCGGTTCTCCAGGAAAAGGGCTGGCTGGCATTTAGATTAACACTACTTGCCGTGCGAAGCCTGGATATCGAGAGCGTCACAATGTGGAGAATGTGCCTGTTAAACATTTTGCACTGATTGTAGACTGAAATACTACTGCTACACTATGATAAGTGCATCAAACGTAGGTAAAGAAACTCCCATTTAAATCTGTATCAAAGTGGAGTAGAAAACTATGTTTCAAAGAGGATATCAGCATATATATATATATATATATATATATATATATATATATATATATATATATATATATATATATATATATATTATTAGTTTATTTAGCAGACGCCTTTATCCAAGGCGACTTACAGAGACTAGGGTGTGTGAACTATGTATCAGCTGCAGAGTCAGAGACAATTACGTCTCACCCGAAAGACGGAGCACAAGGAGGTGAAGTGACTTGCTTAGGGTCACACAATGAGGCCGTGGCTGAGGTGGGATTTGAACCGGAGACCTCCAGGTTACAAGCAGTGGATGACTCAGCAGTTTAGATATTGCAATATATAGGTAAGTCTGCAGATTTGAAAAAATACTACAAATATTTATGAAACTCTATGAAGTGTGGTAAGGTTTGGTATGTTGAAACTTTATGTCAATTGCCGTTAACCTTGCCATATAAATACCCGTCCATAAATGTTTTACTACTTTTACTACTAAACTACTTTTCCCCAAGAGAAAAATACAAAATAGTTTGGTAATTGAGAGAGCAGCACCATGCTTGCTTTCATCTGCCAGCTTACAAAAGAACCAAGCCAGCAACTAGTGTTGATATGCAGTTATTGGAGCTGCACAGTTAATAGCAGTTAAGAGTTTTGGGGATTTTACTGTAAAACAAGTGTAGTTATGAAACAGAAGTTCATCTGGATTGCAGAATCTTAGCTCCACTATGACTTCATTGTAATTTGAGATATCAGGTTTGAACTGCCATTTTAATACTGTGCGGTCTGATGACACTTTTCCATATGGGAGACGCTGTTTGAATTCTTGCAGGGACAGCACCAGAGTTTGGGACAGAGCTGGAGAGGCAGGGAGGTCTGCTCTAAAGCAGGGTGTTTGTTGTACATGTGGCTCACGCTTCATTACTAAACTTTAATCTCTCATTATCTTTGTCTTGCTACTGCATCCAGCAATGGACTGATAAAGCTGTGCTTTGATGTTGTAAGAAAACTGAATTGCTTGATATTCAAGGGAAGGGTGGGATGGCTGGCACGGTGAACAGTGAAAGTTGTTGGAAACACATTTGAATGCTATGCCCACACTATAAACAAACAAGCAGACAGTTAAATTAACAGAGGCGGTCTTCCTTCCTGAACACAGGATTTAGAGCTGTCAGCTTTTTGAGCTAAAGCAATCCAATCTTTTTTAAGACAAATGCTAAAAGTAGATTCAGTGAATATGTTAATGTATAGCGTTTATTAAAGAGGGAATTTGTAGATATTCCAGTAGACACAAACACAATGCTGAACCAAGATCAAGACGCAGGCTTGCAGCCTTTCCAGTTCCCTCTCCGTACTAGCAGGTGGCACTGTGTAGGAGCCCAGGAGTGTTAGTCCTGTGTTTGCGACTGGCTAATCTGGAGAATGACTCATTGCCTTCAGGCTTAAATATTTCCTAGAACGGAATTCCAATTGAGCACAAAAGGCTCTAACTTTCTATTTAATTCCCATTATCTAAAACTGCGTTCACTTGTTTTAATTCCTACTAACCCCCAGTCCCAAAGACACACCAACTCAAAACCAAGCACACACTTACACTTCCTGTATTCACTCTTTTAAAGACACGCTCACAATAACCATACACACTAGTGCATTCAATTTGAACTTTGTGAATTGAATCACCTCCACTTTAAGGTGTTTTTGTTTTAAATGGATGTATTTTTTTGGATGCTATTATTTTAACCCTTTACCTACTAAAACAACCATGGCGTAGGAGTCAGTCATCCTTTTCTAGTAATACTGTGTCTGCTGACTCCACAAAATAACTCTCGAAAACTATGAGATGGGCATGCAGAGTCTTAGTCAATGCTTCTCTTTATAGGGATTTCTAACCTGAGCACACACTTGCACACTCGGCCATATACATACACATATTCACTTTCCAAAACACACACACACACACACACACACACACACACACACACACACACACACACACACGCATTCATCCACACGCAAGCTAGACCCCTTTAATTTCACACAATACTTTCCACCTAAATCACGTCTTTGGAATCAGATTGTATTCCCATTCTGTGGAATTTTCACAGTTCTTCAGTATTTTCAACACTTCTTCAGTATTTTTGGCTTCTTTGAAGTGGGGTTGGTTTAGCTTTGCCAAATTGTTCTTTCCACTGGCACTTTGTTGAAGCGTGGCCTTGCATCCCTGTTTCCTAATTCTTCAAGCAGGGTGGGGGTCTGGGGCTGGCAGTGTAAGCAGTTTGCTGATGGGAGCTCACACTTGGCAGGTTGCAGTGAGAGACTTATCCCTGCTAAATATTTACTCAAAGACTTTGTCTCAGGAAAAGTTTGCAGAGTGGGAGTGGCCTAGTGGGATAAGCTAGGGGTTACAGGGATCAGAGTTCAACATGGCAACAAACACAAGTCTGCACTCAAATCATATTCTTGATAAGAGAGCTCTACACTGCAATAATGTGTTAGGAATAGCAACTACTATGGTGGAAATTAAGAGCTCTACACTGGGGCATACAATGGGGCTGGCTGATTGCTTCACAGCACTAGAACTGCTGCTGACTCACACTGGAACTGCATTATATATCATTGCATATCAATTCAACTCTCTCAGGTTTTGTATTGTGTTACCTTTATTGGGCTAGTTTTAGTGTGACAGAATTTACATGAGTTTAAAAAAAAAAAAAACAACAACCTTGGAGCCATATAAATTTTCCTGTGGTATCCCATGGTGAAAGTATAGGAACGTGTAATTAAGAATAGTGAAAGCGTGGAAAAGCAATGAAAAAAAGCATGGAAAATGCATAGGAAACTGCCATATTATTATTTGCCATGGGAAACATCTGTACTACTCGTGGATGAATACAAAAAAACTGTATTCCGCAGTCTAACGTGTTGCTGAATGCTGATACTGTGTGTACAAAGCTTTCTTGGAAACATTTTTTATAAACATAGCAAGCACCCTATTTCAGACAATGATCCCATCAAAATTCTGTTTTAAATTTTGGAACGATTTAAATGTTACAATCCCTGAAAATATATATAACTAATAATTTCTTATCTTGCTGTGAAAAAAAAGTGTTGCATTGAAAGGCAGTCCATCTTCAGTTGCCAAAAAGCCCCCATCCCCCTTTTTTTGTCAAGCTGTGGATTAACCTCTAATAGTGCCAGCCTTTCACAGAGTGCATAGCGATGAGTGTGCTCTCTGCCCTGGCCTTCTGCAGGGTGATACCATTCCAAGCCAGTAGGGGGTATGCTCCAACAAGGCAGAGTGTACTCTCTGTCAGTGCTCAGGTGGATTGAGGTTCAGGGAGCTGGAACACCAGACCCTGTCTGAACAGAAACTGAACATGACTGCCAACAACCTGAATCTACTGCAGTCAGGGGCTTTGTTGCTTTATATTTTATAGCACACATTAAATACTGGTACCACAGTTCATTTTTTATTGGGGGAGTTCAACTTACTGTTTTCTGCCTTTGAACAAGTAGTTAAATAGTCTTTCTTTTATAGCACGTTATTATTTTTTTCAGCTGCGTTTATAGATGTGAAACAGTATCTAAGTCCCATTTTAGGAATTTCACCTTCAAGCTAGAAGGTTTGATACATATAGAAAACTGTAATAAAGTAAAATGGTTAATGAAATGTTAACATTTGTTATGGTATCTGTAGTTTATTTATTTGTTTTGTCATTTAAAGTCTCCTCAGAAATGACAGTCCTTTCCATCAGCACTCAATCGACAGCTCCAGATGTTACTGCCAGTCAGATTTTTACTGGTACTAAGGCAGCTGATTCCACTGCTGTCAGTAGCTGCACAAAACACATTCTTAATATAATCACCCATTTCACTTTCTCTAAACTTAAAGTCAGTTCAATATAGGTATTTCTCTTTCTTCAGCCCTGATTTTAAGCTACTGGCAGCATTCTTTTCGGGGCTTCATATTGCCAGTAGAATTTGTCCTGGTAATATGAAACCCCAAGAAGACGGCTGCCAGTAGATTTTCTACTGGTTCTAATCACTCAGTTTCCATTATAACAAAGGTCTGAGATCCAGGAGACTCCCCAACTCACAAATGAAAGCATGATAGTAGTGAAGAAATGTATATAATCAAAGGAAGCCAAAATGTACACAAGACGTTAATTATTAAAATAAACCTGAAATAACCGTTCTTCCTCATCTCTTTTTGGTTTGCAGCCTCCAAAGTTTGTCCTCCATGTGACAACGAGCTGAAGGCTGACACCATCATGGAACATTTCTGTGCCAGCGACTTTGGTGAGTCCCCTGAGTTCAGCCCTGTAGCCTAGGATAACAAACAACCCATTATCCCTGCCTTTGGCCTAACCCAAATGTGAATCATTTGTCCAACTTGACTTAATAGGGTCTTATAGTTTTACCACAGGATTTATGATTGTGTGTTTGAAGTTCTGGATGAATTACATCACAGACAGGCAGACATTTAGACATCTATAGATGGAAGACAGGCAAGATGATGAAGGCAAACAGGCAATCAGACACTGCCAGACATGCAGGCAGATAGACACAGACCGAAAAATGACAGACAGGCAGCTAAATTGATGGAAGCACTCTCCTCCCCCATTGGTGAAACCACATGTTAGTAACAGAGAAGTAGAAAATTCCTCCAGTCTGTATGGGATGCTGGAGAGTGAGGCAAAAAGGTATGCTGGCTGGGCACTAAAGTATATGTCTGCTGGCTGGGTTGCAGGCTTCCAGAGGATGTGTGGGTGGTAGTGAATTAATTCACCTTCCATGGCTTTAACCTAAGGGACAAGTGAAGTGGTCATTAGTCCACAGCAGGGGTTCATTTGTACCAGATCACACCGGATCCCAGATCTGGTACATTGTTGTCTGAAAGGCGAGAATTGTACAGTTTGCAAATGATGAACCGTATGAGAAAACAAAACGCCACAAAACTAGCACTCTTAACAACAACGGTAGTGAGACCACCACTAGTATTGTAACTATACTACTGTATTGTATTGTATTGTAAAGCTGAAGATTATGTTAAAACATGGCGAGACAAACATCAGCATGCAGCTACCTACACCAACAATAAGGTGCAAAACCCACAAGCAGATGAGAACTTGAAGCATATATGGAAGCTACTGTCAATCAAGGTCAGGACATTAGGTATATAAACAAATATGCTACCCCTCTTCCTTAATTATAACATCCGGTCCACAGCACAAAACTATCACACACATTGTGGCACTGTTAGTAAACTGTAAGAGTGAGGCTCTGGACTGAATGGCACGGGTTGTTCAGGTTAGCACAGGGTTGGCACAGTGCTGGACTGTATCCGGTGCCATTAAGATGATATTGCATGAATAATAAATGTAATAAACTGCAGATTTACTGCAATATCATCACTTCATTGTATCGTAATGAAGTTCATAATCTACACTAACATTGATCATGCATTCATTAAACTGCAGCTCAAGGGTTGCACTGTTTGTTTTACTAGGATAGACTACGATATGATTGTAAAAAAAAAACAGCTTGTAAAACTGAACTGCAATCAAACTAAAACACAATGTGTAAATATCCGTTTTTTTTATTTATCAATGCATGTGGTGAGAGATTAGTCTTTTTTATGAGTGTGTTGGCAAGCTTGGAGAGACAGATGTCTTTTAGAAAGACAGGCTGCACAATAAACCCCAAATGTAAATGACAAAGTGTTTAGAGTATTAGGGTATTCGGAACCACATCAATTTAAAGGGGTTTGTGTGTTTGGAATACACCCCTGTTCATGGGACCACTCTGTAGGCATATAATACACACAGGCACACCTGTATCATGTATCTTTGACCTCATTTTAACTGGCTACTATATCATGATTTGTGACAGAAAGACTACATTAGAAATGTTGTTTGCTTGCTTGCTTGCTTGCTTGCTTGTCGGTCGGTCGTTACACAGAGTGCTGTTGGAGAGCTGTATGTCTGTCCACTACAGACAGGGGGTGCACAAAAGCCTTTCCCTTACATAAACATTAGGAATGTATTTTATTTTAAAAATACAGCACTGTTTTAGGACCTGTGTTATTTTTATATTTTTTATTGACTTCAAAGGATGTCTCCAAAACTCTTCAAAACACATTCTAAAAACCCTTTCTTTAAACACGCATATAGAACACACTTCTGGAAAAGTTGCCATGGAACTGGGACAAGTGAAGTTAGTAGTATGTGTTGTGCCCCATACGGTTTTTAAAATAGTTTTTCAATTTCTAAGGTTGTTACCGTATGCTATACGTTATATACGCCCTTTAAGCTCTTTCTGAGCGATAACAGAGATAAACCAAATCTGTGAGTGCACATAATGCTAAACTAAACAAGAATGTACTAAACCAATACCTGTGGGTCATATTTAAGTGTGACATTGAACATTGTTTTGGGTCAGTGTTCCTTTAAGTAAAAAACGGCACAATAAATGCATACTGGTAATATATAAAAGTATAAAAATTGATTTATGGTATTTGCTTTAGGGTCAGTTTGTCAGCCCAGTGCCTTCCTGACTACCTCCCTATCTGCCCCCTTATCTGTGTGTTTGTAGCAACACTCAGCTGGCTTTCTTGGCTTCAAGGCTCTGATAGTGTGTCCACTCACAGGACTCGGGGTTAAAGGTGAGGAGCAGAGTTGCTCTGGCGAGGGTGGAGAGAGGCAGTTCAGCAGTATTATGAAATAACGTTGATTCATGGAGTGTGAGCTGGGAGGACTGTCAGAATGGAATCTCTTGCGTAAGGATCTGGAACACTGGCAAGGTCTGCCTAATCCTGTAAGTCACAAAGGACTCCAGGTCACATCAGGATTTTTCTGTTTTTTAAGTGCTTACAAACACCGGGGGCTAATGACCTCTGTCTGCCAATCAATCTATCTTTCATAAAGATTTATCATTGTAGATGTGTACAGTACTATACCACTACTGCATTTACAGTGCTTTCCATTACTGTCTGTGATTTACACCAAACTTTGCAATGCTTTTTTTACCATAGTATACAATACTGCAGCAAGCTTTCATAAGGGAGCACAGGCTTTAAATCCTACTGTAGCTCCCTCTATCTATGGAGAGATGTAAAGATGTTTCAATTGATTAGTAAAAATGTACTAAAGTTTCTACCTATATGTTATTGTTATAAAGTGGAACACATTTACAATGACTCCCTCGATATATCAGATTGAGCATTATAAAGAGGTAGCACTGGCCTAAAGAAATATTCCTGTGGCTAAACGTTAAGGCATAGGTTTGCAAAGCATAGGGTCATCAGTTTAACTACCTTCTGGGTCCATTTCATATTATCATTTTAAGAAAGCAATCTTCCACACCTCAGGAATGGAATGCACACCTTAAAAAGTAAAAACAGGAAAGGACGGAGGAATTTAATGTCTAAAATGATGGATTCATAGTAAACGACTTGTATTAAATAACAAAAAAATGAATATTCAGCCCTTTGTCAGATTCTTTTCATGTGTTTTGCTTGGAAGTCAACAGCGGTAAGAGTGATTTTAGGAGCTTTCAAATTTCAGATGTCAAACAACGCTCCAGAGTTGGCGTTCTCTACGGGTTACAGTATAGCTCTCGGTGCCCGTCAGACAGCTCACATGTTAGAACTGGCAGCAGCAGCAGCACTCAGTCCTGGCCCTCCTGAATATGTGGAAAACAATCCGCCATTTGGGTCTTTCATTCTGTTTCCACTAGCAAATAGTTTGACCCTCTTTTCTGCAAGTAGAAAGAATAGCAGAAAAGCTTTTGGTTATGTGCTAATCGCTAGGCCACCGGGTCCTGCATTGTGTGCACAGCCTTACAGACTACAGTCTCGTGAAGTGAGGACAAGGAGGTGTGTAGTTCCGGGGGTAAAGTTAGGAGTTCTTTATTGTCACAGGGAGCAGAAAAGGGGGAAAAGAAAGCTCTTTCCTGTGCCACTCAGGAGTACATGGAAATCTCTTCAAAAAATCTTTCAATCGGACTGACCTGTTTATTCTGTTCTGATTTGCTTTAGAGATTATATCACCCATCTCCTTTCTTTACAGGAGAGCTATGGGACTGAGCAGGTATTTTGTTTTATGAAATTATGTTTTAAATTCAAACTGTTCTTACCGCTATATATGTTTTAAAAATATTTCCACTGGATGAGCCCGGGGTTATCATCACTGTGTGTATGTTAATAGAACATTCCATATCAGCACTGGTTTGTCTCGGGGTGAATGAAGTCTGAGATCATTTTGTGATTTAAATCAAGCTGACAGCGAGCAAACTGAAGTATAAATTGCAGAATGCAATGGTAATGACACAAATGGTTATTGTGATAACAGCACATGCCATCTGTTTAGCTGCTACACCCTCACAATTGGATATTATTATTTTTGCAAGGGGAGATTTTTGTCAGCCTTCTCCTTTTTCTCCTTTGTCAAATGCATTCTTTCAGCATGCGATAACTAGTGATTAAGTTGATGGCATGTACTGCAATGCCATTTTGTATGTGAATCGAGGGCATGGTGTTGAGACATGGGCTGTACACTTACACAATCAAAATTATATAGAGTGCCACAGTAAATATCAGTCAATTGGTGACACTGTGGTACTGCATACTGATACATATATGTTTCAATGGCTTTATCTAGGGGGATGTAAGCAGTTCACCTAACAGGAAGCTCAGTAGAAGAGGTAGACTTTCTTTATGTTCAAAGGTTTAGGAATGTTTCCCCTGTAACTAAATTAATCTGAGATGAAAAGGCTTGTTTCCAGTGGCACGTGAGGGTTTACTTCTAGACATTTGAACTGGACTGTGAGTGAGGGAGGTCAACAGGGATGACATTGCTGGTTTCTCATCATTTGCCTGGATCACTAGTCTAGACCACACTACATAGCAGTAAAATGCTATCTTGAGAGCTTCCAGAACCCTCTACTTGTAAAGCATTTAGCACCACTCTGATAGATACAAGCTCTTTTTGATGTCTCTCCTGTAGTATTAGTCTCTGATTTCTTATATAGAAATACTTTAGTCATGAAAAAAAAAAAAAAACTTGATTAATGTTTATGAAACTAGAAATCAACATGTAATCCAGAAGGTAATTTATGGCCATTTCGGGCACCTGGTTTTTTTCTAAATCTGTCATATTTGATTTCATGTAAGAAAAACGGTGCAGTAGAGCTTTGAAAGAGTAAAACAGGTTCTTACATTAGAGGGCAAGTGCTTGGAGATAAACCTTCCTTAGTAGTCAGTGATGGACTTGGCAGGTCTCAGTTCAAGTTACTATTTCATGATGGAAAACTCGATACTTAAACTGCTAATGCGAAAATCTTACAAGAGTGCGTGAATTGACAGTATGGATCTAAAATTGTTAACAAATGCCCTCCTTTTCCATAGACTCTTATTCTCTCTCTCTCTCTCTCTCTCTCTCTCTCTCTCTCTCTCTCTCTCTCTCTCTCTCTCTCTCTCTCTCTGGACTCTTGGGGGCTGGATTCACTTATCTGTCATATAAAGGCATAATTGACAAATCCCACAAAAAATAAAATGGAAAGCTGTCATTTTTAACAAACAGCAGGCATCTTGTCTTACTTGAAATTCTGTTTTTCGTGGCGGTTGTGGCAGAAAGGCAGAGAGGGAGAGACAGGGAGAGAGGGAGAACCAGAAATCCTGGGGGGGGATATGAACCACCTTCAATTCTGATGGAAATAGCATTGCTTTCCAGTCAGTTCCCAGTGGAAATTAAAAGTACAATAATAAGGGATATGCTGTATAAATATACAGGCTGTGTAAGGGATGACTGGGCCTTAGATACAAGCCAGGCAGTTCAGTCAGCTTTTGAAAAGAACAAAGGTCGAGAACGTTTGTGGATTTCTTCAACGTCCAAACCCTCAGGCTCATTAACTGACTACAGTTTATTTTCTTAGTGTATTTGTACATTCCGTTTCAGCGCTTTCATGTTATTTTTTTTTAATCATATTTGTCATATTTAAGTGATATTTTTGGTTTATAATTGACCTTTAGAAATCAGCAGTAGTGTCTAGTAAGTGTGTGTTCCTGCCTGTTCTGTAAATAGCATAGCAATTTAGATTCACATTGGAAATGGATCACAGTCAGCAAATTAATAGGCTTACAATGTTTGTTTTTAAATGATTGTAGTAAGATGAATGAGTTTATTCAAATCTGCAACTACAATGCAGGCCCTGTCCTGTCAACATACAGACAGACAGACAGACAGACAGACAGACAGACAGACAGACAGACAGACAGACAGATAGATAGATAGATAGATAGATAGATAGATAGATAGATAGATAGATAGATAGATAGATAGATAGACAGTGGGTTCCCCTCCTTTATTGCCCTAAAGTTGTATTCTCTAACTAAGCAGTGTGTGGTGTAACTAAGGGACTGAAACATTATACTCATAATTTGAGAGGGGTGCACATTTTCGTTCTGACTGAGAGTACTTCTTGTTTCTATGTGGCCAATTGGACTTGAAAGGTGCCTTTGATTGTAAGCTGGTAATTTGGGCATGGGGTGGGACAGGTTGCAGTGAATCTGTGGAAGGAACTACTGGTCAAGTGTGTGTGTGTGTGTGTGTGTGTGTGTGTGTGTGTGTGAGAGAGAGAGAGAGAGAGAGAGAGAGAGAGAGAGAGAGAGAGAGAGAGAGAGAGAGAGAGCTCTCGCTCTCCTCACTCACATGCCGGGGAAAGGCTAATGGCTGAGTGTGTGTGAAGGGGGTATATTTGACGACATTTCCAAGGAAATGCTGTTTTTTTTCAAACTGACAAGTCTTTTCCTCACCTGCCCTCCCCCTCTAGTCCCGTGTACCTTGGTTAAAGAGCCCTTGTTCAAGAAGCGGGTTCAAACTGTCACGGGGACAGTGCCCAGACACACTCGTACACATGCTTGTTTCGGTCCCAAGCGCACATTTTTAAGAGGAAAACGTCAGACATTTTTCCTACAGTTAATTTGTGTTGAAGCTGTGATTGCCAGTCGCCACAATGAATGCAGAGGTAGGTTGGAGTCTGACAGCAAAGCATGATTACTTCTGCACATTGATTAGCCTCCAAGTGCAATTCACATCCAACTACTCTTGAGCAGCTCGTGTTGCGAATATGAGCCTTTCAGCTCTGCAGCCTTGAGTGTGCTTGAGCTGTCACTCTGGTTCATTTCATTTAAAAGTTTTAATCGTTTCAATATTGTTTGATTGCATGTTGTATAATTCAGTGGTTTAGGAGCAGTAATGGCCAAACCCACATTAGCACCCGAGCCAAAACATTGACGTGGAGAGGAAAAGTCACCAGATCTAAACTCTCTCAGCTATCCCACGTGGAGTGAGTTTGAAGAAAGAGTTTGAAGGCCACTGAATTATTTAGGGACTATAGCAAGAGTGTGTCAATGTTTCAATCAGTTTTAGACATTTAAAACTAAAGCTTACATTTTATAGAGGCTGTATAACAAAAACAACAGCAATAATAATAATAATAATAATAATAATAATAATAATAATAATAATAATAATAATATTTGCAAATGCTAATACAATAAAATATTTTAGGGTCACATTTGACAAAATGTACTGTAGAGTTTAAATTTTATTTTATAGAACTTTAATACCCCATAGCTTATTTTTGAAAATATTGTAGCGTGCACGGAGGTAGGCAGCAGCAGGGCTGGAAGGTGACGTAATCACACACAAAGACGGAAGCTTGATATACGCTCCTTGCAAAGAAGCCGTCTCTTTTGTACAGCGGTATCGGCTATGCTTTAATGTGAGAGGTCCCAGGTTCGCGCCCGCCCTCCATCTGTGTGTAGATTGCCTCGCCCTGTGTGATGTGCAGTAAATTATTAAAATACAGGTGGAGTGCAGACTGTGCGCACTATAGCTGTAGTTGGAATGCAATGTAACAGCAGGTAGTGATGTAGAAGTTCGTCCCCAGTGTAGGTATAGTACAGCTAAAGTCATGTGTGTTCAGTCCGGTCCCAGCCAGCTGGCTAGAGCTCTGGGCAACAGCTCAGCTCCAGGCCTTGTGTTTCAAAAGGGAACATACTTCAGCCCTGAAACCTCTATGAAATGTTATGATAAGACTCCAAACATTTATTTAAATTGATAACGACTCTCAGCAGATGTTATGGTTGGATTTGATGGAGGGATAAGTCAATTAATGAAAAGCCCAGAGCCAACTGGGGGAGAGAGAGATAGAAGATGGAGGGGGGTGGAGGGGGGAGTTCTCTACATTTACTCCAAAGTTCTCAGGATTTAAAGAGCAACTTGAAATGGGTATGAAATACCACAGGTAAAAAGTCATCACATCTCTGGTGACTTTTTAATACTCAGAAGGTACAATCCCCCTTGTGGTCTTTATGCAACTCTGAAATATGTCTTCACTTAAGGTTCGGATGGTACACCATATTGTAACCAGTAACCTGTCTGCCTGCAATACTCTGCCCCCAATGAATGTAGGAAATACCACTTTAGTTCCATTTCTTTACATCCACTAAGGGCACTAGTTGACAGGGGTGTAACGATACAGTAATCTCATGATACAATAAGTATCACGATATGTAGGTTGTGCTACTGTATGTACATGTGATTGTCCTGACTGGCTACTTGTGTGATGCATAATAACATCAGATGGACATTTAATGATGGACCATTTTGTTAAAAGATACAATTAAATGGAATAGGGAGAGTGTGTATCCACACCAACTATAAAACACACAGTCTTCATTCAAGATCCGTTTGAATGATACATACTTCTATTACGATACGATATATCATGTAAAGAAAGCAGCCAGATTCCTCGATACACAACCAGTCATTACACCCCTTCTAGTTGAGTGTTTCAGGGAGACAGATTAGTGGTTAAACTGGTGAAGAGGACTGGAAAAAAGAAAATGAAAGGGAGTCAAAACCAAAACCGTTGTTCTTCAAGGCTGATATTACTGGTGAGTGGGAAATTTAGTTCTGTCTTCCCCCCTGCAGAAGTTATAAATGCTAGCCAAAGAAATCACGATTCCAACTTTCAGCCACTGGTGGCACTGTGTGCTTTGAAAAAAAAATATATCAATCCAAAACGGGAATAAATACCAGCGTAAGATTTTTGAAAATTTTTCGCAGCTTCTCTGGTCTGACTGTTTCTTGAGTCTGCTTAATTTATTAAAAAGACAGTTTTAGTGTTCTATCCTTTCTCTGGGCAGAGTTAGCTAAAGTGAATGAGCTGTGTGTGGCCAATACCTGGCTATGGATCGTGTTCCTTGTACAGCTGTACAGAGTGCATCTGACGGAGGTGTGTCTGCCTACTGGGGACCCCCAAAAATGTGTGGTGGAGGCAGCAGGGGGACTAGCATTGACCGCTTATTAGTCTCCTCTCTCAAGTTTCCATTTTTCAAGTTCTGAAGAGATCATGTTGCTCTTGGGAGGTGTAAATATACTTCATTGTTTAGACAGGCTAGTCCTCAAGCCTTGTGTCCTCCATGTTCATCAGGGGATACTGCTGTGGTCTAATTAGCCCACGGACGAGAGTATCACACCACTCAGATGCAGGGAGGAAAAAGCAGAATAAATAAAGGGTTTACAATAGGGTGCATTGTCTTATTTTCAATATGTAGTCCAACTACGCCAGTTCATTGCATAAACAATGAACAATTATCAAAAGTTTAGGTTCTTTGTATTTCAGGGAAGTAGCAATTTCAACTTCAGTAGCCAGCAAAAAGAAAGAGGTTCATAAGTAATTATAAATCTATTGTATTTATTAACACAGGTTAATATGTTTAAAATGCCAATACATATACAATAGTAGTTCAAAATAAAAACAAAGTTAAAAACCAGTCCAAATCGAGCAAAAGAATGCAAATCAATCTCTGGGTCAATTGCTTGACAGTCCTGAAATAGTGTGCAAAGTAGCTCATGGAGTTGCAGTTGAAGAATAAGGGTGTGTGACAGAAGCAAAAATTATGGAATGCAGTACATTCTGTTACTTCTTTTACATTCAGTGGCTTTCAGACGAATAATATACAAATCAAATACATTACACTAAATAAAGCGAGAAGAAAGCAGCACTCCCCATCTCTAGAGACTGCGGTGGTCCAGGATCTCAGTCTTTTGTATTGCCAATTCCCTCTGCCTTCTCTCGTCAGTCTCAGTCAGCTCGCTGTTCTTGCTTCACTTCAGTGGTGGTGGTCGGTGTCCAATATTGCCTTTCACGCTGATTAGGTGCTTTAAATGTTCCCTTACTGTCTCGTCCTTCACCTCAGGCAAATTTCCCAATGCTGTACCCCTTGGATCAGTCTCTCTTCACTCTCAGTTCATTTTTCCTTCTCCCTGTCGTTACTCTCCCCATGGCGCCCTCCTTATAAAGCAGAAAAAAACATGCCCCAATCAAAAGTATCTAATTAAAGTACAGCTGCTTTCAATTGACATGAATCAAATATCCCTTTTGTCAGATATCACTCGATTCCGCTCAGGTGAGAGTTTAAAAGAAAAAAAACAAATGTGTGCAATAAAAATATAATAAAGTGCTCAGCAAACAGTCATACCTGTGACAAGAGAACCAGACTCAATGTACAGTATCACATTTTTATATAATTTCCATTTATAAGCTCCTTCACCTGCCTCCATTGCTACCCTGATAGCAGAATTAATTGACGACTTTCTGTTGTGCCTACATGGGTGATTTCTTGTTCTCCTGTTATGTTCTAAATTATAAATATTGCTGCTATTGTTTGCTATGTTTCTTTAATAAATCTATTATGACATGATTACGACAGATGCTAGTAGTAAGTAGAAAGAAGATTTCTTATAAACGTCTGCCTGTATGTTGCTAACAATCCTCTCTCTTTTCTCCATCTCTCGTCTCCCCCCAGCTCTGAAGATGAAGATCAAGGAGGTGAAGAAGGAGAAGGGAGACCGCAAGCTGATCGCAGCTCAGAAGAAGAAGAAGGTGCTAAAGATGGGGGTGCTGCGCAAGAAGGACCTAAAGAAGCTGGTGCTCTACATCAAGAACGGAGCCAACTGCCCCTGCCACCAGCTGGACAGCCTGAACAGCAACTTCCTCATCATGGGCCGCAAGGTCGACCAGCAGCTGCTGCTCATGTCCATCCACAAGTGGGAGAAGAAGAGCAAGGAGCTCAAATTTGCTGTGAAGTACATGAAGTCACAGCAGTGCCCCACCTACCACACTGTCTTTCAGTGACCCGCACACAGGCCAGCCAAGGAGAACATGTTTTTCCATAAAGAAACAAACACTTTCAAAGCACACCCTGACACTTGCTTGTTTCCCTTTATCGAATAATAATAATTATATTGATGTTAACAATATGTGATAATGATCAATATGGTAATATTAATAATTATATCACAAGGAAATTGGCCTTTACATTCTTCATGGTAGCCACTCTGTTATTCCAGATTCAAATAAAAACATATATATATATATATATATATATATATATATATATATATATATATATATATATACTGTATATATTTCACCAAAATCAGTCCTGAGTTTTTAAACTCTCTTTTTTTTATTATTTAAGAAAAAATATAAATATTAGCAAAAATTGAGATTAGCAAAGTCAAATCTAATGAGAGTATGAGGGAGTGAGAGCGAGAGTGAGAGCGAGAGTGAGAGTGAAAAAGAGAACAAGAAGGACAGACACAGGGAGAGAGAGAGACAGTGGGTGAGTAAACACCAGAACAAAAACACATGAAAGAGAACAAGGGTGACAGAGAGTGAGAACAAAAGAGACTGCATGAGCAACAAAATATAGAGTGAGTGTGTGCGTGTGTGCGTGTGTGCGTGTGTGTGTCTGTGTGTCTGTGTGTGTGTGCGTCTGTGTGTTTTGGGTATTTTGGGTGTGGGGGACAGACCAATCACAGTAAAGTGGGATTTCTTGTGCGGAGATCCCCAGTCCAGGGTTGATGCTGAAGGACCAGAGCTTTTGTAGATAAAAGAAAACATATCTTGTAAAAATAAGAATAGTAATGATAATGAAAATGAATTGAAGGTTTTGATGTTATTGTATGCATTTAAACCCCTCCCCCATTCAACTAGAAGCGGCTCTCAGCTTTTTAATGATAAATGACTGTTATGACTGTTCTACAATGCAGCCCTCATTGACAGACTGAGGTGGGACTGAATGGGGCAGCAAGAGGGAGGACTTTTCTGCTTTGTAAGAGTGTAGGGAAGGGTTCCATTGCTCTCCTGCCCTGAATGCACAGAGACCTTCACTGGAAAGAATGGACTCACTCCTCTCTGGGTTCTCAGATTGAATTGGTTCCAAGGATCTCTGTGCTGATGTGCTTTACAATTATCTTCTTTTTTAATATCATGTATGGTATAAATACTCTACAGTCAGCATCTGCATCCAATACTGCTATAATAATGAATAATTTAGCTTTTGAAATGTTGTAATGATCAATAAACCTGTAAGTAGAACTATTACTGAAAAAAGGTGTTTTTTTCGTGAACAAATTGAAATAAAATGAACTTGACATTTTTATACAGACAAAAATCACATTCTGTCTTTGAAGCATATGTACTTTCCATTGAAGATGCCAAGCTGTTTGTCTTTAGTAGCGTACAATGCACCGTTTTCACACAATAAATGTCACAAAGAGCATCTTCTCGGTCACAAAAACTATTTGAAATGCTTTGCATAGAGTCACCCCCAGTGGCCTGCAGCACTCAAACAATGCCTCACAGTGGGTCTGTGTGTGAGGTCATTGTACTGCCATTCGGGTCATTTCAAATGCTCCTGATGCAGCCCCAGGGCAGGAACAAGTGCAGTGTCACAGGAGCTTAATTAGACACAGCCCAAGTTGTCCACAAAGGAGAACAGCTCAATTCACAGACAGAGGTTTGATGGAATACCGCCTTGGAGTGAGGAAGCTATCTGTGTCTTAATGAGACCCTGTCAGAGAGAGCAACAGGACCTTTATACCCACAAAGTTATTAACCTGAATCACTGTCTTCATCAATGCCTGTGATGTAATGAGCTTTCCTCTCACACCTCTGTACACACAGTCAAGGATTTCTAAAATGTGTCAAAGCCTCTATCCTAACACACATTCTGGCATCAAGCACCTTGCAATATTATAAATAAACTTATATAAGATCACAGCCTTCAATACAGCAGCTAAAGTAGAGGAAATTAGCCTTTAGAAATGATACAATGTGGTAATAAAGTGAAGCAAGGACTATTATAGCCATAGGATGATTATAGTCAGGAGGTTTTACTGGAAACATTTTGCAGGATACAGAACTGATATTTTCAAGATGGGTTTATGAGTCACCATGCCTTTTTTTAACACATAACATTTGGAGACCATTTGCAATACAGGTGTTTTTATTTCATCCTATATATATATATATATTGGGACAAGATGACTTACCCTGCATATCTACTGACAAATTGCAAGTACTAAATGGTTAATTGAAAATAGTTACTGTACAATTGGGTAAAACATCAGGTGAATGATAAAGGTCTGTGTGGAAAACTGCTGTACGCCAGGGCAACGCTTCTCAAGATCAATCAGGATACTGAAATGCATGTATGAGAGGCTGTAGGTTTGTCCAGCACAGTCAGGGATGGCCAGGACTATGAGGGAGCCCACGTTAGTCGTCTGCCCCTGAAATCATAGCCCATAGAATAGCGAGTGCAGACATCTGTATTTCATTTGGGACTTGTTGATAGGGGAGGAATCTTGTTATTTTTGCCGGTTTGTTAGAAGATCCGTATGGTAATAAATAAATTCAAACAGGACCAGTGGGTGGTGGAGACTATAGGCAATAGGATTCAATTTTGGATGCAATGTTGGTAAACTAATCATAATCTGGCAAGTGATTTATAAGGCCATGGTCATCTTGTTGTTTAAGAAAACCTGCACTGGAACAGGATTCTCCAGTCTAACTGAGCAGCTACAGTTACTGTGTTATAAACAGATACATCAGAATATCTTTTCTGGATTTTGTATCAAATTACCCAAATGTACCTTGCAAAAGAATGTATGCCTTAAGTGTGCCTCACTTTACCTAGCCAGAGTCAGAGACTGTGACAATAACTAAGAAAGAGCTACCTAGTTTAATCAATGCATCAGGGGTGATAGTATGTCAATGTTATCACTGTGTTGTGGTTGACAATCTCTTGATAATCTTTGGACTTCTCATGTTAACATATTTGTGAAAATGCTGACAGATGTCAAATTGAGTGTTGATGGACTCATAGTTGTAATGCAGTCTTGGAGGACTGTGGTATGAACCCGCATGGGGCACAGCACTTCTCAGGCCCTAGCATCTGAGGTCTCTGATGGCCTATGATCAAGAACCAACACATTTTATGGTTTCCACGTGGCAGATATTCACCCTCAGTCTGCTCCGTACCATTTCTCCTCCCGTAAAGCTTCCTCAGACCGGTAAGTTGTTCAGTAGCACAGTTGTTCTGCTAGAGAGAGTGATTGGCCTCCCCAGCAGTATACAGTAAATTCAGCAGAAACTCACAACTTGCACAACTTGCTGTGGTTCTCCTGAATAGAGAAGGACAATCATAGTAGTGTAAACAAAATGGTGTTCAAACTCAGAAGAGTTATCTGCTCACCCCCATAAATGTCCAGACAGGGTGAGCAAATGAGTAACCTCAGTACAAGCTCTATACTGTAGGTACTCAGACTAACGTCCAGGCAAATCCTGCCACATTGAGGAGACAGTCACTGGCAGTAGTATAAGAAACTTGACATGCAGCTCTGTTGATCTTCCGTGCAAAGGAGTTGCACTGGAATGAAGGAAAAGAAGAGCCAGAATTATTACAAGAGCCTGCTGTGTGTTGTTTGGTGGTTGCTAGAGTGCAGAGCCTCTGGGCTTGCTGTGACTCAGGGATTGGCAATGTTGGAGATCTTTATCCAAAGACAGTGCCCAGTGTGTCCAATTGCTCTGTAGCGGCTCTGTAGTGGCTCTGCAGCGTCTTTCTCTCTCTCTCGCTCCCTCCGAGTCAGTAGCCTGCCATATGGAAGCACTTAGGCAGGGCTCTCACCTTCATGTTGCATTGAAAGCAGTTTCCTCCATATTCCCAGAGCAAAGCTTCCTGAGATCAGAGATCACTCAGACAGCGCTTGCCAGACTCTTCTGCACTAAGCGTTACTGCCGAGCTATGGAGAGACAGCTGTCTTTGTGTTTTTGAGTTTATTACTGTCGTTAGCAAGGAAATCAATTATATATGGTTGTTTGGGTTATTCCCAAAGACTCATCAAGCCTACAGATTACAGACTTTTGGTGAAAGTCTAATAAGATTGTACCACCATTCTAGGCAGCTAATTTAGCCTTAGTCTTTGAAATTCTAATAGCCATGTCAGGACTGAACGGGTCCAGTCATATCTCTGTCTCCCAGCAGGTGGTACTACTGTCAGTCAGTTGTTTTAAGTCTAAAATTGTTGACAGACTTCAGTTACAAACAGGCACTCAACTAAAAAGGTGTCCTTTATCAATTTGTCTACAATAAAACAAGATACAGACTACTGTCAGCTCTGTATGGCGATAAAGAGATGATTAATTTTAAAAATAATTCAAACAAAGACTTTGATCTGGGTTTTAAAAACATTCAGAAACCTACCCTTCCTCCAACCCATTAACCTGCAAAGGAAGTCAGTTTTGGCATTGGAGTTTGATAAGATATCTAAATTACTTTTTGATTGCTTTGACTGAGGCTTTTTATTACTGTGGTGTATTTATCATTGCAGGCTTTAAACAATAGTGGTTTTGTTTTTTGGGGGAATTTATTAATTACGATGAAGTAATAGAAATGCTGACTGCACAGTAAGGCTCAGATTGCTGGTTGGAGAGCAGAGTTTAGTCTATTCGCTGATCCCTTGAGTCATGTGATTAGTTGTTCTGAATGAGCTTCACACTGTTCCGAGTTATTTAGTTTTATAATTGATTAGTTGGTCTGGTGTAGGACATTATAGATTTGGGGTTTTGGGAAAGGTGTCGTGTCCAATTTTCTGGATTAAGATTGTCAGTAAAGGATGAAGATTTTGGGTATACCTCTACTTATTCTCTTTAGGAAGACACTCCCCTTAGGTGACTGTGTTTCAGTTTAGAGGGTTGCTATTATAAGTAGGGGGAAAGCCACCCACGTTTTTTGTGCCTCAGTCCTACCAATCAGTAGAGAAGTAACAGGAAGCCCAATGGTACTCAGTTGGCCCGTCCTGCAGAAAACATGAAGAGCAGATAGAAATGTTTTCTCCTTGGGTGTGGACAGTGAAGTTGAGGAATCCGGTCAAGAGACAGAAGAAAGGAGAATTACTAGTATCCTGAAACCAGTGTGCAGAGCTCTCTGTATTCTGCATAAGAGGGGGGAGGGTGGGCAGCACAAAGTTCATCTCCAAGCTAATCAGTGCCCTTGCGAAGCATCTTTAATAAGTTAAACATTGGAGAGGGAGCAAGATAAGAGATGACATGTGGCATTCAGACACCAGGCACTAACCAGGCAGGGCAGGCAATGGTCTGTAGTCCTACTGAAGATCTCTCACCCTGCTGCTGTACTTCTTATTCATGTTACTTTTATTTCATCGATTTGTATTTATGGATGTTTAAAGATTACATGGAGTATTGTGTGTCTTTGTGTTAGGGAGATTCCAAAATAGTTAAATGTTTGAAAAAACAAACAAAAAAATACTCTACACAGCTCCAGGCCCAACCCTACAATGATTTTATTTGAAGCCTAAGATCTGTGTGTTTTTGCATCGGCACAGTTTTCCTATGTGATTTTTTTAAGCACATGTTTTTACCTGCATCAAAGCCTACAGTTCTACTGAAAAGTGCTAAGTGGTTTCGTTAAGGCTCAGAGCAGCAGCACATTGTCTGATGGAGTTTGTGTGGATCCAGGGAAATATTATAACTCTAATCTCAAGCTAGGGTAAAGAAAAACCTCTGGGGACCCTTGACCCTTGGCTGGCACGAGCTCTTAACAAGCTGTTTAGTTGGCCGTGGGGTTATCCCAGAGAGACCCTCAGTCGTGAATGGGTGACATTTAGCATTGATGTGGCATCACAGACGGGGCTCTCAGCGGCTTACCGCTAACCTGCAGCTCTCCCCTCGCCAGCGCGGCTAACTATTCATTAAACTGAGTGATGACAGTGCCTAGAGAAAGAGTCTTTCTTTCTCACAGCTGGAGGACCAGCCCAGCCTCTAATCATTGCTGCTTTTTATTTGACAATACTGTATTTATACAGGGACAGGCAGGCTCAGACCACAGAGGCCCTGCCATCTTGCTTGTATGGGTTAGTGAGCAAACATGTAGATCCAATTATATAACCTCTGCCAAAGGCAGACTTATATGATGGATTCAGTGGCATCTAGTGCAGGTACACTTACGGTACGTTTACAGTATTTAATGAAGTACAACTCAAAGGGGTCATTTTGCAGTATTTATTTGTACACCACAGTGTTCCATTTACAATAAAGTGTTTACTAAATGCTTGAGGGATCGTGTAAGAGTTCAGTAATATTAAAAGAAACTAAGGCAAGTCAGACAAAAATTTTTGACAAAGGAAAGGCTGGTCTTCCTTAATATAATGAATGTCATTATCAAATAAATTACATGGAATGACCCAAAGATATGTATCTAAATTGCTTAAACTATTTGCTAATAATTGTTTATTCAATATTTCCTGCTAGGTTTAGCCACTTTGTTTAGTTTGGCCCTGGGTACATTTGCAAGTCCAGCTGGCTCCCTTCTTCCATGCAGGTGGCCTCCACCTCCTGATTTGATTTTGACTTCTTGGCTTTAACCTCTCCAGAAATTCTGTCCACACCTACCTGTCTTACCTTCCTTTGATCACAATACAGACTTGATTACCTTGGCGGTATGTTTTAGAAGGTTATCTTTTCAGATAAGAATGCTTAATCCATTTACAAGTAGATGACAGAATGCAATTGCGTAAGGTGTCTTTAAGCTGCTGTAAATATGTCATTGATAACTTGCAGGTAGCCCACCTCCAAAGGGCGTCACTCACTCTCTGAACAAACTCTAAAACTCTACTCCCGTCATGTAAACCAATAATCTCCGATTCGCCTGTCCACTGCACCCTTTTTATAATATGTGTTACCTTTTTCTCTCTCCCCCAGTTAAGCAAACTTCACTTGAATAATTGCTGAAGAGTTTAAAAGGGTAGTAAGCATACATCATTTTACATATACAAGTTGTTTAAGCGATATAACACAGTATGAATTTCAACACAGTTTAGATAATTGTATGTTTTACATTGTTGAAAAGCAGAGTTTTTGAAAAATCGTAAATGTTCTTAAATTTAAATACGTGCATACGTGAACGATCAACAGTATCAAAAGTTGTAGTCAAAAGTTTACATACCCCAATGGAAATTTATAATTTCTAGAAATCTCTCGAAAAGAAAAAATTATAGGAAAAATCTTTTGTAGCAAAAGCTTTGCTTTTGTGGATGAGGAAAAAAAGTTACAAGAAATAGATGTCTACAATTCTTATTTGAGCAATTTCTTTGTGAAACTCCAAAATGCACGTTCAAAAGTATTCATACCCTGACAAGGAAAATTAAATTAATAACTAGTTGAGGCACCTTTAGCAATAATAACCTCTTTTAAACGATTAGCATATTTGTCAATGAGCTTTTTGGCATGATTTTTTTTTTGACTTTTGACCATTCTTCAATGCAAAATTGTTCCAGTTCATTCAAATTCCAAGGACTTCTCTTGTGCACAGCTTTCTTCAACTCATACCAAGGAGTCTCAATCGGATTTAGATTGGGACTTTGACTAACCCATTCCAGAGCCTTGATTTTATTCTTCTTTAACCATTCTGAAGTAGATTTTGATGTGTGCTTTGGATCATTGTCGTGTTGGAATGTCCAGCTGCGCTTAAACCAAGTTGTAGCGGAGGGTTTCACATGATTGGCCAATATCTTTTGTTATGCTATGGAATCCATTTTACCATGTAATGGAACTAAATTTCATGTACCATTAAAGGAAAAACAGCCTCACCAGACTTTCTCCAAACGTAATGACTATCAACGTGACTAAATAGCTCGATTTTTGTTTCATCACCCCACAAAACCTTTGACCAGAACTCATATCCATCATTCAAATGCTGTTTTGCAAACTTAAAGCGATTGTCCTTGAGACATTTTACTAAGAGTGTCTTTTTTCTTGGCCTGCGACCATTGAGACCTTCACCATGCAATACTCGACCTATGGTTGAAATGGAAACCCCAGTCCCACTTGCAGGCAATTCACTTTAATTATCTTTGGCAGTCAGTCTCGGTTTGTTACTAACCTTCCTCACAATTCTTCTACTGTTCTTGGTGAAATAACCTTCTTTCTTCCAGACCGAGGGAGCGTTGTGACAGTATCATGAGTTGTACTTCTTGATAATAGAAACAATAGTTGAAATTGGGATGCTCAGATGATTGGAAATCGTCTTGTATCCTTCTCCAGCTTTATGACAATTAATCATTTTCTGACTAAGTTCTTCATATAGCTCTTTACCTTTTCCCATATTGACTTATTGGCAATGACAGCAATCATCCTATGCTTAACCCTTTTATACTCTCTAAGAATGTTCACCAACAATCCAGCATTTTCTAGACTCTTCTAGAATTAGGTTCTGATTTATCATATTGAAATTTCTAACACCTTGCAGAAAATACTATCATAGCATAAATGGGTATTAATACTTTTGAATTAGCATTTTTGGAGTTTTGATATAGTTTTGATATTATTTAATGTGAGTCACACTTTCTTGTTTCGCTACAACAAGAGATCAATTACATAAACTCCTGATAATCAAGACCTGAGCAAAATCTAAATGCTTCTCTGTTTGGTAGGTTTTGAGATTCCGGAACCAGTTTCGTGCACATCTGTACCAGCGACATATGCCTATATTCACATAACTGATATACACCTTGTGTGTTCAAGTGTACTCTGGGTGTGTGTGTTGGAGAGTTCATTTCTCACTGCACTGTTGGAAACTCCAGTGTCACGTGGTCCTTAAACAAATATGAACATGATAAATGTGCAAGCCAGGGCCCTACTGGAAGCATTCAGGTTACATTAACAGCTTGGAACCCCAGGATGTATTGTTTCAGCATGCGTTCCATCTTGGGGCCCACACTCTGCCCATCACTCCCCAAGCCTAAATCTCTCCGCCCTCCCCCCACCATCTCCTGAAAGGCAGCATTCTGGATACATAAATATGTCAGAATCTAAACAGTAAAATCAATCCGATCGCTCCCCTAGACACAGTCTTGAATATCTGTTCTCTCTTGGGGAAATTGCTCACAAAAATTTACAGGCTTTAAAAAAGGCAACTTCCTGCTAGAATCTACAGTATTTTACTGTTGGAGAGGTAGAACTGGAGCATTCAGAGTCCTCAAAAAGATCATCGTTTTCATCCTCATAGTATCATATCATGGACTGGATGGAAATGCAACAAATAATATTTAATTATTACTTTTTGAAAATAAAGATTTTATTTTACTTGGGTTGGAGCGAAACAGTGTAGCTCAGGAAAGTTCCTGAAGTGTTCCTTTAGGGTAAAAACCCATCTTCCCTTTAAGAGACTCATTGAGCTCTCCCTTGAAGGAGAGTAGACTAGTAAAGTAGATCCAGAGTGTCCATTGAATGCAAAGTAAAGGTTTCCTGCTCCCTGTTGTGGAAACTGTTAAGTGCTGCAGTGTATTGTAGTTCCTAAACTCCTGGCCAGTGCAGCACAGGCACTGTTGAATATCTGAACAAATCTTCAATTTGTGATGAAGAGGGCTTTTTCTGTAGGGGAGTGGGGGGCTCTTTTATAGAGGGATCCAGGTGAGGAGAGTTCAAACTGGCAGGGCTTCGGTCTCCAGGGACACAAACTGCACTTCAAACTGAGTTAAAGACGCATATTAAGAGGCACATTTTGAATGCTTTCTGCACCAGGGCCAAATCCACACCATTTGTATTGAAAAGGGGAAGAAAAAAACTGTTATATTATAAACAAACTACTCAGGTTAATTCATAGAGGTTTGTGAACTGCATCTTCATTGTGTTCCAAGAATTGTCCCACAAATGAGCCGGAGCTTATAACCTCCAGAGATGGATAGCGATGAGACCTCCGGATAAGGAGTTTTAGTGAAGATGTTTTATCCCATGAATGAGTAATTTCCCACACATTAAAAAAGTTAAATGTACTTTTATATATATTATTTATGAGATTTATTGTACAGTCCGTCTTTGTTTGTGGAGAGGATAGATGCAGGGCACTACCATTCCCTTAGCAAAAATTTGGGGCAGACTAACATAAAAAAAATGTGATCAGTTTGACTGCTCTTTTCTTGCAGTGTAAATGCAGATATATATATATATATATATATATATATATATATATATATATATATATATATATATATATAATCTGCATTTACACTGCATATACACTACCAGTCAAAAGTTTTAGAACACCCCATTTTTCCAGTTTTTATTGAAATTTAAGCAGTTCAAGTCCAGTGAATAACCTGAAATGGTACAAAGGTAAGCGGTAAACTGCCAGAGGTTAAAAAAGTTTAGGTTACCAAAACTGAAAATAATGTACATTTCAGAGTTATACAAAAAGGCCTTTTTCAGGGAACAAGTAATGGGTTAACAACTTACAGCTGTTCTGCAGCAATGGAAGTAAATTAAGCCTTGAAAGTTGATGCTAACAATTCCTACAGGTGTCCCAACTTTTGTTGATTACTTTCAAACCCTCTGTCTGTATAAAAGCAGTGTTGGAACAGACTGTGTTACTACACCCTCTTAAGCATTATTTGGACAGTATTGTACTGCAGGAAGTAGTATATTGCTATCATAATGGCGAGAAAAAGGCAATTAACTAAGGAAGTCAGACAGACCATTATAACCCTTAAAAGTGTAGGTCTTTCCTTTAGAGAAATTTCCTACACCATCAAAAGGCACTTGGAAACTGGAGGAAACTCTGACAGGAAGAGGTCTGGCAGACCCAAAGCCACAACAGAATCAGAAGACAAGTTTCTGAGAGTCAACAGCTTGCGTCACAGGACAACAGCTTCAAGCACAGCTTAACACTGGTCGAAGTAAGCAAGTCTCAGTTTCAACTGTGAAGAGAAGACTTCGAGCTGCAGGTTTGACAGGTCGAGTGGCAGTAAGAAAGCCATTGCTAAGATGGCAAAATAAGAAAAAGAGGCTTGCCTGGGCCATGAAGCAGCGCCAGTGGACTACTGAAGACTGGAAGAAGGTCTTATGGACCGATGAATCAAAATTTGAAATCTTCGGTTCATCACGCAGGGTTTTATGCGCCGTCGAGTAGGCGAAAGGATGGTTCCTCGTGTGTGACACCAACTGTCAAACATGGAGGAGGAAGCGTGATGGTCTGGGGCTCTTTGCTGGATCCAGAGTCGCGACTTGCACAGAGTGAGTGGCACCCTGAACCAAAACGGCTACCACAGCATTTTGCAGCACCATGCAATACCCTCTGGTATACGCCTAGTTGGTCAGGGGTTCATCCTACAGCAAGATAATGACCCAAAACATACCTCCAGGCTATGTCAGAGCTACCTTAGAAGAAAAGATCAAGACGGTAGGCTTCAAATCATGGAATGGCCAGCACAGTCTCCAGACTTAAACCCCATCGAGCTGGTTTGGGATGAACTGGACAGAAGGGTGAAAGCAAAGCAACCTACAAGTGCAACACATTTGTGGGAACTTCTGCAACAGTGTTGGGAAGAACTTTCCGAACAATATTTGATTTCCATTGTAGAAAGAATGCCACAAGTGTGTTCGGCTGTTATATCTGCAAAAGGTGGCTACTTTGACGAGTCAAAAATTTAGATTAAATTTTGTTAAACAAAACGATTCCATGATTTCTTTTTTATCTCCAATTGTTTATTTGTTCTATGCTTTCATTTCAGAGTACATTGAGACATTAAACTGCGTAAATTTCAATAAAAACTGGAAAAATGGAGGTGTTCTAAAACTTTTGACCGGTAGTGTATATATTCAGAGCTGTCTTTCTGTATTTTTTTGTATATGGCCATATGGTGTTTATCGGCTAGCCATATCGGATAGCCAGCATTTCCATGGGGCACACAGTCTCTAAGGGATTCAAGCTGGAAGGGGTTAATGGAGACCAGCAGAGCTAAGCCCCTCTATGAAATTGCTAATTGACATAATCTTTAAACTCCATCTTGTCAGCCCCCTTTCAGTGGCGCAGCCAGGTTAATCAATGGGGCTCGGGGGCCGACAGGCCCCTTCAGACTTTCTAAAGCTTTTTATTTGGTGCCCAAGGAAGCCTTAACAAATGAAGCTATTCTGTGTCATTGTTCCAGAGGAATGGCAGGCTGCCATGGCTGGCTCCCGTTCACCCCCTTGATTTCCCTTAGTCTGCTTTCCCATGTAGAAAGGACAGAGGCGGGGGGCCAGGGAGGCACACACAATGCTTCTTTAGGGGATTATACAGATTCTTATCTACATGCTGGATTTGGGGTCATTAGGGCTGCAGTATTCAGCTCTCTCGCTCTCTCTTTTTAATTCCAATGAATTTAGTGCTTGTGAAAAGGTGAAGGACTGACAGCCCTAGAGATCTGAATGCTGTCAGTCAAGCAGTCAAGTCAATGTCTGTCTACCTGCTTGTCTGTCTTAAGATTGGGGCAGCATAAGGGTGAATTAAGACTAGAGCTCAGTCTGTCTGCAGGTCAGCTCAAAGTCGTATTTAGTGCACATTACAGGTAAGGTGACAGCGCTCGTAGAGCTGCACAGGATTTTTAGTGTTCTACCCACGAACAGGCTCAAGTCTTAACCTTGCAAACAGGCTACTTTCAAGCTTAAAGATAGTCTATTGGGGTTCAAGCTTGAGTTAAAAAAAGACCAAAAAACAGGCTAGATCATTCAATTCATTGATTCCAGCACCTCCAACTCACTGTATACAAGTTACAAAATACAATTGACCAATAACACTTGTCATCCTAAACACAAACTGCTGTGGCAAACAGACGTGAATTCAAGTTTTTTAAGGCTACTTAGAGACAAATATATTGATTAGCTAGAAAGTCACATATCATTTACACTCCATAAGGTATAATCGAAAATACTTTCAAAAGCTAGAGAAATAATTTTAGACAGCTTGCTTATCTATAAATTAATTGGAAATTCTCACATGGAGGTGAAAATTTAAAACTAAAAGTACCACATGCAAGAGATAAAGTAAATCCAGGACAACAATACCTTTTTGCAAACATTTTCAATCGGCATTCATTTCGGTAGAAATATCTTTAGAAACAGCACAGATGTAATCCATTCAATCTGAGATAAAGTTGTTTAGTTTTCCTTATTTAAATAGAAAGCAAAGTTGAAAAATGTGCTGATAATAAATTAGGAAGCCTAATCCTTTTCTGATATTTTAGAGAAACACAAGTCACACGAGTTTCCTATCCAAGTGTATATAGAGAATATACACACTTTTTGTACTTAATTTTTTTTTAACTTTTTTCATTTTTAAATATTTTCTATTATTGTTTTCGGTT
The DNA here is from genome assembly GCA_030684275.1 of Acipenser oxyrinchus oxyrinchus. Taxonomy (NCBI): domain Eukaryota; kingdom Metazoa; phylum Chordata; class Actinopteri; order Acipenseriformes; family Acipenseridae; genus Acipenser; species Acipenser oxyrinchus. The sequence continues at coordinate 43,566,160 of CM060257.1, read as the reverse complement.
GACCTTTTTCAATTAATTTATTTATTCATGTATTTTATATTTTATTATATGTTTTGTAACAAGTTTAAATGCATCTCAAACTTCATGGATGCACAAAAAATGAGTCGAGCTGTACAGTTTGTAGAGGTTCAGGTTTCAATGTGAGATGCAAGCTCGATACAAGGCTTTTTACAAACCGTGCCAAAAGCTCAAACACTTTGTGCAAGCTCCAAAGGGCTTGTTCGAGGCTGTTTAAATTCCAGACAAACGAGTTCACTGCAGCTCTAGCGCTGGAGACTGGAGCTATCTTTTTATCTGTTTGTCTCTCAGTCCATAGGGCATATTATGTTTTCATAACTGACAAATCCATGTTTTGTGATGAATCCGTGGATTGTGATGTGCTGCTCTTTAGTTTAATTTAAAATCTTAAACAAACAAATAATACTTTTAATTTAACATCTTAAATAAACAGAGTGGAATTTGCTGCTCGTTACTTTTTGTCTGAACACCTCGCTGGATGCGAGCAAACACATTTTTGGTTGAAATGAAGTTGAAAAACGATGAAAAGGACATACTTATTAATCCCAGTCTTGAGCTTGATAGATTTATTAGTATTCCCAAAAAAGCTGAGTAATGAAAAGCAGGTTTGTCGCAGGTCACAGGGTAATAGTTACTGCACTACCAGCCTGCAGGGGTTAAAGCTTCGCATTATTTAAAATTGCCTTTTTGTTGTTAACATTTTTTTAATATTCAGATTTACTCACATAGAATTAGATGTCGTCACAAGTGGTATTGTTAGATAATGTATGGTAGCATAGAAGTAGCCCCACCACCTTAAAGGCGAATAACCAAGGATTTGGTAAATTAAATCTGATTCTCATATCAACATTATTTTTCTTTAGATCTTTTATTTTTCTAGACATTATATTATCTTTGAAGCTCGGTGCAGGTGGGGCCCTAAGAACCACAGCACAGTAATAAAGTACAACACTTTCATTAAACTTCTATTTTTATGAAACTTTGAAATCAGTATGTAAGGACTTGTCCTGGAGAAATTACTTTAAAAAATACAAAGATCAGAGTATAAAGCAGTGAGTAATCCGGTATCAGAGCTGGACTCCCATCTCCACAGCATGGAGAAGCCAATGAGCAACAGAGTTCCCTTTCAATTTGAAGACTACCACCAACAATACTTTTGGGAGACCGGTATGCCTGCCACAGGTCAGGTGTTCACTGAGAATTTTATATCAGAGCTGCCGATAGGTCCCTCCAGGGAGTGACGTCCTTGATCCCGCCTTCCGAGGGAACAAATAGTCACTCCACAGAGCTCACTTCCTCTTTTGCGTCTCACTGCGGTAAGGTTAGGAACTAACCCAAACCAGTTGCTGTGATTGAGTCTGTATGAAAGAGCTCTCACTCAGCGCTGAGTGTGGTGAAACAGGCAACCCTGCTGGCTTTCTTAGAAGGTGGGGGGCGCTGGGCTTGGTGGAATTCCCTCCAGCGGTCTTGGTGTGAGCCCCTCCAGTAGGAGGTTTATCTAAGGACCCTGCATGCCCTAACGGTCAATGCAAAAAGGCCTACGCAGCAGAAGCGCAAGTCACGCACCTGGCCAACACGGCAAGCCTCCTTACGGCTTACCTAGATCGCATATTACAGATGGCATATTGCTTTTCAGGGAAGCATCTCTGAGTTTTTCATGCTGCCATTCGGCCTCTCCTTAGCCCCCCACATGTTCTCAAAGTGCGTGGATGCCATCCTGGCTCCTTTGTGGCTGCAAGGGTTTAGGGTGTTGAACTACCTGGACGACAAGTAGATTTGTTCCCAGTCGCAGGAAGGAGCAATGGCCCACACGGCTATCGTGATGGAGTATCTGTCGAGGCTGGGTCTCATCCTCAACGATGCCAAGAGCCAGTTAGTACCGGTGCAAAATACGGTTTACTTGGGACTCTGGCTGGACTCCCTTGCAATGCGAGCCTACCTGTCAGACGACAGAGTGGCTGCTATACTGAACTGTCTATCCCTGTCTCAACAAGGATCGACAGTACCACTGGTGTTGTGCCAAAAGTTGTTGGGTCTGATGGCCGCAGCCCCATCAGCCCTCCAGCTGGGATTACTCCATCTGCGCTCGCTTCAGGCGTGGCTCAATACATTCCGGCTCACCCCAAGCACAACAAGCACCATCGGCTGACCGTGTGTCACGCATGTTGGGAAGCCCTGCGCTGGTGGAGGCAAGCTTCTCTCCTGCGCAAAGGTGTAAGTATGGGGGCGATCCACAGCAGTCAGGTGGTGATGACAGACACGTCCAACTTAGGTTGGGGAGCAGCCTGGGCAGGCAGAGGAGTTTGCGGCTCCTGGTCAGGCTGTTGGACATCCATGCATATAAATGCATGGGCAAAACAGAACCTACTATCCCTCCGGGCTGTTCACCTTCCCGGAGTCGTGAATGTAGTGAATCGGGAGGCGGACCTCCTCTTGAGGGAGGGTTCTCACCCGTCAGAATGGCAGTTCCACCCTCAGGTAGTGGAGCGTATTTGAGAGCGGTTTGGCAAATCCCAAGTCGATCACTTTGCCACTGCGGTCCACTAGGCATTGATGCCCTAGCCCACGAGCGGCCCAGGATGCTCTTGTACACATTCCCACCGATACTGTTTCTCACGGCCTTCCTACAGAAGGTCCAGAGAGAGAAAGCGACAGTTTTCCTGGTGGCACCCAGATGGCCCAGGAGAATGTGGCTTTCGACTCTTTGCCAGCTACTACAAGGCCAGCCCAGGGAGATTCCGTTATGCCTGGATCTCCTCAGTCAAGCAAGCGGGTCTGGCCCATGAACGAAACCGTCTGTCCACTTTAGGGTTCTTAGATGTGGTCGTAAGTACACTGCAGAATGCCAGAATGTCAGTGATATTCTTTGAGTGCTGGATGCGGAAGCAGCTATCTTGTTTGTTTATGGCCGTGTTATCTCTGTGGTGCTCAGATCCACTCCTTTTTTTTGGCTTCTCTCGGCTCCTATCGGTCTCACTCGGCCATTGAATGGTTAAATCAGTCAGTGGAACGAGAGACTTTCCATCCCCCTCGATTTTCTTCGGAGGAGGATCAGAGACTAAACTCCCTCTGCCCGGTTCGGGCATTGAGATGTTATGTTGACAGGACAACAGCTCTATGTCAGTCTGACCAGCTCTTCGTCTGTTATGGTATAAGGACCCTGGGTCAAGCCCTCTCAAAGCAGCGGCTGTCTCACTGGATTGTGGACACAGTTTCGACTGCATATACTAATACTGGCATACCCCCACAAGAGCAGGTGGCCACACACTCTACCAGAGGAGTGGCTACATCATGGGCCCTCTTTAGAGGAGCCTCACTGTCTGACATATGTATTGCAGCTAGCTGGGCTACACCACATACTTTCACCAGGTTCTACTGGCTTAATGTGGTAGATACCTCTATGCCTTCATTAGGCACAATGGTCCTGGAGGTTGTACACTTGCATCGTTAACCAAGGTTTTGCGATCTTGAGTTGTCCCTTGTCTGCTCTCTCTGCTCATGCTCCCTCGCGACGGCTTTGGTATACTTTTCCCAAAAGTACTGTTGGTGGTCTTCTTTTAATTGAAATGGAACGTTAGGTTACGTTTGTAATCCTGGTTCCCTGAAAGAGAAGACGATCGCTAACCTGCGAGGTCGCATTGGTCGCCTTCGCTGGTTCGTTGCAAATGAGGAAGTGAGCTCCATGGAGTGACTATTTGTTCCGTCGGAAGGTGGGACCGAGGACATCACTCCCCGACGGGGCCTATCGGCAGCTCTGATATAAAATGCTCAGTGAATACCTGACCTGTGGCAGGCATATCCCAAAAGTATTGTTGTTGGTCATCTTCTCTTTCAGGGAATCAGGGTTACATCCATAATCTAATGTTACGGAGACTGGGGTCAGATCTAACCGCAGACCTTACTTAGCAATGCCACTCTGATCCCATGTTCTCACAGGGCTCTGCTGCCAAGAAAGAGATAGGAACATCATGAGGAAAGAGCAGAGTCAGAAGCAGACAGTCCCAGAGCTGGGAGGGAGAGACTGGCTGGGGGAATGGAAGCAGGGGTTGCTGTCAATGCTTTTTCATCTCAATCATGTTTCTGCAGATGAAAATCTGCAGTATTTCTTTTCCCAGAAATACTATTTTTACATCAGAACATTGCAAATGCTATTTTCAAAACAGAACAAAAAGGGCCATTTTGCCCACAAAGGCCTGTTCCTTAAAAGCACAATGTTTGTTCTATGGTTGTGTCAAATCTTTGGCCAAATACATCTCTTTTACCATTACAGCACTGCTTTAAGAGTTACAGTATTGCCCCCCCCCCCCCACCAACTCCCAACCACTGAGGAAAAACACTTTGGAAAGAGATAAACTGCAATAAATTATCCTTAAAAAAGCCTTTCAACTTAAAAAAAAAAATGTATTTATGTTTTATAGATTTTAATGATCCAAACCGTAAAATCACAGCAGATGTTTGGCTAAGGAACAGTAAAGGATTTTTTTAAATTTTTTTAAAGGAGTTTCATTTTAACAAACGAAGTAGAAAATTGTTAAGATTCTGAGGTTTTTAGCTAACCCAGTGATCGGGCGGGCTGTCCACTGACTCGGAAATGTAAACAATGCAGCGTGTGCATATGGGATCGTTTAAATACCATCCTGGACCCAAAGTAGCAGAGGTCTGGAATGTCTCTTATTTTTTCTCATCACCCCCAGGGATTCCCATTTTAAAAACATATAAATGTGTATTACAGTGAGAGTGAATTAAATCAAAACTGCAGCATACAGTTAATCTGCAGTTTAACAGCCCTGTAAAAATTGTATTAACTACATTGAAACTGGAATTTAACATTATTACTGCTGCAACTGTTGTTACTAAAAGTACAGTATGACAATGTCTCAGCATCTTCAGTTGTTTAACTTGTGGGGCCTGCATAAGACTGTTATGAAGTAGTGATACAGATATGGGTAACTGTAGGTGGAGTAAGACACAAAAGCAGTTTAACACTGTAAAACACAATGCCATCCTTTTGTACTGTATTCACATCATGAAACCCATCTCATCAAGTCAAAATGGCCATAAGAACATTGCCATTGCACCAAAATCAATGGAGGAAGCATGTCCTGCTAATTCCACAGAAAAGTCCTGCAGTTACTCTACCACCCCCTGTCGGCACAGGAGTGAGCTGCATTAATAGACCAGAGAGGCTGCTCTAGTCCCACCTCTCTTCCATTTTCTCCCAGCAGGTGTCGACTATAAAGGAAATGGAATGAATGGGGGGAAAGTTGGCCAGAAGTAGTACTGATGGAAGAATGCCAAAGGGTCCTCTGCTGTAGACCCTTACTGAGTTTGAAAAAAAGCACTGACGAATCTGAGAATTTAGAATATTGCTGAAGTGGTCTTTTAAGAAGGCTCAGAAATGGACCAGCACAATAACAGTGCAGAAACGGAGGCTTTGGCACAGAGGGTTATTGCGCTAGCCTTTGGGCTTCAAAGTTAGCCCTTAGTGGACACAGACAGGCAGTCTCAAAAACAAGAGGCCAAGGATTGGTTGGCGCTCACATTGCCACTGTATGTGCAATGCTTGCTCTGTGTACACATAGAGGGGACTTTAAACTCCAGTACCTTTCTTGATCTCCAACATTGGACTACTCACATGACCCACCCTCTCACCCACTCACCCACATACACAGGAGAGAAAGTTTGTGTTGTGTGGGAAGTTGTGAGGGGGGCTTGATTTGGACAGGGTTCGATAATTTAGCACCAGTAAGGTCTCTGGTGATAAACTCTCAAAACAGTTTAGTACCAATTTTCAAAACGCTTTGCACCCCTGTGCAGTGCTATTGAAGTAATACTGAAAAAGGGATAGAGGCAGACTCAACTGAAAACACATGTTCCCACATCACTGATGGCCCCAGCCTGCCTCTGTCTGTCTGTTGGACAGGCTAATCCAATTCAGTGGCATTACTGTGGGATTGTAATTATGTGGGGTGGGTTTGGTATTTACAGTCACTGGGAAATATCAACAGTATTGTGACGAAGCTGACTTTTGTTAACCCCTGATGTCTGACAATGGCAGCGATTCTCTATTCTGTTACTGTACCCATACTGCTGAATTGTTTAGTGTTCCAATCAAAAGCAACCTGATTATCAACCCTCGATTATCACTCTGACATTTCTTTTTCATGCTAATTTGATTATGTTCAGGGAACAAGGAAGGCTCTGAACCCATCAGTTTCTCGGTTGGCTGCAATGTTTTTACTGGCAGGGACTATTCACATTCTAAAACAGAACGAGCAATAATATGTGCTCAATGTACAGTATCAAGACAAAAAATAGCTAGCTTATGGACATTTAGGCAAATGTCAGAATCAAGCTGTTAGAGTACACAGAGTAGGCATTCTCATGACTTAATACACTATTGTTGCAATGGAATTATTAACTTATCTTGCCCAATAAGAGAAGAGAGGAAGTTCTGTGCTCACCATAGTTAATCAGTGGTGAGAATGGCAATGATGAAAAGACTCTGTGAGCTTCATCAAAGCTTGTCAGGAGAATGCCAATTTTATCTTAGAGAATAAAAGGTGAGGTGAGTTTTCAGCATAACAACCCATCACAATGTGTATGGCAAAAGGGATTCCCCCCTTAGTCAAGCAAAATCATTGTCTTGAATAAGGTTTCTACTGGGGTTTCAGTGACTGACTCTTCCCAGTTTGTAAACTCCTGCATTGTCTTCTGCATAACAGCAGTATTAAATGGTCATGGTTAAAACAAGGAACTAACACCAGAAAGCTTCATTATATTCCCCTGGTGGTACAGCCTGCTGAGGAACTAAAATAGAAAAAGACTGCCCTTTGGGAAGTCTGTCAGAACTCTAAATTAGTGTCAACACTAAGGAATGTGTGCCTAGACAAGAGGTTAAAGTTTAGAGGACAGCAAGTCTAGTCCTAAGTCTTTATTCAGATGTGGTCTGCCTGTTGTCCAAGGATTCTAAATCTCTTAAATCAGCTGAAAAAAATGCACATGGGCTCCAATTTTAGTGAGTCACAAGGTCCAGGGATTAAAGTCAGCTTCACATTGCAGGATGGTGCCAGTAATGCCCTGTTATACTTTTGAAGCAGAGATCCATCTCTAGCAACTAACTCTCTGGTTCCCCATTTGCACTGCAGAGCACAGGAAGTACTTCACCCGGATCCTTCAGCCTGCCAAGGATAACAGTGTGCTACAGGAAGTTAAACATGAGTTACACAATAAACGTGAGAGTAACACACAATGTATACCTTTTTGCCAACTAGAAGGCTCTGACTCCCAGTACTGTCAGTCCCTCTCCCCGCACAGGCATTCAATGAATTCCTGGTTGGTACAACAGCCCCCAATCCTTAGTGCTTGGCCATTGTGCTGAAATCAGGATACCTTTGGCCAGTTTACAGACCCAGAGGATCTGGATGTGATAGTTGCTTGGCTCTGTAGTGTTTTGGTTTCCTGCTCCCAAGTCACTTTTTCTACAGATTATCTAGGGCTTTCCTGAGAAAACAGTGGCAGTGTGGAAGAAATCAAAATCCAGGCTGCTTGCATTAAAGCCAGATATTCACCTCACTGACCTGATTTGAGTCTGGCTAGTGAACATTCTAATGGGTGGATTCTGGAACAACATCAGAAAAATAACTGGGTTGCAAACTTCACAAACCTCTCATGGCTTAATCCAAGCCTTATACAATGAATTTCACAGACCTTCTAAGCATGTCTGTTTCCAGACAATAACTTGTGGAAGCTCTGTTTCTGAGTTATTATCCATTGTTTGATTTGACAGGTGATTTCCCCAATTAAACATCTAAACATAAAATTCCAGAATTTCACAGGCAGTTTCCACTTCAATTACCATTCTTAATACTATTTAAGTATATATATATATATAATTAGTCAAGCCTGTATTAAGAGACCACTCAAGCGACAGTGTAATAGTGGTCTTTTAACACAGGTGGTGTCTTAAAAGAGGGCCCATAACTTATGAATGTTCTACTTGTCTCTTACATGCTTTCTTGTAATTGTGTATGTCTTACATACACTGTAAAAGCCAGAAGATGTAATATGAACAAAAGGAAGTATGTAATTTAATAACATTCATTTATATTATGCATTTACAAAACAAGTTATTTTGTGAAAGTAATGAATGCTTGCCTGTCTCAGGTCACACAAAAAGTTTTAAATCCTTTGCAAAATTCAATGCCTGTATCTGCCTTTCAGGTAGATGTTGATTCATTGCATCCTGAAACCAATGCCAGCATAAGCTTAAGACCTTTTTCGACATCAAGACATTGCTACCTAGTTCCCAGGCAAGTGCGAGAACGAAATGCAAGTTAAAGTAGCATCTGGGGGAGGTGATTAATGGCATTGCTTGCTCTTGTGTTTGAATAATGAAGAAGGTGAAACAGAATCAGCAAGCCAATCAGGACATCAAGGTAAAAAGAAGCGACTTTGCTTAGTAATTAACTGTTTAATTAAGATATTGAATCGGCTCAAAACACGGTTACGTGAACAAAAAAACCCCCAAAAAAACCCTAAAACTTCAAACCCTAGTTCTTTCCATTTCAAAATGCTGTGTCTGCGTCTTTCTAATGCCGAATTTTTCTGGCACTTACTGTCTTTACAAGTTTAATAACTTTAATTTGTCTGTTGTTGAGTCTGTTGCTGGGTAAGAGAATTGTGGTCGCTTAATACAGTTAAATAAAAGCACAAATATCGTTGGGAGGAAGTTATTACATTACTTGATCAATTTAAGCATTACAGTGCCTTGCGAAAGTATTCGGCCCCCTTGAACTTTGCGACCTTTTGCCACATTTAAGGCTTCAAACATAAAGATATGAAACTGTAATTTTTTGTGAAGAATCAACAACAAGTGGGACACAATCATGAAGTGGAACGAAATTTATTGGATATTTCAAACTTTTTAACAAATAAAAACTGAAAAATTGGGCGTGCAAAATTATTCAGCCCCTTTACTTTCAGTGCAGCAAACTCTCTCCAGAAGTTCAGTGAGGATCTCTGAATGATCCAATGTTGACCTAAATGACTAATGATGATAAATAGAATCCACCTGTGTGTAATCAAGTCTCCGTGATAAATGCACCTGCACTGTGATAGTCTCAGAGGTCCGCTTAAAGCGCAGAGAGCATCATGAAGAACAAGGAACACACCAGGCAGGTCCGAGATACTGTTGTGGAGAAGTTTAAAGCCGGATTTGGATACAAAAAGATTTCCCAAGCTTTAAACATCCCAAGGAGCACTGTGCAAGCGATAATATTGAAATGGAAGGAGTATCAGACCACTGCAAATCTACCAAGACCTGGCCGTCCCTCTAAACTTTCAGCTCATACAAGGAGAAGACTGATCAGAGATGCAGCCAAGAGGCCCATGATCACTCTGGATGAACTGCAGAGATCTACAGCTGAGGTGGGAGACTCTGTCCATAGGACAACAATCAGTCGTGATACTGCACAAATCTGGCCTTTATGGAAGAGTGGCAAGAAGAAAGCCATTTCTTAAAGATATCCATAAAAGTGTCGCTTACAGTTTGCCACAAGCCACCTGGGAGACACACCAAACATGTGGAAGAAGGTGCTCTGGTCAGATGAAACCAAAATCGAACTTTTGGCAACAATGCAAAACGTTATGTTTGGCGTAAAAGCAACACAGCTCATCACTCCTGAACACACCATCCCCACTGTCAAACATGGTGGTGGCAGCATCATGGTTTGGGCCTGCTTTTCTTCAGCAGGGACAGGGAAGATGGTTAAAATTGATGGGAAGATGGATGGAGCCAAATACAGGACCATTCTGGAAGAAAACCTGATGGAGTCTGCAAAAGACCTGAGACTGGGACGGAGATTTGTCTTCCAACAAGACAATGATCCAAAACATAAAGCAAAATCTACAATGGAATGGTTCACAAATAAACATATCCAGGTGTTAGAATGGCCAAGTCAAAGTCCAGACCTGAATCCAATCGAGAATCTGTGGAAAGAACTGAAAACTGCTGTTCACAAATGCTCTCCATCCAACCTCACTGAGCTCGAGCTGTTTTGCAAGGAGGAATGGGCAAAATTTCAGTCTCTCGATGTGCAAAACTGATAGAGACATACCCCAAGCGACTTACAGCTGTAATCGCAGCAAAAGGTGGCGCTACAAAGTATTAACTTAAGGGGCTGAATAATTTTGCACGCCCAATTTTTCAGTTTTTTATTTGTTAAAAAGTTTGAAATATCCAATAAATTTCGTTCCACTTCATGATTGTGTCCCACTTGTTGTTGATTCTTCACAAAAATTACAGTTTCATATCTTTATGTTTGAAGCCTGAAATGTGGCAAAAGGTCGCAAAGTTCAAGGGGGCCGAATACTTTCGCAAGGCACTGTACATTCAACCACTGTTGCTTCAGCTAGAAAGGTAAATTAGCTCATTAAACTGCAATTATCCACCAGGTATTGGCGCTTTAACTTGAGCAACATTTCAACACCTCTTACAATTGGTTTATGTAGCTCTAATTCTTCACTACCCTGGTCACCTTCATGCAAATTCAGCCTCTGTGTGTGCCCATTTAATACAGTAAGAACTCACCTGCCAAATAAAAAGCTAAAGATGGTCACCACTCATCACCTTTAATCAGGTCATCTTCAAATCTGATTATTACACCTTTACATAAAAGGTGCATTAAAAATTCATCTGGCCATTTTGAAGCAATATTGGGGTTAAACCTGCAGACATCCATATTAGACCGGGTTAAAGTCCACCAACCCTCCCTCCCTCTGTCCCAACAACCCACCCTCCTTCTGTCCCTTCAACCCTCCCTCCTCCCTGTCCTTCAACCCCTCCCTCCCTCTGTCCCTTCAACCCACCCTCCCTCTGTCCCTTCAACCCACCCTCCCTTGGACAATGTTTAAATCATGATTCATTCATTGACTCCACACACAGACCACTCCTTGCCGTCTGCATTTATTGTGAAGGGTGAGCATTGACAGAATAAAACTCAAAACAGAATTAAATCAATACAGAAGCTGTCCCCTTAAAACAAACATAAATAAATAAACATAAATAAAAACACATATTCCTCACAGCCTTTTACATATTCAGCCAGTGATTTACATTCAGCGACTAACTTTCTTAAAATGAATAATTTACCTTACAGGATATTTGTGGTACTGTACATCACATCAGAATCATCCTTTGCTTGTTTAAGTAAGTGTACATGAAAGTTAGCAACTGCTGATATGTGGAAAAATGATGTAAAAACAAAAAAAAACAGTAATAGTATTTCCCAACTGCAAGCAATGAACTCACTGACAAAGCTACACTGACTTCTGTATATACTGTACACTTTATATTTACATGCTTTTTATTTAACACTTTTTTTGACCAGGACCAGACCACCAACAGTGTTTTCTTTCTACTGCAGGCTCACTCCTACAAATGTGTTAATACTTGAAATTGCTTGTTAGAAAACTATGAAAATGATGTCAAGAGACAGAGAATATACATGTTGACATCCAACACCACCATGTTTGGCTTCCTGGATACACGCAGGAAGCCCCTTGATTCAAGTCAGTCACTCCTGTCCTGGGAGAAGTTGAGTGAGAAGGAATGGACATAATTAAAGGTTAGGGGATACAGGTAGGAAGAGAGAGAGAGAGAGAGAGAGAGAGAGAGAGAGAGAGAGAGAGAGAGAGAGAGAGAGAGAGAGAGAGAAAGAAAGAAAGAAAGAGAGAGAAAGAAAGAAAGAAAGGGAAGATAGTGGATTCTATTCCTTCTTGCTAAGGCTCTGGTTGCAGGGGCTACATACAAACACGGTTTCCCTCTGGGCCTCAGGAGCTGCAGCAATAAAAAAAATTAAATGATTTACCAAAAGGGTTGTGGTGTAAGCATGACTGTTCTCCACAGGTGTGTCCTGTGCAAACGCATATACCCCCAATGTTGGATAGGAACCGGTATTAACTAAAAGGATTTTTAGATCCCTAGGAGCAAGGTAGAGGGAAACTGAGTTCACTCCCACTCCCTATCTTTCTTGAACACATGTACACTCCCACACATATATTTTCTTTATAGTTCTGAAGGAGGATTTGCTACAGAAACCCATATTGTTAAACGGTGCCCCAGGAGTCAGGCATCATTGGCATACTTGTTAATATTAGGTTTGTCTATGTGAAACGAGGAACGAATTAAATCTAAACCCCATAAACTCAACAAAAATGAACAAATGCTTACCGGTGGCCCCCATGCTGGACTTCAGGACTTTGTACGAGCAGCACCTTGAGCAGAAGCTGTTTCCACAGTTACTGCAGCTCCGCTGTAAAATAGAGATTTGATGCTCATTTGACAAAAACAAATGTTTTACTCTTGTCTTTGTAAGATTTGATATACACATATATTATTTATATATTATTATATATATATATATATATATATATATATATATATATATATATATATATATATATATATATATATATATATATATATATATATATATATATATATATATATATATACACACACACACACACTGTATATATATATATCCACACACACACATATATACTTTATATGACCTTGTAATCTGTATGAAGGGTATGGTGGATTTGACAACCAATGAAGCAAAAATTAATTAACTCAAAAATGCAGAAAATGTGGGATATCTTAACTCTCACAGCACAATTATAATCTTTATGTATACTTTGTTTTAAAAGATAAATAAATAAATAAATAAATAAAAGCATACAAATAATGGATAACTGCAAATATCTGTGTGTGTTTCCTAACAATCCCAAAATAACACTGCCAACAAACATTTCATTCACAGTCAACACTGGATTGTATTACACTGGGAGCGCACAATGGACTCAAGACCAATAAATAAACTCTAATTTTAGAAAACTGGAAGTGACTCACTCTCTTCTTCAGCACAGAGAAGACAGTGTTGCAGCTGGAGCAATTGCCTGTAGGAAGCGAGTGAGGAAAAGTGAGTCAATGAAGGGATCTCAGCACCAGTACTGTACACCTATTCATCTGACCTGAGAGCTGGTTTAATACTGCTGTTTGGAGGTCTATAAATACATAGTGCAGCGCTGCCACTCTCAGTTTATTTACAGAATATAATATTTCTATAGATAAGAAACCCCATTTCCAGTGTTGGCATGTCGCAGATTTGATATCTCATCGGCAACAGCATCAACTGTAATGGTGCTTTTGATTATTTACATTTCCCTACATAGATGGCCCAGGCTGGAATGGAACCTGGGTCCCAGAAATGAAAGGTAAGTGTTCTAACCACTTCCATTGAGTTCCAAGAAATGGTCTACTCTCAGCTCATGAAAGTCACTGGTAGAGAATGTCAGCAGTGTAACCACATCACAGGGGACGTATCAATGAGGAATGCAATGATGACAAACTTCCCCGTAGCTCAGGGCAGCTTCTGACCCTTGTGGGTGAGTCACTCACAGCTTCTGGACACCACAATGGGGTTTGTGATCTGTGTTTTTTTACACACCAATCTCTAATCCTCAGAAAGCCACACCCTACTGAACAGAATTTTTTACACTGGAAGTGTCTGCTGTCTGCCTCTAATGTGGGTAGCACAGTGTGTTTGTTTTGAGGCAGCATGCCTCTCTCATTACACAGTCATGAAGCAGGCAGTGCTTTCAACACACACACTCATCTGTCCTGCATCCTCCCTTTCCACTGAGCTTCGCATTTCACCACATAGAAACCAAAATCAAAACTCGATGAGGGACATCAAAGGGTGTCAGGGTCCCATGCAAGATAACGACCTACTAACTAACTCAATTTTTCCCTCTTAAGCCCTCACACTGGTTAGAATAGTTCGGTTATTTCATTACAATCTCTTCTTTCATTAAACAGGGTGTTTAATAACCTCACGCATGCCAAACACAGTGACAAATTAGGTTTTGTATGTTTCTGTCATACATACCTGTCAGTTAAGTGTTTGATATTGTATAGATTGGTATTTCCTTATTTGAAATGGAAGTTCCTGCGGAAATTGTAAAGCTCCTGAGAGCACAGTGAATGGCAGGACCTGTAAATTAGGCTTACTGGAACTATTGTTTGCTACTAATTACATGGTATGGATTGGTTCAGTTAGAAGGCAACACATTCAAGAGGGTGGGAAACAGACACACAGAAACCTGCTTTCAGAGGCATCAGAATAGAACTTTCAATTGTGCATTATGAGTGTAGCAGTAAAGAAGGGCAGATAATGGAGTTCCAGGTGGCAGTGCTGGAGAGCAGATATTTAGTGCTAAATATCAAGATGCAGTGTGACTTTGCAAGAGAGTTAAAAAAAAAAAAATAGTGACTAAGGCCAAGGCAGTTTCATGAATCCTTTCACTTTAGCATTAGCATTGCTGGGTATGGGACTGACCCAACTGCAGAAGAGTGACGTATGGAGCGCTATCTCAGACAGACAACTCTTTCAATTCTACACTTTTTGCTAGGAATCCAAACGCATTCTTTAAATGGTGAGTCAGGGACTGAGTATGTCAGAGCTAGCCCCTCCAAGACTCCTTTATCAGGAATGGTTTAACACACAGACAGACGCTAACGGGTAGGACTCACCAAATAAGAATACGCTGGCTTTCTGTATAGCTAACTTCCTGTCACAGAATTGGAGCACATGTATTGAGATTTCTAATTATAAAGTTATCCTAACAAAAGCTCACAGGCACAGGGAATGCTGTATGTCTTAAATATTACATGCCGATGTCATCCACTTGCCCCTTTAATACCTTGGATATCAGCGCTCTAAAAATTCCATATTCTCCCACTATACCTCCCCCATGAGATGGGGTCTATCTGCCCGTAGATTCTCCAACATTGAGGTCTACCTTCCCCTAAAACCTCCCTCCTTGTCCTTTTCCACCCAGACCCCTGTGATATGCCTACCTCTCCCCAGAGATCAGTTGTATGTTGTTAGTAATTACAGACAGTTGAACTGAACGTAGGTTTGGTTGAATAAGTTTCAGTGTGAGCGTCTGTTGTAAGAAGCTTCATCTATCAAAATGTTTCAGTCCTTCAAAATAGCAGTAACAAGAAAGGCACGCTTGATGTAGCTGCCATTTCTGTCATTTGTAGAGGTAGAAGACCTCAATGCTAGTTTATACTTGTAAACAGGCTATATTTGAGCTCTGATCTCAGCTTCGATTGAGTCAGCCAGACTTTTGGTCAGCACTTTAAAACAACGTATTTTAATTCTACTGGTTTAACTGCACTGGCAATTATGTTTATCTGGGATTAGGATAAATCCTTCTGCTCCCCTATGAGCCAATGCAGGCAGTTAGCTCAGAGAGACGCCACACGGTTGTAAAATAACCTGGATTCATGTGTAAATATTTTGTAAGAACAGTTATAATAATACAAAGTCAAAGCAGTTCAATCAGTACTTATTGAGGCTTTTACTGTTCGTTTTTCTACATTTTCTTTTTTTCAAAAGAAGAATGTGTAACGAAGGCTGGGAAACAGCAGTGCACAGAGAAGCTTTTAGATTCGATTTCATGGTTATTATTGGAGTACAACACATTTTTATCATTAGGTCATGAAGTTCAGATAGATAAATTAAGTTAGAAATGAGTCAATCTGAAAATGAAAATAACAAACAGCTTTTTCATTGGGCGTCCCAGGGGTTAAGGATCTGAGATGTTGTGCAACTGCCAATATTTTTATATCTGCTTTTAATACCAAAACTGTCTCATAGAAACACAAATGGAATTAGATTAGGCTGTCATACAGACGGACAAGCAGAAAGATGTAAGTTGTCACTATTCTTCCTGATGGTGTTTGAAGAGGGGGGGATCAAGGATTAATGTCCTGCTAGGTTGGGAGGGTCTGAGGTGTATCATGGCAGTAACAAATGGGCTTGATTAGGCCTAATCAATTTATTATCCAGTCTTAAAGAGAGGGCTGTGGACTCATTTATCTGAAGGATGTTGTTTTAATACAGACCACTGTGTAATAGGTAACCCCTTTAAACAACAAAGCATGCATAGCCAGTTACCTAGACAGATTACATGTATTCATCTCAGGGCAACTAATAATAAATAACAAAAACATTTACATTTCTTTCCATTTACAGTATTTATATTTTCACTTCTATAACCCATCTGTCTAAGAGATCCAATCAAACCTCCCATGTGTACGGTAACTGTATGTCTTTGATTTTTTGACAACCATGTATGAGGCACAAAGAATGGCATGAAATGAACATGGGATTTGGAGTCAGTCACACTACCTTGCAGTTCCTCAGTTGTAATCACTGGCCCATACTGCCTCCCAGTCCCTCAGCTCTAACCACCATGCCACGCTTCTCCAATCCTAAAGACTTAACCACTAAGCCACAATTCTTTAGTTCTGTAGCACTAACCACCTGGCTTCCTGCCTTCTAGTCCCTCATCTTTATCCTTCATCCCAGCCCTGTCCGGCAACACTGTGTGTGTATGTGTGTTGGAATAAGCATGTGGTAATGTGCCATACCACACTGAATCCCCCTCCTCCCCCTGCCTGTCAGCACTCCTAATCCCCAGTGATAGAGTGTGCCCTTATCTCCCCGGGGCTCCAGTGTTAAGCTTCTGGCCTTTTGCGTGGATAAGACCGCTATCCGGAGTGATTATGGAAAACAAGTTACAGGTTTGTCACTACAGCACCCGCTGATAGCCATGTTAATCATTGCTGGTGGAGAGAAGCCCAGCCTCTAAATGTGAACCAGGACCAAGGAAACAGCACAGTGTAAGAACTGCTGTTAAGAGCCAGCTGAGACCAGTAAGGCTGTCTGCTAATCACCAAGACTGCACAGCTGCGCTACCCAGCAGGGTGTAGTACATGGGGTAATGGGGTAATGGGGTATTTGGGGCAGGGTTTGTGAATTTGCTGTTTATCTTGTTAATCTTATTTTCTCTCTTAGTTCCTGTATGTACGTTTGTCATGTTTTACCCTCTCAACCTCCCCTCCCCTCACCTCACCTCAAGTAAGTAAGTGTGAGAGAGATGGAGGAAGGTTTATTAAGAGGAATTGTAATCCTTTTTGTGAGTCTCCCAGCGATTGTTACACTTTGATATCACTTTATTAGACAGGAAGGAAGGTCTTGAGAAAAGGACCAAATCTCAGAACCTCAGCTCAAATTTTGAAAATTGTGAATAAGTTATTGGAATTTTCTTTTTAATGGAGAGGCTTTCAGTTGGATTTCTTACTGCTTGGATTCTATTTATGGCTTAATGATTTAACAATTTTAGTGTCAAGAAATGCATTTCCGACTCTTATCACATTTTGCCCAAAGCACAACTAATTTACCTGCTATTGAAAAATGAATCTCTACTTTACAGGACGACTGTAGAGCTGTACTGCTTTTTGATCATTACACCCCATTGTATTGTGTAAACTATTAAATTGCATGTCTTTGCTTAATCTTACCCCCTTGCACCTGTGCTTTTTGATTCTCTGACAACATACAATTCTAGATGCATGCATCTGTCAAACAAACTACAAAGGTATCAGTTACAAAGACTAATTTCCGTTGTTTCCTCTAGCACAATTTGGAATGTATAACCTAACAACATTAAATCATCTACAAACTAAATACTAATGAACTCCAGCATTATGCTACCCGTGACCTGATTATGTGGGGTGTATGGTGATTACTGGTGTTCCTTCCCTGTATAAGGTAACATCTGTTGTGTATAAGCACACCTAATAACACAATTACCTCAATGAGCTTCTCCAGGAGAAGATACTACAGCTGCATAAACACCTTTTGAAGCAAAGCCTGAAGCAGAGTGTTAATTGCTGTACAACAGTGGCCCCTGTCTGTCAAAGGTGGGAAGAGCAGTGTTACAGTGTTAAGTAAGCCAAATAATAAAAAAAAGACCTGTAACATGTAGCCGAGGGACTGAGGTAACGTGATCTTGGGGTCTGCTTGGGCTCTGTTACGTACCATAGTTGTTCGTAGGATAGCGCTTCCGCAGTTTCTCAGTCAGTTTGGACACTTTGCTCCTGATTGGCTCGTTTCTGCTTAGGAGGCCATTGTCAATAACTCCAAGATCACAATCAGCAGTGCATGGTGGGACTTCCTCGTCCTCCTACATAAAAAAAAAAAAAAAAATGAGGAACGGAATTGAATAAAGTGAATGGGGGCCTTGAGCCAGGGTGCGGGCAGCTCCAAGAGAGGCACCGAGCAGAAGGTTTGTACCTGCAGTAGGAAGGCGTGCTAGAAAGAGAGTTTACAGACTGAAGTAAAGATTTAAAGACAGTCACCTGATCCCATGCTGGGTGGTGAAGATATTTCTACAGGGAGGCTGATAATGCATGTTTGCTGTAACCAATAGGAAATAGAATGTATCCAGTGCACTTTAAACACTTCATATTTTCTTTAATTCACAAGGATAGCCTATAAAATAACCCTTTGGTCATTTGGGGGTTTACTCCTATTCAAACCTCTGGACGACCCCAAACCCAAGTTACTGCAAACCAGCCAAGGGAAAGCGCAGAAAGCCTGAGAGCTTGTGCCTACTTGTTCCTGTTCCACAGCAGTGTAAGATCTATCTCATTCACCTGTGCTGTTATTGACAGATCCAATTAACTGTCTGGCAGGCAATACTGAAACTTCACAGTTCACAAAGTCTTTGCAAGCTTCTGTGTGAGTGTAAAGACGGGAATGCAGTCTATAGAACAGAACTCTCACCTGCATAAATAATACAAACAATAACTCATCCAGCACAGGGAGCCCTGACCAGGAGTTGGGTTTGCAATCCCCCTCAGGACGCTGGAAGCCTGGGAAACTCATTACCAGCTCTCCCCTCTCCCCAGGGCTGTAAGAGAGCTGCCTTCACTCAGACACAGAGCTATCGCCTTACAGGGGCATAAATTAAGCCCTGCAATGAGCCACTGAAGTCCTGCAAGGGATGTGAAAACTTCTGCGGTCTGACACATTACTGATGCTGGAAATATCGACAGCAGTGAAGACATCAAACTTACTGTAGTTCAGCTGCTGCTTAGTGCACGTCTCTTGTTGTTTGGGGGGGGATTTGAATTTGAAATGTGAATTCTACACCTTTAGCTTTTCCACTCTTTCGGACAGTTGGGAACTTACCGGTAATATCAGCTGTTGCTCCTTTGAAAGCAGAGTAAAATAAAGCAGACATTTGTTCATCCAAAAATAATAGTTATAATATATCATTTTCTTGTGTGAATTTCTAGTTTTTTATCCTTTAATAGCCAGATTCCTTTTCAACTTGCAATCAACACCATTTCCCTAGATATTTGCCAAACTTGACATATGAGCAAATTTAAATGCATTCCTGATATGCATCCCAAGTGGGGATAATCAATACTACAAACTAAAGGAAATAGGGAGTGTTTGGTGTACCTCACAACAAATCCTGTGCTTGCATTTGTAATGCATTACTTTTGAGCTATTGCAGATATTGCATGTGTAAAAATAAAAATAATCCTGAAATAACACTTTTTGATTATAAAGGATCTTGGTTTTGGGATAGTCAAACTTGTGACTGTACAATGTTTTTTTTTTCTTTCTGCTCTGCTCTTTTTCTCTCTTGTACTCTTAGTCATTCTTTGACTCCACTCCCTCACACACATATTCTTGTACAGTTGAGCACTTACTGGCAAAATCAGCTGCTGTTGCTCCTTCGAATGCAAATTAACACAAAGAAGACATATTACAGCCAAATGCAAGCCACAGCCTCTGTGTGAGATTGTGTGAGTGTGTGTGCCTGTAAACCATCAATGGTTCCAAGCTCACAGTATTATGGCTCGTTTTTTGGGTTTTTTTTCAATCAAAACTTCAACCCCATAAACACTGACACTCTTAGGCTTCCCAAAACTCAATCACTTAATCCATCGATCAATCTACCAATCAATCCTTTTTGTTAACCAGGCAAATCCCGATTTACAATAAAGACTTGGCCAACAGGCTTTCAAAATTCCAGCAAAAATGTAAATCATAAAAATAATAAATACAAACAGACACAATCCCCAACTGATTCCTTCTACCCCACTGCCATATCCTTATGTGGAAGGACTTGACAGGGCCTGGATTCACCCACAGTGTGTGTTTGCTCTGGACTGGCGACACTTATTAATTCTGCAGACAGCTGGCTGGGACGAGGTTTCTCAGCTGGACATGAAATATGAAGGCCGGGCTGTCAGTGCCTGGACCATCGAGGAGAGGACTGGCTGTTCCGTCCTCCCAGGTCCAGCTAATGAGGACTGTACAAACATCTGTGCTAAATTCAAAGACATGAAAGCAGTTCTGCTCTTAAACAGAGAAGGATTCTCTGGGGGGAGATTATATAATTGTGCTGTTGTGTAATTGTGAGTGTAAATCCCTGTGTCTGCCCTTGTGAAGGTATATGTGTGTTTGAGCAATGAAATGCAGTGGGTAGGAGCTATAAGGGGAGGCATCGCCACTGGTAAGTAGGGAAGTTATGCAACTAGCACACCAACTACAGAATGCTCTCACCTCAATAGCATCTTTAAACTCGTCATCAGGCTCTGCCTCTTCTGCCTCATCAACACTCCCTGGGGACAGATCCTGCAGAGACAGACAGACAAGGCGTTAACCTAAATACTAGCAGTTAAGTGCATCTCCTGTGTCTCAGTTTTTATTAAAATCACACTGCCTCCCAGTCTTTCATCCCCATTCACTAAGCCACTGAGCTCTAACCACAAGGCCACAATCCAGTCCAGATATCTAGTCTGACAGCACCTGTCTCGGGTTTGGCTGTGCTCAGCAGTGGCTTGTGGTTTCTTCATGGTGTCCAGCTGGCTGCTGCAGGGAGGGTCTGAGCATCAGCCTGCTATCACATCTGACTTGAGTCCTGCTGGCAACACATCTGTGCACACCTGCACCCAAGTCTTGCGGGACCCAACAACCTGACGGAATTCAGGTTTATTAAAGCCTGCACAGCTGAGACTCCAATGCTCAAGTCTGTTTGTTTAGATTGCAAAACTATTTACGTTTCATTGTGTTCTGTCTTTCCTGGGGAATCATTTTCAAACAACTTACAGAGTGGTTAGAGCTTAGGTTTAGGATTAGGGTAAAAAACTGTATACAAGGGTGAAGATTCAGTACTATTGTTCTTAGGTGTTTTTTTTCAGATTCCTTTATAGATCTTTACAGTGTAATATGTAAAAGCAAACTGTATGCATAATGAAAGCATGGTGAAGAACAGGCCAGCAAGGTAAAGCATGTTATAAACCATGGTAAACTATGCTGAAGCACATTAAATGCATGCATACATTAAGTACAAGCATGGTAAACTGCAAAATGACCTTCCATATTTACCACTGTAAACACAGGATTTGGTTATTCTGAAGGAAATGCTCCTTGTGTACAATGCTGTGGAGGCACAGGTGTGGTAAACTATTTCAAGCTAACATCCCTGGAGGCAGCAGCTACAATACCACAGAGCTTCCACTAGAAGGCATGTTATCTCCACTGCACTCACTGGAGAGAAACATATGCTAACACTCTGGTCTGCCTGCACTGCCAGGGCACGCTTAGCCATTCTGCCTCCCGCTGGGAGGTGGGTTTACGTGAGAAATAATCTTGTAAACTACTTACAGCTTTATTATCCCTACAGCTACACAAGACCGCAAAGGGCTCTCAGGAACCTTATTGGAATCAGATGTTCTGTGTTCATTTTAACAGCCAAACTTCTTGTAGGCAAGGAAAACAAACAACTTGTGTGCATTATCATTGACACTGAACTACATACCAGTTAGCTTTGATAAACGAATCCTGGTTGGCTAGTTGAAACTGGGTATCAGTTGCCTAATCCTTCCCTAAAAACCTAGAACAAAAAATATATACAGTGCTACCCCATTATAATGAGGCTGTCGGGATCCATAATTCAGAGACAGCATTATTTGTGTTTCGCCTTCAGAAATATTTGTATTTTTGTTCCCAAAATGATTTACAAAGCCCACAAGCCAAATTGAGATTGTAGCATACGGTGGAAAATTAATTTGCACGTACTAGAATCCACGGTTTATTGGGACGATTATTCCTAGCCCGTTAGCCTGGGCCACACCAAAAACAACAGTCTTGCCCTCTCCCAGCAGCACGTTCACACAGCAGTCTTGCCCTCTCCCAGCAGCACGTTCACACAGCAGTCTTGCCCTCTCCCAGCAGCACGTTCACACAGCAGTCTTGCCCTCTCCCAGCAGCATGTTCACACAGCAGTCTTGCCCTCTCCCAGCAGCACGTTCACACAGCAGTGTTGCCCTCTCCCAGCAGCACGTTCACACAGCAGTGTTGCCCTCTCCCAGCAGCACGTTCACACAGCAGTCTTGCCCTCTCCCAGCAGCACGTTCACACAGCAGTCTTACCCTCTCCCAGCAGCACGTTCACACAGCAGTGTTGCCCTCTCCCAGCAGCACGTTCACACAGCAGTCTTGCCCTCTCCCAGCAGCACGTTCACACAGCAGTTTTGTTTTTTTTAAAATTGGCACTTGGATGCTTCCGTATCAGTCTTATAAAGAAACCTCTTCGTTTTTCTTTATCTTTTAGCCATCCACGCAATGTAGATTCTGCAACCTTTATATCTTTTGAAACTGCTACTTGAGTTTCACCCTTTCTTACTCCGTTCACTGCATCGAGTTTCATTTTAACAGAGAACGATTTTCATTTTTTGCTGTCTGCCATGCTTCATACTGTATATCTGGAACGTTCACCTAAAGTTTGTGAGTCAAATTGCATTATGGGGGAAATGGGAACCACGACCTTGCCGTGTTATAACTGTACATGAAAGGCATAGGATTCCTATCTTATTTGGAGAATAGACAAGCAGACATTTGGAATGTAATATCATTTTTATTAAATGGGCAGATCTTTACAGAAAATGCTGGGTTCTACTATAACACTATGTAGGACATGTGTCTCAAGTTACAATTAAAATCATTCTCTTGCTCTAATAATTTTGTTCTGCTTTAGGAGCTGAAATGACTGGATGCCTGTCTGAAATTAGGCTACCCACAAGCAGCTCCGTGGTTGAGATGAACATATCAGGGAACTTGTTGGAGCAGCAGGTTTTTACATTGGGCTTTCACCTCCACTGGCCTGCGTTTGAATCCAACTCACAAGTGAAGGGAGTTTTGCGGTCTCACGTGTACCCCCAGAGAACATTAATCCACATCACAAAACCGCCACACAATCTGCCACAATTCTTAGTGTTTTCTTTTTTCTGTTCTGGGTAAGCAGTGAAGCAATTATCTAATTTGATCTCCCACACCCCTCCTGAGTTCTAATGGTTACTTTCCAATCTTAGAAGCGCAGCTCCTCGGAGCTCCCCAGCCCCCTGCCACACTCCACTCCAGTATTTACTGCCCTGTCCACATTATTTACAGCTTCGACTGACTGCACAGACGAAAGGAAGGAAGGACACATGAATCTTGCAGGGTTCCTTATTTGTTTAACACAGAGTCTGCACTACTGCCTTGGTGTAATTTATTGGGGGTATTTAGTCAGTATACCCTTTCCAGCTTGAATTCTAACACCATCAATTAACACACTGCAAAAGCAGCCACTGATGGCTTACAAATCAGAAGGGAAGTTAGGGTTTCCGGTTTTTTTTTGGACACAATCATTACAGCATTGGAATGGATGTTTTCTTCATGCCAGAACATGCGAGTGTGGCAATATTACTCAAATCAGGCTTTTTTGCTAAAGATACATAAAGATTTTGCCGTTATACCGCACTCGTTGAGTTTTGGGATAGCCACTGAAGTTGGTGTGATGTCACTTTTACTGTACAAGGCCAGCTGATTCTCACTCACCTCCACACTGGTAGGTGTTGGAGTCCGGTCCATAAAAGATGCTAGCTCCGGTTCCATGTTTTGACCATCTCCTTCCTTGGGTTTGAGCCGTCTCTGGTGAAAGGACTCCCTGTACTCCAGTACAACTACAGTAAAAAGATCAGACCATAAATGTACTGCCTGGCAGGGTCAGACACATCATTTAGGCTGGATCGTCATATGGACTGTGAACACGTCATATGGACTGTGAACACGTCATATGGACTGTGATTAGGGTCCTATCCTCAAATTTCATCAAACAAGCTGCACCCATCAGGGGCATTTCTGGAAAATACTTATGCATGAACTCCAATGCCCTATTCTTGCCACATATAAAAAAGTTAGAGCCCCCCTCTGTAATATTTCTCTGCACAAAACCCAGTAAATGCAGAATGACAGGATTTTATCAAATACAGTCAACTCCACTTATTTGAATTGGATAATTGCATAAATCGCTTAATTGCACAGCATGCAGCTAGTCCCATTTTTTAGTGCATCATTTTCTATGATTGTATGATACGGTTAAATGCATATCGGCTAAATGCATAATTTGCTTAATAGCATGAGGCTGTGCGGTCCCGAAGTCCACTGTACATTGCATTTTCATTTGGATAATTGCATAAAAAATAAAAAGAACGTCCGAGTGTTTCAGCAATAGCAGAGCGCATAGCGACGGCAGGACAGCGGGAAAAGCCAGCAAGAAATACACAGAAAAAGGGAAACCAGACCTGTAAAACTCGAGCCACAGCACACTAGGAGCCTTCATGGAGGCAAATGGTTGTCAGTCTTTTGACAGTTTTTAACAGTTGTTTATCAGCTCAGTTGGCCAAATCCATCGAAGATTTTTTTTGCTACGTTGTAATCTCAACATCTATAGTAAGGTACTGTACAGACCTGTCTAACTTCTATGTTTTACTGTACTGTATTACAATAACTTGGTTTATGCAGGCTGTTATATACTATACATTATTTTACTTTTCACATTGTGCATTGCCAGAAAATAGTGTTGATTGTATTGCATGCATAATGTATTTCAAGTTACTTTTCTGAACTTGTACAGTATTTTGGGTTACTTGTAATAAGTTATTTGTATTAAGTTACTTGTAATAAAATAAAGGAAAAATACAGTTATGAATCTGATCAAAACAAGGTCATATATACATATGCACGTACGTACAGACCTATTGTCATTGTATCCCATTGTATTCCCTCACTACAGTTATGTGCATATTCTGGTTACGTGTATGACCTCACACCAGTCTTGAGCCCGGATAGCTTTACTCTAGCACAGCCCTGTCCCACCTGCTCAACCATTTAAAGTGGTCCTGAGATCTGATTTCAAGAGATTCCCAGTGGATGTGGAACATTCCCCAAATTGGAGATCGAATTTAAGCAAGTACAGTGAGGGAGGGGGCAGCGGGAGCACAACACCCCAGTCTTCGAGACACGACGCACAGTAAAGCAGGTGCACTGGTCGGCACTAGTGGATGTTTAAGAGCCTGCTGTTGCTCCAGTCCCCACTTCTCTATCCCACAGATATTTTTCACCAGTATGAAAACAGCAGAAATGTTGTGATTAATCCAGCAAGCGCTGCACAATCACAGATCTTTTTTTCTTTTTTTTTTTTTTTTTTTTTAAGGTGTATAACTTCATTTCACCACCAGAAGTGTCATGAAAAAGTAGATTGACCTACATCCACTTATGTAAAAGTAAAACTGTGCAGCATAAGAGATGTTCTTTCAGCAATCCCCAGATTCTTCACTGGGTACAAGTAAAAGTCCTGTACACCTCTGGGCCTCTCGATTATTCGCTCACTTGCTTTCTTGCAATTTCCATCCACTTTACCAGCAATCTACCATTGCTATTCCTGGATGGAGATGAATCCTTCAATGTAATGTTGAATTAAGCCTGAAAGGTATTAAACTATTAGCATCTGATCTCCCATATCAAACGGTTTGGTTTTCAATGAGGACTAAAACTGTGCTTGTTTGCTTTTTACTACACAGTAATGTTGTGTTTATTCTTTTTGTTTTGTTTTTTTTAAAAGAAAAACTGTTAACCGTTTTCAAACCAATTTGTACTTAAATGTTTATTAATTGTTGCATCTTTAGGGCATGTTATATAGGAGTGAATTGTTGTTTGTGGCAGCACTGCACACTGAAGCCAATATAACTTCATTCAAAGAACAAAATGCTGCTGAAACTAATCAAAGTACACTAGCTCCCTCTAGTGAAAAAGACCATTCTTTGCGAGAACAGCAAAGATTTATTCAGTGAAAGCCAAATTAATTGTGCTTGAGCTGCCAGTCTGTACTTGGGAGTTTGGGTTCAGCTTTGATTCGGCACTCCAGTCCTGA
Organism: Acipenser oxyrinchus oxyrinchus; assembly: GCA_030684275.1. Lineage (NCBI taxonomy): Eukaryota > Metazoa > Chordata > Actinopteri > Acipenseriformes > Acipenseridae > Acipenser > Acipenser oxyrinchus. The sequence continues at coordinate 43,539,944 of CM060257.1, read as the reverse complement.
GGGTGTGTGTACTGGAACAGACTCTGGCTTGGGAATTCCATTCCGACATTTTTAGAGCTACAAGCTTCTAAATAAAATACACAATGACATATCCTGGTTGATCCAGTTTGCCACCACCACACATGATGCCTTGCAAACCAGCCTGCTCACCTCGCACAAATTCTCTGTTCCACAGAAAGAGGGCACTGTTAACCACTGCCAGGATCCAGCAGAAAGGGACCATATACACCAGGCAGAGTGCAGTCAGGAGCCCCCCATAGAACCTGCAAAGACAGTGAGCGAGAGCCCACAGGTTTATTGCACCACACAGTTAAGACAACAGGCTGTGCAAGGTTGTAGTTTTAGTACTCACAGGAAGGAGGTGTTGTGGTTCTCCCAATACAGCACTCGGTACACAGACTCTGCAGACAGACAGGCTTGTGACAGAATCTCATCCAACTGCATTAACCTGGGCACAGGAACAACCATTAGGGTTCAACACAGGACTACAGGCTCGTTTTAGTCGTAATGCCCTTTGCTTTTAAAAGGGGTTTGCCCATCATCCCCCCTATATTGAAGCTGTCCCATGTATTTTCATTGGGAGATTAGCCTAGATTCTCCTCAGTTATTTCAATAGGGAGTATAGCTCTCAAATATTAAGCACAGTATTCCAAAAAGGTGCAGAATAGTTTAGGGGTCATTCCATTTCAGATTTGAGAAGGAAAAAAAAACAATGTAACTAGGGCAACCCTGCTTCTTTGTTAAATCCCCCAGAGGTGACACACATCCATGGACACTAGCTTGATACTGATAACTTTTTATGTGGAGCAGTGATGGGGGATTTGTATGTTAATGGCAACTATTTCCAAAATAGCCCTGAAATCAACATCAGCAGCTCTCAGAATTGCTTCTCACGTGATCTATATATCGCTTTGGTTAGAAAACCTTCAGATCCAATCATCAACGTCCAGCAATCTGACAACAAGTAATGGAGCTGAAACTATACCTATTTTAAACCTGAGGTAAAAGAATGGCTGAGACAGTAAAGCAAAAACCTCTGTATGATTTGATATGGAATGATGCCTAGCAAACCCGGTAACTGTCAGTCCAGCTGATACTCACAGCCCCTTGACCTCCAGCAGTGCCTCCTCTCTGCTCAGATGCACGGTCTGGAGGTCCTGCCGCTGGACAGCGTGGTGCCGTTTCCTCTGCAGGACCAGCTCTGAAGGGCTCTCTTGGGAGCAGTCCTGCATGTACCCCAGCGCAGCTGGGGCTAAGATACACAGGAGGAGCAGAGAGAACCAGGCCCCTGCAAAGACAGAACTTTGAGTTACAAAGATTTGCATAAATGAGCATTGACAAGGCTCTGAGTATAAGAACATAAGAAATTCTAGAATGAGAAAAGGCCATTTGGCCCACCTTTGCTCGCTCGTTTTGATGCAAGCATGGTCCACTAATACTCAGGAGAGGGAAAAAAAACCCTAACCAAGTTAGTAGGGGAAATTAAACCTCTGGGAATCCATGGCTAAACGGACCTCCCTTCCTCCAGATGGCAAGCATTTCAGCTAATACCATCATTGATCAGAAACCAAGAGCTCCCTGGACTTATGACAATTGGACAGACAGCCGTTAGCATCTGGAGTTAGCATCAGCTATTTTTGTCCTGATGAAAATGTCTCAATCTCACCTTCACTCAGCGTTAGAAAGATGATGTTCGACATGAGACAGCAGAGCAGCGAACAGACAGGCATTCTCCATCTGCAACAAGAGACAAGAGTGGAATGAACTTGACAGGGGAATCAGGGCAGAGCCAGCACTTTTGATTCCTGCCAGGTGCAGATGTATTTCTGCAACTTCAAGAATCTATCCATTCCAAGTCTTTAGATTGTTTTTGATGGTGTCTGGGGGCTTGAGCTTTAAAAATAAATAACATGCTTTGACTCGAGAACAATCACTTATGGCAGGTAGGGCTTACAGGAATGGAATGATCACCTTGAACAAAGTTAACTGTAGTAATATATATATATATATATATATATATATATATATATATATATATATAAGGAATGACACACAGGTGACCAGCAGCTGATGTAGTTATTGATTAACAAACTGCATAATACAGTTGTGCCTGCAAGCCACATTTCTATCACTTACTCTGATTTTTGAGCCCATGGTATTATTACAAGGCTGTTTTATTTTTTAAAAGCTCTCACCTCAGTAAGTACTTGACCAGCTCCCAGGTGTCAGTGAGGGGCTCCAGGAAAATCTCCATCCTCTTGAAGGAGATGACCATGTTGAAGAGATCGAAGGTTTGTGGTTTGGGGCTGTGGAGTTCTGGCAGCTCAGGGACCGCAACCCCATGGGCCAGTTCAGCCAGATCCCCCCGCTCACCCGTCACTGCGGCGGCGGCGCCCCCCTGTGACTGCTCCAGGGCCACCGTGGCTTCCGTTTGCATCCTGTCAACAGATAGATATTACAGTATCGTATTTGTTACATTTGTTACAGCCCCTAAAAAATAAAATCTCACGGTAAACAAGCCAAAACACAGGTGTACTGTAGAAAAGCAAGAAAATATAACTATATACACATGGAGGCTGTGTGGTCCAGTGGTTCAAGAAAAGGGCTTGTAACCAGGAGGTCCCCGGTTCAAATCCCACCTCAGCCACTGACTCATTGTGTGACCCTGAGCAAGTCACTTAACCTCCTTGTGCTCCGTCTTTCGGGTGAGACGTAGTTGTAAGTGACTCTGTAGCTGATGCATAGTTCACACACCTGAGGCTCTACTCTCTGTAAGTCGCCTTGGATAAAGGCGTCTGCTAAATAAACAAATAATAATAATGGATTATTCTGGTATCGGTGCAATTATTTTAAAGCCACCTATTGTTGCTTGTCTTTTGTATAAGGGATCGGTAAAAATAAATAAATAAAAAATAATAATATGCAATGTGAGTCGTTTCCTTGTATCTGTAATCTTAAAATTGCCCCAGTTGTCTAACACTATGTGACAACATATCCTACTAGGAAATGTAAAAAGTTTGCTACTGTATATTTACCATAATGTAATTGCGAACCTCGATGTAAACACGTGCATATTTTGATTACCTGTACTGCCACTGCAGTGTTAAAACCTTAAAGCATTAAATGGAAAAGACTAAATGAGGACACACAGTCCATTGGCTTTCATCGGATATAGGGCTCTAATTTATCAGAATTTTGTTTACAAGAAACGTACATGTTGTGACATGGTTATACTAACATCCGATTTCCATGTGCTACTAGTTCTTTGTGTATATCTCGTTAAATTCTTACTTGCTGTTTACATACTGCGCGCATTTTATAGAAGCGATTTATGTTCAAGCAAATCGTTTTGAAAGCAAATGTGTTGCAAGTTTGGACGATACCTGTTTACGTTGCTTTGTCCTTCCAGTGTATAACCCTCTTCTCGGACTTTCTAAGTCAAAAAGACTTGTTTTTTATACTTTACAGCTGCTTTACTTTGACTATAGCTAGTGTCAACCTCTGGCTTGCAGGTGCACCAATAAGCTTATTGAAGACAAAAGTCAAGTAGCCACTTCCGCAAACAGCTGCTAGTAGTGATCACAGAGAACATCGATTCAGCAGCAGGGACATGAATAGAGGGAAGAGTGCACCGATGCAACAGGTGTCTTTATCAATTAAAGAAAAAATTACGCACCAGCCGTGTCTACGAGTAATCGATAAGGGGACAATATCAAAAATAAATCGGTGGCAGAATATGTTACGAATCTCTGATTGTGGAATATAATATAAAACTGTAAATTAGTCATATGACAATTTGGAAGTGTTTGCATGTGTATATAAATTCACAAACATTATCGGTAAAATGCGGTATCAGTTTCATATTTTTTTTTCTGTTACGGAGACATTACTGGAGGCGATTGCTGTTTACTTCACTCAGGTTTATTGCGTGTATGTTAACAACTGTCCACTAGAGGTCGTAAAACACAAACTGTGTTGTGTACTTTGAATGTTGTAAGTTCTACATTATCAAATCTCCAGAACGCTAAGGTCACATTTGTAACTTTTTGTCGAATTTTTAGAATATTTGGTGTTCCATGATACAATGTGAAATGATTCTTGTGACTGTTTATAACACTAAACGATTAATGATCAAGATGAACCAGGTTATTGAACTCTGAAGCCAGCTTTAAATAGACCATGACTAGGAATTTACTTTGCTTTACCTTGGTACCTTTACAATGCAAATGTAACATATTTATTTACAATGCCTATGTTTTGCCATGCTTTCCCTACTTTGCTATGTTTGTATCTCAATGTCAGACGAATGGCAGGGCAAACATATAACTTTTAGATTTTCAAATGTATGTGTTTTTAGTTGGATTATCTGATATGAACATGATTTTACCTGATTTGGAGTTTCACCAATGTCACCTGGAATGTTTCACCTGCTCGGCTGAATACAATTATTTTAATCTAAAATCTTTCTTTTTTTTAAAACAAAAAAAAAAGTTTCCACCAGGGGGCAGCACACCCCAGTCTGCCTGGTGCCAATTTGCAAAAGCAACTCTCGACAACAGACAGGTACAGCGCAGCCATTCTTTGGACGTGACTCTTATTGGCTCGCACCCTTTCACAACACACCCATAGAAACTACACAAATGTATTTTCTTAAAATAGTCATATTAGCTGTACAGGGATATGCTGTCAAAACATAAGCCAAGTGAAACGACATTCGCTGCACAGTACCTGGGCATTCCTGTGCTTGCAGCTGGGCATATTATGAGTTCTTTGGTACTCAGCTAAGAACTCAACTTTATTTAAAAAATCTATCTATTTCAATAGGTAAGTGACAGGTACCATACAGTAGCAGATCAGTGAGAAGTGAGAAGCCACAGCACTGTGAACTGAAGCCACCTGTGCTTACGCAATATATCATGAACATGCATTGCTGAAAAATCAGAGGGATGCCCCTGATAGCCAAGGGGTAGTGCCCTCTAACCTTGATGATGCAGCTGTACTGTCACACTATTACTGTCACCTGAGACCAGCTGGATGTGATACATTGCTGTGACTAGTCTCTACACTACAGACTCTTCTAATAGATCAGGTATGCTTCTGCAGTTGGAAGGCACTGTAATGGGATGTGAAGGGCAAGGCTTGACAGTAGGACTCAAGCTTAACTGTCACTCTGTCTGTCTGTCTGTCTCCACAGTAGGTGCAGCACAAACAGAGCAGGGTTTTTGGTTTATTGCTTGTGACCAGGTCACACAATCCCAGAAGCCACTGAAACACAAAAAAATAGCTGCATTATACTAGAGCAGGGCTTGCCAATATGAACTGTATACCCAAGCATAAGACGAGTCCCAGAGATGGTGATTAAATTGAACTTGTAAACCTAATACACTGGTGAAAACGAAAATCAATTTCTAAATGTGATCTATACATTCTGGACAGTCAGCGATTCTGCTTAATATGCTCCGGGCTTTGAGGGCAACAGAACTAGGTTTTATTTTCAGTATTTGCGAGCTATCTAAGTGTCATGTTCCTGTACAGGAGTGCCAGAACTATGACAGGCAGTCTGTGTTAATGGAGTCCTGTTTGACCTCAAGGTACCAAGCTAGCATTGGCAGCACCTGCACTTGATCACTGCCATCTAATTGAGAAGGAGACAGGAGACTACGGACTGCCCTCAACCCGAGCTGCCTTGGCACTGCAGACATAACTGCCCCAGGGCAACAGGGCAACATGTATAGCTCTCAAATGGCACTGATTTTTTTAGAAAGATCCCGGCTTTTGCTTGTAAAAGAATCTTATTTTACTGTATATTTTTTAATGCAGTGTTTGCCTCACCACAAGCATATTAATTTTTACTGAAGAATAATTCCTTGTCCAGTTTTTGTATATTCCCCAAATGTACTGTTAACTGTACAGACACACGCATCTACCTCCCTTATCTCCCAACAAGACTGCATGCAATTGTAGTCCAGAAGCAGCAACAATGGATGTATAATGAGGTCTTTCTATGTCCAACATAGGCGTTTGAAAACGGTTTATGTCAGTTTTTAATACAGAAATATGTGGTTGTTGTAATGGATGCGTATGATTGGAATGTTTTTTGTTTGTTTGTTTGTTTTACTTTAAAGTGGATCAGTTAAGTATTGTTCTCTTGCGGTAATGTACAAGACCAGAACCAAAGCTCTTTGAAGTTACAGTTCACTCGGTATTGGCCATCTAAATTATCTTTATTTTTCAATGCTCCAGTGACAGTGCGCTCTATGAAGTTTTCATTAGCAGGCTGTTCATGTGACTGGCAAAATGAAAGCCACACTGGTTTTAATTTCTGATTTAAAATACAGTATCTCCACATCTCTTTGCATTATTCCATTTATATTGTAGTCAAATAAGTTACAATGTAAAAAAACCCAACAACAACAAAATAAAAATCGCAAGTTTGCAATAAAACAAATAAAAAGTATAATTGGTTTGGGATTTATAAGCATATGCTTTTATTCCTGTCCGTTGATTTACTGATGTGTGTACAGTACGTTAGAATCCTTTATAGTGGTTCACATTACAGTACAGCATGAGTACACCTAGGTGCAGTTGTGAGTTATTTCGTCCCTAAGAGCGCCTTGTAATTATATAAGTGTGTGTGTGTGTGTGTGTGTGTGTGTGTGTGTGTGTGTGTGTGTGTGTGTGTGTGTGTGTGTGTGTGTGTTTTATATATTTTACAAGTACGTTGTCGTGTATTCCAAATACACCGCGTTTCAACAGGGCAAAGGTGGGTGGGGACGCTTGTGTGTGTGTGTTTGGTGTAATGCCATGTCCACGCGGTGTGTCCTTGACGACTCTCTTTTCTCTCCCTCACCCTGACTTTCTGTGGGGGGGAAAAAGACAGTGAAATCGCTGCTGCTGTCTGAAAGAGATGAGAGAGGAGCTGGCGGCGCTTTGAGGCAGCCCTTCTCTCCCCGCTTGCCTTCCTCAAGTGTTGTGGAAACTGAGAGCTGGTAGTACCGACCTGGATTTGTGACTGCGCGACAGAGGGAAAACCATTAAGCATAACAGCTACACTCGGGACTTCGTACAGTACGCACATGTGGGGAGGACAACAAAATAAACAAACTCCTTCAACAATAACAGTGGGAAAATAAACAACTTTTTGGATACGTTTAACTGCACCTGAAGAACAAACGAGCTCGGCTTGTTGGTTTTGCAATACTGAAGTGCCGAGGTAAGTTGAAAGGATGCGATCGTAGTAGAGACGCATTGACGGTCAAGGTTCAAGGTCTGTTCATAGCTAGTCATTTTTTTTTCTTTCTTTCATTTTCATTATGTTTATTTTTCAATGAAAAGTGGAGTGTTAAAAAGAACAGTTTCTGAATCCCCCAGAAATCAAAAAAGAGATGCGCAACGATGGATTGTATTGTAGTAGAACACAGAACAGAGCATCTGTTTATTATTCCACAGTCAGTGTCATGTGATTTGAACTGTTTTTATAGTTTAACTTTTTTTTGTTGTATGTTTCAAAGAGCAATGTTATCCGTTGAAGCATTAGCATTTGTGTCGCTAACTTGGAGAAATGAAACAAACTTAATTGTGAATCAGGTCTATAGTGTTGTAAACAGGTTAGATAGATAGATAGATAGATAGATAGATAGATAGATAGATAGATAGATAGATAGATAGATAGATAGATAGATAGATAGATAGATAGATAGATAGATAGATAGATAGATAGATAGATAGATAGATAGATAGATAGATAGATAGATAGATAGATAGATAGATAGATAGATAGATTTTTGGTGTTGTAAGAATGTACTTGATTGTGGGACATACCAACTTTAATTTAGCTTTGTAGCACATTGTTGGTTTAATGAGGCACTCCTGATGCTGCTTAATCAAGTGTCTTCTGTTGGCTTTTTAAAAACTTAAAATCAGTATGCCCTGAATGTAGTCGTATATTAGCTTTGACTGATGTGTGATTATAAGGTGAAATATGCAACCCCAGTGTAAAAGCTTTAGGCTGTACATTTAAAAAAAAAAATCAATTTTTTTCATTTTTTTACTTCAAAGCTGTAATAGCCCCTGGCTGTTAAAATATCAAACTGATACAGTATCTTCTTTGGTGTCTGGTACAGTTCAAGGTTGTGGTGCTGTGTGTACATTCACAACATACTGTGTACATAAAAGCAAATTCGATTTTTGCCTTTTGAAAGGGTAACTTCTCCCAGTGTGTTTGCAGTCTTCAAACTGGGATTGTTCTTGGATGTTAACCCACTCCCACAACATAGCAAATGCTAAATAAAACTACCAATCAGGTTTACCTTCGTTTCTGCAGTTCAATCCTACAAACGTATTTACATTTTCAGCTGTAGTGGATAAAACAGAACACACATACTGTCAAGACTTCAGAACCAGCCATGCTTGAACTTAATGGTTTTTTATAGGACCTAAAGCAAAAAAAATAAGCTAAACCCCCACACCCCCCCCCAAAGGAGTGCAGAAGAAGCCCTTGTTTTAGGAGTCTATTTTGAAAACAATACCTGGACTATCAATCAGTAAATAATTACATTGGTAGTAGATATATTATTTGTCTTATTTGTGGAAGAAACACAGCATGAGTCAGAGATATTGGTGATCACTATAAATAGAATAAATTCTAAAAACAATCAAAGAACATGATTATGGTACAGGAAGGAGAACAGTGTAATTGAGGTTTCATGATTCTTTTGAAATGTAAATGTTATTATATTAGACCAAAAAAAAGAAAATCAAAGCAAAATTTTAGTTGTCATTAACAGAATTCTTCAGAAAGGAAAGATGCACCCAATAAAGATACCAAACCAAAACTAAACAACATTTAATTTAGGGGCTTGCCAGTGGTGTGATGTTGTTTCTTATTAGTTTTAGAATTGCTGTTTTTCCTTTCAGAAATCAATGTACTAATAACGATCTGGACTTTTAAGAATCTGGCCCTAGGGTACATGTTATGTAGTTGTGTCAGTACATTATTGTTTCTACTGATACATGTAAGCTGAAATATGACAACTTTAAAAAGAAAATGGGGTAAACAAACCTAATGAATATAAATACATTAAACGTTTCTCAGGACATGAAACTGTCATTCACAGAGATGATTGTTAATACATATTTTACTGAACTAATATTGTTATTAAATAAAGGCATACGTAGACCAATTAGTTCCAGTTCATTCAGTTAAAGCCCCAGGATTTAATTTTGTTTTAGTTGTTGATTAAATTAGCTTTGTGTCAATTTCACCTGTCCATTACGTCACCCAATGAAGTGCTTTAAAATATAAATTGTTTCCGTCACAACTGAACTCAACAAAATAGTCTGATTTGCCATATCTGACATTGATAATACAAATTATGAAACTATTTGATAAATGGATGTGTACAATACCAGATCAGTTATCCATTGTCATATTAATTAGGCTATATTATACAGATTAATGTATGACATCACAGAGTGCTGTACAATCATACAGCTAACAGTGACACTGAAATAGCAAAGCTCAAACTAAATAGTAAGATAGAAAAGGCTTGTCTAAAAAGGTAAGTTTTGGACCTGAGCACAGTCAGGGCGCATGTTTCACAGCTTGGGTGCATTGCAGTTAAAGCCCAGTCTATTAAAGGCTTCAGTCTGCAAGGGGAAATGAATGATGATTCCCATCATTTAAACAAGGTCTACAGCTTGGCCACCAATCTTAATGTACATACTAATTGACTGTGTACATAAACCGCTGTGCCCCACTCCCACCCCAACCCAAACCCCAACCCAAACCCCAACCCCAACCCCAACTCCAACTCCAGCCCCAACCCCAACACCAATTCCAACCCAATCCCATCCCAACCCCAACCCCAACCCCAACTCCAACCTCAACTCCAACCCAACCCCAACTCCAACCCCAACCCCAACCCTAACCCCAACCCCAACCCCAACCCCAACCCCAACTCCAGCCCCAACCCCATCACCAATTCCAACCTCAACTCCAACCTCAACTCCAACCCAACCCCAGCTCCAACCCCAACCCCAACCCAAACCCCAACCCAAAACCCAACCCCAACTCCAACCTCAACTCCAACCCAACCCCAACTGAGTAAATGCATGATGTGGAAGGAGAAGTTTGAGCAGAATGGCTCTTTGGGAGCGAATTAGGAATAAGCACCCAATACAATGTTATAAGGACAGAGGTGGAAACTTAAAAACCCTTTGAGATTGGTTAAGCAGCTCAGCACCAATTGCCACTAGAGAAACAGGCAGAGGAATCGAAATCCCTTCATTGCCTAAGATAAATCTGTCAGAGAGTTCCTGTCTGTTTGAAAGCTGTATATAGGAATATTTGGGCTGTGATAATGGGGCCCCTCCAGGGAACAAAAAAATATTTTTATGACTGTCTGCGCAGATGGCTGCTATGATCCATCAAACAGTCCTGCACTTTGAAACACTATCATCATTATACAACATCTAAGTTGCACTGGGATCAAGGGAAGGAGAGGGGATGGGGGAGAGGAGATTGGAGAGGGAGAAGTAAAGCAAGAGTGGTATGAGTAGAGGTGGGTGAGGATAGTGAGTGGCTGAGGAAGATACAGATAGTTCCATTCCCATTCCTGAAACCTTCCACATGAAGAGAACCCTGTGTGTTCAGATTAATCCCTGTAGTGGCAATGTCTCCAACCTTTTATGAACACTAAAGCATCCTTCTGCTTTTTGGGGCAGTGATCAAAGCATTTTTTTTAATTAGAAGACGTTTTTCTTTAAGATAGGTTGCTCCTGGTTAGAAAATGATTGGAAATCAGGATAATACATCCCAACCCTGAAGAAGCCAGTGCCTAGTACAGTCGGCTATAAAATACTGTTCTGGACCATTTCCTTATAAAACTGATAAGAATTTTATGAACAAAATAACTAAAACTAGAAAGAAAATATGCTGTAAAATAATAACCAAAGGTTTTAAGAATCATATTCTTATTAGTAAACTGATGTGACCCTTGACTCATTGATTCTATCATATACAAGTTGTGCAGTATTCCAAATAACAATTCACCTGGTTTTTCTTACTAGCACCCACCTATTCAGGACCAGAGAATCTGTCTCAAGGCTGCTGTGGTCTTTAGCTGTACGTCATGCTATCTCTGAGTGTCCTATCATTGTACCTCAATGAGTCTTCTGAACTCTCTGGCATTGGTCATCCCCCCGATCAAAGGATCTAATTCAACTCCAACATGAGTGACGTCAGGAATCAGTGAACATCATTCACAATGTCACGATGTGGAATAAAGAAACCACTCTTCATTCAATACTACTACAGACGCGAGCAAGGAACCGGCTTGATCCCCGCACTTTGACAAAGAAACAGAACTATGGCCTTCAGGAAGTTCCTGCCCTTGTTCGACCGGGTGCTGGTGGAGCACTTTGCTGTAGAGACCGTCACCAAGGGAGGTATCATGCTGCCGCAGAAGTTCCGGGGCAAAGTGCTGCAGGCTACTGTGCTGGCAGTGGGACCAGGAAACAGGACAAAGGTGATTTGCAGCCGGTCAGTGTGAAGGCGGGGGACAGAGTCCTGGTGCCGTGAGTATGGAGGCACTAAAGTCACCCTGGATGACAAAGATTACTTCATGTTCCGAGATGGCGATATCCTGGGGAAGTACATGGAGTGAAGTCCCCAAGCCCCGCCCCCTACCCATTCCACATGAGCAGAGCCCTGGAGGAAGGCCTTGTCTGATGGTTGTTCTTTTTCATCAACATGTAAATACTGATTCTGTTTTAGTGCAATAAAGTAGCCTGTTCGACCTGGCCCTGTGGCTGTTTCTATCAGTCTGATTATTGTTTGTTCATTTCTTTTCTCTTTTTGTGGTCAGTATTTGCAGAATCCTTCAATAAAAAAGAGATTAAAAGGAGAAAAAATACTACTAATATTAAAACTAATAAATACTAATACTAATATTATCCCATGAACAAAACACTGTCAGAGTCTTTAGACATTCCCGACTGAGAATAAAAAAAAAACAACCCTTGACCTCCCCTCTGAAATTCATGTTCTCATCTTTCAGCTACTTCGTGGTTATACCCTGTGTGCTGAGTTTAAAAAAAACAATGAAGTGTTTAAACTTTTATATCCAGCACCCCCACCTTTCTTGTTGAAGGAAACAAAACAGGTGAGCATGTTGGACAAGACATTTTTTTCTCTATGCTTTTCAAGGAAAAAGCAATTGCTCCCTTTTTGTAAAGTTGCTAAGGTGTAACAGCGCCACCACTTATTATATGACCCATAACTACTTAAGAACACTTAATTGAAGAATATATATTTATATGTAGCAGTGTGGAGTAGTGGTTAGGGCTCTGGACTCTTGACCAGAGGGTTGTGGGTTCAATCCCAGGTGAGGAACACTGCTGCTGTACTGCTTGAGCAAGGTACATTACCTAGATTGCTCCAGTAAAAAAAATATATACAGTACTGTGCAAACGTTTTAGGCAGGTGTGAAAAAATGCTGTAAAGTAAGAATGCTTTCAAAAATAGACATGTTAATAGATTATATTTATCAATTAACAAAATGCAAAGTGAGTGAACAGAAGAAAAATCTAAATCAAATCCATATTTGGTGTGACCACCCTTTGCCTTCAAAACAACATCAAGCATCAATTCTTCTAGGTACACTTGCACACAGTTTTTGAAGGAACTCGGCAGGTAGGTTGGCCCAAACATCTTGGAGAACTAACCACAGTTCTTCTGTGGATTTAGGCAGCCTCAGTTGCTTCTCTCTCCTCATGTAATCCCAGACAGACTCGATGATGTTGAGATCAGGGCTCTGTGGGGCCATACCATCACTTCCAGGACTCCTTGTTCTTCTTTACGCTGAAGATAGTTCTTAATGACTTTCGCTGTATGTTTGGGGTCGTTGTCATGCTGCAGAATAAATTTGGGGCCAATCAGATGCCTCCCTGATGGTATTGCATGATGGATAAGTATCTGCCTGTACTTCTCAGCATTGAGGAGACCATTAATTCTGACCAAATCCCCAACTCCATTTGCAGAAATGCAGCCCCAAACTTGCAAGGAACCTCCACCATGCTTCACTGTTGCCTGCAGACACTCATTCGGTATCGCTCTCCAGCCCTTCGGCAACAAACTGCATTCTGCTACAGCCAAATATTTCAAATTTTGACTCATCAGTCCAGAGCACCTGCTGCCATTTTTCTGCACCCCAGTTCCTGTGTTTTCATGCATAGTTGAGTCGCTTGGGCTTGTTTCCACGCCAGAGGTATGGCTTTTTGGCCAAGTCTTCCATGAAGGCCACTTCTGACCAGACTTCTCCGGACAGTAGATGGGTGTACCAGGGTCCCACTGTTTTCTGCAGTTCTGAGCTGATGGCACTGCTGGACATCTTCCAATTGCGAAGGAAGTAAGCATGATGTGTCTTTCATCTGCTGCAGTAAGTTTCCTTGGCCGACCACTGCGTCTACGGTCCTCAACGCTTGCCCGTTTCTTTGTGCTTCTTCAAAAGAGCTTGGACAGCACATCTGGAAACCCCTGTCTGCCTTGAAATTTCTGCCTGGGAGAGACCTTGCTGATGCAGTATAACTACCTTGTGTCTTGTTGCTGTGCTCAGTCTTGTCATGGTGTATGACTTTTGACAGTAAACTGTCTTCAGCAACCTCACCTTGTTAGCTGAGTTTGGCTGTTCCTCACCCAGTTTTATTCCTCCTACACAGCTGTTTCTGTTTCAGTTAATGATTGTGTTTCAACCTACATCTTGAATTGGTGATCATTAGCACCTGTTTGGTATAATTGTTTAATCATACACCTGACTATATGCCTACAAAATCCCTGACTTTGTGCAAGTGTACCTAGAAGAATTGATGCTGTTTTGAAGGCAAAGGGTGGTCACACCAAATATTGATTTGATGTAGATTTTTCTTCTGTTCACTCACTTTGCATTTAGTTAATTGATAAATATAATCTATTAACATGTCTATTTTTGAAAGCATTCTTACTTTACAGCATTTTTTCACACCTGCCTAAAACTTTTGCACAGTACTGTATATAAATGGGTAATTGTATGTAAAAATAATGTAATTGTAGGTAAAAATAATGTGATATCTTGTAACAATTGTAAGTTGCCCTGGATAAGGGCGTCTGCTAAGAAATAAATGATATATATACTATTTCCTTTTAGTATACCTAAGATCTGCTATCATACATGAAAGGTACTCTGTAATTATCCTAAATGTCCTCCTGCTGTAGTTAATGCATTCCTTTAATATGAGTGGTATGACTTTCTCAATGAACTTTTTCATATTCCAAAGTACAGTTGGGTGTTGTGCCTGTTTGGTTCTTTGTAACATGCTATTTCTGATGACTGAATGAGGTTTTGCATATGTCCACTTCATGATTAATTCTTTTTTTTTCATATTAAAATGTGTTCCACTAAATCAGAAAAGGGTGTCTCTTTCCCAATTTCAGGGAGAGCTGGGGGTCCTGAGTGAAGCCTTCTCCTCCCACTCACCAGGCTCGCCATCATCCCTGCACTCACCGTGCTGCTATAGAAAGTGAAAAAAAGATTACTAGTGGAAATACACTGTTTGAAATGTATGGACCCTAATCAGATTTTCTGAAATTACCTCTAAGGAACTGATTAAAATCAGCTGTTATTGTTCTCAAAACATGGTGTATTTTAAGGGAGGGCACTAATTTGACGGCCTTTTCTTCTTCTGATATTTGATATAGTTCTCAGTGGTTATTTAGCACTAAGAAGAATCACCAGTATATCAGTGTTTAGAGCACTACTGTCTGCATCAATGTTAGAGCTGTGGGCTGCAGTTTGGGAAGCCCAAAGGTTAGGTCTGTGGGCCACAGAGATGAAGTTAGTGTGTTTGAGTTTGAATGGTAAAAGTTCTGTAAGTTGGAAGCTTGTTGTTTAGAGCACTTGATTGTAGTCATGGGTTCTGGTACCAGCTAACTCAAAGGGATAAACCAAGACGTCTTTTAGTATCAGCAAACCATGTATCATTACCCTGTCACTTCACACAGCAGGATCAGGACTAGAGAGCTTGTTTAATATTTGAATAACGTTAAAATTCAGCCTTCAGCTTTTTTGTAACACAGTCTTGGTTTGCGATTGTCTCTAACTCCCCCAAGCTGTGTCTCCACGAGCAGAGCTCTGAATCTGTCGTTTCCAATGTTCCTCCTCAGCTGCTCAGATGTATATTTAATGCTTTGCGTTTGTGGCCTGCAATTGTGCTGTAGGCAAGATGTTATCATGGTAAAACATTCTACAACTAAATAATAAATAGAGGGGTTTCACTATAAAGAAATGTTTCATGAATTACTACACACTTTTTAAACTAATCGGCTAGAATGTTATAAAGTGCTTTTTTGGGCTCACTTTCCCCAATGTATCTAAATTTCTCCAGTAGTTTGTTTTTGTTACTTTCGGTTACATGTATCACTGTTACTGCAAGTCTGCAGTTCTTTCCCACCAGTTTGAACTTCCACTGCAGTTTACTTGCCACTCACAATAAAAGATATTTTCCTATTGCAGGGAAAATAATAAACACTGCAATGGACACCAACTATCTATTACCAGCAATATAAAATCATGCATTATTTCATGTTCTCAAGCAGATCCTCTTGAAAATTCCCCCAGATTATGCATTCATAAAATAAGTATGCAAACACATATTTTAAAAAGCTAACAAAAACAAAAACATGATATATATATTTTTGAGCCCTCAAATGAAGCAACTGCAAAAAGGCAGAGAGGAGTACAGTAGTGTTAGCATGAGCAAGACACTCCTCTGCTCCTTCTTGTAATTATGTTGTTTCTTGTTAGTTTTAAACTCTTGCTATTGTTTTATTGCTCTCAAAATGTCCTTAAAAACAATCAAAGCAAATTCAGGTCATCTTTATCAAGGTGTTTACACCAAAATGCAATTTCCACTAGTTTTTCTTTTTGTTAAAGTAATGCAATGTTATGATACTAGTGAAAAAAACTACTTCAAAGGGCTCAAAAATGTGGCGAAGTGGCTAGTTACTAGTTATGAATCAGATTGATTTTTCTTTCACATAAAACATGGTGCAAATTGCATTTAATTGTAAATTCTGTGATGTTTTTTTGGAAACGTTTCATTACAGCCTATTAGTTCTACATTATTTTAATGCATGTGTTTACCCTGCCTCCCCTATCTGAATACAGATGAAGTCTGCAGGGGTCGGAAATGGTGGCATCTTTACAGACAGTTACTGCAACATCTGCAATGCACAGCTGATTTCCGAATCCCAGAGGGTCGCACACTACGAGGTGAGTCTGTGTGACCAGGAGAAACCCATTCAGGTGGAGCGCACAGCTATCGGGAGAACAAGTTAGCAAACAGCCCCAGAAGGATCCAATCAAACTCCCTATTCTATACTCACCAGGAATGTACTAAAACAGAATGTTACAGCTGACATAATGTATATCTATCTATCTATCTATCTATCTATCTATCTATCTATCTATCTATCTATCTATCTATCTATCTATCTATCTAACATACTGTACTGAAATAAATCATTTTTATCATTTAAACCTTTTGTGTACATGCAACAAAAACTTTTCTTTTTTATATATATTTATATATCATTCTTTTTATCTATCAATTTTTAAAAGAAAAAATAATCACTGTAGTATTACTATTATGCCCACATAATGTATTAAATGGTGCTGGAGAAACTGCATGTTCCCCCGTCAAAACGGACATACCAGTAGCACTCCATACAGGTGTTATGGTGTTGCCATAAACCTTGCAGCTTAACCCCCCCTCACCTCTCCCCTAGCGCACAGCTGTCACTTTCTCAAACAGATTCAGCAGAAATGACAGGTAGAAAAATAGCATGCACTTTGTGTCATCCATCAAAGGCTCCTTCTGTCTTTTAATAACCAATAGAGATGTCCTTGAACTTGCCCCTGTTATTATCCTTATTCTGATGTGACTGTCCGACTGTTTCTGTTCCCACCCCCACCCCCTTTGCTTGAGTCCTTTATTGCATTACACTACAGAATGGAACAGAGGCTGTCTGTCGATTCAGCTATTCAGTTGACCAAAGCGTCTTTAAGATGCCATAATCGTTCACCTTTCATATTTTGTATTTATTTACTGTGTAACATTTCCCCAGGAATAACAACAGAGACACACTTCTCATCTTAACTGGGCTTAGAGGTCATTAGAAGTTGCCTGCTCTGCATTGCTGATGGGTCATTACAGACACAAGAAGGTTATTTCAGAAATACAGAACTCAATGCTCAGTGTTGGTAGATATCTATATTCTGTATGAGCTTTTAATGTGTCAGCACTAGCACTGAGTATCCAAACGATTGCAGTTTCCTGCACTGAACATTCAGTAAATTAGTTGAAATACAGTAGCAACAGTTTTTATAGTCAAAGCTATTGCAACAGTTAAGTTTAAGATGACTAAAATGACATTCCAATTACTGTTTCTCAATATCTTCGTATAGCGACCAGAAAAGTTCTAGCATGTTATTGCTATTCAATTGAAATGAGAGCAGTTAAACTGCATTGGGTCTATTGTCTACACTGCTGTGGCTTGTACAAGTTCACTGCACTTTCCCAGCAGTTCCCCCTGCTGAGCCCCAGTTCTCTAACTCTTCCTCTGATCCTCTCAGAGTAAGAAACATGCCAACAAGGTTCGGCTTTTCTACATGCTGCACCCAGAGGATGGAGGACCTCCCTCCAAGAGACTGCGCCCTGACAACCCGGTAAGCACATAGCCTTTACGCAGTCTCTGTCCCTGTCTCTGTATGACTGTCTCTGTGTGATTCATTCTGCTAAGTGTAGGGGGTCAACGATATTTCGATATGGCATTTCTTATACCTCTCTGTTCAGCAAGTGGCAGGTATGGTCACCATACTTATTTCTACTAGTCTACAATGATATAAAAACAAAAGATGCAAACGTCATTCCAGTTTCAATCATGACATTAGGTTCCAGTTGTATAGGAGATGAGGGTTTGTTTCACATGCATATGAGGCAGACATGTAGATGAGTAGGTTCAAATTAGAAATATAGATAACTAATAACTCCTGAAAAGGAGAAGTTGTTTTAGGGACATCCATCGTTTTATTTTGAAGAATTCCGTGTGTGAGTGTTATCTTGCTCTATTTCAGTTTCTTTCATTCTCTTTGAAATCCAATCAGCCCTATTTCCAGGCTGGCAGCCTTCACATTCAATCACAGGTCAGCTCCAGAGCCTGGCAAAGAAGCGACAGGCTGCTCTGAGATGTCATTCCCCAGCGTGATTCCCAGGGGAACTTGTTTATGCGCCCCGTCTCTGGTTCTGTTAGGAGATGATTCAGAAACTTGTTTCATGTCCAGATTGTCCACTATCTCCCTCCTGCAGACAGAGCCAGGAACCTCTCTAGAGGCTTAGAAATCAAGCAGCATCCTCAGCCCAATGACACTCCACTACTCTGCAGTCTGTGTCCTTGTGACAGAGAGCGAATGAATCTGAGTCAACAATCTCCCTCCCGACCTGTGAGGGCATGGTATAACAGGAACAGTGTGCCCCGGACTGGATGGTTTGACAGTTCATTCATGGGTCAGTCGGGAGTCGGCCATCCAAAAAGGGGGTGAAGTCACAATACTAGAAGTCAGCGCCTTACTGCGGTAGGCGATGTGTCAGTCATTGATTGGAGGAGACGTGATTGCACTCGCTACCAAAGAGGGCGTGACTGAAGGTATATCAGGGTGTGTGGCCGAGCGATCTGTTCCTCTGTTATGGTTACGGAAACAACTGGGAGGAGTAAAAAGGAAACCGTGAGTGTTTTGCATTGTATCTGTCTGTCTCATCATTGTCACCTTTATAATTAATAGAAGACGGAAATCTGGGAGCTGTCGCTAATCAGTCAGCATCTAACCCAGGCTACACCGCACTACTGTTTTACTGTTGCTATATAATTCACCACTTGCACCAAGGAGCACTCACTATTGGAATTGTGATTGTGTGTGTGTTTAAAAGTGTGTGTCTTTATTGTTACTATTATTTCGGGACTGACCCTGTTGTTTTACTGACTTTACACATAGTGTATAGTCAGTGTTATCATTTTAAAGCAATTAATAAAGCTTTGTTTTCACAACTGTTGGACTGTTGTTTCTAATCACTGCATCACTGCTACACTTGTGTACTACAGACCACTTTGCCAAAGTCCTCCACTATGCTACTGTCTGAATATTATATTATTCTGTGCACCTCACTGAGCCCCAGATTTCCTGTAGCAAAATAGCAGATCCTCAAAAGATGATCACTTTGCTTCCCATTCATGCCTTTTGCATCAGGGGTGTTAGTCATTTGTTTAGAGTTTGCCAACATATATGATAAGGTTAATTTGAGTGGATTTTGAATGCATTTACTACAATATATAATTTTCAAAAGTAAAGATGTATTTCATTTTGTATGTCTAGCTAAACTTATATTCTATTTTATTCAGTTATTTTGTAATTTGTAATTTGTTTTTTTGTTCCAAAATTTTTACAAACAGATTTATTCAGCATTTGAATGTTAATTTATTTAAGACTGCAATAAGAGGGAGTTGTTGGGAAGAGTGTTGTGTTGTTGCTGGTTGTCTGCTCATTAGAAGCTTATTAGTTGGTGATTTTTCGAAGGCTATAAATAATTATGTCGTGGTCACGCTGGGATGCACAGATAAGGCTGCTGCGAGCGAGGTGGCAAAGTCACAGCTATCCGAGGGGAGTCTGGTCTGTGTGAGTGAACGATCTGCACTCAGTAGATCTTGAGATATGGGCATGCTATCTATTAAGAGGGCTATGAGCTCCCATGAGTATGGTCCCATAGGATGAGCTGTGATTAGAACAAACAAGAGAATGGAGGACAACTAGGTGTAGTTTATATTTTGTTTGCAGTAGTGTTACAGCACGGACGGTGATTCTGCTGTTTGATTTTAACAGTTCTAAAAAGTACTTTGGTCCATCTCTGAAAATAAGAATAAATACACTGAATAATATAGCATCTATTTTTTTTTCTAACATTTAATTTCTTCCAGATTAACTGGGTTTTCTGTAGGATTCTCTATTGCTGTTATTTGCCATGCTTCCTAACTAACTATACATTTTCTGCATAATTTCTTATACTTCAGCTGGATTTTTGGCAGCTAGAGTTAGTATACTATATTATTTTTTCAAAGCAATTAGGCCATTAAATCAGCCGGCTCAAGTGAGATCGCAAGTTGTTTTTGTGAAAAGGATGGAGGGGTTTGGGGAGAAAGCACTTAAGGAGAGATAAGGAAGTCAAAAGTGGCAGTTGCATGCTCATTGGTCGCAATGGTTCCTAAAATCTTCTACTAGTGGTTTTGGTGGCAGGTTTGAGCTCTCCAGGGAAGCTACAGTGTATTGTTCTGGAATGGCAGATGATACATCAATTGCATATGCCAGCATTCAGTGTTGCAGTTCTGTAACAAACCATACATTCATATTGCCCCTGTTAAGCATGTGACTGTGTTGGTCAGTCTGCCAGCTCTCTGTCATAGTCTACACAGATGTTACTGCAGGCAATTGTAAATGAAGCTGCAGGGTTTGAATCCCAAGGCCAAGAACAGACTTGGAACTTTGTCAGCTTGAGAATCCTCCTGAAAGCATTCACACATTATATATTTATACCAGAATTATCATTTTTTTAAATGTGTTTTTTTCATTACCTTCTCAGCAGCAAACACTGTTTATTTTTAGATTTTGACACAATCATCAGAAAATGTTTTGAGCAGAAGAACTGAAAAGAGGGGCAGGGACAGACAAAATAAATTTGATCAAACTTCAACACTGAGGCACCGAAGTACCATGCGCACCGATTGCACTGAGGACTGTGGTCACCAGGCAACGTATGCACCGTGTGCACCAAGCACCATGTGCACCGAGGCACCAAAATACCAAGGGCTGAGCGTGCACTGAGTGTTTTTTTTTTTTTTTTTTTAAGGCCCAACTCACCGGGGTGGGTGGGCCAAGGCAGCCGATGAGGTCTACTCTACAGCGGGGCAGCTTAGAACGCAGCCCCAGTGGAGGAAATACACGTCTGACTGGCTGTTTTTTTTATTTTTTTATTAAACTGCACTGCAGCTAATTTTCGCAGCACAACTCAGGCAAAGCAGGGTTGTGCGGTAGGGTCAACACACAGGTGGACATTCAACAACAATAGTTACAATAAAATATTATTTATTTATATTTCGCTCAACTGAGGGCGTACAGCAGAGCCTAACCCTGGTGGAGAAACTGTGTTCTCCCGAAGAGTGTTTAGGCTTGAAAAGACACACACGCGCACTCCTTTCAAATCAATACTGCACAGGACGACAGAAGTAAAGAAAAAGGCAGCCTGTAACGCAAGCGAGGCAAACTGCTGAAGGAGAAAAGAGAATAAGAGACTTTATTTTAGAGCCACTGATTCCACAAAAGCGGCAAGCCAGCTTTCTGCACGAATGCAGGGGAACTGCAGTCGACTCAGAAAAGCTCTTCATTTTACGCTTAGTTGCTAAACACAGAGGTCTTACCTTACCATCTTGAGAGGCAAAAAGAGAAATGGATTCCGTGGGCTGACGGGTTTAACCCCTCAGTAGGTGGGACAGAGGATGTCACCCCAGGAAGGGCCTATCGGCAGCTCTGATATAAAGAGCTCAGTAAATACCTACCAATAGGCAGGCATATCCCATACTTAATGTCTGGTCGTCGTCTTCAAATTGAAATGGAACACATTCCTCCAGTAGTTATTTAGATTTTTTTTTTTTTCTCTCTTTGAATGAGTAATATTGACCAATTATTTATTTTTTTTAGAAATACATTTTCAGATAAATAGCATAAAAATGTTTTTCTAAGACTTATAATTTGTCTATGATTTGTTTATCAGGATTTCTTTTCACTTTGACTCCGGTAAAGTAGATGTGTTCTGCCACCAAACTATTGATTCACTTTGTGTGAAGGAGCCATTTAGATTATTTAATGACAGAAAATCCACTCACATTTTCTGTCACCAGGGCCACTGCAACGAGACATATTGACAGGAGTGATCTTAATTATCAATCATACTAGCAGTGTACTATCTACAGGACATATGTTTTCTTTATCTCTCTCTTCTCTCAAGCAGAAGAAAAAACAGAAGCACTGTTTAAATCATCCACATTCTCATCATTTCTGAATGATTTGCCTAAAAAACTGTTTGAACAAAGTTAGAACACAATGTATAAGCTTGATGAAGCACTACAACAGAATATTATTCTAATTTACTCACATTTTTGGCGTAATTAAAAATGTAATCTTACTCTGTGTCCAGAATTTCATGGGCCATAGCATTTCTCTTTTAAATATGTCTAATTATAATCAAAAATTATCCGTTAACATGATGATTAATGCTTAATTCTCTGTTTACATAATGATTGATGCTTAATTCTCTGTTTACATAATGATTAATGCTTGAGTCAGCAAATGACACACTACGGGGCTGATGTAAGGATCGGACAGGGAGGGACAAATCACTTTGTATGCTGGTGGCCATTTGGCTTTCAATATGAGGAGACCTGTATATTTTGCACCCACATTGCTTTTGCATGCTTTGTTTTCATGTTACGGTTTTTTTATTATCTTTAAATTGTGGGAGGGGAACTACATACAATCGATGTGCCAGAGAACTAGCTCTATACAACTCCAGGGAACTATTTACATTAAATGCCAGGGAATTATTTTCTGTGTGCATACAATGCCAGAAAGATAACTATGTAAAAACTCCAGGGAAGTGAACACTTTTCTTCAGTTACTAGCGGCTAAAATACTAACTCTGTGTTAGCTGCTCCTCCTCCTCCTCATCTTCAGTTACATTCTCATTTTCATGGAGTTGGCCAGATGTGGATTTTCCAAATCCAAATAGATTTGACTATTGCTTCAGTTTCTTTCACATTTTATTTAGGGTAAGTAAGAGATATTTTGAGAACATTTTTTTATTATTATTATTATTATTATTTCCCATGCCGTCTAAGCTGATCAACCGAGCGAGTCAGGGAACGCGAAAGGCCTGTAGAGCTGCTGCACTCTGCAACACAGAGACTTTTTTAAAAGCTGTGCAGTTATTTTAAACCTCCCCTGTCTGTGCCTTAAACCCTCCTGTCTGTGCCTTAAACCCCCCTATCTGTGCCTTAAACCACCCTGTCTGTGCCTTAAACCTCCCTATTTGTGCCTTAAATCTCCCCTATCTGTGCCTTAAACCTCCCCTGTCTGTGCCTTAAACCACACTGTCTGTGCCTTAAACCTCCCTATCTGTGCCTTAAACCTCCCCTATCTGTGCCTTAAATCACCCTGTCTGTGCCTTAAACCTCCCCTATCTGTGCCTTAAACCTCCCCTATCTGTGCCTTAACCCCCCCGTCAGTCTTTTTCTTGGTTTTTTTATAACTAGTTACAGAGAATATTCAGCCCAGTTATCGTCCTAGTTTTCTGAGAATATGAACGTGACAAATATCTTATTGCTGTTTTGCCACTTAGACAGTGTCAAACATTACCTAACCAGTGTCAAAATAAAATATAGGGAACACCAATGCTGAACTGAATCACTAAAAGCAATTTTGAGTGCATATTAAGCTCACTTAATGGCCTAATGGTCAATAATTAGATGACAATGAAATAGTCTTTTCCACTTAGCTTTTGCAAAAGTGCAAAAATGAAAGACTGAACTCAAAACAGTCACTTTGAACATATTCTTAGCAATAATGCATAACTGTCATGCCATAGTGCTATAGTTTAATTGTATGTTAATGATAGAGTTTGAGTTTATACCTATTACACTACTTAAATACTGCATGAACGACTCACGTTGAATACAAAGGACTGGCATTCACAATTATGTTTGCAAAACATGATGATTGTTATTTAGATAGTGTAGATAGTGTAGGGTAAAAGTATTAGTTATTCACATAATTGATGTTCTTGATCAGTTTTTTTGCTAAATTTCCAATGCTCCTTGTTCTGCATTACCCTGATTAGGCAGTTATTGTCAAAATGTTTTCACTACTGGTTTCATTGATTGGTGGCTCTGAGCTGTAACATGCTCATTTATATCAGTAAATTAGCATGACAGTTGTTAAGGAAGGCACAGGTTAGATTATTTAATGGGAGAAAAAAAGCATGTCTTAGAGAACCAGCATTTTAGTGACTATTATTATAAGTGTGCTCTACCAGCTGTATGGGATAGGAAATATTCATCAATTATTTTCTCCCAGGCTCTCTCTGTAAGCTAAACCAAACAAATTTGGACAGGACAGTTGACTCAGACTGGAGGCTGTGCTGCTTGAGCACCTCTGTCTTACTGGAAGTATACCATTTTCAATGCAGAAGCCTGATGTTTACAATTCTAGGTTTTCTGGCTGAAATAAACTGTTATGTCCTCTGTGGGCCACTGAGAGGTCTCCTGGTCACAGAGCACAGATAGAATTACATGCATCACCTGCTCTTCACAAACTTTCCCCTTCTAGTTGGGCCTAATGACTGGCAAACCTTCAAACCCATTTAGAGGATCGAACAGGAAGGGCCCTGACCGGCTCGACTGAGCGTGTAATCCACAAGTGAGAAAGAAAGCTACAAGGAGGGAGGGAGAGGCAGTGTGAGTGTTTCTGGTTTCAGGGAGGAGAGGCAGTGTGAGTGTTTCTGGTTTCAGGGAGGGAGAGGCAGTGTGAGTGTTTCTGGTTTCAGGGAGGGAAGGAGAGGCAGTGTGAGTGTTTCTGGTTTCAGGAGAGGGAGGGAGAGGCAGTGTGAGTGTTTCTGGTTTCAGGGAGGGAGGAGAGGCAGTGTGAGTGTTTCTGGTTTCAGGAGGGAGGAGAGGCAGTGTGAGTGTTTCTGGTTTCAGGGAGGGAGGAGAGGCAGTGTGAGTGTTTCTGGTTTCAGGGAGGAGGAGAGGCAGTGTGAGTGTTTCTGGTTTCAGGGAGGAGGGAGAGGCAGTGTGAGTGTTTCTGGTTTCAGGAGGGAGGAGAGGCAGTGTGAGTGTTTCTGGTTTCAGGGAGGGAGGAGAGGCAGTGTGAGTGTTTCTGGTTTCAGGGAGGGAGGAGAGGCAGTGTGAGTGTTTCTGGTTTCAGGGAGGGAGGAGAGGCAGTGTGAGTGTTTCTGGTTTCAGGGAGGAGGAGAGGCAGTGTGAGTGTTTCTGGTTTCAGGGAGGAGGAGAGGCAGTGTGAGTGTTTCTGGTTTCAGGGAGGAGGAGAGGCAGTGTGAGTGTTTCTGGTTTCAGGGAGGGAGGAGAGGCAGTGTGAGTGTTTCTGGTTTCAGGGAGGGAGGAGAGGCAGTGTGAGTGTTTCTGGTTTCAGGGAGGGAGGAGAGGCAGTGTGAGTGTTTCTGGTTTCAGGGAGGAAGGAGAGGCAGTGTGAGTGTTTCTGGTTTCAGGGAGGAGGAGAGGCAGTGTGAGTGTTTCTGGTTTCAGGGAGGAGGAGAGGCAGTGTGAGTGTTTCTGGTTTCAGGGAGGAGGAGAGGCAGTGTGAGTGTTTCTGGTTTCAGGGAGGGAGGAGAGGCAGTGTGAGTGTTTCTGGTTTCAGGGAGGGAGGAGAGGCAGTGTGAGTGTTTCTGGTTTCAGGGAGGGAGGAGAGGCAGTGTGAGTGTTTCTGGTTTCAGGGAGGAGGAGAGGCAGTGTGAGTGTTTCTGGTTTCAGGGAGGAGGGAGAGGCAGTGTGAGTGTTTCTGGTTTCAGGGAGGGAGGGAGAGGCAGTGTGAGTGTTTCTGGTTTCAGGGAGGGAGGAGAGGCAGTGTGAGTGTTTCTGGTTTCAGGGAGGGAGGAGAGGCAGTGTGAGTGTTTCTGGTTTCAGGGAGGGAGGAGAGGCAGTGTGAGTGTTTCTGGTTTCAGGGAGGGAGGAGAGGCAGTGTGAGTGTTTCTGGTTTCAGGGAGGGAGGAGAGGCAGTGTGAGTGTTTCTGGTTTCAGGGAGGGAGGAGAGGCAGTGTGAGTGTTTCTGGTTTCAGGGAGGGAGGAGAGGCAGTGTGAGTGTTTCTGGTTTCAGGGAGGGAGGAGAGGCAGTGTGAGTGTTTCTGGTTTCAGGGAGGGAGGAGAGGCAGTGTGAGTGTTTCTGGTTTCAGGGAGGGAGGAGAGGCAGTGTGAGTGTTTCTGGTTTCAGGGAGGGAGGAGAGGCAGTGTGAGTGTTTCTGGTTTCAGGGAGGGAGGAGAGGCAGTGTGAGTGTTTCTGGTTTCAGGGAGGGAGGAGAGGCAGTGTGAGTGTTTCTGGTTTCAGGGAGGGAGGAGAGGCAGTGTGAGTGTTTCTGGTTTCAGGGAGGGAGGAGAGGCAGTGTGAGTGTTTCTGGTTTCAGGGAGGGAGGAGAGGCAGTGTGAGTGTTTCTGGTTTCAGGGAGGGAGGAGAGGCAGTGTGAGTGTTTCTGGTTTCAGGGAGGGAGGAGAGGCAGTGTGAGTGTTTCTGGTTTCAGGGAGGGAGGAGAGGCAGTGTGAGTGTTTCTGGTTTCAGGGAGGGAGGAGAGGCAGTGTGAGTGTTTCTGGTTTCAGGGAGGGAGGAGAGGCAGTGTGAGTGTTTCTGGTTTCAGGGAGGGAGGAGAGGCAGTGTGAGTGTTTCTGGTTTCAGGGAGGGAGGAGAGGCAGTGTGAGTGTTTCTGGTTTCAGGGAGGGAGGAGAGGCAGTGTGAGTGTTTCTGGTTTCAGGGAGGGAGGAGAGGCAGTGTGAGTGTTTCTGGTTTCAGGGAGGGAGGAGAGGCAGTGTGAGTGTTTCTGGTTTCAGGGAGGGAGGAGAGGCAGTGTGAGTGTTTCTGGTTTCAGGGAGGGAGGAGAGGCAGTGTGAGTGTTTCTGGTTTCAGGGAGGGAGGAGAGGCAGTGTGAGTGTTTCTGGTTTCAGGGAGGGAGGAGAGGCAGTGTGAGTGTTTCTGGTTTCAGGGAGGGAGGAGAGGCAGTGTGAGTGTTTCTGGTTTCAGGGAGGGAGGAGAGGCAGTGTGAGTGTTTCTGGTTTCAGGGAGGGAGGAGAGGCAGTGTGAGTGTTTCTGGTTTCAGGGAGGGAGGAGAGGCAGTGTGAGTGTTTCTGGTTTCAGGGAGGGAGGAGAGGCAGTGTGAGTGTTTCTGGTTTCAGGGAGGGAGGAGAGGCAGTGTGAGTGTTTCTGGTTTCAGGGAGGGAGGAGAGGCAGTGTGAGTGTTTCTGGTTTCAGGGAGGGAGGAGAGGCAGTGTGAGTGTTTCTGGTTTCAGGGAGGGAGGGAGGCAGTGTGAGTGTTTCTGGTTTCAGGGAGGGAGGAGAGGCAGTGTGAGTGTTTCTGGTTTCAGGGAGGGAGGAGAGGCAGTGTGAGTGTTTCTGGTTTCAGGGAGGGAGGAGAGGCAGTGTGAGTGTTTCTGGTTTCAGGGAGGGAGGAGAGGCAGTGTGAGTGTTTCTGGTTTCAGGGAGGGAGGAGAGGCAGTGTGAGTGTTTCTGGTTTCAGGGAGGGAGGGAGGCAGTGTGAGTGTTTCTGGTTTCAGGGAGGGAGGGAGGCAGTGTGAGTGTTTCTGGTTTCAGGGAGGGAGGGAGGCAGTGTGAGTGTTTCTGGTTTCAGGGAGGGAGGAGAGGCAGTGTGAGTGTTTCTGGTTTCAGGGAGGGAGGGAGGCAGTGTGAGTGTTTCTGGTTTCAGGGAGGGAGGAGAGGCAGTGTGAGTGTTTCTGGTTTCAGGGAGGGAGGAGAGGCAGTGTGAGTGTTTCTGGTTTCAGGGAGGGAGGAGAGGCAGTGTGAGTGTTTCTGGTTTCAGGGAGGGAGGGAGGCAGTGTGAGTGTTTCTGGTTTCAGGGAGGGAGGGAGGCAGTGTGAGTGTTTCTGGTTTCAGGGAGGGAGGAGAGGCAGTGTGAGTGTTTCTGGTTTCAGGGAGGGAGGGAGGCAGTGTGAGTGTTTCTGGTTTCAGGGAGGGAGGGAGGCAGTGTGAGTGTTTCTGGTTTCAGGGAGGGAGGAGAGGCAGTGTGAGTGTTTCTGGTTTCAGGGAGGGAGGGAGGCAGTGTGAGTGTTTCTGGTTTCAGGGAGGGAGGAGAGGCAGTGTGAGTGTTTCTGGTTTCAGGGAGGGAGGAGAGGCAGTGTGAGTGTTTCTGGTTTCAGGGAGGGAGGAGAGGCAGTGTGAGTGTTTCTGGTTTCAGGGAGGGAGGGAGGCAGTGTGAGTGTTTCTGGTTTCAGGGAGGGAGGGAGGCAGTGTGAGTGTTTCTGGTTTCAGGGAGGGAGGAGAGGCAGTGTGAGTGTTTCTGGTTTCAGGGAGGGAGGGAGGCAGTGTGAGTGTTTCTGGTTTCAGGGAGGGAGGGAGGCAGTGTGAGTGTTTCTGGTTTCAGGGAGGGAGGAGAGGCAGTGTGAGTGTTTCTGGTTTCAGGGAGGGAGGAGAGGCAGTGTGAGTGTTTCTGGTTTCAGGGAGGGAGGGAGGCAGTGTGAGTGTTTCTGGTTTCAGGGAGGGAGGGAGGCAGTGTGAGTGTTTCTGGTTTCAGGGAGGGAGGAGAGGCAGTGTGAGTGTTTCTGGTTTCAGGGAGGGAGGAGAGGCAGTGTGAGTGTTTCTGGTTTCAGGGAGGGAGGAGGCAGTGTGAGTGTTTCTGGTTTCAGGGAGGGAGGAGAGGCAGTGTGAGTGTTTCTGGTTTCAGGGAGGGAGGAGAGGCAGTGTGAGTGTTTCTGGTTTCAGGGAGGGAGGAGAGGCAGTGTGAGTGTTTCTGGTTTCAGGGAGGGAGGAGAGGCAGTGTGAGTGTTTCTGGTTTCAGGGAGGGAGGAGAGGCAGTGTGAGTGTTTCTGGTTTCAGGGAGGGAGGAGAGGCAGTGTGAGTGTTTCTGGTTTCAGGGAGGGAGGAGAGGCAGTGTGAGTGTTTCTGGTTTCAGGGAGGGAGGGAGGCAGTGTGAGTGTTTCTGGTTTCAGGGAGGGAGGGAGGCAGTGTGAGTGTTTCTGGTTTCAGGGAGGGAGGAGAGGCAGTGTGAGTGTTTCTGGTTTCAGGGAGGGAGGAGAGGCAGTGTGAGTGTTTCTGGTTTCAGGGAGGGAGGGAGGCAGTGTGAGTGTTTCTGGTTTCAGGGAGGGAGGAGAGGCAGTGTGAGTGTTTCTGGTTTCAGGGAGGGAGGAGAGGCAGTGTGAGTGTTTCTGGTTTCAGGGAGGGAGGGAGGCAGTGTGAGTGTTTCTGGTTTCAGGGAGGGAGGAGAGGCAGTGTGAGTGTTTCTGGTTTCAGGGAGGGAGGAGAGGCAGTGTGAGTGTTTCTGGTTTCAGGGAGGGAGGGAGGCAGTGTGAGTGTTTCTGGTTTCAGGGAGGGAGGAGAGGCAGTGTGAGTGTTTCTGGTTTCAGGGAGGGAGGGAGGCAGTGTGAGTGTTTCTGGTTTCAGGGAGGGAGGAGAGGCAGTGTGAGTGTTTCTGGTTTCAGGGAGGGAGGGAGGCAGTGTGAGTGTTTCTGGTTTCAGGGAGGGAGGAGAGGCAGTGTGAGTGTTTCTGGTTTCAGGGAGGGAGGAGAGGCAGTGTGAGTGTTTCTGGTTTCAGGGAGGGAGGAGAGGCAGTGTGAGTGTTTCTGGTTTCAGGGAGGGAGGAGAGGCAGTGTGAGTGTTTCTGGTTTCAGGGAGGGAGGGAGGCAGTGTGAGTGTTTCTGGTTTCAGGGAGGGAGGAGAGGCAGTGTGAGTGTTTCTGGTTTCAGGGAGGGAGGAGAGGCAGTGTGAGTGTTTCTGGTTTCAGGGAGGGAGGAGAGGCAGTGTGAGTGTTTCTGGTTTCAGGGAGGGAGGGAGGCAGTGTGAGTGTTTCTGGTTTCAGGGAGGGAGGAGAGGCAGTGTGAGTGTTTCTGGTTTCAGGGAGGGAGGGAGGCAGTGTGAGTGTTTCTGGTTTCAGGGAGGGAGGGAGGCAGTGTGAGTGTTTCTGGTTTCAGGGAGGGAGGGAGGCAGTGTGAGTGTTTCTGGTTTCAGGGAGGGAGGGAGGCAGTGTGAGTGTTTCTGGTTTCAGGGAGGGAGGGAGGCAGTGTGAGTGTTTCTGGTTTCAGGGAGGGAGGAGAGGCAGTGTGAGTGTTTCTGGTTTCAGGGAGGGAGGGAGGCAGTGTGAGTGTTTCTGGTTTCAGGGAGGGAGGGAGGCAGTGTGAGTGTTTCTGGTTTCAGGGAGGGAGGAGAGGCAGTGTGAGTGTTTCTGGTTTCAGGGAGGGAGGAGAGGCAGTGTGAGTGTTTCTGGTTTCAGGGAGGGAGGAGAGGCAGTGTGAGTGTTTCTGGTTTCAGGGAGGGAGGAGAGGCAGTGTGAGTGTTTCTGGTTTCAGGGAGGGAGGAGAGGCAGTGTGAGTGTTTCTGGTTTCAGGGAGGGAGGGAGGCAGTGTGAGTGTTTCTGGTTTCAGGGAGGGAGGAGAGGCAGTGTGAGTGTTTCTGGTTTCAGGGAGGGAGGGAGGCAGTGTGAGTGTTTCTGGTTTCAGGGAGGGAGGAGAGGCAGTGTGAGTGTTTCTGGTTTCAGGGAGGGAGGAGAGGCAGTGTGAGTGTTTCTGGTTTCAGGGAGGGAGGAGAGGCAGTGTGAGTGTTTCTGGTTTCAGGGAGGGAGGGAGGCAGTGTGAGTGTTTCTGGTTTCAGGGAGGGAGGAGAGGCAGTGTGAGTGTTTCTGGTTTCAGGGAGGGAGGAGAGGCAGTGTGAGTGTTTCTGGTTTCAGGGAGGGAGGAGAGGCAGTGTGAGTGTTTCTGGTTTCAGGGAGGGAGGAGAGGCAGTGTGAGTGTTTCTGGTTTCAGGGAGGGAGGGAGGCAGTGTGAGTGTTTCTGGTTTCAGGGAGGGAGGGAGGCAGTGTGAGTGTTTCTGGTTTCAGGGAGGGAGGAGAGGCAGTGTGAGTGTTTCTGGTTTCAGGGAGGGAGGAGAGGCAGTGTGAGTGTTTCTGGTTTCAGGGAGGGAGGAGAGGCAGTGTGAGTGTTTCTGGTTTCAGGGAGGGAGGGAGGCAGTGTGAGTGTTTCTGGTTTCAGGGAGGGAGGGAGAGGCAGTGTGAGTGTTTCTGGTTTCAGGGAGGGAGGAGAGGCAGTGTGAGTGTTTCTGGTTTCAGGGAGGGAGGGAGGCAGTGTGAGTGTTTCTGGTTTCAGGGAGGGAGGAGAGGCAGTGTGAGTGTTTCTGGTTTCAGGGAGGGAGGAGAGGCAGTGTGAGTGTTTCTGGTTTCAGGGAGGGAGGAGGCAGTGTGAGTGTTTCTGGTTTCAGGGAGGGAGGAGAGGCAGTGTGAGTGTTTCTGGTTTCAGGGAGGGAGGAGAGGCAGTGTGAGTGTTTCTGGTTTCAGGGAGGGAGGAGAGGCAGTGTGAGTGTTTCTGGTTTCAGGGAGGGAGGGAGGCAGTGTGAGTGTTTCTGGTTTCAGGGAGGGAGGGAGGCAGTGTGAGTGTTTCTGGTTTCAGGGAGGGAGGAGGCAGTGTGAGTGTTTCTGGTTTCAGGGAGGGAGGGAGGCAGTGTGAGTGTTTCTGGTTTCAGGGAGGGAGGGAGGCAGTGTGAGTGTTTCTGGTTTCAGGGAGGGAGGGAGGCAGTGTGAGTGTTTCTGGTTTCAGGGAGGGAGGGAGGCAGTGTGAGTGTTTCTGGTTTCAGGGAGGGAGGAGAGGCAGTGTGAGTGTTTCTGGTTTCAGGGAGGGAGGAGAGGCAGTGTGAGTGTTTCTGGTTTCAGGGAGGGAGGGAGGCAGTGTGAGTGTTTCTGGTTTCAGGGAGGGAGGGAGGCAGTGTGAGTGTTTCTGGTTTCAGGGAGGGAGGAGAGGCAGTGTGAGTGTTTCTGGTTTCAGGGAGGGAGGGAGGCAGTGTGAGTGTTTCTGGTTTCAGGGAGGGAGGAGAGGCAGTGTGAGTGTTTCTGGTTTCAGGGAGGGAGGAGAGGCAGTGTGAGTGTTTCTGGTTTCAGGGAGGGAGGAGAGGCAGTGTGAGTGTTTCTGGTTTCAGGGAGGGAGGGAGGCAGTGTGAGTGTTTCTGGTTTCAGGGAGGGAGGGAGGCAGTGTGAGTGTTTCTGGTTTCAGGGAGGGAGGAGAGGCAGTGTGAGTGTTTCTGGTTTCAGGGAGGGAGGGAGGCAGTGTGAGTGTTTCTGGTTTCAGGGAGGGAGGAGAGGCAGTGTGAGTGTTTCTGGTTTCAGGGAGGGAGGGAGGCAGTGTGAGTGTTTCTGGTTTCAGGGAGGGAGGGAGGCAGTGTGAGTGTTTCTGGTTTCAGGGAGGGAGGAGAGGCAGTGTGAGTGTTTCTGGTTTCAGGGAGGGAGGGAGGCAGTGTGAGTGTTTCTGGTTTCAGGGAGGGAGGGAGGCAGTGTGAGTGTTTCTGGTTTCAGGGAGGGAGGGAGGCAGTGTGAGTGTTTCTGGTTTCAGGGAGGGAGGGAGGCAGTGTGAGTGTTTCTGGTTTCAGGGAGGGAGGGAGAGGCAGTGTGAGTGTTTCTGGTTTCAGGGAGGGAGGAGAGGCAGTGTGAGTGTTTCTGGTTTCAGGGAGGAGAGGAGGCAGTGTGAGTGTTTCTGGTTTCAGGGAGGGAGGAGAGGCAGTGTGAGTGTTTCTGGTTTCAGGGAGGGAGGGAGGCAGTGTGAGTGTTTCTGGTTTCAGGGAGGGAGGAGAGGCAGTGTGAGTGTTTCTGGTTTCAGGGAGGAGGAGAGGCAGTGTGAGTGTTTCTGGTTTCAGGGAGGGAGGGAGGCAGTGTGAGTGTTTCTGGTTTCAGGGAGGGAGGGAGGCAGTGTGAGTGTTTCTGGTTTCAGGGAGGGAGGAGAGGCAGTGTGAGTGTTTCTGGTTTCAGGGAGGGAGGAGAGGCAGTGTGAGTGTTTCTGGTTTCAGGGAGGGAGGAGAGGCAGTGTGAGTGTTTCTGGTTTCAGGGAGGGAGGGAGGGCAGTGTGAGTGTTTCTGGTTTCAGGGAGGGAGGAGAGGCAGTGTGAGTGTTTCTGGTTTCAGGGAGGGAGGAGGCAGTGTGAGTGTTTCTGGTTTCAGGGAGGGAGGAGGCAGTGTGAGTGTTTCTGGTTTCAGGGAGGGAGAGAGGCAGTGTGAGTGTTTCTGGTTTCAGGGAGGGAGGAGAGGCAGTGTGAGTGTTTCTGGTTTCAGGGAGGGAGGAGAGGCAGTGTGAGTGTTTCTGGTTTCAGGGAGGGAGGAGAGGCAGTGTGAGTGTTTCTGGTTTCAGGGAGGGAGGGAGGCAGTGTGAGTGTTTCTGGTTTCAGGGAGGGAGGAGAGGCAGTGTGAGTGTTTCTGGTTTCAGGGAGGGAGGAGAGGCAGTGTGAGTGTTTCTGGTTTCAGGGAGGGAGGGAGGCAGTGTGAGTGTTTCTGGTTTCAGGGAGGGAGGAGGCAGTGTGAGTGTTTCTGGTTTCAGGGAGGGAAGGAGAGGCAGTGTGAGTGTTTCTGGTTTCAGGGAGGGAGGGAGAGGCAGTGTGAGTGTTTCTGGTTTCAGGGAGGGAGAGGCAGTGTGAGTGTTTCTGGTTTCAGGGAGGGAGAGGCAGTGTGAGTGTTTCTGGTTTCAGGGAGGGAGGGAGAGGCAGTGTGAGTGTTTCTGGTTTCAGGGAGGGAGGGAGAGGCAGTGTGAGTGTTTCTGGTTTCAGGGAGGGAGAGGCAGTGTGAGTGTTTCTGGTTTCAGGGAGGGAGGAGAGGCAGTGTGAGTGTTTCTGGTTTCAGGGAGGGAGGGAGAGGCAGTGTGAGTGTTTCTGGTTTCAGGGAGGGAGGAGAGGCAGTGTGAGTGTTTCTGGTTTCAGGGAGGGAGGAGAGGCAGTGTGAGTGTTTCTGGTTTCAGGGAGGGAGGAGGCAGTGTGAGTGTTTCTGGTTTCAGGGAGGGGGAGAGGCAGTGTGAGTGTTTCTGGTTTCAGGGAGGGAGGAGAGGCAGTGTGAGTGTTTCTGGTTTCAGGGAGGAGGAGAGGCAGTGTGAGTGTTTCTGGTTTCAGGGAGGAGGAGAGGCAGTGTGAGTGTTTCTGGTTTCAGGGAGGGAGGGAGGCAGTGTGAGTGTTTCTGGTTTCAGGGAGGAGGAGAGGCAGTGTGAGTGTTTCTGGTTTCAGGGAGGGAGGAGAGGCAGTGTGAGTGTTTCTGGTTTCAGGGAGGGAGGAGAGGCAGTGTGAGTGTTTCTGGTTTCAGGGAGGAGGAGAGGCAGTGTGAGTGTTTCTGGTTTCAGGGAGGAGGAGGGCAGTGTGAGTGTTTCTGGTTTCAGGGAGGAGGGAGAGGCAGTGTGAGTGTTTCTGGTTTCAGGGAGGGAGGGAGGCAGTGTGAGTGTTTCTGGTTTCAGGGAGGGAGGGAGGGCAGTGTGAGTGTTTCTGGTTTCAGGGAGGAGGGAGGCAGTGTGAGTGTTTCTGGTTTCAGGGAGGGAGGAGGGCAGTGTGAGTGTTTCTGGTTTCAGGGAGGAGGGAGAGCAGTGTGAGTGTTTCTGGTTTCAGG